>CM042162.1:61533940-61673940 GCA_023376005.1 Doryteuthis pealeii
CCAAGGTTAAAGAGTCCAGTCTGCCCTGCTATTTATCCATAGCTGGAGGGAGAGTAGGATTCATACTTTTCCCAAGGGTATTAGTGCTATGTGAAATGCCAACAGCCAACATATATATGTATGTATGTGTGTTTATGAAGGGGGGATATTAGGTATAGTGTTGTTGGATTACAGGAAGCATGGAGGTTTTGAAGGATGCAGTGTCTCGGCAGCTAACAACTGATGCAGGTAGTTTGTTCCATGCTTCAGAAACTCTGAGCATAAAATTTTTTTTCTGAAATGCATGTGAGCTGTGCTATTTTCTGACTTTTTAAGTATGCCCACATGTGTTAGACACATGGAAATCAAAAAGGTGAATCTTATTTATTAAAGATTTCTCTATGAAAAATCTCAGTTAGATTTTCCTCAAAACAACCCATGTTATTAGTGTGTTTAAAAATCCTGCAATGTGTCTTATATATCACTAAGAAATAATGGCTTGTACAATATATGGTGTGAATAATTTGCATAATGGTTTTAACAAAACTGGATTTAATAAATAATGTCTTGATGTTATTGATCTCTAATATTATTGTTTTATTTTCTAGCGTATTACAATCAATCCTATGAATGATTTTATATAGAAACTAATTAAAATATTTAAATAAGTGTAATCTTTTTATATGCGTTCTTATTTAATTTTGTTAGTCTTTCTAATTTAATATATTTCATTATGTTAAAACTTAAATTACTTTCGCCTGGTGGGCGTATATTCTTGCTAGTAGAAATAATTGTTTGTACGGAAAGTGCTCATGGTTGCTGTTGGCAAGATGGTTAATAACTTTACCAAGTCAGTTGCCAGATGTCAGAGATTCAATGTATCTATGCTCGGGGCAGCAAGATGTTTTGAGTATGGTATCCCTGTCGGCTGTGGCCTTCACTATGTGTATATTGACATCACTTCCTGTAGATGAGATATTACTACCTAGGAATATAAATTTTTAGAAAATTTGCCTGAGTAGAGGAAGGTGTTCTGAATACTTAGCAACAAAAATTAGTCTAAGAAATATTTTTCAATTATTTATTTATTTTTAGAGTATGGTAGCCCTGTCGGCTGTGGCCTTCACTATGTGTATATCGACATCACTTCCTGTAGATGAGATATTACTACCAAGGAATAAAATTTTTAGAAAATTTGCCTGAGTAGAGGAAGGTGTTCTGAACTTAGCAACAAAAATTAGTCTAAGAAATATTTTTCAATTATTTATTTATTTTTAGAGTATGGTAGCCCTGTCGGCTGTGGCCTTCACTATGTGTATATCGACATCACTTCCTGTAGATGAGATATTACTACCTAGGAATGTAAATTTTTAGAAAATTTGCCTGAGTAGAGGAAGGTGTTCTGAATGCTTAGCAATAAAAATTAGTCTAAGAAATATTTTTCAATTATTTATTTTTAGAGTATGGTAGCACTATGTGTATATATCGACATCACTTCCTGTAGATGAGAATTACTACCAAGGAATATAAATTTTTAGCCTGAAATGAGCAACAAAATTAGTCTAAGAAATATTTTCAATTATTTATTTATTTTTTTTTTTAAGACATGAATCATTTTGTTAAGCAGCGTCTACTAATTTATCGGCAGATGTTATAGATTAGCTGAAGAATTTTAAAAAACATCTTTAATAGATTAAACCAAAACGGATGCATGTAAAAGAATCAGCCAATTAACTGAGAGCACATCAACAATGCAATACTACAACAGTTAATTACCTCCCCTTGAATGACGTCATTTCCTACACAGTAAAGTGGGGAGCTGAATAGCAAAAAAAAAAAAAAATAACTGGTCTAGTGCTAATGAAAAGGGGTAGACTCCCTTGTCGTCTGCACTAACAACCCGTCCTCCAGGGCGGGGTCCGGTGGTTTTGGCTACTGGACTATTAGTGATAATTAACAGCGTTGATCCCAAGGGCTATCCCCCAGGCAACACCTGCCCCTTGATTTAAAGGGGCAGGGTTGGGTTTATTGCACAGTGTCTGAGGTGCCTCCCTTGATCAATGCATTTTTTGCACCTGCCACTCATGAGTCACTGGTTGTGGGTGGTACCACATTAATATGTGGTAAATACCCTTGTCAAGTGGCTAATACTGAAAATAGGCCACTCTACTGACTTTACTACTGCTTTTTACTTACTTAATAAAAGTGGCTCTACAATATTTATTTCTAAAAAATGATGTCCACCTTACAGCCAGACTGGTAGTACCTGTTTGGGTCTTCTTTTATTTTTGAAAATTTAAGAGACGCTTTTGGTTTGAAAGTTTATGGAGAATATTCGGTGACATGTAACATTTTATGAAATAAGTTTAAATATTTAGTATATTTTTAACCAACGTATGGATCTTGAAACATATATATATATAATATAGTATTTTATAATTTGCTTGAAGCATTGTGTGTATATTGGTTAGGAGGTTGATTTTGAAGGCTATCACAATGCAGGTGTAAAGAAAATAATAATAATATGGTAACAATGGTGTTGTGTGTTAACCTGTATTTAATTCTTGAATTTTCGAGATAATATCTCTTTTTCAAAAGATCACTGGAACTGAAGCAGTCTAGTTATAGCATTTCTTTTTAAAAAGAAATGCCATAACTAGACTGCTTCAGAGAAAAGAGATATTATCTCGAAAATTCAAGAATTAAATACAGGTCAACACACAACACCATTGTTACTGCATTATTATTATTTTCTTTACACCTGCATTGTGATAGCCTTCTAAATCAACCTCCTAACCAATATATATATATATATATATATATATATATATATATATATAATGTTTTTTGAACTCAACAGACAATTCTTGTCTGACGAATTTTTGTTTGATCCTTTTTAACTGTCTGGCCATCTTTTTAATATCCAAGTGGAATTGGTGTATGAATCCACCAAAGGTTTCTGCACTACCCAGTGCCATCATCAGGTGTGGAACTGGTGAAATGTTTCCATTGTTTAAACAAACAGTAGCAGTAGGAATTAATAGGAGGAGGATGATGGCACTAAGTAGTGCAGAAAGTAAAATCTTTGGTGGATTCCTACACCAATTCCACCCGGATATTAAAAAGATGGCCAGACAGTTAGAAAGGATCGAACAAAAACTCGTCAGACAAGAATTGTTTGGGTCCCATCTATGGGTTAAATAGAAAAAATCAATTCAAAAATGAATAAAAAAAAACAAAAAAAAAACTGAGTTTTAAAATAATTGTTGAATAACCAAAAGTATGAATAAAACAAAATGTCTTCAGCATAAAATAACCCAAACAAGGGTTGACATGCTGTAAAATCCAACCAACCACCTTACAACCTGTATGTAATATGGATAAGTATTGCTAGATATCAAGATTTATCTATCTTTGTACCCTATTATAATATATTTTTTCATCAATTTTATTAAAATTTTGAAATTCCCTAATTTAAAAAAGATTGAATCTTAACTTCTTTTGAATTGTGAGGTACTGGGTTCAAGTACTGTTTAATTATCCTCTCAGTTGTTAGAGAATATTTTATAATATTTATTTGTATGAGTTGAGTTGTTACTTTTGTATGGTATTGACCAAGTTTACATTTATGTTTTTGGTATAATTTTGTTTCTCTCAAAAAGGATAGAATATCATCCTCGTCGCCACAAAATCTGTTGTATCCGAGATGTAGGATGTACAGAAATGATAATAAAACAGAGAATATGTTAACAATAACAATATTTGTTCTATTTATTTTTCACTGACAGGGAATACAGTGGATGGGTTTGGATTAGAGTTCTGGCTAGATGTTAGGATACACGTGTGTCACCTGCTTGGTTCTGATCTGCTCTGCAGTCTTTTTCCCCCTCCTCTTCAGAGAGTCCGGTTCAAATCGTTAGGGGGAGATAACTCTCCCTAACATATGGTGACATTTTCAAATAGATCTTTCATGTTATTTGCATTAAAAAATCGTTTTTTGATTAGAACAAAAGCTCCATATTCTCTGAAGAAATGTTCAACAGTGCAGGGTGTTTGACATGTTTCATGCTGTGGTTGCTGTTCTTGTTTAGGTATTGATATCTCCGGGTTAAGGGATATATTATGAAGTTGTAGTAAGGTATATTCTCGTGGTGTAATGGTTAAAGTCATGGGAAATGGACTCGTCACCCCGAGTTCAAATCCTGGATGTGGTAATTGCATTTCAATTAGCGCTAATACCCTTGGGAAAGGTATGAATCCTAATCTCCCTCCAGCTATGGATAAATAGTAGGGCAGACCGGCTCTTTAACCTTGGTTAGGCAACCGATCTAGGAGAAGGAAAACTCTGAATTCAAACCTGTTGAACTCTGCTTAAGAAATTGACTTTGTGTCACATCCTGCTCGTGCGGAGGAGTTGGTAAATATATATATATATTCTCGTAGGTAAATAGAAGCTGGTGCGTTGAGTAGCAGTAGTAGCAGTACATCTTTCCAAGCAGTCTGCGTGGTAGTCTTGCTAGTAGGCTTGTAGTAGGCTAGTATCACCACAGTTTCGAGTATTTATGGAGGACACTATCCAATCAGATTATAGTGAGGGGTTACCTAGGTATTTACATATTCATTACATCAGGTTTAAAGGAGTAAGTCTTCCCTTTTTGGACTTTATTTGTAAAATGGGTTTGATTAAGAATAAGTTTATTGTTGATGTTGTTATTCCAGTATCATTTTGTATGAAGGAATCTATTAATTTTAGGTTTCAATTCAGTATATTAAACTTAATTGTTTAATTATTCTAAACTTTAATAAAAGTGATTCTACATGCTTACCACCTTCTCGTTGGGAGGTAGAATACACTGACCCACCTCTTAGAGGAGTAAGACCCCATTCCAATTGTTGTCATGGGTAGCAACCCGTGATGCTTAAGGACAGAATCTGAGCAGTCCATTACATACAACACTCTACTCTAGCCCTTACTTGGGTTAGATGAGCAGTCAGAGAGGCATTCCTTATCAAATGGCTGGTCATGTCAAGTCCTAGCACCTATATGATAGTCCTTACCCTATTGCTCTTATGGCAAACACCAACCCCTTTTTTTCATATATATATTTACCAACCCCTCCGCACGAGCAGGATGTTACACAAGGTCAATTTCTTAAGCGGAGTTTAACAGGTTTGAATTCAGAGTTTTCCTTCTCCTAGACTGGTTACCTAGCCATGGTTAAAGAGCCCAGTCTGCCCTGCTATTTGCCCATAACTGGAGGGAGAATTGTATTCATACCTTTCCCAAGGGTATTAGCGCAATGTGAAATTCAAACAGCTTTGTCCAGGAATTGAACTGGGTCATTTTTTTCATATATGTGCTAAAAAGTGGTGGTTGAGGTTCTTAGTGTTCTGGGTATGACACTGAACTGCTTCTAGTGTTGAGGTTCCATTTCTGGAGTGTGGAGTACACTTTCATTGCTGTTACTCCCAAGTTTACTCTGACCGGAGTGGTAGTACCTGTTAGGGTTTCATCTATGTATTAGATAATTAAAAAAACTGGTTTAAAAAAATGAGTTAAAAAAAATTGAATACCCAACAAGAACAAATAAAACAAAATCGTCTTTGGCATAAACTAACCTAAGGGTTGACATGCCATAAATTCCAACCAACCAACCAACCAACCAACCAATTTACCTTTTTAACTTTTTTAATAATGATCATCTTACACCCACTATATAAAAATAAAGCACCTTTATATTTTCCTATTGTCACTACTATCTATATTTAAGAAAAAAAAACTTTTGCTGGTAATCTGAACATTAGCTACATAAATAAGAGTAACCTCCTCTTGTTTCTTTCACTTTGAGGGAGCTTTATATTTTGGTTTGCCATTTTCATTTCACCGTAAATCTACACTGAAAATACGAATTTATTCGAATCAATACAACTGCATGTTTTAACACGAAAATATCATAAAATGTGTTCTTAATTGTGCTTGCGCATTATTTGAAATGAACTTAATTGTTATTAAGGCTCCCTCAAAGTGAAAGAAACAAGGGGAGATTACACTCATTTATGTAGCTAATGTTCAGATTACCCTTTTGCTCTCTGCTAAAGTCTAGTCCCCAGATTTTAAGGTGACTACTGAAGATCCCAATTTACCCTCCCCCACCTGAGTTTAAAAAGAAATTTGAATGCTCAACAAGGGTTGACATGTCATAAATCCAACCAACCAGCCAACCAACCAAAAATCTACATTTAAAATTCTTTTTTTAAAAATTATGATCATCTTACAACCACTATGAGTCAATACTGCTGGAGTAAATAAAGCACCTTTGTATTTTCCTACTGTCACTGTTTATATTAAAAAAGAAAAAGAAAAAAGAAAAAAAAGAAAGAAGCTTTTGCTATCTACTAAAGCCTAGTCCCCAGAATTTAAGGTGACTACTGAAGATCAGTCCTCCCTCCCAATTCAGAGCACCCCCTCCCTGGGCACTCCCGTGAATTGTACTGTAGGAAAGTTATCCGAAACCACATTTTGAATAAGTTTCTGTCTGGCACTTGCATCAAGCAATACTTGGCCTCTTTTCTACTGACAATGATCAACTTCATTGCTGGTTTTTTTTTTTGGAGGAGGGGGGGAGTGCTCAGTTGTTAAAAGCCTAAAATTTCTCACTAGACTGACAACAAGCATCAGTTGCTGCTGAAAATAGATGGATGAGTATATATTTGCCCAACCCCTCCGCCATGAACAAGAAGCAACACACAGGGTCAATTTTTAAGCAATAGTACAACTGAGTATCGGGTTAAACTATTCGTTTCTTGTGGGATAATTTATGATGCCATAAAAGCAAATTATTCACGTGTGTGTGTCCATGTGTCTCGGTTAGTGTGTTCCTGTGCATGTTGGTTTGTGTGTCTTCATCTGTCTGACTTGTCCACTCGTCCATGTGTCAGTCAGCCCTGTCGGCTGGGGCTTTATAGAATACACCAACTGCACCTCTGCAGAGGGGTAAGAACACCCCAATAGGGTCACCTGTTGGTTGTGGGTGGCGACCCGTGATGCTTAGGGACAGAATCCATTATTATGATAATCATATTTAAAGAAAGTTCCTTGTACAGGGTTGTCCGAAAGTCTTTCCTCCCCCCAACATATTTTTTTTTAGGTAAATGTAAGGTCGCCGGGGCGGCCTAATGTCGGTATCAGCCAATCAGCGAGGGAGTCTATCCCCTTTTCACTGGCGCTAGACCAAGGAGATTGTTTTATGCATCTGAGGTGGAGCACCACACCTACCATCAGCTCCTTACTTTACCGCACAGATCCCTGTGCTACTCATACGCTGAGTCGACGAGGACCGGGATCGAACTAGGAACCTCGTGGTTTCTAGCCGAACGCTCTACCGACTGAGCTAAATCATATAATACAACCAGAAATTCTAGAAAATAATTTTTAAAGATTTTTTTTAGAGTTAAAAAAAATTACATAACTTAGATATTATATATTACGAGCAGGACCTGTGAATATACCACAGTATGATAATTTATTTTATTACAATGCTCTGTATGTTTACTTAAGAACTATTGCGAATAGTTCAATATGTAAAAAGTATAAAAATCTTGATTTAACTCTCTCTCACTCTTTTTCTCTCTTTCCTTCTTTTTTCTCTTTTTATTATGTTTGATTGAAACAGATTAGCGTTATCGCTTCCACACGCTCACCCTCTCTCTCTCTCTGTTTATCTTACTCTTTTTCTTTCTTTCTTTCTTATAATGTTCTTTCTGTGTAGCATGTCCTTTTTTGTTCCTTTCTTCATTTCTAATAAAAACGGAATGGTCCATTATTTAGCTGAGGCAACAACACTCATAAGAAATAAGAACTCGATGGATAAGCAACAGCAGATAATCAGGATTTACATTTTTGCATTTCATGTTGGCCAATTTGGACAGTCTCATTTTTAACCAGAGGGTGTTGCAAGATGATAACAGTCATACAATTAAGGAATACTCGTGTTCCTTAATTGTATGACCGTTATCATCTTGCAACACCCTCTAGTTAAAATGAGACCGTCCAAATTGGCCAAGATGAAATGCAAAAATGTAAATCCTGATTATCTGCTGTTGCTTATCCATCGAGTTCTTATTTCTTATGAGTGTTGTTGCCTCAGCTAAATAATGGACATACAATTAAGGAATACTCGTGTTCCTTAATTGTATGACCGTTATCATCTTGCAACACTCTCTGGCTAAAAATGAGACTGTCCAAATTGGCCAAGATGAAATGCAAAAATGTAAATCCTAATTATCTGGTGTTGCTTATCCACCGAGTTCTTATTTTTTATGTGTGCCATCACCTCAGTTAAATAATGGACCATTCCGTTATTAAAACAAAAATATAATGAAAGTTAAAACAATATGTATGAGTGACAAAACTTTCGGACCACCATGTAGAACACATGTGCATACAAATATATATAAATTTATATAAAACTAGCAGAGCTACCTGGTGTTACCTGGGATTTAAAAAGTGGAAAATAAATCCCTTATCTATATTTATATATAGATTAATAAAATTCTCTTTCTTTATATATCTTATTATCTTTTATTCTTTATAATTCTTCTGCTGCCACCACTTAATTTAAAGACAATTTGATATACATAGGTCCTTACTTTCCGAACAAACAATTAGTTCTATTTCATGTGTGACGTTCGATGGATCTTGCAATTAATTTTGATTATTCTAAATTTATTTTTCAAGTCATAAAAATTGTATTTTGTAAAAAAAATTTGTTGCAAAAAATTATGTAAAAAAAAATCACCAAACAATTGCAGTAATTAAAACTTGGGAATACAAAATTTCCTGATTGTGGGTCTGGATTTGTCCCAGAATGTTTTTAATTTACTCACGGAGTCGACCTGATTCCAAAATGGTATTATATGTTGGGCCATGACCTCTAGGAGTAAAGTTGAAAAAGTGTGATACGCTGACACACTGACATTCGCGTTTATTATTTAGCCCAGAATGTTTTTAATTTGCTCATGAAGTCAGCCTGATTGCAAATTGGTATGATATGTTGGGCTATGTCTTCTAGGAGTAAAGCTGAAAAAATGTGATGCACTGACATTCACATTTAGATTAAAATGCTTTATTTAACACTAAAACTTTTGTGAAAAACATTGCAAATAAAATTTTTACGACTAGAGAGTATATTTATTTACCAACCCCTCCGACGAGTAGGATGTGACACAAGGTCAATTTCTTAAGCGGGTTTACCAGGTTTGAATTCAGAGTTTTCCTTTTCCTAGACCGGTTGCCTAATTAAGGTTAAAGAGCCCAGTCTGCCCTACTATTTGCCCATAGTTGGAGGGAGAGTAGGATTCATACCTTTCCCAAGGGTATTAGCACTAAGTGAAATGCAATTACCACATCCATGATTTGAACTCGGGGCAACGAGTCCATTTCCCATGACTCTAACCATTACACCACACGCTTCCTAAACGACTAGAGAGTATAACATTTTATTTGATGACAATGGCATTTTTGTAACACAAAACTGGCAATGACCTCAAAAAACAATTTCTATCCAACCGGTTGACAATTATTTGGGAGTGAGTGAAGGCATGGTTGGCCACCAACAAACTATCAGTCATAGTGAAATCAGATCTCCCCAACAAGCTAAAGAGGCGATTCTTCCTGGCTGTGGTTGTGTCGGTACTTCTGTATGGCTGTACCACTTGGACCCTAATGAAGCGTCTTGAGAATAAGCTAGATGGGAGCTGTACAAGAATGCTACGGACGTCCTGGATAGGTCGTGGAAGCAGCACCCCACAAAAGAGCAACTATATGGCCACCTGCCTCCATCTCACAAACCATACGAGTGAGACGGACTAGACATGCAGGTCACTGCTGGAGAAACAAGGACGAGATCGTAAGCGACGTACTACTGTGGAAGCCAGCGCATGGGCGCGCTAATGTGGGCCGCCCAGCCAGGACCTACATTGACCAACTATGCAGGATACTGGCTGCTGCGCAGAGGAGCTGCCGGAGTCAATGAATGATAGGGAAGGCTGGCGAGAGATCATCATGGATATCCGCGCAAACTGCGCGACATGATGATGATGATGAGTGTAGAGAAGAGCTTTTTTAGAAATACCAGACTTATTGGACCATAAACTTTTATTTAATGAGAAAATAATATGACTAGTAATTCATTTTATTTATTTATTCATTTTTTTATGTATGGAAGTGAAACATGGACCTTATACTCCCACCAAGAGCGGCGGCTAAATACCTTCTACCTTCGCTGCCTTAGACATCTACTGGGCATCACCTGGAGGGACAGGATCACTAACACAGCAGTCCTAGAGAGAGAGCTCAACTCCCCAGCCTGTACTCTCTACTGAGACAACGTCGTCTCCGATGGTTGGGTCATGTACGTCGGATGGATGATGGACGAATCCCGAAAGACATCCTGTATGGAGAGCTAACATCTGGTAAAAGACAGATTGGTCGCCCCCTACTGCGATTCAAGGATGTCTGCAAAAATGATCTCAGGTGCTTTGGCATTGTCCCTTCCAGCTGGGAAAATTTGGCTCAAGACCGCCCTCGGTGGCAGCAGAATCTCCATAGAGGCCTGTACACGTCAGAATTCACCCTGATACAACATCATGAAGCTAAGAGGTCCATAAGAAAGCAACGGCAACAAAGCATCGGGACATCATCATCTACAGGGACAACCTACAAATGCAAAATCTGTGGTCGAGAATGTTTCTCAAACATTGGACTTCATAGTCACAGGAGGCGCTGCAACCTCAGGGGCACACAAACATTTTTATCATAGTCTTTCGAGACTGAATTGCCAATGATTTTTTGTTTTTTGCAAAATACATCTCTAAGATGCGGTTGGATGCATCATCAGTGATGTCCTTTGGTTCATTGGGGATTTCAGGTCTTCGACATCATACTCCCTTGCTAAAGTGACCCGACCAAGAGACACCTGATCACTCTCGACCAAGTCACTGATATATAAGACACATTGCAAGATTTTAAATGCACTAAGAACATGGGCTCTTTTGAGGGAAATCTGAAAAGGATTTTCATAGTAAAGTAAAAAAAAGTAAAGTCGTCGGGGCGGCTTAAAGTCGATATCAGCCAATCAGCGAGGGAGTCTATCACCTTTTCACTTGCGCTAGACCAAGGAGATTATTTTAGCGTCTGAGGTGGAGCTCCACACCTACCATCAGCTCCTTACTTTACAGCACAGATCCCTGTGCTAATCATACGCTGAGTTGGCGAGGACTGGTATCGAACTAGGAACCTTGTGGTTTCTAGCCAAACGCTCTACCGACTGAGCTAACCCGGCCCCTAAGATTTTCATAGAGACATTGTTAATGAATAAGATTTATTCTTTGTATTAATGTTTAACGCAAAAGGGGTGCCTAAAGGTCACATGGTCCCATTTTCCAAACAATAACTGTCAATTTAACATAAAACAAACATTTTCAGCTTTTAATTGGCTATATAAAAAAAGATAAAAAAGCCATTGAGGTTCTAGAAGTTGATTTAACACTTCCCCAAACTATAAAAACCCTTTAAAACTCTTTAATAATATACATTTTTTGGACCATATAACCTTTAGGCCCTCCATCCGTGATCTAGACTCACAAGGACACTTTTCTCATTTACACTGTCAAAATCCAGTTGTTTGTTATGGGTTAGGGTTAGGGTTAGGGGTTAGGGTTAGGGGTTAGTTTTATAATAAAAAAAAACCCTCTAAAAATCATCTGTTAACAATTAACCGGATTTTGACAGTGTAAATGGAAAAAAATGTCCCCAAGAATTGAGATCGCAAAAGGGGTGCCTAAAGGTCACATGGTCCCATTTTCCAAACAATAACTGTCAATTTAACATAAAACAAACATTTTCAGCTTTTAATTGGCTATATAAAAAAAGATAAAAAAGCCATTGAGGTTCTAGAAGTTGATTTAACACTTCCCCAAAATAAAAACCCTTTAAAACTCTTAATAATATACATTTTTGGACCATATAACCTTTAGGCCCTCCATCCGTGATCTAGACTCACAAGACACTTTTCTCATTTACACTGTCAAAATCCAGTTGTTTGTTATGGGTTAGGGTTAGGGTTAGGGTTAGGGTTAGGGGTTAGTTTTATAATAAAAAAAAACCCTCTAAAAAATCATCTGTTAACAATTAACCGGATTTTGACAGTGTAAATGGAAAAAAAATGTCCCCAAGAATTGAGATCGCAAAAGGGGCCTAAAGGTCACATGTCCCATTTCCAAACAATAAACTGTCAATTTAACATAAAACAAACATTTTCAGCTTTTAATTGGCTATATAAAAAAAAGATAAAAAAGCCATTGAGGTTCTAGAAGTGATTTAACACTTCCCCAAACTATAAAAACCCTTAAAACTCTTTAATAATATACATTTTTGGACCATTATAACCTTTAGGCCCTCATCCGTGATCTAGACTCACAAGACACTTTTCTCATTTACACTGTCAAAATCCAGTTGTTTTTAGGGGTTAGGTTAGGGTTTAGGTTAGGTTAGGGTTAGAGGTTAGTTTTATAATTTAAAAAAAAAAACCTCTAAAAATCATCTGTTAACAATTAACCGGATTTTGATGGTGTAAATGGAAAAAAATGTCTCCAAGAATTGAGATCGCAAAAGGGGTGCCTAAAGGTCACATGGTCCCATTTTTCAAACAATAACTGTCAATTTAACATAAAACAAACATTTTCAGCTTTTAATTGGCTATATAAAAAAAAGATAAAAAAGCCATTGAGGTTCTAGAAGTTGATTTAACACTTCCCCAAACTATAAAAACCCTTTAAAACTCTTTAATAATATACATTTTTTGGACCATATAACCTTTAGGCCCTCCATCCGTGATCTAGACTCACAAGGACACTTTTCTCATTTACACTGTCAAAATCCAGTTGTTTGTTAGGGGTTAGGGTTAGGGTTTAGGTTAGGGTTAGGGTTAGAGGTTAGTTTTATAATTTAAAAAAAAACCTCTAAAAATCATCTGTTAACAATTAACCGGATTTTGATGGTGTAAATGGAAAAAATGTCTCCAAGAATTGAGATCGCAAAAGGGGTGCCTAAAGGTCACATGGTCCCATTTTTCAAACAATAACTGTCAATTTAACATAAAACAAACATTTTCAGCTTTTAATTGGCTATATAAAAAAAAGATAAAAAAGCCATTGAGGTTCTAGAAGTTGATTTAACACTTCCCCAAACTATAAAAACCCTTTAAAACTCTTTAATAATATACATTTTTCAAACAATATCTCTCAGTTTATACTAAAGCATACATTTTCAGCTTTTAATTGGTTAAATAAAAAAGATAAAAAAGGTTGTTGAAACTGGAAATTGATTTTAGACTTCCCTAAACTACAGGGTGTCCACAAAGTTTGGGTACACTTACTTTTAAAACAAAACAATTTTATTTAATCATAATGTTAGTAAATAATATTTTCAATATTATTTCCATCATTTTCAATGCATAACTTGATGCGCCTTGCAAAATTCAGATCAACTTGATTAAATAAATCTACATGGGCATCAATTTCAGCACACTGACTGGTAATGCATTCTCTCATTGTGGTTTAAATCCGTAATCTTTATTGAATAAACTTTCTCTTTCAACATACCCCAGAAAAAGAAGTCAAGGGAGAAAGGCAATTTTGCAATGAGATGATGAGGGATGGTCTTCATCCCTCTCATCTACTTAAGAGTACTAACTCAATTCTTTCTTCAAATGATGGCTCTGTCTAACAGAGCCATCATTCGATCTGGGTAGAAAAAATAACATAAATAAATTTAGAAAAGTAAAGTATTTTTTATTTAATTTAAACAAAAGTAAAAAGGGAAAATTATTATTTCTTATATTTAATTGTTTATGTTATGATTTTATTTACTGCTAAATTACTCAGAAAAATAACATAAATTCAATAGTGAAATCTCCATGGACTTTTAAAACAAAAGAATTTTATTTAATTATAATGTTAATAAATAATATTTTCAATATGATTTCCATCATTTTCGATGCATAACTTGATGCGCATTGCAAAATTCAGGTGAACTCGATTAAATAAGTCTACATTGCCATCAATTTCAGCACACTGACTGGTAATGCATTCTCTCATGTGGACATCCTGTATAAAAACACCTTGTATAACCACACTGTCATAATGACCTGGTTTCGGCCCTTTGTCCAATAGCTTCACCTTCTTTGCTGGACGACCCACTGGCATGCCCACTGGCTGATTTCCATAGGAGAATGTTGCTTATGAGTTCATCCTTACTTCTCCAGCAGTGTCCAGTATGTTGTGTTTGTCTCACTTGGGTGGTCTGTGTGATAGAGGACAAGTGGACGTACAGCTGCTTCCTTGTGGGGTATTGTTTCCATGATTTGTTTAAGATTGCATGAAATTCTAAATCCTACCTAAAGATGTAAAAAAAGAAAGAAAGCCGCAAGAAAGCCAACAAACACACAAATAGATAGATAAATAAATAGATAAATAGAAAGGGGGTCTCTCCAATCACCCGTTTAGCCTAAATAAGGGCCAAAGTGGAGTGTTGCATGAAATTGTTGAGAGGTATTTCTGGATAGCCACCGCCTTCTAGCACATATATGATAAAAAGGGTTTGGGCTTGAAATAAAGACAATAGGATTGGGACAATCATATTGGTACTAGGGCTTGATATGGCCAGCCAATTGATTGGAGGGGGCCTCTTTGCCTGTCTAGCCTAAGTAAGGCCATATATGATAAAAAGGGTTTGGGCTTGAAATAAAGACAATAGGATTGGGACAATCATATTGTACTGGGCTTGACATGGCCAGCCAATTGATTGAGGGGCCTCTTTGCCTGTCTAGCCTAAGTAAGGGCCAACGTGGAGTGTTGCATGAAATTATTTGTTAAGAGTTATTTCTGGATATCTGACACTGTTTACAAAAACTTAATTTTAGTTTCTTTTTGAAAACTCTTTGTATTTTATCCTATTTTTAAAGAGACATTATTTATTTTTTCAGGCACTGTCTGGGCATATCGTAGTGTTTCTGGTTGTGCACCATATGTAAAAACAGCATTGAAAGTTTGTGTGATTGGAGGTTGGATCTTCTTTGCAATCATTGCAATAATCATTGCTGTTTTCTTTGGATTTTTCCAGAAACGCATTGTCGACAAAGAATCCTATGTGAAAATCTGGGAAGAGAGGTAAATTTTTTACATTTTTATTTAACTCTTTGCTTACCAAATTTTCCCCTCTGGCTGTACCAAATTAAAAAAGAAAAAAACACTCAAAATATAACCTATTTATTTTGTAACAGTCATAATGAAATTTACTTAATTCTTTCTTTGCCTACCAAATTTCAACCATGGCTGTACCAACTTTTCTTAGTATTTTTCTCACCTGTATGATGGGATATTTCAAAGTTCACTATCTATTCACCTCAGAACTCATTCTATTCAAAAAAAAAAGTAAAGTCGACGGGGTGGCCTAAAGTCACTATCAGCCAGTCAGCGAGGGAGTCTATCCCCTTTTCACTAGTGCTAGACCAAGGAGATTGTATTTTAGCGTCTGAGGTGGAGTGCCACACCTACCATCAGCTCCTTACTTTACCGCACAGATCCCTGTGCTACTCATACGCTGAGTTGGCGAGGACCGGTATCGAACTAGGAACCTTATGTTTCTAGCCGAACGCTCTACCGGCTGAGCTAAAAAGTCCTATTATTATTGTAATCTGAGTCCTTCTGCTCAATTATAATGAACTAATCATCAATTTTTCTACTTTGCTTGAGTTTGGTGGGAGAGCCGATTTGAGCGGCTTAAAGTAGGCAAAGAGTTAATCTACAACTATCGAAACACAAAAGACTTTCTTTGTTAACTCTTTGCCTACCAAATTTCTCCCATGGCTATACCAAATTTTCTTGATATTTTTTACCTGTATGATGGGATATTTCAAAGTTCACTATCTATTCACCTCAGAACTCATTCTATTCAAATAAATATTATTGTAGTCGGAGTCCTTCTGCTCAATTATAATGAACTAATCATCAAATTTTGTAAGGTAGGATTGCAGTGGTTTGAGAGCCAGTGTGAACAGTTTAAAGTAGGTTTTACGTTCACCTATCGTTTCAACGTTATACAACGCTTTTCCATCAGAGATACCAAAGAAAAATGAGAGGGTATATGTAAGACTTGGCAATGAACAACAAGACATAATATTATTTTTATGACATTTTAATCAGAAAGTCGAGAGTTGAGATGAGGATAAAATAGAAATCCCCGGGCTGGGATATATGTAGAGGTATCAGGGAAGATATTCATCGTTATCCTGTCTGTTATAGTTTGAATGAGATAGTGAGATAGGGTTTGTTATAGTTTCGGCCCGTAGGTCATAGTCACTTCGAAGATATACATATATATATAGTTTTGGACAAAAGGCAATGAGAGCAGGTTGTATAAAAATTCCATGGCGGAATATAACACTTAACTTTGTTTTAGCGGGTTCATTCTTTTATCTCCGTGGGGTTATATCCGGTGATTTTCCTTTTATTCTGGTTTCGGTCCATATCTGTATGAATGACTACTCCGGGTTTTATTTATTTTATGTTGCGTTCTTAATAGTGGTAACTTTCTTCTTGGGAACGATTTTTCTCCCCTCCCCCACGAGATGTTCAATCCCACTTTGTTCGCTGACCGGGTCCCGAGTGCTAACTGAAACTGATACTAGGGATCTCTTTCCTTCCCCCAAATCGTGACGTCACCTGTCTCTCGCTAAGCTTGGCGTACGTGAGTAAAGCAACAAGTATAGTATCAGTTGTTCGTTTCTTTGTCTTCCTCTTCTCCACAAGGTCGGCTACGTGCCATGACCAAGCAGAATTATTTGTTGCTCTGGTAAAATACGTCATTTTGACGTTGGGGTCATATTCTGGGATTCTCAACCTCAGCCCTGGCGTCATAGAGTCTCTAAGAATATTCTAGGAGTTTCCAATTGTTGATCATTTGATTATACGTAACAAGGTAAGGAGTTAAACATTTATTTTATTTTTTTAAACACTCATTATAATGAAAAAATTGTAGGGTTAAATCGAACTTAACGTCTAAATTTCCACCATTGTATGTCACCCCGCCGGAAGAAAAAAAATTACCAAAAATCAGGGAATTAACTGAATTTAATGAAATTTTCAGTGTTAATATATTAATGAATAAAAGATATAATGCACCAGTTATTTTATTTAAAAACTTTTACATTTTTTCAGGTCAGTTAACTTTGAACCACGTATCTTTTAGAATCTGTTTTATGCCTCAAAGATATGTGGTTCAAAGTTAACTGACCTGAAAAAATGTAGAAGTTTTTAAATAAAATAACTGGTGCATTATATCTTTTATTCATTAATATATCAACACTGAAAATTTCATTTAAATTTGGTTAATTCCCTGATTTTTTTTCTTCTTTCGATTGAGTGACATACGATGGTGGAATTTAGGTCTGTTAAGTTTGATTTAACTAATTGCAGGGTAGGAGTATTCATTAAAGAAGACATTCCACTGATCGTTGTTCCTGGTACAACCATCAGTGGAATAATTGCTTAAAGTCATAATTATTTATTAAGGATTGTTTATTATTTGTTAATTGAAACCATATAATTGCTTGTAAATTATTGTTGTTAGATAGGAATACCTGAAACCATATAACTGTGTGCAAACAAAATGAGTATTATTGAATAGGATTATTAATATTAGAAGACTTGAAACCTTGGGAATAATATTTAATCTAAACCATATAATTGTTGTAAATTATTGTTGTTAGATAGGAATAATTGAAACAAAATGAGTATTATTGAATATAATTATTAATATTAGGAAACTTGAAACCTTGGGATAATAATTATTAATCAATTGCTTGTAATTATTGTTGTTAGATAGAATACTTGAAACAAAATGAGTATTATTGAATAGAATTATTAATATTAGGAAGACTTGAAACCTTGGGATAATAATTATTTAATCTAAACCATATAATTGCTTGTAAATTATTTTGTTAGATAGGATCTCTCCTCCATACTTGAAACAAAATGATATATTGATAGAATTATTATATTAGGGAAGACTTGAAACTTGGGATAATAATTATTTAATCTAAACATATAATTGCTTGTAAATTATTGTTGTTAGATAGGATACTTGAAACAAAATGAGTATTATTGAATAGAATTATTAATATTAGGAAAACTTGAACCTTGGATATAAATTATTAAATCTAAAACATATATTGCTTGAAATTATTGTTTTTAGATAGGAATACTTAGAACCATATAAACTATCACAACACATGATCATTATAAAAAGGAATACTTACTTGAACAAATATATATTATATATACATTACTTCGATTAGATAGAAATACTTAAAACATCACTGTGTTGCAGATTAGTTGTATTAATAGGAAGACTTGATGCCATATAACTGTGCGTAAATTATTTGTATATAAGAATAATTGTTTACAAGGATTATTATGTTTTAGTTACTTGAAGCCATACAACTGTGTGCAAATTATTTGTATTACATAGGAAATGTAATACCATATAACTGTGTTTTAAATCATTGTACTAGCAAATAAAAACAGTAAAAATAGATTTTGAAACATATTGATGAGGGTGGGAGTTAAAAATTCAATGTCAGCGAGTTTGTACCCTAATAAATCATCAATTCATTAAAGGATTAAAAAATAAAACAATTTGAAATGTAAACTTTAAATATGTATTAAAAATAAACAAAATATATAGATATATTATACCAGTCATGTATTTATTAAACTTGTTTTAAAAACAATGAGGACTGTCTAATGTTGCATGTTCAAACTTTGAGTGTATTTATTCTGTTATGACGATTTTGGTAATGTGACGTAAGCAGTGACTTGGTTTTTGTTACAGACAAAACCGGAAGCGAATCTCCATTATTAATAGATTAAGAATAGTTGTAATTGTTACAAAAGGATATTATTATTATTATTATTATTATTATTATTATTAGTTACTTGAACTACTATAATAGTTTGCAATTGTTGGTAAATAATTAAGGATTTTCATTAGCATTTAAATCATATTGATGCATAATACAAAAAAAAAGAGGAAAAAGAATGGACTTAGCATTTAGTGGAAATTTTTTTTTTTTCCCTTAATCTTTGCATGAGGAAAAAAAATTTCCACCAATGATAAAAAACACTTGAAAAGAAGAAATGCAATACGATCACCCCTGAAGGAGGGAAATGTATGAATATAAGATGAGTTTGGCCATGTGCTGTCTAAATAAAAATATCAGTGTCTGAAGAAGCTCGTGGCATACTGCAAGTGAAAATGGTCCATAACCAGATACCCATGGTATTTAAGGCCTTTATTCCCAAATAACTTTGCTCTGTTTACAATAATTAAACATTGAGCTCTCATACTGAACCTAACTCTACAACAAACTACTGTAGAGAATTAGGACCGCCTAGAATCACCTTGTACAAGGACTTGGTACNGAGGGGAGGACGAGAAGATAGTTTCGGTTACAGAAAGAAACACACAATCTCCATTATAATAAGATATATATATAATATATATATAAAAGTTTATTTGCAGTACAGAATTTAAAAAGGACGCATAAAAACATATGCATGTTGTAAAATAAGTAGTTTTTTTCTTAAAAAGAAAAGTAAGGGTACCCTAGTTAGATTTAAAATCGGAAATGATTTTTTTTTCTTTTTTTCGCTCAATGCTCCTCAGAGAAAAAATTACATTGAAAGATGGTAATGTAGTTTAGTTTTTTGTTGTAGACAACGGAATAGTCAGAAAACACTGAGAAAAAGGGAAATTGTTTTTTTGTTTTTTTTCTCAAAAAGACAAGAGAATTCGTAAAATTACGAAACTTACAACTCACAAGGGGGGGTTCGAAAATTACGAGTTGTAAGTTTCGTAATTTTACGAATTCTCTTGTCTTTTTGAGAAAAAAAACAAAAAAACAATTTCCCTTTTTTTCTCAGTGTTTTCTGACTATTCCGTTGTCTACAACAAAAAAACTAAACTACATTACCATCTTTCAATGTAATTTTTTCTCTGAGGAGCATTGAGCGAAAAAAAAAAAAAAATCATTTCCGATTTTAAATCTAACTAGGGTACCCGTACTTTTCTTTTTAAGAAAAAAACTACTTATTTTACAACATGCATATATATATATATATATATATATAAATAATGAGAGTAATGACACTCCTGTGTCCTTCATTGGTGCAAACTAGTAAATATCAGTCTGAATTTGAGTATGTGTGGAAATGGGATTGAACACGAGCTTAATATATAAAGATTAAAATTCTTTCTATATCTAACTTGACAGAGCCTAGTTAGGTTAGTCGGTATTTTTATAATGTCAGGTCAGGGCTTTTCAAGTTGGTCTTGCAGATTATTCTAGTTTGTTTAGATTAGCTTTCAAAGAAATTAATATAGAAATTCCACATGAACAGTTTGTGTGGATAACACTGGTCTGCAATGTTTTCAAGATCAAATATATAATTGCTGATTTTAAGACATTTTTTTTTCGCCAAATCCAAAAATCATATTCATTTTTTTCTAATCAGATCAAATTTTAACGATACAAGCGCTTATTTGAAATGTATAGGACAGTATTATAACTCTATTTATTTGTGACAAGTAGAGTCCACAGACTTTTGAATAAGTGTTATTATTATGTACAACTTGTTGTGAAGTATTCAAACACATCTTAAAAACCAGACCTGACCATACACAATGAATGGTATTTTTGAATTCAGCATAAAATGGCGATCTTATGTCACTTGGTAAACATTTGACTTTTGGAGAAATTTTTTTTTTTTTAACACAGGCGAGTTTGAAAATGTTTTACTGGATTGATTTCACTTTAAGCAGAATCGTGGTTTTGTTTTTTGTCTCTCTTTTTTTTTTTCGGATTGGAGAGTGATCTTTTTTACGAGATTTCATAAAAAGAGACACGCCGCTATAAAGAAACATCTTTAATCCTGCTTGTCTAGTTCAGTTGCGCAAACAGAAATGTTTTGACGCAAATGCAGACTTAGGCGTCATGAAATTACATTATTATTATATTATTTGGATTCAGCATAAAATGGCGATCATATATCACTTGGTAAACCTTTGACCTTTGGAAAAAAAAATTTAACACCAGCCAGTGTAATGGAAACAGGAGTGTCCAAAAGTTACACACAAATTCTCACCTACATATATATATATTTACCAAACCCTTCGGAAGAGCAACATGTGACACAAGGTCAATTTTATAAGCAGAGTTTACCAGGTTTGAATTCAGTATTTTCCTTCTTGTAGACAGATTGCCTAACCATGGTTAAAGAGTCTGGTCTGCCCGACTATTTACCCATAACTGGAGGGAGAGTAGTTGGATGCATACCTTTCTCAAGGGTATTAGCGCTATGTGAAATGCAAACAGCCTCATCCAGGATTTGAGCACAGGTCACTGAGTCCATTTCCTATGACTATTACACTACACACATGGAAGTGCGCGGTGTAATGGTTAAAGTCAAGGGAAATGGACTCCTCGCCCCGAGTTCAAATCCTGGACTTGGTAATTGCATTTCACTTAGCGCTAATACTCTTGGGAAAGGTATGAATCCTACTCTCCCTCCAGCTATGGGTAAATAGTAGGGCAGACTGGGCTCTTTAACCTTGGTTAGGCAACTGGTCTAAGAGAAGGAAAACTCTGAATTCAAACCTGTTGAACTCCGCTTAAGAAATTGACCTTGTGTCACATCCTGCTCGTGCGGAGGGGTTGGTAAATATATATATATATATTACACTACACACATCCATGCGCTTCTCACTTGTGCTCTGGAGATGTATGGTCATTCTCCTAATAAATGGACATGGCGACTCAACTCATTGCATGAATCGCACAGCTTGGATCTGTATGGTAAAGTGGTGAGCTGATGGTAGGTTTGGCGCTCCACCTCTGATGCGAAAACAATTTCCCTGGTTTAGTCTTAGACCAGGATATGTGATGAGTTGGCAAACCCGGAACCTTATTGTTTCTAGGCAGATGCTCTACCAACTGAGCTAAACCGGCCCCTATATAGATATATATTGGTCTGAAGATTGTATAGGTGAGAAACTGACAGTTACCAAGTGTCGCTTGATTATCTATGCTATGCTAACTTAACCAAAATAAATAACTTTAGACATACATTATTAAAACCACATTTAATCACTACAGACTCTATGATAATATAGACAATCCTCATCATTGTCATAAACCTTTAAAACAATAGCACAAAGTGGATTTCTGACAATGTTTATATTTTGATCCTTTGAAAAAAATGCAACTGTTAAGCTGTATTAATTATTTTATGTTACTATCACCCTTGGCCAAGATTGAACCTGTATTAACTCAGCACCTGTTGCACCATATGTCCAATTGGACAATAGTCCGAATAATCCAAATAATCCAAATTATCAAGCCTCATCTCAAAAATTCAGACAAACACTCAGTTATTGTTTGGTTGGTTGTTGAAGAATGCCAGAGGGCACATCGGGCGAAACATTGTGCAGATAACTATAAAGATTAGAACAATAGTCTGAATAATCCAAATAATCAAGCCTCATCTCAAAAATTCAGTGAAATATTCTCTTCTATATGTGAATTTCAACTCTTAAAACCCTAAAATGTTTTTTTTTCCACCATAGCAATCCAACTACCCAATCAGAATTCTCCAACTCATTCAATTCTAAATCTTGATTTCGGTACTTTTACACTAAGTCTCTTTTGCTGTTTTAGCTTGTCATTCACCGAGCAACTGTTTGACCCTGGGGATAAAATTGGACTTGCTGACCAATTATTTCACATTAATTAGCCGTGACAAATCTTTACAAAAGAATTTGGGACTCTTTGTAAATTTTCTAAGTAACTTTTAATTTTTCATGAAACAAAATTTTTTCTTTTTTTTTTTGCTATTTTTTCCTTTATTTTCTTTTTCTTTTTTTTCTCTTTTTTTCTTTTTCTTTCATGTTCTTTTTTCTCTTTTTCCTTTTTTCTTTTTCTCCTTTTTTCTTTTTTCTTTTTTCTTTTCTCCTTCTCTTTTTCTTTTTTCTCTTTTTTCTTTCATTTTCTTTTTTCTTCTTTTTTTTTCTTTCTTTTTCTTTTTCTTTCTTTTTACTTTTGTCTCTTATTTTTTCTTTTCTACTTTTCTTTTTTTTTCTTTTTTTCTTTCTTTGTACTTTTTTCTTTTTCTTTTTTTTTCTTCTCTTTTTCTCTCTTTTTCTTTATTCTTTCATTTTCTTTTTTTCTTTTTTCTCTTTTTTCTTCTCTTTTAATTTTTTTTCTCTTTTTTTTCTTTATCCTTTTTCTCTTTTTTTCTTTTTCTCACTTTTTCTTTCTTTTATCCTTCTCTTTTTCTTTTTTCCTTTTTTTCCCCTTTTTCTCTCTCTTTTTCTAGTTTTCTTTTTTTTTCTTTCATTTTCTTTTTCTTCTCACTTTTGTCTTTTAATTGTCCTTTTTTTCCTGTCTCTTTTACTTTTTCATTTTCATTTTTTCTCTTTTTTCATCCCCCCTTTTCCCCCTTTTTTCTCTTTCTTTCTTTTTTCTTTCATTTTCTTTTTTCTTCTTTTTTATCTTTTTCTTTCTTTTTTCTTCTTCTTTTTCTTTCTTTTTTCTTTTTCTTTAAAAAACAATCTACTATAAAAATTCTGAAACACTAAAACTAAAGTTAAGAATAATTTCTAAGTTGCGAGATAAAAGTTTGTAAGTGTTTCATTCTGTCTCTCACCTGGCATTTGATTGACCCTGGGGCTAAAATTGGACTTGCTGTCCAATTATTTGACATTAATTAACCGTGACAAATCTTTACAAAACAAACCCTGTTGTGTTTACAAACAGTATTTTTTCTTTAAATGCACTATAACAGTGTGCCATCCTATTATAATGTGAAGATTTTAAATGCTTTGGACCAAGTATCCAATAGGCACCCCAGCTGAGAGCTGTTTTGAAAGGAACACCTTTTGTTTTTCACTGTAAACTCCCAGTTGTTTGTTTACAAACAACAGATGATTTTTTTGCATTAGAATTTCACTGTAAGATTTTTTAAAAGTTTGTTCATGTACATCTACAACCCAAAGGCACGTTTTTATACTCAAATATACTCAACCCCTGCTCCCTCGATTTAAAGGGGAAAGGCTGGGTTTATTGCCCAGTGCCTGAGCCCACCCCTGAGGGGGAATGCCAAAGGGATTATCACAATTTTTCACCCGCCATTCATGAGCTTCGGTTTGTGGGTGATCCCACATTAATAGGACCTTGTGTCTAACCTGTACCAATGGGGTATGAAGTAAATACTAGTACAGGGGTACCTTAGTCCCAATCAACAGGGCTAATTTGGTTCAGCTTCTATTATTAACAGTGTGTGTATGAAGTTGGCATTTAATGTTTGAGCATTCGATAGAAAATAGCATTTTTATATACATTGGTATCTTGATTTGCGAGTGCACCAACTTAAGAGTTTTCCGAGTTACAAGCTTTCACTCAGTTGATTTTTTGCTTTGTGTTGAAACATAAAATTTGAAGTACAAGTGACCTTCAGATACGCTTATATTAATAAGTTCAGTAAAAACATTTAAGTTTCCAAATTCATTACGCCAAAGAAAAATATTATTTATGAAAACATAAACATTAAAACATATAGCATATAGTTCATTACATTCTATTTTATAATGTTTTTATACAGTGCAATTTTTCTTCTTTAAAAAGCATAACAAAAAAATGCTAAACTTGCAAATCGGTCGGAAAATTAAAACATATTACAGGGTGACCCAGAAAAAACAGAGCCCAAATTATTCATTTATTTTCCCATTAAACTAACCCTCAAGCCCAACCTTAACCCTAACCTTAAACCGTAACCCTAAACCCCCTAGTTAAAATTAACAGTTTTATTACAAAATTTGTGGGTTCTGTTTTTTCTGGGTTACCCTAATTTTCCGACTGATTTGCAAGTTTAGCACCCCAAAATTAGGGTGTTTTTTTGGCTGAGTGGACTGGATTAATGGCATTTAGATTTATTTCAGTGGGGAAAATTGATTTGATATACAAGGAAATTGAGTTATGAGTGGAATTAAGTCAAGGTGGTATCTTGACTTATGAGTTCATCAACTTATGAGTTTTCCTAGTTATATGCTGTCACTGTGTCAATTTTTTAATTTATGTTGAGTATGTTGTTTATGTTTACAGTACACCAGGTTAGCTCAGTCAGTACAGCGTTTAGCTAGAAACCACAAGGTTCCTAATTCAATACCGGTCCTCGCCAACTCCGCATATGAGTAGCACAGGGATCTGTGTGGTAAAGTAAGGAGCTGATGGTAGATGTGGTGCTGCACCTCAGATGCAAAAACAATCTCCTTGGTCTAGCGCTAGTGAAAAGGGGAACGATTTTAGGCCATCCTGACGACTTTACTTTTTTATTTTTACTTAACCTTTAGAATACTACATTATAATGTGTCAATTTTTTGATTTATGTTGAGAGCTAAAATTTGAAGTACGAGTGAGTTTCAATATGTTTATATTAATAAGTCCAGTAAAAACATTTAAGTTTCCAAATTCATTATTCCAAAGAAAAATATTATTTATAAACGAATAAACATTAAAACATTACAGTACACCAGGTTAGCTCAGTCGGTAGAGTGTTTGGCTAGAAACCACAAGGTTCCTAATTCGATACTAATACCTCGCCAACTCAGCATATGAGTAGCACAGGGATCTGTTTTTGCGTCTGAGGTGCAGTGCCACATCTAACATCAGCTCCTTACTAAAGTAATGATGCTAATAGTTTTTTGATTTAGTGCGTCCTGGGATGCACATACTTGCTTCGAAGGAGTCCCTGAGAAAATTTATGGGTCCCAACTAAAGTTTCTTAATAGATTGTAGGTTTTTTATTTATGATCTGGGGAAACAATTAACCTATCCTGTGTAATTCATTTCTATAAAACTATTGAAATATATTTACAGTTAGCTTGAAATAGTGAGGTAAGAAAAAAGAAAATCACTGGGATGCATGGATACGATGCGTCAGGGACAGAGGATGCGTACCTATCAGCATCTCTGGGACACTAACAGGTACTACCACTCTGAGTACACCTTGGAGTAATGATAATGAAGGGGTACTCTACACTTCCCAGACAGCCGTCACAATTAGATACATTTTTAGTGTCCAACATAGGACAACCTTTTTTTTTTGTGGTGGGGTTATATTTTTTTGTGGGCCAGCATATTCTAAGATCTGCCAAAATGTTCATGGAACTGTGGAAAAAGAGAAAAACAGGAAAGGAAATGATAATGTATAAAAATATTCATGAAAAAGAAATAAATTCACCTGGGCAGCATCCGTGCTTGAATTTCAAAGTGTTACCTTTAAAGAGTTGCGGAAATTAACGCTAATCAAAATAGTTGAAGATTTCTCGAGAGAGATTTTGAAAATATACTTTCCGTTATGTTTTTCTTTTTGGTGAGGGATGAACAAAAAACACCTGTTTAGGATATTTAAGTTTAGCTTTGAGTTGTTTGTTGTGTAATGGTTATCGTTGTTGTAGGAAAAGCACATAATGACCTGAGTTCTTAGTCCTGGATGAGTCTGTTTGCATTTCACATAGCGTTAATACCCTTGGGAAAGATGTATATTTACCAACACCTCCGCACGAGCAGGATGTGACACAAGGTCAATTTCTTAAGCAGAGTTTAACAGGTTTGAATTCAGAGTTTTCCTTCTCTTAGGCAGGTTACCTAGCCATGGTTAAAGAGCCAAGTCTGCCCTGCTATTTACCCATAGCTAGAGGGAGAATTGGATTCATACTTTTCCCAAGGATATTAGCGCTATGTAAAATGTAAACAGCTTTGTCGAGGAATTGAACCACAAAAATCTATATATAATATATATATATATATATATATATATATATATATATATAATCCAAAAGTCCAGAGAAGAAATCTTCCTTACGACACAAGAGTTTTATTTAAAAAACCTGTCGCAGTTTGAGAGCTCAATGTGTGCTCTTAATGTTAGATCACAAAGCAAATATATAAGTAAAGAAATAACAAAAGATTTAGAATTATAGTCTATTTCAGGGAGCTTACCAAAATAGTTATATATATATATATATATATATATATATATATATATATATATTGGCATTGCAGTCTTGGAAAACTATATAATTCTTGTGCCCATGAAGTTACAGTACCTTCTGTGACTGTGAAGTCCAATGTTCGAAAAACAGCCCAACCAAGAGCTGACTCTGCAGCTAAATCGGCTCTAGATTTAATCCCTGACAAGTTCCAGATACCATATACTGACTTGAAACCTAAAATTAATAGATTCCTTCATACAAAATGGCAGCAACACTGGAATAACTGTATCCACAATAAACTCTTCCTAATCAAACCGACTTTGGGAGGCTGCAGACCAACTTTAAGGAAGTCTAGAAAGGAACAAGTCATTATGTCCCGGTTATGCATTGGTCATACAAAACTAACACACTCTTATATACTCAAACAAGAACAACAACCACAATGTGAAACATGTCAAACACCCCTGACAGTCAAACACTTATTGATGGAATGCAGATTTTTTTTCACATCAGAAACATTATTTTAAAGCAAACAATACGAAGGACCTATTTGAAAATGTTAACATAGAGGATATTTTCTCCTTTTTGAGGGAAATAAAATTATACCATAGAATATAGACATGAAACAAATTAATGGCATACAGTATGATTCCCAATAATGCTAACACATTGTTAAAACCAATTACTAAATGTATATATATGAATACACAATATGTATAACAACCCAACTGCTAGGCATGATATAACCCTGGATGGGTTGATATGCCGTTAAAATTAATAAACCAACCAAACCAACCAACCACATTTTTATATATATATATACAGAGATGCTGATAGGTATGTGTCCTGCGTCCATGTCGCACAAAAATCTAAAAGGACGCAGTAAAATCGTATCCAAGGATCCCAGTGTTTTTCTTTTTCTTCCCTCACCATTTCAAGCTAACAGTAAATACATTTCAATAGTTTCTTAGAAACGAATTACACAGGATAAGTTACAAGGTAGGGGTTAGACGGCTTTAGTTGTTTCCACAGATCATAAATAAAAAAACCTACATTACATTATTAAGAAACTTTATTTAAATTTTCTCGGGGACTCATTCAAAGCAAATATGTGCGTCCCATGATGTACTAAATTAAAAAGCTATCAGCATCACTATATATATATATATATATATATATCTTATTATAATGGAGATTGTGTGTTTTTCTGTCTGTAACCGAAACTATATCAAGTCACAATTCCCTTTGTTATTGACATCACAATCTCAATGATTTTATTTTTATTTGAATCTCAATTATTAATAAAATTGTTTTACATTATTAATGCTGTTGACCATTAATAACATGCAATTATATTTATATATACAACAAAATAACGGTTTACAGTGTGAATGGGAAGGCTAATTTGTATATTGATATTTAAAATGTGATTTTAATAAATATTTGTTTAGTACTATTGATTTCTAATTGTTTGGTTTTATTTTAATGAATATAAGCAAAAATTTCTTCAATAGATCTTAAATTAAATCCATTAACAAGAAGAAATAACTGTAATTTTATTCTTTACTTCCTCTTTTAACTAAATACTTAAATTCGAAAAATAACAATGAAAGACGAGTGATGGAAGTGTAAGTTTCAGTTGTTCTATTTTTCGATTATATCCCCCTCTGTTTCAAATCTTTTTATCTGCATTCTTATTTAGTTTCATTAGTGTAAAGTTTACACAATTTCTGTCATTTTTAAAGGAACTTTTCGTATTACCCGATGAATGCTCTAAGCAAGAAACCGCTGGTCGTAATACTGTTCCCGTAATTGAATAAATAAAAGCAAAAACTTTTATTTGTTTTGATTTCTCATTGAACTATCAACGCTCTATCACAGATATTGAGCACTCTTCTAATAACACTGTACGTTGGATTACTATTACTTTTTCTAGTATACTAGTGCCAACCATACACATTAATATATATATATATATATATATATATATATATATATATATACACAAGGAGAATTTTAGTAGTAATATATATTCACTGTCATTTAAAGCTATTATTTTTGAGAAAGGTTTGTGTATTAGAGCACTTAGTTAAATAAGCTTAAATGAAACAAATAAAATATTTTGCAGGCAAACATGAGAATACTTATTTATTTATCTACGTACATTCATCTGGAGTGTTGGATGGCAAATAACTTAGCCTCATAAAAAAAAAACATCACTTGTGGCTACTGCAGGAAACCGGAAATAACTTGATGGATATGTTACGCTATCCGATAAGAAGCTTGTGCTATTTTCTAAGCTTTGCTTTCTGTGGCACAAAGCCAAAGGAAGTGGCAAGTGGTAGAAGATTGTATGATAGCAGTCTGTCAAACAAGAAGAGCAACGAAAGGGAAATAAAAAGTAGAGTAAAGTTGGTGGAGTGACCTATTGTTGGTATCAGCCGAACAGTGAGGGAGTCTATCCCCTTCTTGCCTTACAATATCTGGCTTTTGCGGCTTGTTTGGCCACGAAAGAGAATTAAAAAGTCGGTGGAGTGGCCTATTGTCGGTATCTGAAGGAGTCTATCCCCTTCTTGCCTTACAAAATCTGGCTTTTGCGGCTTGTTTGGCACGAAAGAGAAATAAAAAGTCGGTGGAGTGGCCTATTGTCGGTATCAGCCGAACAGTGAGGGATCCCTTCTTGCCTTACAATTCTGGCTTTTGCCTTGGCTTGTTTGGCCACGAAAGAGAAATAAAAAGGGTGGAGTGGCCTATTGTCGTATCAGCTGAACAGTGAGGGAGTCTAGCCTTACAAAATCTGGCTTTTGCATAGGCTTGTTTGGCCACGAAGAGAAATAAAAAAGTTGGTGGAGTGGCCTATTGTTGTATCAGCCGAACAGTGAGGGAGTCTATCCCCTTCTTGCCTTACAAATCTGGCTTTTGCCTAGGCTTGTTTGGCCACGAAAGAGAAATAAAAAGTCGGTGGAGTGGCCTATTGTCGGTATCAGCCGAACAGTGAGGGAGTCTGTCCCTTCTTGCCTTACATATACCTGGCTGCTGGGCTTTTGCCTTGTTTGCCACGAAAGAGAAGCCTAATCAAACCTAACAAAATAACGCCTATTGTCGTATCAGGAACAGTGAGGGAGTCTATCCCTTCTTGCTTACAATATCTGGCTTTTGCCTCGGCTTGCTTGGCCACGAAAGAGAATTAAAAAGTTGGTGGAGTGGCCTATTGTCGGTATCAGCCGAACAGTGAGGAAGTCTTCCCCTTCTTGCCTTACAAATCTGGCTTTTGCCTAGGCTTGTTTGGCCACGAAGAGAAATAAAAAGTCGGTGGAATGGCCTATTGTTAGTATCAGCCAAACAGTGAAGGAGTCTGTCCCCTTCTTGCCTTACAGTATCTGGCTTTTGCCTTGGCTTATTTGGACACGAAAGAGAAATAAAAAGTCAGTGGAATAGCCTATTGTCGGTATCAGCCGAACAGTGAGGGAGTCTGTCCTTTTCTTGCCTCCCTCTCTGACTGCCTGCGTAGCCCAAGTAAGAGCCAAAGTGGAGTTTTGCGTGTCATGGACTGCTCAGCCACCAGGATTCTGTCCTTACGCATTACAGGTCACCATCCACAGCCAAGAGGTGGCCCTATTGGAGGGGGGGGTCTTACCCCTTTGCAGAGGTGCAGTCGGCATATTCTACAGCCCCAGCTGAGGTAGTTATTTTTGTAGGAAATGGAATTGGTGACCCGAGTTCAAATCCTGGATGAGGCTGTTTTCATTTCACTTTATTTACATTGTGTTTCAAATGTGTTAGTCCATGCGGACAGTTTTTTGTGACATGGAATGATCCATGACTATTGATTTCCTTGAAAAAGTTGTAAACTGTAAACAATGCTTTCTATTGCCAACTGCTTAGAATCCACCCACCCCTAAAAGTAAGTCATAATTCACATCTGTATTTTGTTGTAATATAAACATTGTAATAATTAGAATATTATCATACTGAGGTATATTCACAGGTCTTGCTACTAGTAAACATACACAAATATATAGTCAAGTAAGTTAATGACATAAACAACTTTTAAGCATATATATATATATATATATATATATAGTAAGAACAAAAAGTAATAAGACAATCAGGAATATTTCTTGTATGTTGTTTATTCTCAACTAGTTTCGACCTTAGGTCATCATCAGGAGAAAATTTCTAATTTGAAGAAATTGTTTATAGATTTTTTGAAAAGGGAGCATTATAGAAAAACTATAAAAATCGAAGTGTTTTTGAGGGTTTGACATGCTATTAAAATCCGGGTAGACGAGTGTGTTAGTAGTAGCATGTCCATTTGTTCTGTGAAGAACCTCTATGAGGTGGTTTATTTTAAAATAATATATATATATATATATATATATATATATATATATATGCAGATAGGAGGCTTGGAGTAAAATCTGACTGTATGAGGTGAGGTAAAAGGAAAAGTGAACAAAAATAAATATTTAAAATATTTCTCTCCTACTTGGACTTGTTTGAGTCATATGTATATATATATGAGGATAGGAGGATTGGAGTAAATCTGACAGATTGTAGTAAAGACATAGAGAGAAAAATGTGGACAAAGGAACAAAACTCAGACAAGTATATGTAGGAGATATATTTCGCTGAGCATTGAGCTCGGCTTCATCATTGTTTATGCACGGCAAAATATCTCTACATATACTTGTCTGAGTTTTGTTCCTTTGTCCACATTTTTCCCTCTATTTCTTTACTACACACACACACACACACACACACACACACACATATATATATATAACATATATATATATATACATATATATATATATATATATATATATATATATATATACATTAGAAGATACCTTTCCTCTTATTAATCAAATGTTAAAAAGTTACAATATACCACTATTTATATTGGTTATTTTTCACTATCTTTATTTATACTTATTTTATTTATTTATGGGACATAAAAGGATCCATCACTATTGATTTCCTTGAAGAAGTTACANCACCCAACTGGTGGTCTGTAGAATGGAAAACACGAATTCGAACTAGAAGTCCCCTGGGGTGGTGCATAGAGAAAGCAGCGGACATCATCGTAATTTTTCTTCAACAGAATAGATAAAGGCCGCAACACCAGCGCCGAGGCTGTGACCAGTTAACCACAATTTTTACATCTGAAAAATAGTGAAAAATGTACAAAACATTATTGATACTAGCAAAAAATAAATAAAATAAAATAATAAACACTGGCGGTATAAAAATTAATGTTGTATACCCTTTTCTTTCCTTACTTCTTTCTTCTGTTCATCTTTGGTATCTTACGTTCTTCTTCCAGCGTCTGGACCTAGTCCTTTGGGACTTCGTGTCTGGTCTCTAGGGTCAGTCTTGTTGTCAAGACATTCATCAACCACAAAAAAACCTATTATTATATTATAAACTTTTATTTTCTTAACTTAACATATTTCTCTAACTAACACAGCGCGCGTGTGACAGTGAGTCTCAGCTAAAGCAGTCCATCTATCTGCTGACGTCCAGGCTGAAACTGAAGACCCAACCAGGTCCCAGTACTTGACGTACTTCGCAGGCTTTCTGTAATATTCCATGGAAAGTCCCCGCCCGTGATATATCCCTTCAGAAATACAGGGGATTGACAATAATCTTATGCAACTGCAGTAGATTATGTAACATAATACTTTGAAAGATATTGCCTGATTAGAGTGTTTGTGTCATAAGTAAGTAAAATCATCAAATATTTATAAGGAGCTTAAAAAAAAATAAAAATAAAACAATCTTAAATGGAAACTTAGTTTTTTTTGTTTTTTTTTGTTTGTTTTGTTTTACGGTATCAACCTCATGGGTCATTTAATGCGTTAAAGTTTTTGAAATAAATCAATCTTAATGATATATACAATTTTTTATTAATACATTTTCTATTTAACCCATAGATGGGACCTAACAGGTACTACCACTCCCGGGTCAGAGTGGACCAGGAGCAATGGTGATGAAGGGCGCTCCACATTCCCCAAACCTCCAAAACTGGAACCTCACCATCAGATAGAGTTAACGTCATTCCCAGGACATGCAGACCCGCAGCCACCGCCTTCTAGCTACCCATATGATAAAAAGGGGTTGGGCTTGCCATAAAGGCAATAGGGGGGAAAAATCATATAGTGCTAGGGCTTGACATGACAGCTGATTGATCGGAGGGGGCCTCTCCGACCGCCCGTCTAAGCCCAAGATAGGCCAAAGTGTCATGAACTGCCCTCACCACCTTGGGCTCTATCCTATAAGCATCACGGGTCGCCACCCACGGCCAACAGGCTGGCCCCATTGAAACTTAGTTCGTTTCCCAACAAATGAATGTAAATCATTAATTAAATAATCATTTTCAATATTTTATACATAAAACTTAACACAAAAATCATAGGGATTTATTCATATACTAAACTTTTTAGTTAAATTCTTTACTGTGTGTTTTTGCTACTTTTTTTATTTAATAATAAAAAAGTTACACAAAAACACACAACAACTTATCAAATATTGGACATATTCTGCCAAAATTAAAACTCAATGCCTGGGAAGAAGACAACAGATCAGAAACACGTGTCGCGTACTATAAGATAAAAAGAAATTTAAAATTCTTTTTCTGAAAAATTTAATACTATTTTGCGGACCTTCTTTTTTATAATATATATACTATATATAGATATATTATATATATATATTAGAAGTGGGCTACCCAGCATCAACAGGGTAGAGTGGGTAAAAAAAAACACCTGGTGTATTGATTTATTTACTTTTGAGATTCTACAAATGTCGAAATCTATTAAGTAGAATCCATGCTATTTCTATGTATATTTTAATACTTAAATGACTTTGAATATAATCAAATCTCATAATTTTTGCCCAAAAAAGCAAGAACAGATGATATTTAATGTGTATATATATTTACTTTGTTGTTAATTGTATTATTCATAGTTTAAATCCAGCATACATACATACATACATGGCAATAGCCTAATCTTTACAGATCATTGCCGTCCCTCACAATCCCACAACTTCCCACCACCAGAACCCTTCCCTTGCAGAGCCCTCAAGATGACTCATTAACCTGCCGCAGATCCAAAAGTTGGTGCAAATATGACATGAAAAAGACTTCCTTCCCGTTGAATCAGGATGAACAGATGAATCAGATGATAAATTTGAGCTTATGCACCACATATTTCTAGCTTAAGACCAGAAGCCAACTTACAACCTTGCCCAGATAGCACAACAGAACATTGTTTGCTCCTGGAATCTGCATGGATGACCCAGGTGAAGACTTCCTATGATTGACATAGCCAGTCTTAGAAAGCAAAACTCGACCACAACCATACATACATACATACATACATAACACACACAAAGCCAGAAAAAAAGAAAAAAGAAAAAAGAAAAAGAAAGAAAAAGAAAAGAATAAACTTACTCCTGTATGTTCAATCCTGTTCAGCAATGAATATTCTTTGAGATATTCTAACATTAATATGCTGTATGAAGAATTAAATCGGACACTGAAATTCCAGTTTTTGAGGTTTTAGCAATTTCTGTTTCAGCCGACATTCTGTGTATTGTCACATCTGAAATTAAATTTTTAAATATCAAAATGTTATTATTTGTCTAAGTTTTGAGATGAAGCCTCCGATAGTATAGAAACAGTACACAATTGATTTAATGGAATAAATCCTATTTATCCATTTAATAGGTGAAAAAAGTATTTGTACAGTGCAAATTTCAGATTTTAAAAACTTTTTGTTTTTGGTTTTGTTTTTTTTGTTTTACGCATATCAACCTCAGTGGCGTCATTTAATGCGATAAAGTTTAAAATAAATCAATTCTTAATGGATAATACAATTTTTTTATAAATACATTTTTCTATACCCATAGATGGGACCCTAACAGGTACTACCACTCCGGGTCAGAGTGGACCAGGGAGCAATGGTGATGAATGGCGGTGCCTCCACATTCCCCCAAACCTCCAAAACTGGAACCTCACCATCAGATAGAGTTTAACGCTCATTCCCAGGACATGCTAGACCTGCAGCTCACCGCTTTCTAGCACCCATATGATAAAAAGGGGTTTGGAGCTTGCCATAAGGGCAATAGGTTGGGGAAAATCATATAGGTGCTAGGGCTTGACTGTTTAAAACTTTTAAATTGCTTTAATACTCTAATTATTCAATTGATTATTCCAACAATGTTATCTGTATTTTTTCAGCTTAAAAATACAATAGAACATTCTGTAATTGTGTTACATAATTATTAGATGCCTAATATTTATGGCAATAGTGTAGAAACATAATGGCGATAGTGCAGCCCACGGCCTTGAAGGATGAGTGACAACGCTTGACCTCACTCTCACCTTGCCTTCCAGGGAGAATCGTGAGAACCGGAAGGCATAGAAGATCCTGTCTTCCGGTTTAAGATACTAACTTAAACTCAGTCAGTAGAAGTAGCAGCGAGCTCGAAGGGTTAAGTCGTGTTATACACGCGGTCCCTCAACAGCAGGTGTCTGGGTTGGGGATTGGAAATAAAGTACATCACGAAATCGAAGTCTGTGTTATTACCTAAAAACTAAACAATGGCACAGGGCTTCTGATGAGGAAAATCCCTACAGAAACCAGACCCGAAATCCCATGAAGACCAGACCTTTGAAGATATACCAAGGTCAAACACCAGACGCTTAGACCAGACCAAGATAGATGTAGCGATTCAGAATAGAGCAAAGCCGGCCAGAAGAAAAAGACGACTAGAAGCAAGAAGTAAGAAAAGGGTATCAACATATATCGATTTGTACGGTGAAAAACGTGCAGTACGTAACAATTGATATTCGGGCAAGAAGTTATTCATTCATGGAAAGAGGTAAAAAGTTGAGAAATTTGAAAAAGGTTGGGTTTAGTGGTTTAATGGCATATCAACCGTGTGGGTTATTTAATGCCAACTCTATAAAATTTGTAAAATCAACATGAAATTATATGATATATATAACAATAATATAACGAATAATATAACAACAAATAAAAAATAAATAATATCTAGCATAAAACAATCACAATATATATATATATATATATATATAATCAATTGTAAAATTATGGATTTGGACTCATTGACTTAGAGTTTCGTGGTTATGCAATCATCAGATGAGTCAAATGGTTGAGATCTAAAACAGTAGTCAAATGGTTGGTTATTTTTTAAATTCTATATATATATATATATATATATATATATATATATATACGGTTTTTTTTAAAATCCAACTTGTAGTTTCTTACCGGAGCAATTCTTCAGGGATTATTCCCTGGAGAATTGCTCTGGCGCAGAAACTGCAGTTGGAATTTTTATAACATTCGCTTTTAAAAAAAACGTAATATTTAGCTGCTTTTTATTGAGCACTTTTTTAACTCGATTTTATTAACCAGAAGTAATTTATTGCTCGTGGATTGGCAAAAATCTGTAAATATTATTATATATTATATATATATATAATATATAATATATTATATATATTGTAAGGGATTATCTTGTGGTAAAAATCTTTTCTTTCCCCCTCCCCCACAAAAAACAAATTGTCAGTGTGCGAGATTACAGTAATCTATTTACCTTAAGTTGAGTTCCTGTAAGTGGTTTGTATTTCATTATCAGATTATAATTTTCAATATATTTTTATTTCTTGCAAGAAGGTCAATATGATATCTATGTTAATATGTAATATTTTCAAACAAATCTTTCATGTTATTGCCCAAAAAGGAACTGATTGCTTAAGCTCTGGAAGGAACGTAAAAGTTACAGAAAAAATCTCAGACAACCAAAATATTCCATTTACTACTATTAAGTTCATTAATGCAAGAATTAAAAAATTTACCAATGGAAGTTATAGGGTTTGACATGCCGTAAAAACCCAAACAAACAAACAAACAAATCGAAGATCTTGAAGGAAATCCTTCCCTGGAGCACCTGTTCTTCTTTTGGTCAAACAGTTTTGTAATTTTTATTCCTTGCAATTAATGAACTATAGTAGTAAATGGAATATTTTGTTGTTCTGAGATTTTTTTCTGTAACTTTTTACTTTCCTTCCAGAGGCTAACAATCAGTTCTTTTTTGCAAATAACTGAAAGATTTTGTTTGAAAATAATTAACATTATTAACATAATATCATATTTGCACCTTCTTGCAAAGAAATAAAAATATATCCCATATTTGAAAATATGAATCTGATATGAAATACAAAAACCACTTACAGAACTCAACTTTAAGGTTAAAATAGATTACTGTAATCTCGCACACTGACAATTTGTTTTTTGTGGGGAGGGGGAAAGAAAAGATTTTTACCACAAGATAATCCCTTACAATATATATATATATATATATATATATATATATATATATATATATTACAGATTTTTGCCAATCCACGAAGCAAATAAATTTACTTCTGGGTTAATAAAATCGAGTTAAAAAGTGCTCAATAAAAAGAGCTAAATATACGTTTTTTTTAAAAGCGAATGTTATAAAATTCCAACTGCAGTTTCTCGCCAGAGCAATTCTCCAGGGAATAATCCCTGAAGAATTGCTCCGGTAAGAAACTACAGTTGGAATTTTAAAAAAAAAACGTATATATATATATAATATATATATAATATATATATATATATATTTAAAATAAATCCCAACCATTTGACTACTGGTTTTTAAGATCTCAACCATTTGACTCATCTGATGATTGCATAACCACGAAACTCTAAGTCATGAGTCCAAATCCATAATATTACAATTGATTATATATATATATATATATATATATTGTGATTGTGTTATGCTAGATATTATTTATTTTTTATTTGTTGTTATATTATTCGTTATATTATTGTTATATATATCATATAATTTCATGTTGATTTTACAAATTTTATAGAGTTGGCATTAAATAACCCACACGGTTGATATGCCATTAAACCAAACTAAACCAAACCTTTTTCAAATTTCTCAACTTTTTACCTCTTTCCATGATGATAACCTTCTTGCCCGAATATCAATTGTTACGTACTGACGTTTTCACCGTACCAAATCGATATATGTTGTATACCCTTTTCTTACTTCTTGCTTCTAGTCGTCTTTTCTTCTGGCCGGCTTTGCTATTCTGATCGTCTATCATCTATCTTGGTCTGGTCTAGCGTCTGGTGTTGACTTGGTATATCTTCAAAGGTCTGGTCTTCTATGGGGATTTCGGGTCTGGTTTCTGTTAGGGATTTCTCCTCATCAGAAGCCCTGTGCCATTGTTAGTTTTTAGGTAATAAACACAAGACTTCGATTTACGTTGATGTTACTTTATTTCCAAATCCCCAACCCAGACACCTGCGCTGTTGAGGGACCGCGTGTATAACACGACTTACCCCTTCGAGCTCGCTGCTACCTTCTAACTGACTGAGTTACTTAGTATCCTTAAACCGGAAGACAGGATCTTCTATGCCTTCCGGTTCTCACGATTCATCCCTGGAAGGCAAGGTGAGAGTGAGGTCAAGCGTTGTCACTCATCCTTCAAGGCCGTGGGCTGCACTAATCGCCATTATGTTTCTACACTATTGCCATAAATATTAGGCATCTAATAATTATGTAACACAATTACAGAATGTTCTATTTGTATTTTTAAGCTGAAAAAATACAGATAACATTGTTGGAATAATCAATTGAATAATCTAGAGTATTAAAGCAATTTAAAAGTTTTAAACACGTCAAGCCCTAGCACCTATATGATTTTCCCAACCCTATTGCCCTTATGGCAAGCTCCAACCCCTTTTTATCATATGGGTGCTAGAAAGCGGTGACTGCAGGTCTACATGTCCTGGGAATGACGTTAAACTCTATCTGATGGTGAGGTTCCAGTTTTGGAGGTTTGGGGAATGTGGAGCACCCCATTCATCACCATTGCTCCCTGGTCCACTCTGACCCGGAGTGGTAGTACCTGTTAGGGTCCCATCTATGGGTTAAATAGAAAAATGTATTTATAAAAAAATTGTATTATCCATTAAGAATTGATTTATTTTAAAACTTTATCGGCATTAAATGACCCACTGAGGTTGATATGCCGTAAAACAAAAAAAAACAAAACAAAAACAAAAGTTTTAAAATCTGAAATTTGCACTGTACAAATACTTTTTTCACCTATTAAAATGGATAAATAGGATTTATTCCTATTAAATCAATTTTGTTACTGTTTTCTATACTATCGAGCTTCATCTCAAAAACTTAGACAAATAATAACATTTTGATATTTAAAAAAATTTAATTTCAGGATGCCATCACAGACATGTCGGCTGAAACAGAAATTGCTAAAACCTCAAAACTGGAATTTCAGTGTCATCGAGGAATTCTTCATACAGCATATTATGTTAAGAACATTCTCAAAGAATATTCATTGCTGGAACAAGGATTTGAACATACAGGAGTAAGTTTATTCTTTTCTTTTTCTTTCTTTTTCTTTTTTCTTTTTCTTTTTTTCTGGCCTTTGTGTGTGTATGTATGTATGTATGTATGTATGTATGTGGTCGAGTTTTGCTTTCTAAGACTGGCTATGTCAATCATAGGAAGTCTCACCTGGGTCAATCCATGCAGATTCCAGGAGCAAACAATGTGTCTTGTGCTATCTGGGCAAGGTCTGTAAGTTGGCTTCTGGTCTTAAGAGACATATGGTGGTGCATAAGCATCAAATTTTATCATCTGATTCATCTGTTTCATCTGATTCAACGGGAAGGAAGTCTTTTCAATGTCATATTTGCATCAAACTTTGTGGATCTGCGGCAGGTTTAATGAGTCATTTGAGGGCTCATGCAAGGAAGGGTTCTGGTGGTGGAGTTGTGGGATTGTGAGGGACGGCAATGATCTGTAAAGATTATGCTATTGCCATGTATGTATGTATGTATGCCTGGATTAAACTATGAAAATAATACAATTAACAACAAAGTAAATATATATACACATTAAATATCATCTGTTCTTGCTTTTTGGGCAAAAATTATGAAGATTTGATTTATATTCAAAGTCATTTAAGAATTAAAATATACATAGAAATAGCATGGAAATTCTACTTAAAGATGTTCGACATTTGTAAATCTCAAAAGTAAATAAATCAATACACCAGGTGTTTTTTTTACCCACTCTACCCTGTTGATGCTGGGTAGCCACTTCTAATATATATATATATATATATATATATATATATATATATTATAAAAAAGAAGGTCCGCAAAATGTATTATGTTTTCAGAAAAAATTTTTAAATTCTTTTTATCTTATATACGCGACACGTGTTTCTGATCTGTTGTCTTCTTCAGGCATTGAGTTATTATTTTGGCAGAATATGTCCAATATTTGATAAGTTGTGTGTGTTTTTGTAACTTTTTTATTATAAAAAAAAAGTTACAAAAACACACAGTAACAAGAGTTTAACTAAAAAGTTTATAAATGAATAAATCCCTATGATTTTGTGTAAATTTTATGTATAAAATATTGAAAATGATTATTTAATTAATGATTTACATTTCATTTGTGGGAACAGAACTAAGTTTCAATGGGGCCACCTGTTGGCCGTGGGTGGCGACCCGTGATGCTTAAGGATAGAGCCCAGGTGGGTGAGCAGTTCATGACACTTTGGCCCTATCTTGGGCTAGACGGGCGGTCGGAGAGGCCCCCTCCGATCAATCAGCTGGTCATGTCAAGCCCTAGCACCTATATGATTTTCCCAACCCTATTGCCTTTATGGCAAGCCCCAACCCCTTTTTATCATATGGGTACTAGAAGGCGGTGGCTGCGGGTCTGCATGTCCTGGGAATGACGTTAAACTCTATCTGATGGTGAGGTTCCAGTTTTGGAGGTTTGGGGAATGTGGAGCACCCCTTCATCACCATTGCTCCCTGGTCCACTCTGACCCGGAGTGGTAGTACCTGTTAGGGTCCCATCTATGGGTTAAATAGAAAAATGTATTAATAAAAAAAATTGTATTATCCATTAAGAATTGATTTATTTCAAAACTTTATCGGCATTAAATGACCCACTGAGGTTGATATGCCGTAAAACAAAACAAACCAAAAAAAAACAAAAAAAAACTAAGTTTCCATTTAAGATTGTTTTATTTTTATTTTTTTTACTCCTTAAAATAAATTTGATGATTTTACTTACTTATGACACAAACACTCTAATCAGGCAATATCTTTCAAATATTAATGTTACATAATCTATGCAGTTGCATAAGATTATTGTCAATCCCCTGTATTTCTGAAGGGATATATCACGGGCGGGACTTTCCATGGAATATTACAGAAAGCCTGCGAAGTACGTCAAGTCACGTGGGACCTGGTTGGGTCTTCAGTTTCAGCCTGGACGTCAGGCAGATAAGATGTTACTGCTTTAGCTGAGACTCACTGCACACGCGCGCTGTGATTAGTTAGAGAAATATGTTAAGTTAAGAAATAAAAGTTTAAATAAATAATATGGTTTTGTGGTTGATGAATGTCTTGACAACAAGACTGACCTAGAAGACCAGACACGAAGTCCCCAAGACTAGGTCCAGACGCTGGAAGAAGAACGTAAGATACCAAAGATGAACAGAAGAAAAATAGAAGTAAGGAAAGAAAGGGTATACAACATTAATTTTTATACCGCCCAAAGTGTTTATTTATTTATTTATTTATTTTTTTGCTAGTATCAATAATGTTTGTACATTTTTCACTATTTTTCAGAATGAAAAAATTGTGGTAACTGGTCACAGCCTCGGCGCTGGTGTTGCGGCCATTTTATCTATTCTGTTGAAGGAAAATTACGATGATGTCCGCTGCTTCTCCTATGCACCCCCAGGGGGACTTCTAGGGTGAGTAAAATCATACCCATTTCAATCAAGTCAAAAGAATACTCATAAACATTAGAATTCACCCTGTTACCCCTTATCGGCGGTATTTACACTATAAGAATTGAAATGTGTGGTTCTTATAATATGCTAGAAGGCTCAGTGTAACCTTCCAACGTAGGTGAATATATACATAAATGAATCTGAACAGAGAAGTACAACATAATAACAATACAGACTTTATTGTCTGAGCACATGGAACAGGACATACATGACAAGATACAAAACAGATAGGATGATATAAGAATTGGATGTTTGGTTATTATAATATGTTAGAAAGCTCACAGTAACCTTCCAGCGTAGGTGAATATGTACATAAATGAATCTGAACAAAAGAGTACAACATAATAACAATACAGACTTTATTGTCTGAGCATGTGGAGAATGACTTGCATGACATTATACAAACAGATAGGATGAAAGTCCTTTGGAAGTATGAAAGAGTTCATAAAGAATACGAGAGTCACTGATAGTTGGGTGACAAAGCCCCCACTTAATGAACAGAGACACCACCCGTCTAGTCCATCTTTTGTGGATGCTAGACTAAGAGCACCCCACCTAATGGACATGACATACATAACAAGATACAAACAGATAGGACGAAAGTCCTTTGGAAGTATGAAAGAGTTCATAAAGAATATGAGAGTCACTTACTGATAGTTGAGGAGCAAAGCACCCCACCTAATGGACAGAGACACCACATGTCTAGTCCATCTTTTGTGGATGCTAGACCAAGAGAGAGAGGCAGAGGGCTTTCTAGGCTGAGTTTCAATACCCAGCTAGCGGCAACGGACGATAACCCTTTTGGACACAAGTCCATCCCTGCAGGGGCAGACAATTGCTACAACACCAACCGCAGCAGGGAAAGACACACTATCCAAAAAAGGGAAACCTAGGATATGACATTAAACTGCATCTGATGGTAAGTGTCCTGTTCTGGATTTCTAGAGACTGTTGAGTACTCCTTCGTTGTTATTACTCCCAGGTCCTCTCTGTGGTAGTACCTGTTAGGGTCCCATCTATGGGTCAAATAAATCTGTTTAAAAATTATTTGTAGTAGAGAGGACCATGTGTCAAAAAAACAGTCAATACATAAAACTCCAAGTGATGCAGACATACAGTAGCACTGACACTGCTACAGCTTGGAAGAATTATTACTTTATTTTATCAGAGAGATCAGATATGATATGATCTATAATATGACTATAGCACTCTTATGTGTACTAGCAAATATATGCACCCTCCGGGTGCAAGTATTTAAGTTTTAATGTAATAAAATATTGTATTAAATTAGAAAGGCTAATGAAACTAAATAAGAATACAGATAAAAAGATTTGAAACAGAGGGAGTATAATAAAAGATTTGAAACAGACGGAGTATAATAAAAAATGGAACAACTGAAACTTACTCTTCCATCACTCTCGTCTTTCATTGTTATTTTTTCTAATTTAAGTATTTAGTTAAAAGAGGAAGTAAAGAATAAAATGACAGTTATTTTATCTTGTTAATGGATTTCATTTAAGATTCATTGAAGAGATTTTTACTTATATTCATTAAAATAAAACCAAACAGTTAGAAATCAATAATACTAAGCACATATTTATTAAATTCGATTTTTTAATATTAATATGCAAATTAGCCTTCCCGTTTACACTGTAAACCGCTATTTTGTTGTATATATAAATATAATTGCATGTTGTCAGTATGTAGACATAGTTAACAGTATTAATAATGTAAGACAATTTTATTAATAATTGAGGTTAAATAAAAATAAAATCATGGAGAATGTGATGTCAATAACTAAGAGAATTGTGACTTAAGTAGGAATATAGTTTCGGTTACAGACAGAAAAACACACAATCTCCATTATAATAAGATATTGATATTGCTTTTGGTAGATGAGGTATTACTACTCTAAGAATAGAATGTGTTCTTATAATAAGTTAAAAGACTCAGAGCACAAACCACATATTCGTTTAAGTTTAAGTTTAAGTGGTGGACTCCAGAACACCTTATATATTGAAATATTCCAACAGAAGAATTATGTTATTTTTATAAGGATTCTGTTCTGTTTTGGGTTGCTAATTTTGTTACTTTGCGCCTTTTTCATGTCACTAAATCGTGTATCTGTATCACGTTGCGGGTATATATGATCACATAGCGAAGTATGTAGTTGTCGGACTTAAGAAACCACAACACATGGGTATAGTAGGAGTTTGACTTTATTTCTCTTCCTTGGCTGGTGAGTGGCGAGCATTGACAATGGAAATGCCCGAGGGTTAACAATTACTACTACTATTGGGATGACTGGCGATGGTGAGGTAAAGGGGTGGACCAACCTCACAGCCCGTTGGCTGTGATGGACCATGGCTGTTACATAATTATTGGATGCCTAATGCTTTTATAAGGTATTGTAGAAATCATAATGGCGATTAGTGTAGCTGATGGCCTTGAGAGTGAGTGACAGAGCTTGACCTCACTCTGACCTTGCCTTGCGGGGATGAATCGTGAGAACCGGAACCCCCATAGAAGGCCCTCTTCCGGTTTAGGGAGTAAGCAACTCAGTTAGTCAGTTAGAAGTTAGAAGCCGAGCTAGCAAGATGTAAGTCTCATCTGCGCAGAATGTCTGGTTGGGGATTTACAAATAAAGTAACATCAATGTAAATCGAAGTCTTGTGTTTATTACCTAAAAACTAACAATGACACAGGGCTTCTGATAAGGAGTGATCCCTAACAGAAACCAGACCCGGAATCCTCAATAGAAGACCAGAACTTAGAAGATATACCAGACCAAGATGTTAGAAGATAGAACCAAAGCCGGCCAGAAGAGAAGACGACTAGAAGTAAGAATTAAAGAAAGGTATATAACGTTATATGCTGATTTGGTAGCGTGAAAACACCAGTATATAACATGGCGACGGTTGCTCCTTGTTCTCTGTCCGCCGTCTTCTGTCCAACTGACCTGTCGGCTCGAACCCTCAGGCCTTTATATTGATAGATACTCCTACGCATCTTTATCTTTTGATCTGATAACGGACATTTGTTATATATTTCTTTATCTTCTCCCTGCTTCTTTGACCGGAAAGCCTCGCTTCCGTTTTCCCCTTTTTTTAAATATATATTTTTATATTTCTCTTTGTCTTTTTGCCGGAAGCTTTGTCTTCCGGCCGAGGACAATACAACAATTTTATAACGATTGTGTTATTACATTTTGTGTTGTTATTTTTGGTTGTCGATTCATTTCATTTTCATTATTTTGCAGACGTTTATCAAGTGACTACAGCAAAGATTTTATCATCTCTTCTTTCTTTGGAGATGATATTATTCCCAGATTAAGTCTACGTAACATTGAAAAACTTAAACATCAAATAGTAAACCTCATAAATGCCTGCCCATTGCCCAAGGTAAGTATTGTTGCTGGTGTTTGTTATCTTCTTATAATGGAGATTATGTGTCTGTAACTGAAACTATGTCACCACCAACGTCACAAGTCCTTTTGTTATTTACGTTATATTCTCAATGGTTATTAAATAATCATTATTTAATTTTAATTAGCACCTTATTTATTAACACTGTCTCTATTAAGGTCTAGCTGAGATATATTTGACTCAAAGCTGTCCATATTATTAATGTGTTTAAGATACTGCAATGTGTTTTATATACCATTAAGAAATAGCAAGTCCCAACCCTTCTTATCATGTATGTGATAGACGGTGGTGGCTGAGGGTCTTCATGTCCTGGGAATGACGTTAAACTATATTTGATCATGAGGTTCCAGTTCTGGAGGTCTGGGGAATGTGGAGCATCCCTTCATCATCATTGCTCCCAGGTCGACTCTGAACCGGAGTGGTACTACCTGTGTTTATAAAAAAAAAATGAGTATCCATTAAGAATGACTTTATTTCAAAACTTTGCCGGCATTAAATCACCCACCGAGGTTGATATGCTGTAAAACAAAACAAACAAACAAAAATAAGAACAATAATACCACCAATCCACTCGTAAAGTTTTAAGCTAGAATTTGATTTCAAGAAACATAACTGTAATTGGACTTAAATTACAAATCTGGATTTATGTAAGAGTTATCTCCCTTGAATCGTTTTTTCGTTTTGAACTGATAGATTCGAGTTATTTTTAATTTCTCTTGTATGTTGAATTAACCATCAAACCGGTGCTAGTGTCTCATACCCCCCCCCCAATTTGTGATATGCCCCCCCCTCTCAATCTATGATACGGTGTCCCCATTCTACTACATGTCACTTTTTATAAAGTAGCATTCATATGAAATGTATGACACCTCAATCTACTACATTTTTCACAAAATATATGAGGCTCAAAAGAATGAAACACTCAATAACAAAAGGTGTGAATAAAAATTAAAATGAGGAAATAAATTATATATATATATATATATATATATATATATATATATATATGTGTGTGTGTGTGTGTGTGTGAAGAGATGGAAATGAATCTGATGGTATGTAGAAAATTGAAAAAACACATATTTAAATAAGTTGAGTGGTAAGTTTATTGGCCGACGCTGCAGTGTTTCGATCTATTAATTAGATCATCTTCAGGGCATTTATTGGTATAAGGAAGGTGATAAAAATTTTTTATCATAGAATAACGAGAAAAGCAAGTGATAGTCCTTGTTTATCAATCTGTTCAAAATTTGAAATCTGAAGAAAGGACGCTGAAAAATAGACGGTTTGAAATGTGACGTCAAATATTCTCTTTTAAGGTGTGAGTATGCTTTTTTTTTTTTCGATACACACACTCACACCGCAAAAGAGAATATTTGATGTCACATTTCAAACCGTCCATTTTTCAGTGTCCTTTCTTCAGATTTCAAATTTTGAACAGATTGATAAATAAGGACTATCGCTTGCTTTTCTCGTTATTCTGTGATAAAAATTTTTTATCACCTTCCTTATGATCAAAACAGACGGCTTTCAAAGTGAAAGAAACAAGGGGAGGTTACTCTCATTTATGTAGCTAATGTTCAGATTACCCACATCTATTGGTTAAATAGAAAAAAATGAGTGGAAAAAAACATGTTTAAAAAAATTGAGGGTAAAAAAAAAATTTGAATACGCATCAAGAATGAGTAAAACAAAATGTCTTCAGCATAAAATAACCCAACAAAGGTTGATATGCCATTAAAATAAACCAAACAACCAACCAACCAACCAATGTTCCACTATAAATTAAATCATTCAGTGTTACATATGTCATTAAACAAATTATCATCTAAAGATGTTAATTTCTTTAATGACACTAGCAAAATAAAAAATAGATTTTTGAAACATATTGCCTGAGGGGTGGGAGAAAAAAATTCAATGTCAACGAGTTTGTACCCTAAGTAAGTAAAATCATCAAATTCATTAAAGAATTAAAAAATAAAACAATTTGAAATGTAAACTTTAAATATGTATTAGAATAAAACAAACTATATATAGATATATAATACCAGTCATGTATTTATTAAAACTTGTTTTAAAAAACAATGAGGTCTGTCTAATGTTGCATGTTCAAATTTTGAGTGTATTTATTCTATGTTATGAAGATTTTGGGTAATGTGATGTAAGCAGTGATGTAGTTTTTGTTACAGACAAAAACCGGAAGTGAATCTCCATTATTAATAGATATCAACTCCTTATGGGTTATTTAATACCGAAATTCAATAAATTTGTAAATGTTAGATTGTAGTAAGTCTAGAAAATTCTGAATTCTAATCTTTGAAACTCCGCTTAAGTGTAAGACCAACAGGTAATGTGGCTGGGAAAAACTCAACTAATAATAATAATAATAATAACAATAATAATATACAAAATGTAAGAATATATTTTCAGAATATAGGAATGGAATTTGGCATAGAAAAATGTGCCATGCTCGTGATGAAAAAGGGGAAAAGAGAAACAATGGAACGAATGCAATTACCAAATCTGGAAAACAACAGAACATTTGGTTGGTTGGTTGGGTGGTTGGATTTTAATGGCATGTAAACGCTTGGGTTATTTTATGCCAAAGACGCTTTGTTTTATTCATTCCTGTTGGGTATTAAATCTTTCTCCACGTGACAGTGGACCTGAGAGTAATGGCGATGAAGGTGTACTCCACATTCCCTAGAGTTCGAGAATTGGAACTTCAGCCCTAGATGCTTTTAACGTCCTACCCAGGACACTAAGACTCTTAGTCAGCGCCTTATAGCAGATATATGATAAAAAGGTTGGGGATTTAATGCCGAAATTCAATAAATTTGTAAATGTTAGATTGTTGTAAGTCTAGAAGGAAAATTCTGAATTCTAATCTTTGAAACTCCGCTTAAGAAATTGACCATGTATCGCATCCTGCTTCTCTGGAGGGGTTGGATAAAAAAAAAAATGAATAATTGTCTAGGGATGCTGAAAGTATGCATCCTGCATCCCTGATGCACAAAAATCTAAAAGGAAGCAGTAAAATTTTATCCATGCATCCCAGTGTTTTTTTTTTCCTCCTTCACCATTTCAATCTAACTGTAAATACATTTCAATAGTTTCTTAGAAATGAATTCACAGTATAGGTTACAAAGTAGGAGTTGGGCGGCTTTAGTTGTTTCCCCATATCATAAATAAAAACCCTAAAATCTATTAAGAAACTTTAGTTGGGGCCCATAAATTTTTCAGGGGACTCCTTCAAAGCAAATATGTGTGTCCCAGGACACACTAAATCCAAAAGCTATCAGCATCACTGATTGTCTAAGAAATCCAAGTTTTTAATTTTTGTTTTCTTTTTCATTTCAGTATAAAATTGTGTTGAACAGTTTACTATGCGGCAGTGAACTGTCAAATTTTGTGAGTGAGATGAGAGAGTTGTTTCAAAATCACGAAGAAACATATCAGCAGGAACAGCTTTTTCCTCCAGGGGTCGTGTTATATGTCACAGAGCAGAAGAAAGAAGACAAGTAAGTTATTTATTTTTTTTTTTGAGTGTTCACCTAAGATTGTCTGGTAGATAAGAAGGTGGACCGGGAAAAAATTGTTACCGAGCTAAATTTGGTATTTTTTGAAAGCTAAGAGTTCCCTCTTTTAAAATATAATAAAACTCATCTTTTTGACCCCTGGGGAGATTTTTATTGGGGGAGGGTATGCAAACAGATCTAGTCTGGTATATAAGAAGGTATATTTTCCTTGTACCCCACTTGTACAAGATCAGGCACAAAGGCCCTATTTATGTGGGACCACCAACAAGCCGAGACTCATGCATGGCAGGTGGAAAAATTGTGTCGATCCTGTCGGCATTCTGCCTCAAGGGGGGCGCCTCAGGCGCTGGGCAATAAACCCAGCCCTGCCCCTTTAAATCAAGGGGGCAGATATTGCCTGGGGGGATAGCCCCCTGGTATCGACGCTATTAATTCAACACACTGGTCCAGTGGCTCAAAGGATGGGTTGGTAGATAAGAAGGTGGACCAGGAAAAAATTGTTACTAAGCTAAATTTGGTATTTTTTGAAAGCTTAGGGTACCCTCTGTTGAAATTTGAAAACTCCTCTTTTTGACCCCAGGGGAAATTTTTTATTGGGCGGGGGGGGGGAGTATGCAAACCAGATCTATAGAGTGATGTGTAACAAGCTAGTTCCTAATTTCTCTGAATTTTTTAGATGAGGCTTGATAATATTTGCCTGTATTTGTTTTATCTTTTCTATATCTATCATTTAATAGAATTTACTATAAATTTAAATCTAGCCAATATATTAATCCTGTAGCGATTGTTTGCCCCTGCAGGGATAGACTCAGGTCCAAAAAGAGTTATCTTCCCTTGCCAACAGGTTTTTGCCAATAGGTGGCTGTGTATTTAAACAGCAGCCCGGGAAATTCTCACTCTCTTTCTCTTGGTCTAGCAACCACTAAATGTGGTGTTTCTGCACCTTAAGTGGGGGGGCTTGCCCCCCCCCCCCCAACTATCAGTAAGTGACTTCTTCGTGAACTCTTTCTTACTTCAAAAGGACTTTAGTCCTATTTGATTTTGTAGCTATTTTATGTATCTCTTTATTGTATTTTATGTATATCATTCGTCCATGTGCTCAGACAATAAAGTCTGTATTGTTACGTTTTACTTCTTTGTCTGGAATATTCTATGTACACTATCTTTCTCTTGGTCTAGCAACCACTAAACATGGGCTAGACACATGGCGTTTCTGTCCTTTAAGTAGGGTCTTTGCCCCCCCCCGAAACTATCAGTAAGTGACTCACTTATTTCTTCATGAACTCTTTCTTACTTCTTTAGGACTTTAGTCCTATCTGTTTTGTATCATATTGTATCTTGTCATGTATAATGTCATGTCCACATGCTCAGACAATAAAGTCTGTATTTGTTATTATATGTAACTCTTTGTTCGGATTATTTTATGTATTCTAACGTATCATAAGAACCCCACATTCTTATCCTTATAATCCCATTTCTATCAATAAGTCTGGTGGCATTTTCTTACTTCATACTGCTATTTCTTACTTCAAAAGGACTTTAGTCCTATCTGTTTTTGTAGCTATTTTATGTATCTCTTTATTGTATTTTATGTATATCATTCGTCCATGTGCTCAGACAATAAAGTCTGTATTGTTACATTTTACTTCTTTGTCTGGAATATTTTATATACATATGTACCTACATTGGATGGTTACTCTGAGCCTTCTAACATACCATAAGAACTCCACATTCTTATTCTTATAGTCTTATAGTCCCATTTCTGTCAATAAGTCTGGTGGCATTTTTATGCTGCTAGGAGTGCCCTGAATTTGTGGTAATGATATTAAAGCTCCTAAACCACGCTTGAACTCAGAATTATCTTCTGATGATGACGACTTTAGTCTAAGGTAAACAAGGAACACCTGAACAAGGCCTGAGGATACAGTGCCCTGAATTTGTGGTAATGATATTAAAGCTCCTAAACCACACTTGAACTCAGAATTATCTTCTGATGATGATGACTTTAGTCTAAGGTAAACAAGGAACACCTGAACAAGGCCTGAGGATACAGTGCCCTGAATTTGTGGTAATGATATTAAAGCTCCTAAACCACACTTGAACTCAGAATTATCTTCTGATGATGATGATTTTAGTCTAAAGTAAAATGGTTGGCTTCAATGTATAATTTGAGGAAACTAAGGAATATTCTTCTGATCTAAATTCGAATCCGAAATGATCTGGAAAAATAGCGCCCATTGGAAATCGACCTGCCCCCCCCCCCCCACACACACACTAAAATAAAGGGACTCCCAGATGTGTAGTGGATAATGTGCTGAACTGCGACACTAAAGTAGGTGTGTTCGAACTCTAGTCTAACTATTACGTTCACTTTCGGACTAATACTCTTGAGAAAGGTATGAACACCCCCATCTCCACCAGCAATCAGTTGAATTCTGCCACTACTGTTCTTCTACAAGGTGCGAAGGAGTCACCGTGGTGTAGTCGCTAACGTCTTGGACTACGATATAGTAAGCGAGTTCGAACTCCGGTTTAGCTATTACGTTCAATTTCACACTAATACCTTTTCGAAAGATATGAACCACCCCATCCTCATCCCCAGCAAGTATCATTACTGTTCTTCTCCAATAATGACTTTGGCATTAAATAACCCACAAAAATTTGATATACCATTAAACAAAGAAACCAACCAACCGACTAAAGAAAAGTACGTATGAACTGCTTCGAAAGAATCCGCCTTGGAATCGCAAGATTCTAAGTTCGATAGCGATCCTCGCAAACTCAGCAAAATTATTTTTCAAAATAATAAGAATTTTATCAATAATAATAAATTATTAGGATATAGTGGCCTGAATGTTGTGTTTATACATACCACAATAAAGATGAGGACAACAGTCTGAAACATCAAAATTATTCGAGGACCGATAATTTATATAATTTAGATTTTTCAGACTTTTGTCCTCATTTTTATTATTATATACACAATGTTTCGGGTGATGTGCCCTCATTACCGACTTCAGGCCACGCCGACGACTTTACTTTCACGAAAACTTAAATACTTACGACCAGGGGTGGGGGTGCAGATTCTTGCTTGTTGAAATAATATAATGAAAATAAGAATTTACCAAATTCTTTCTTTCTTTTATTTCCAGATATTTTGGAGTTTGTTGCTGTTCTTCAGATGTGTGCACCATGGAATGGTTGACGCCTGACCAATTCCAAGAAATTCGCATAAGTTCAAGTATGGTCACTGACCACCTCCCAGATTCGCTCAGCGATGCACTCGATCGACTTGTAATAACCCCCATCAATGCCTGAAAAAAAAAAACTCTGGTTCCCTCCCCCGCTCTTCATTGTGATCATCAGTCATCCATCTTTGATAGGGATATCGGTCAACTTATTCTCTTCTTTATTCTCCACCCAGAAATTTCATCGCAATGAAGTTGGGGAGGTTGATTTGATATTTGTAAATAAGGTAACGAACAATGTTCTCTGTCCGATAACCAGGGCTCTGGAGTCGGAACACAAGATCTTTGACTCCGACTCCTCTAATTTTGGCACCTCCAACTCCAACTCCTCTAATTTTGGCACCTCTGACTCCGACTCATGTAATTAACTGATTATGGCCTACAAATCTCATAAAGCCTATGCATTTATCATCTATTCATAAGGAGTGTGCACTGTATAACTTTACAGGCTAAACTAGGGCCATATAAATTTTAAATTCCATTGGAGTCAAGTATAAATTCAACTGGAGCCGGAATCAGTATAGTTTTACTGACTCCGACTCCAGTGACCCCTAAATTCATTCTGACTCTGACCCCACAGCCCTGCTGATAACTGTCGTTACATTTTGTGTATGGCATTCATTACACAGATGTAACGACCATCACGAGACAGGGGTAGGAATATAAATGTCTGTTTATTATTATCAGAGACTGTTGTTCTCAAATGAACCCATCAGGTGGTCCCTTTGTTAAAAGCAAATTCAGAAAGAAATACTAGGGTGAGTCAAAAGTTTTGCAATATTTTAATAATAAGGGGTTACGGTTAAATCACACAGAGAGAACCGAGTCCCACTAGATCATCGAAGTTAAGCAGCAATGAGCCTGTTCAAGACTTTGATGGGTCACCATTTAAGCAACAGCAGGTTGTGTAAGCAACCTGATATCAAAATAACTTGATTCAGCATTAAATGACCCGAGAAGAGTTGACATGCCGTAAAACCAACCAACCAACCAACCAGCCAGCCAACAACATAAGGCACAATTTGGCAGCTCTGGATACTTTTGTCGAGGAGGTCATGAAGGTAACGAACTATGCTAGACTGTGAGATGCTGAGCTCGCCTGATACTCTCCGAGTGTTACACACAAAAATCTAAAAACATGCAGTAAAATTGTATCCATGCGTTCTAGTGTTTTTCAATTTTCTTCCCTCACCATTTCAAGCTAACTGTAAATACATTTCAATAGTTTCCTATAAACGAGTTACACAGGATAGGTTACAAGGTAGGAGTTGGACGGCTTTAGTTGGGACCCATATATTTTCCCAGGGACTCATTCAAAGCGAATATGTGCATCCCAATCAAAAAGCTATCAGCATCACTGAATGACAATGGGTACCTACCATGGCTTCAGTCATGTGATATATGCCCTGCAATCTAGCACATGCTAATATATTCCAAAACTTTTGGCTTACCTGAGTACAGTTGAAAAAAAGAAAAAAAAAACTTTTTGTAAGAATTCAAAGATAAAGTTCTGTTTAAAATTCCTGAAAATGTCTTTGACAGTAAAGTGTTCTCTTTGATAGAAATTTCAAGAATTCTGGAGTTAATTCTTTCTGTTAGTTATTGTTGTGAATTAGAAGTTGAAATACTTTAGAGATTCCCTAGGGAAACAATATTTATAGCAATGGAAATTAACTAAAATTAGTGATAAAAAAAGTAGAATATATAGAAGATTTAGGAACTACATAGATACATGAATGTGTGGTATTTGTTTATAATTCAATATATATATATATATATATATATATATATATATATATATATATATATATATAGAGAGAGAGAGATAGATAGATATGCATTTATATATATCATATATACAGTTTAGATTAAATATGCATTATATATATAGTTTTATAGTATATATATGTATATATAGTATATATATATATAGTATATATTTAAATAATATATGTATGTGTGTACATATAGTGTGTATGTGTATATATATATGTATATATATAGTTTATATATGTATATAGTATATATACATATATATATACACTATATATAGTATATATATGGGTATATATAGTATATATAGTTTATATGTGTATGCCTATGTCTATATATAATATATACATATGTAGATACTATATATATATATATATATATATATATATATATATATATACGGTGTTGGCCCAAATTTGGTCGAAATAAATTTATTATGGAATTACGGTGTTGAGTTCTTTCTTCCTTTATTGATATATATATATATATGTATATATATATATATGTGTATATATACTTTATATATGTATATACATATGTGTATATATATAATATATACATATATAGACACTAGATGTACAATATATGTGTATGTATATGTCTATTATATATAGTATATATATGTGTGTACATATATATAAATATACATAGTGTATATATCTGTATATATATAATGTATATATAGTTTATATATATATGTATATAGTTCTATATATGTATATATATATATATAGTTTATATGTATATATAGTTTATCCCCCACCACTACTTTTGGATGGTTTTGGCATTAATTAATGCACAAAATTTGATATGCCATTAAACAAAAAAACAAACCAAACCTAATTACATTACTGTCACTGCAACTTGATGTTTTATCTAACAAAAGGACAAATTGCTCCAATCACCAGACAGGACCAAACATTTTGGCGACATGTGTAACCTCATTGGGGATTCATAGGTTATCACATGATCCTGAATGACAAACTCACTGGTCACAAAAAATCCCAAAAAACACTCAAATATATTTCAGATATTACATAATGTCTGTACATATAGTATATATGTGTATATGTATATATACAGTTTATATATGTGTATTTATTTGTATATATAGTATATATACATATATATACACTATATATACAATAATGTGTATATATATGTGTATATATGTTGTATATATAATATATATATGTGTATATATATATATATATATACACATAATATATATATATATATATATATGTATGTATAATGTAGGTATAGTTTTTATGTATATATTGAAAAAGGGAGAGGTGGTGATGTTTTGTTCAGTTGAGGATTCAGTCCACTTTTTTATTTATGCGGTCATTTAACCCCCCAAACAAGTTTACTGTTCCTCTTAGCGTTGGGGTCTCAACTGCTTTTTGAATCTAAAACAGAATATCTCAAATACCACGTGACTGCCTATTAGGATAGATTGATTTTCACTTTAAAAAAATATCAAATTATATGAAACACCAAAAATTGGGTATTGGTATATCAAGTACTGATACCAAAAATTAGATTTTGAACTTGTATCATTTTTTGAGGAAATAACATAAAATATCATAGACAAAAAAGCACTGAAAAATCTTCACTTTTGCAGTAATGGCATGGGGGGAAGTGTCATATTTTTAATTTGAACTTTAGTTATAATTTCATCATTTAATTTCATTTTGATAAAATAAAATGACAACATTCCCTGGTTTAAATAATGGAATTGTTAGATTTTCTGATCAATTTGGTATTTATTCAACCCGATCACCACGAGTGGGATGTGACAGGAAGTCGCAAGTATGGGTCATGACAACGAGGATCAAACCCGCTACTCAGTCGTAATGGATCTACAAGACTAGCTTGCTAACCATTGCACAACGATGAGACGTCTTACTCCCTTGATTCATCCAATCCGATCACCACGGGTAAGATGTGACAGGAGGTCGCAACTATGGGTCATCACAGCAAGGATTAATACTCAATAGTAATGTATCTGCATGATTACCTTGCTAACCATTACCCCATGTTTGAATACTGAAATTGTTAGATTTTCTGATAAATCTTTTGGCCAAATTTTGCAAAACTAAGGATTTTTCAGTGCATTTTTGTCTATGATCTTTGACGCCATTTCCTCAAAAATTGGTACCAGTTCAAGATATAATTTTTGGTATCAGTACTTAATAGACCAATACACAATTTTCGGTGTTTGATGTAATTTGATATTTTATAAAACATGAAAAATCGACCTGCCCTACTGCCTATAGCCAACAGATGAATGCCCTGGCATTTTCATCTTAATTTTTGGTATCAGTACTTAATAGTCCAATACACAATTTTCGGTGTTTCATGTAATTTGATATTTTAAAAAACATGAAAAATCGACCTGCCCTACTGCCTATAGCCAACAGATGAATGCCCTGGCATTTTTCATCTCTTTTTCATGGTTGTTTTAACATAGATCGAACATTGACATGTCACCTGTAAATCACGCCTCTGGAAATGTCTGCCACATTTTTTATACCAGAGATTTGTGGCGGTTGGTGGGGGTCATTAAATAACACCAGCTCAACCATTCAAATAAGTGTGGGAAAGTGCAGCTATGTGCTGGATTGAAAGAAGACAGGAAATGTGTGGGGAGGAATAATGTAAGGGAGGGGTGGAGGAGAAATAATAAGAGAATTGACCAAGTTATTAGATTACAAAATGATATAAATTTTTCTGAAAAACATTGTACATCTCAAATTATATCAACATCATTTTAAACAGCCTACATATATATATATATGTGTGTATGTGTGTGTGTGTGTGTGTGTTTATATATATATATATATATATATATATATATATATATATATATATATATATGAGAATTTTATAATTTGCTTGAAGCATTGTTTATATATTGGTTAGGAGGTTGTAACGAAAAAATAATATGGTAACAATGATGTTGTTATTCACAAGAATACAGTTATATAAAAATACCATCATTTTCAAAAAAAAAAAAATTAATTTAAAAAGAAATGCCATAACTAGACTGCTTCAGTTCCAGTGATCTTTTGAAAAAGAGATATTATCTCGAAAATTCAAGAATTAAATACAGGTTAACACACAACATCATTGTTACCGTATTATTATTTTTTCTTTACACCTGCATTGTGATAGCCTTCTAAATCAACCTCCTAACCAATATATATATATATATATATAATATATATATATATATGCACACACACACACATATATATATTTATCAATCCCCCCCGCATGAATTGGATGTGACAATTTCTTAAGTAGAGTTTAACGTATTTGAATTCAGAGTTTGCCTTCTCCTAGACTTGTTACCATGGCATGGTTAAAGAGCCCAATCTGTCCTACTATTTACCCATAGATGGGGGAGAGTAATGCATACCTTTCCCAAGCGTATTAGCGCTATGTCAAATGCAAACACCTTTGTCCAGGATTTGAACTCGGGTCAATGAGTACATTTACATTTCCTATGACTCTAACGATTACACCATGCGGCTCCACCTTTATATATTTATATATATATATATATATATATATATATATATATTTCATCTTATTTAAATAAATACTGTATAAATGTATAATTTTCTACAGGTAGTCAAATGCAAAATAAGCTTTGTCTAGGATTTGAACTCGGGTCAATGAGTACATTTACAATTCCTATGACTCTAACGATTACACCATGCGGCTCCACCTTTTTACATATATATATATATATAATATATATATATATATATATATATATATATATATATTTCATCTTATTTAAATAAATACTGTATAAATGTATAATTTTCTACAGGTGATGAATGTCTTGTCTTTTTTTTAAAAACGTTTCCAACTATTACAGTAAAATAAAATATTTGAAACATTTATCAATTGAAAAAAAAAGAAAAAAAGAAAAAAAGATCTCCCCCCCCTCGTTGCCATGACAATTGATGTTATCCAATGAATGGCTTGTAAAATACTCAATATATAAAATCCTTTCTTTTTACTTTTGTTAAAAAAAAAACAAACAAATTTGTTATCTTTTGTTTTTCTTGTGCCAAAATAATGAATTTGGTTAATTTGAAACTTTGTTTGGAAATATTGTAACATAATTCATGAGCAGTCATAAATTATGAACATACCAGTACAATTGGACACATAGCCTAGTGGATAAAAGAGTTAGGTTAAGACAGTTCTAAGTGATAGTTATCTCTAGACTGCAGGTTCAATCCTGGTCAGGGGTAGCAGTAACATAGAATGATAATTAACACAGCTTAACACCTGTACCCCAGCTATTGTTAACGGAATGAGAACAGGTTACCCCTGTGGACTGAATAAAGGGTTTTATATATATATATATATATATATATATATATAGTAAAGACATAAAGAGAGAGGTACAGAGAGAGAAAAAATCTCATACCTGGCAAACAAGAACAGTCAGAGTCCACTTCTACATTCGGGGAGGTAAAAAAAAGGACAAACAAACAAACAGACAGACATTTTTTTTTTTCTTATTTCTTTTTTTTTTCTTCTTCTTGAAAAATGGCAAAAATGTTAAAAAGGAATGAGACAAAATGCTGATTACGACAAGAAGGTTCCCGAGTCAGAAGATTGCCGAGTCCGAGAAGGTTCCTGAGTACGACAAGAAATACCTGAAGAAGGCCGAAGAGCACATTAACTGAAACGTTGTACAGATAACAATGAAGATGAGGATAATAGTCTGTATAATACAAATAATACTGTAGTTAGAATTAGGGTCTGTTAATTCAAAATGATGGGGTCCTATGGAAAGTTACCCGCCAGTTATGGACGGTTAGTGACCTTTTGATTTGACAAAGTGCGCGATTGGACACGTGGGAATAAGTTTTAGTTTAGTTAGTCAGATTCGGCCTGGATTTCAAGGAGTGTAGACGTTGTTGTCAGCTCCCGGGATCCATCTCACCCACGGTGGAATCATGGGCTGAGGAAATAAAGCTTTATTATTAAGAACACCAAGTCTTGTTGTTAATTAAATGTTAAAACAAGAAATGTCCAGCCCAGCATGAAGAAGAAGATCAACGCTTAAAAGAAGCCCAACAGATAACCAGATAAGATGGTGGCTGAGGTAGAAGTAAGAAAGACCACCTATCATCTCTAATCTATGTAACTATCTCTCTCTCTTTATTATATACCCAGTGTTTTATAAGGGCTATATAACAATCTGTTTTCTCTAATGAAATAAAACAGTGTAGTACTATGTTGGTCATGGTAGACTATTTAAGGCTATGAGCGAGGTCATCTATTAGAGGGATGAAGGGGTGCTAGTTAGTCTACAACAGTTATTTTATGCCGAAGACGTTTTGTTTTATTCATTCTTGATGAATATTCAACATTTTTCAAACTAAATTTTTTAAACTAAATTTTTTCGGACCAAGTATCCAATAGGCACCCCAGCTGGGAGCTACCCCAAAAGAAACACCTTTTGCATTTCACTGCACACTTCTGGTTGTGGTACGAGAGGTTGTGGTACGAGAGGTGCATGGAAAATAAACTTTATAAATTGTGTGATACCATTTCCGAACAACATCCTTTTATTTAAACATAAAAGATATTTTGTAAATAAAAACTATTTTCATTTAAATAAACATATCTGCATTTCTCTTCTGATTAAATAAAAAAACTATTTTAATATAAAAACGTGTCTTTTGTTTAAAGTTTTATAATTAAAAAAAAATTCCTATTGAATTAACAACATGAAATAACTCATTTTTTAAAATTAAAATCGAAAACTATTTTTATATAAAAACGTGCCTTTGGGTTGTAAATATACATGATCAAACTTTTAAAAAATCTTACAGTGAAATTCTACCCCCCCCCAAAAAAAAAAATTACCTGTTGTTTGTAAACAAACAACCAGGAGTTCATGGTGAAAAGCAAAAGGTGTTCCTTTCAAAACAGCTACCAGCTGGGGTGTCTATTGGTTACTTGGTCCATTTTTTTCTTTAAAACATTCATTTTATTCTATTTAAACCCTGTATGGAACCCTAACATATACTACCACTCCAGGTCAGAGTGGACCTGTGAGTAATGCTGATGAAGGGGTAGTCTACATTCCCCAGAGGTCCAGAATTGGAACCTCACCACTAGATGCAGTTTAATGTTATATCTAGGACACTAAGAAATTCAGTCATCGATTTCTAGCACATATATGATAAAAAGGATTGGAGGTTGCCATAAGGGCAATAGGGTTGAGACAATCATATAGGTGCTAGGGCTTGATGTGACTGGCTGATTAATCGTAGGGAGTCTCTCCGATTGCCCATCTAACCTAAGTAAGGGTCAAAGTGGTATGTTGCATGTCACGGACTTCTCAGCCACCAGGATCCTGTCCTTAAGCATTACGGATTGCCATCCACGGCCAACAGGTGGCCCCATTGGAGGGGGGATTTTACTCCTTTGCAGAGGTGCATTTGGTATATTATACAGCCCCAGTCCATAAGGCGGAACTCTGCTTGGAAATCTGATTTCTCTAATAAAATAAAACAGGATTATTTCCAAGCTGTAGCCGTGTCAGTACTATTGTATGTTTGCTCCACTTGGACTTTAACAAAAGGACTGGAGAAAAAAAGCGTTTGGTTAAAGTCCAAGTGGTGCAGACATACAATAGTACTGACATGGCTAAAGCTTGGAAGCTGTTTTGAACAAATTCTGGAAACAACACCCTACAAAGCAGCTGTATGGCCACTTACCTTCCATCTCACAAACCACCAAAGACAAACAAGATATCTCTGTTAGAGATGTAAGGATGAACTTATAAGTGATGTTCTCCAATGGACTATTACATGTGGACACACCAGTATTAGCTGACAAGCAAAAACTAACATTCATCAGCTTTGTACGTACGCTGGATGCCATCTAGAGGAGTCACCAAGATATTGACAGGTTTACGGCCATATGAAAATCTGATCTCTCTGATAAAACAAAACAAGAATTCTTTCAAGCTGTAACCGTGTCAGTACTATTGTATGTTTGCACCACTTGGACTTTAATGAAACACCTTGAGAAAAAAGCTAGATTCCCATCTAGCTTTTTTCTACTACACGAAGATTCTGCAATGTTATTTGGATCAAATCCTACAAGCAGCACCCTACAAAAACAGCAGCTGTATGGCCACCTACCACCCATCTCACAAACCATCCAAATCCAAGTAAGACAACGGTTGTACAATTAAGGAACACAGGTATTAATATATAGATAATAAAACCTGCCTAGGGCAGTGACTGCTTTGTCCTCTTTGAAGTTCTTTTCTTGAGAGCATAGCATCTCTTCCACCATTCAAAAACAATCTGCCGGGAATTCTTGAAAACTGTATTAGTACTATTGTATGGTTGCACAATTTGAACTCTACCAAAAAGTCTGGAGAAAAAGATAGATGGGAACTACACAAGAATTGTATGGTTGGACAATTCGAACTCTACCAAAAAGTCTGGAGAAAAAGATAGATGGGAACTACACAAGAATTGTATGGTTGGACAATTCGAACTCTAGCAAAAAGTCTGGAGAAAAAGATAGATGGGAACTACACAAGAATTGTATGGTTGGACAATTCGAACTCTACCAAAAAGTCTGGAGAAAAAGATAGATGGGAACTACACAAGAATTGTATGGTTGGACAATTCGAACTCTAGCAAAAAGTCTGGAGAAAAAGATAGATGGGAACTACACAAGAATTGTATGGTTGGACAATTCGAACTCTAGCAAAAAGTCTGGAGAAAAAGATAGATGGGAACTACACAAGAATTGTATGGTTGGACAATTCGAACTCTACCAAAAAGTCTGGAGAAAAAGATAGATGGGAACTACACAAGAATTGTATGGTTGGACAATTCGAACTCTACCAAAAAGTCTGGAGAAAAAGATAGATGGGAACTACACAAGAATTGTATGGTTGGACAATTCGAACTCTAGCAAAAAGTCTGGAGAAAAAGATAGATGGGAACTACACAAGAATTGTATGGTTGGACAATTCGAACTCTAGCAAAAAGTCTGGAGAAAAAGATAGATGGGAACTACACAAGAATTGTATGGTTGGACAATTCGAACTCTACCAAAAAGTCTGGAGAAAAAGATAGATGGGAACTACACAAGAATTGTATGGTTGGACAATTCGAACTCTACCAAAAAGTCTGGAGAAAAAGATAGATGGGAACTACACAAGAATTGTATGGTTGGACAATTCGAACTCTACCAAAAAGTCTGGAGAAAAAGATAGATGGGAACTACACAAGAATTGTATGGTTAGACAATTCGAACTCTACCAAAAAGTCTGGAGAAAAAGATAGATGGGAACTACACAAGAATTGTATGGTTTGACAATTCGAACTCTACCAAAAAGTCTGGAGAAAAAGATAGATGGGAACTACACAAGAATGCTGAGTGCCCATTTTGAACAAATCCTACAACCAGCACCCTACAAAAACAGCAGCTGTATGGCCACTTACCACCCATCTCACGAGCCATCCAAGTATATATCTACCAACCCCTCCGCACGAACAGGATGTGACATAAGGTCAATTTCTTAAGCGGAGTTTGACAGGTTTGAATTCAGAGTTTTCCTGGTTAAATCGAACTTAACGGACCTAAATTCCACCATCGTAGATCATCCCGCCGAAAAAAAAAAATACCCAAAATCAGGGAATTTACCGAATTTAATGAAATTTTCAGTATTGATATATTAATGAATAAAAGGTATAATGCACCCTTTATTTTATTGAAAAAACTTTTACATTTTTCCACGTATCTCTGAAAATATGTGTTACACCTCAAAGATACGTGGTTCAAAGTTAACTCACTTGAAAAAATGTAAAAGTTTTAAAATAAGATGACTGGTGCATTATATATCTTATTCATTAATATATCAACACTGAAAATTTCATTAAATTCGGTTAATTCCCTGATTTTTTGGAATTTTTTTCTTTCGGCAGGGTGATATACGATGGTGGAATTTAGGGCCGTTAAGTTCGATTTAACCGTTTTCCTTCTAGAGCGGCTGCCATACTAAGGTTAAAGAGCCCAGTTAGTCTTACTAATTATCCTTAGCTGGAAGGAGAGTAGTTAGATTCATACATTTCCCAAAGGTATTACTGCATTGGGAAATGTAAAAAGCCTCGTCCAGGATTAGATCTCGTCTCGCCGTGTCCATTTTCTATATAGTAACCATTACAGAATCAGATGAATCGGATGTGTTTTTTGCCGCTATAGAGAAAAGACGAAGACACGAATGTGTGACTGTACTCAGAGTTTGCAAAGTATGAAGATAACCACGAATGTAGCAGACAGGTTAAGAGTTAAAGAATAAACCAAACAACTAGAATTCGAATAAAAGACATGTATCACATACATAAAACAATAGGCTTGCAGACTTTTTGGTTTATCTGCACAAATGTTTATAATTTGTTCACTTAACTGAAATCCTGAGGTAGGGTTGGTTATCGAAGCCCCATAGCTACGGCCATCTGATAATTCGACTGGATATGAGAGACGTTCTATTTTGACGTCTGACTCCGGTGCTGGTCGATCAGAAAGAGGGAGCGACTCTTTTTTTTTTTAGGTCTGTCTCCATTGAGGGCTGAATCAGAAGAGGGGGGAATTGTCTCTTTGGCTTTGCCGCCAAAGTCTGCTGGCTCGTGATTGGTTGGTTCGATACTGTGATTGTCGTGAGCAAGATACGCGACATCATGCACGAAAGCGTCCGCGATTTGCATGCGCGTGTTGTGGAGCAGTTTGGAAGCGTGCTGGGCCGAGGTGCGCTGATGCAAATCTGAAGCTCTGCAGATTGCCCAATCGGACGCCTCGCCGTGTCCTATATAATGAGTGTATCGGAGGCTTGGGCAGTAGTTCGTAAACCTTGCAAGAAGTGTTTGCTGCCAGGTCCGTGCGAAGGTTGTGAAGTCGGTTATCAGTATTGGAGAATTGGAGCGAGATACAGTTGGACTATCGATTGGAGCCTTGAGTCAGACTTGACCGTGACCCCCCCTCTGATTATAAGCTATTTCGGCAATTATGGCCCACAGTTTCGACCCAAAATTGATACCACTTTTTGACGGAAGTGATTCTGGACAGTCGGTCGTCGAGTGGATCGAGAAGGCAGAATTGATATGCCAGCTAAGCGGTGTAAAGCGTATAGAGTGTGTAGTGCCAATGCGTCTATCGGTGGTGCATATGCGGTGTACCAGCAGCTGAGTGAGGAAAAGAAGAGCGACTTCACCTGTATTAAAAAAGCCTTGTATACAGCATTCGCTCTAGATGCTGTTACAGCTTGGAAGCAATTTGTGGCACGCCGCTTGCGCCCGGGAGAGACTGTTGATGTCTTTTGGCCGAATTGCGTAAACTCTCAGTTCTGGTCGGTGGTATGACGGATCGGAGTCTGATGTGTGCATTTATCGCCGGGTTGCCAGAGCATGCCGAGGATCTCCTTCGAGCCACTTTCCAGTTAGATGATATGGACATTTCGCAAGTGTTGGCTCGAGCAAGAGCCATACTGAAGAAGTGCCCTGATAATATGGAGCAAGTAGCGGTGGCTGCACGACCATCACGTTGCCAGGCGAAGGAAGATGACGCGCCAACAAAATGTTATGTATGCGATGGGCCCAATCACTTGGCACGCGACTGCCTCTTGCGGCGTGAAACATCAACGAAAGCGGATGCTAAACCCCGAAGACCAGTTTCGTGCTATCGATGTAAGCGGCAGGGACATATAGCCCGAAACTGTCCGGGAAACGAGCAAGGGGACGAGATTTCGGCGCCTGTCTTCTCCCCAAATGCCCGTTAAATACGGCGCTACCTACAGTGATTGTGCAGATCAATGATACGAGGCGTACAGCCCTGGTGGACACTGGTTGCACGCAAACACTCGTACACAAAACATGCTGTCAGGCATGAGAGAGAAAGGAGGTACACGTGCTGACTGTAGGCGGGAGTACACTCAAGTGTTGTGGGGTCGGGACGATCCGGCTTAGCGTGGGAAAAGGTATTGCCTCACCCGTTTGGGGTTTGGGCTCAATGTCGCACCCCTGATCATGCGGTCCATCGTCCATACCGTGGTTGCGCAAGACGAGAGAGTTGAGAAAGCTACCTCTTCATATATTGACGACATATTCGTCAATGAAGCTATATGTTCTGCATCCCACGTAAAAAAGCACCTTGAGCGGTTTGGACTTGCGTGCAAGGCCCCAGAGCAGTTAAGATGCGGCACACGCGTGTTGGGATTGCATGTCTGGGAGGAGCGCAATAAACTTCGGTGGTGTCGTGGAGGTGAGCCACCGACGCCCCCTGATGTATTAACCCGTCGGACTATTTTTTCCGTGTGTGGAAATTGACGGGACACTTTCCGGTGTGCGGTTGGCTGCGCGTTGCAACCGCGTTCATAAAGCGAAGGGCAAACGCTGCAACCATTGGATGGGACGATGAAGTGCGAGACCCCCTCTTAAGTCGAATGTTGGCGGATGTTTTCGCCAGAGTGGCGCAAACAGATCCAACACGTGGTGATTGGTGCGTTGATGGAGAGGACGTCACTGTGTGGGTGGACGCGAGCTCGTTGGCCACTGGTGTTGTTATTGAGAGTGGTGGAGCCGTGGCTGAAGATGCGAGCTGGTTGAGACCGATAAGCGAGGATAAACATATCAACTTGGCAGAACTCGACGCAGTGTTACGGGGCATTAACCTCGCACTGCAGTGGAAGGCAACGACGATTCACTTGCGGACAGACTCGGCGTGCGTGCATCGCTGGGTCTCAGACACTTTGTCTGGAAGGTCGAGAGTGCGAACCAAGCTGCCACTGAAATGTTGATCCGGCGTCGACTCGGCACGCTTGCACAACTGGTCTCAGAGTATGACCTAAAGATAGACGTGGCACTGGTTAAGTCTCACGACAACCGAGCCGATCAGCTCACCAGAGTGCCGCAGCGATGGCTGGATGATATGCAAAAAGAGTCAGAACCCGCAGGACAGGCGTGTGCGGTGGTTCAGGGGACCAGGAATCTGCCCGTATACGAGCATTCATCAGTCCAGCGGACACCCGGTGTGAAGCGCACGCTGTATTTTGTAAAACTGGTCATCCCGGGAGCCTCCAGGGCGGCAGTTCAAGCGGTGGTCAGGGATTGCCAGAAATGTCAATCGATAGATCCTGCCCCGGTGCATTGGAAGCCAGGCAGGCTTTCTGTGCGTGATAATTGGAGTAGGGTGGGAATGGATGTGACCCATTTCGGAGGCCAGCACTACCTGACATTGATGGACTGTGGTCCCAGTCGTTTTGCCATTTGGAGGCCATTGCAGCGGGAAGACTCCGCACTATCATCCGGCAGCTAGAGACAATCTTTTGCGAACGGGGGGCCTCCTATCGAACTGCTTACCGACAATGCCGCAGTGTTTTGCGGGGAAAGATTCACCGGATTTGCAAAGGAGTGGGGTGTCCGGATAAGATTCCGATGCGCCTATGTACCATCGGGGAATGGGATAGTGGAGAGATCCCACCGCACGATAAAGCGTATCGCCGCGAGAACAGAATGCTCTCTTATGGAGGCTGTGTACTGGTATAATTTGACACCGAAAGACGACACCACGGCGTCAAGCACCAGCCAACATAATATATACCTACCGCACTCGCGTAAAGGGCATTGATACTGCTCCACCGGTTGACGCCACAAATTCTGAAACATACGCTGCAGGGACGCTGTTTGGGTGAAGAGACCACATGGGCGGTGTACAACACAGTTCGAGAAGAGAAAAGTGACGAAAGTCTATAGCCCTCATTCAGTCCTTGTGGATGGAGTACCACGCCACGTAAAGATGTTCGGCCGGTGCATGGAGCAGAGATTATCAGCAGCTACGTTACCACCTCGGACGAAGAAACCCCTATGGTGTATGAGGGGCAGATGCAGGAAGACATGGCAATGTCAACTGAAAGTGCAAGCAGCGCCTCGAACAAGACGAGCTCAGTGATACCTCAGAGGAAAGTACCACTGAGGAGATAGCCGAACCCGCTCCACTGAGACGAAGTAGCAGGATTAAGCGACCTGCTCCACATTGTCCTGTGTGTGATCCCAGATCAGGGAGGAGTGTGATTGTCGTGAGCAAGATACGCGACATCATGCACGAAAGCGTCCGCGATTTGCATGCGCGTGTTGTGGAGCAGTTTGGAAGCGTGCTGGGCCGAGGTGCGCTGATGCAAATCTGAAGCTCTGCAGATTGCCCAATCGGACGCCTCGCCGTGTCCTATATAATGAGTGTATCGGAGGCTTGGGCAGTAGTTCGTAAACCTTGCAAGAAGTGTTTGCTGCCAGGTCCGTGCGAAGGTTGTGAAGTCGGTTATCAGTATTGGAGAATTGGAGCGAGATACAGTTGGACTATCGATTGGAGCCTTGAGTCAGACTTGACCGTGACCCCCCCTCTGATTATACAGAGGCTCGTAGACAAGGACGATAACCCCCACCTCAGAATTCTTATTACCGCTCCAAGAATTAGCGATGTATTTATTGTTTTGTTTTTCTTTCAAAACAAATAAGGGAAGTGACAATTATTATTATTTTTTACAATTTGAATCGCATTTATTCATATATCAATTCATACGCAAATTATATACATTCAAACTATGTAGAAATTTAATAATTACACTACCCCCAGGCGCCTAGCCATTTGTTGCATTGTACGTTCTCATTCCCTTGGGTAAGTACGGTACTGTGAATATGAACAATTGCCGTTTTTCATACAACCGTGCCAAGATTCAGATGCTGATTTATGAGGTCTCGCGAGACTCACGGGCGCCATTTAAGATTATAATTATAATATTTTTAATTAATAATAAATTATAATTAGAGTTAAAAAAAAACTTAAATGTTTGTGAGAGATGTTTCATGCTTAATAAAATAAAAAATATTCTTTTAACGAATAAAATGTTGAATGATTGTATTGTAGGTCCGATAGGGTTAGAATTGACACAAGGTCACAATTATTGCATTTAGCGAGGATCGAACCCACTCATAATGGATATGTGAGACTAGCTTGCTAAGCATTACACCCTTTTATTACACAATCCGTTCGCCACGGTAGAATGTAACATAAGGTCGCAAGTATTGCATTTAGCGAAGATCGAACCCACTCTTCAGTCATGGGGTATCCACAAAATGTCGCTGTCCAGCACGTTAGCCGCTTGGCCACCACGGGGGTCAGAAATAAACAAACTTTTTTTTCTACCTCCGGGAATTTTGAACCGTGTTATTTCTCTAATTAGGATAATTAAGTTAATGAATCAATTAAGTGTTTTCATTTGAGAGTTATTTTAACATATTTTTGATTTTTGAAACATATTGCCTGACAGGGTGGGAGTAAAAAATTCAATGTCAACGAGTTTGTATCCTAAGTAAGTAAAATCATCAAATTCATTAAAGGATTAAAAAAATAAAACAATTTGAAATGTAAACTTTAAATATGTATTAAAATAAAACAAACTATATATAGATATATAATACTAGTCATGTATTTATTAAAACTTGTTTTAAAAAACAATGAGGACTGTCTAATGTTGCATGTTCAAATTTTGAGTGTATTTATTCTATGTTATGACGATTTTGGGTAATGTGACGTAAGCAGTGACGTTATTTTTGTTACAGACAAAAACCGGAAGCGAATCTCCATTATCAATATATATATATATATATATATATATATATATATATAGATGTGAGGTATCCAAAGCTTGGTAGTAAGGTATGATTCTATATGTGATTTCTAAGACATTGTATTAATATTGTATGATTCAGTACAAATACAGTGAATCTTTAAATCACTACAGAGCGCTCAATGTATAATAATCTTTTTAGATTATATACAGAGCGTAGGAGTAACACAGGTATCTGTGCGGTAAAGTAAGGAGCTGATGGTAGGTGTGGTGATCCACCCCAGACGCAAAAACAATCTCCTTGGTCTAGCGCTAGTGAAAAAGAGATAGACTCCCTTGATATCAGGCTGATACCGACTTTAGGCCACCCTAATGACTTTAGGCCACCCCAACGACTTTAGGCCACCCCAACGAACAACGATATATATCATCATCATCATGTCGCGCTGTCAGCGCGGATATCCATGACAATCCCTCTCCATCCGTCCCTATCGCTCATCATTCTCGGGAGGTCCTCTATGCAGCATCCTGCATCCGCACAGAGCTGATCAACGTACGTTTTTGCTGGTCGGCCCACACTGGCGTGTCCATGTGCTGGCTTCCACAGGAGGACGTCGCTTATGAGTTCGTCCTTGCTTCTCCAGCAGTGTCCCGCGTGTCTTGTCCGTCTTACTCGGATGGTTTGGGTGATATGTGGCAGGTGACCGTACAGATTTTTTCTCGTGGGGTGTTGTTTCCACGTCTTGTTCAGGATCACCGCAGCATTCTTGTGCAGCTCCCATTTAGTTTATTCTCTAGTCGCTTAGTTAGGGTCCAGGTGGTGCAGCCATACAGCAGCACTGATACGACAACGGCCTGGATATATATATATATATATATATATATATATATATATACTAAAAAGGATACCCAACCAACTATCATTATTCTACAAATGTTTCCTTTATTGTTCGTTTTTGTAAATACAGTTTCAATTTCGATACATTTTGAACACAACTCGTATATCTTTAGGTTATCTGTGTAAGTCAATCTAACCCCACTCCTTGCTACGCAATCAGGACGCTAAATTATTTTCGTTATCAGAAGAAATATATCAAAATATATAATACTTATTCTTTTTTTTGGATGGGGGTGTAGCCGACATAAGATTCGATACGAAATAATTGATGGGAAATTGTATCTTTTTATGTCATGTGACATTCGTCTACATATCTCAACAATCAATACTTCCGTTTTTTTTTAATTCAACAAAATTTTGGTCGACGAAGAATTCATTACACAAACTCGCATTAAACTCTGCGGGTCAATTGAAATCTATTATTTCACGATATTTATCAATTATAGATTACTAAAACACATAAGATATCCTAAAAAGCCCCCCCCTAAAAAAACCCAAAACACTGAAAGTTTGTTTTTGGGGTCGAGTCTTCAAAGAGAGAAGGCCAAGTCTAACTCGAAAACCCCTGCTTCGACTGTACATACGTCTCTGCCCGCAGCCTCTCCAAGTAACATGGAAAGTATTGACTCACGTGGTATCATTAACAAAAAATACTCCTGTTGGGTCAGTAAAATGGTGATTCCTGTATATAGAGTGAGTGAAGGAGAGGCTCTCTGTGATTGGACATACCAATCACGTGATGAACCCAGAAGTTTTAGGCGCAATATCCCAAATCCCAGCAGATAGATTCCACCAGCGGTTCCACGAGGCAGCGATTTGAAGCGCTCCAAGAAATCACCCTAAGATACCAGATATCTTCTCCAACGCGCCGGTAAGTCCCTTAAACTCAGCTTTATATACAGGAAGGACTTTATATTGTTATTTGTTGTTTCATGTGCTGGCCAATAAATTGTTTGAATTAGAGGAAATATCAATTCCTTTCTTGTTGTTGTTAGCCTTAGAATTGAAGGCTATACTAACACAATACTCCCCAATTTGTCTGTACACTTTTCCGTCAACAACGGTGTTAAGAAATTCAAATGATTTTTCTCTAGAATTACATTACAAAATATTTTAGGATATAAAAGCATTGTAAATGGACTAATATTTATAATAATAATTGCAATGTATTCCTACAGGAATACATTGCAATTAGCTCAGTCCGTAGGACATTCGTCTTCGAGGTTCCCGATTCGATACCGACTATCGCCCAACTCATTACATGTGTAACACAGCTGGGATCTGTGGGGTAAAATGAGGAACTTATGTGGTGAATTAGCCCGCAAAATATGGTGATTAAGATGATAACAGATAAAAGTAACAGGAAGAACATGGAACCAACTTGGAAGTTTTAAAGAATATATCAAGAAAATACAGTTAACTATTTCTCTGAATATTTGAGATGAGGCTTGATGATTAGTATTATCTGCGTTATTCGGACTAGTGTTCTCATCTTCATTGTTATTTGTATAACGTTTCGGTCGATATGCCCCGGCCTTCTTCAGGTATTTCTGGTCGGACTCGGGAACCTTCTTTTCGGACTCGGGAACCTTCTTTTCGGACTCGGGAACCTTCTTTTCGAACTCGGGAACTTTCTTGTCGTAGTCGGGAACGTTCTTGTCGTAATCGGGAGCCACCACGGAACTTTGAACCTAACCCTTTATTCAGTCCACGGGGGTATCCTGTTCTTATTCCACTAACCATAGTTGGGGTAGGAGTTGTCTTAATTATTTTTCTATGTTACTGCCGCCGGTCAGGATTGAACCTGGAATCCAGAGATAACTTAGAACCTAACTACCTTATCCACTAGGCCATGAGTCTAATTGGAGGGAGGACATATCGGCCGAAACGTTGTACAGATAACAATGAAGATGAGGACAATAGTCCGAATAACGCAAATAATACTAAAATACAGTTTGTATCAATATTTTCAGTTACAAACAAATTGTTCTGTTTGCGGCTATATTGTATTATATAAAATATAAACATATATTTTATATAATACATTTGTTGTTGGCATCATTCCCTCTACTAAAGACGATGGCGTAGTGTCCACAATTTTTTTTATCTGCATCTGCGTGAGTGTCTGAAAAGACCAATTTTTGAATGGCAATCTCTGGTGCAGTGCAAACAAACAGTGATGATTGCTGTAGTTCCTGTTGTCTTTCCTTCCTTCTGGCTCCCATTTCTGTAGCGGCTTCTTTCTTCTCTTTTTCGCTCCTTTTCGCCCCTTGTTTGACGAGGAGGTAAACATATATTAGTCCATTTAACTGCAGTCCTCGGTGAAATTGTTGAGTATGTTAATGTTTTATGTATTTACATACGACTCTCCACGTTTTAACTGTTGTTATTGTAGCAGAGACAATTTTAACCTCCGCTTCCTTACAGATATCTGTTGAAAAGAGGACTGTACATATCTTTCGATATCTGGCGCCAACATATACGGACCAGTGGTTGATCGGTTTGAAAGGTGTATCAACCAAGGGAGACAAACCGCTTACTTTAGATATATATTTCTTTATACTTATGCTAAGATGGGTATCCGTATGGGCAGCTGTTAACTTTGAAATGCTAATTAGGATCCTTCAATCCTTCCTAAATAGAAGCATCAGTATCATCAAGGACAGCTGTTAACTATGAAATGCTAATTAGAAACCTTCAATCCTTCCTAAATAGAAGCATCAATATCATCATGGACAGCTGTTAACTATGAAATGCTAATTAGAAACCTTCAATCCTTCCTAAATAGAAGCATCAATATCATCATGGACAGCTGTTAACTATGAAATGCTAATTAGAAACCTTCAATCCTTCCTAAATAGAAGCATCAATATCATCATGGACAGCTGTTAACTTTGAAAGGCTAATTAGAATCCTTCAATCTTTCCTAAATAGAAGCATCAATATCATCATGGACAGCTGTTAATTATGAAATACTAATTTGACACTGACAGGATGAGAGATGAGATAGACACTGATAAGAAATGTAAGGTAAGAATCAACATGGCACTCAACGATATCTTTGATCATATAACCAGTACCACCGGTCTCGTGTAACTTGGAGAGGAGCTGGGCACCGACAATAAACCCACCTTGCCATGAACAACCCAGTATGGTATCCACATGATCTCCTAGTTCATAAAACCATGTACCAACCCCTCCGCACGAGCAGGATGTGACACAAAGTCAATTTTTAGGCGGAGTTTTCCTTCTCCTAGACTGGTTGCCTAACCAAGGTTAAAGAGCCCAGTCTGCCCTGCTATTTACCCACAGCTGGGGGGGGGGAGCAGGTGGATGCATACCTTTCCCAATGGTATTAGCACTATGTGAAATGTAGGGAACCTTGTCTAGGATTTGAACTCCAGTCGACGAGTCCATTTCTTACGACCCTAACCATTACACCACGCACCTCCAGCAAACGTCTTTGGTATAAAATAACACTACCACCATGTATACCATATAACCCAATATTCTTTCGGGTTACTTGAATAAAAAAAACATGGACCCTGTACTCCCACCAAGAGCGGTGGCTAAGTAGCTTCTACCTTCTCTGACTTAGACGTATACTGGGCATCACCTGGGGGGACAGGATTACTAACACAGCAGTTCTAGAGAGAGCTCAACTTCCCAGCTTGTGTCCTCTACTAAGAAAGTGTCGTCTCCGATGGCTGGGCCATGTCCGCCGGATAGATGATGGACGAATCCCGAAGGATATTCTCTGTGCAGAGTTTTCGTCCTGTAAGAGACAGATTGGTCGCCCCCAGCTGTGTTTCAAGGATGTCTGCAAGAATGATCTCAGGTGCTTTGGCATTCCCTCTTCCAACTGGGAAAATTTGGCTCAGGACCGCCCTCAGTGGCAGCAGGCTCTCCGTAGAGGACTGTTCATATCTGAAGCCACCCTGGGGCAACACCATGAAAGCAGTGGCAACAAAGCACCGGCACATCAACATCTTCAGGGACATGCGACATCTATGGTCAAGAATGTTTTTCGGACATTTGACTTCACAGTCACAGAAGGCGCTGTAACTTCAGGGGCACAAAAACTATATTATAGTCTTCCGAGACTAAAATGCCAATATAATATAATTTGGATAAATATTCAGCCAGACTAGACTCTTAAACCTTGGCTGGGTAACCAGTGTAGGAGAAGAAAAACTCTTAGTTCAAACCTGTTCAACTCCGCTTAAGAAATTGACTTTGTGTCACATCCTGCTTGTACGGAGGGGTTGGTAAATATATAACCAGTACGACCTGTCTCGTATTACTTGGAGAGGAGTTGAACACTGCCAATAAACCCACCTTGGCACCCACATGATCAGTAAACCTTGTAACATAATATTATTTCAGGTTACTTAGTGGGGACATGAGTAGCGCTAAATAATTCCCTTTTTTTCTAAATAAAAGTATCAATATCATCATGGACAGCTCTTAACTTTGAAAAGCTAATTAGACTTCGACAGAATGAGAGATGAAATGGACACTGATAAATAACTCCGGTAAGTCAGGTAAGAATCAACACGGCACTCAATGATTTCTTTGATCATATAACCAGTACTACCTGTCTCGTGTTACTTGGAGAGGAGCTGGGCACTGCTAGTAAACCCACCTTGCCATGAACAACCCAGTATGGCACCCACACGATCTCCTAGTTCAGTACACCTTGTAACCCAATATTATTTCAGGTTACTTAGTGGGGATATGAGTAGCGGCAAGTAACTCCCTTTTTTTTTCAAGAGATTCCATGGATGAACCAACACGACGCCTCAGTGATCTCTTTGGTCAGAGGACCGACCAACGAACTAACTTAACTCAGTACTACTTGCCTTGTGTTATTTTGGGATGAGATAGTAACCCCACTTTAATGTAAAGAAAATAACAAGATACCGTGAAGGATCTTGCCTGTCACATCCAAAGCTCTCTTAATCATAGGCCTACCCAACCATACAAGTAGAGTTCTCGGCAATGTTGTCGTCTTTGTATTTTGAGAATATCTTCTTTTTTTAAAAAAAAAAATGTTTATTGGCTTTTATAGAACCTATTAAAAAAAAGATGATAAAAAAAAAGCATCTCAACTGTTGATATCAACCTTGAGTCTATTTCTGTACTTTTGATACGGGAGATTGAGACACGGTGAATCATTTTTGCTTTTTGGAAAACAAATTGACGCAGCACTTACATTAAAACCCTTTTCTTTAAAAAAAAAAAAAAGATGAAACGAACTGCTTCCTTTAAAGATATATTTCAAAGTACTGCTTAATGGAGGTGCGTGGTCTAATGGTTAGAGTCATAGGAAGTGGGCTCGTCGACCCGAGTTCAATTCCTAGACGAAGCTGTTTGCATTTCCCATGGCGTTAATACCCTTAGGAAAGATATGAATCCAATTCTCCCTCCGGCTATGGGTAAATAGCAGGGAAGATTGGGCTCTTATATATATATATATATTTCAAAGTAGAAAACTAATTTAGCTTAAGGGTGGTACAAGGTCATTTTACGGCATGTCAACCCTTGTTGGTTTGTTTTATGCCGAATGCGTTTTGTTTTATTCATTCTTGATGGGTATTCAAATTAGAAAACATTTTTTAAATACATTTTTAAAATTCATGTTAAAAAAACCTCGCATCTACGAGCACAAACGCAACATAAAATTAGGTGACAGCAACAACTGTTTATTCTAACGCATATCCAAAATACAACACAGGTTTAATTTCAACAATGCATCCATGATCGCATACATCCACAACAAAAGATTACGACAAATATTCGAAGCCAGTGCCATTAGCAACACACCAAATGTTAATTCTAGATCTGGCTTCTTTAATATTTCCTCACAATAATAAAACCATCATGAACAGCTACAGACCAAACTTAGCAAAAAAAAAAAAAATCATATATGTTTGTATATGTGCATATATATGTATATGTATCCCTGTGTTTATATATATATATATATATATATATATATATATATATATATATATATATGGGTATGCGCATATATGTATGTACCTGTGTATGTGTGGGTGTTTGCGTGTGTGTGCCTATGCCTATACGTCTGTGTGTATGCCTATGCCTATGTATGTCTGTCTATGTATGTATATGCATGCCCATCATATAACATATCATAGGATAATAATAATAATATATATTATAATAATAATAATAATAATAATAATAATAACATACACACACATACGCTTATAACATATATTACTATCACTCCCCTCTAACACCCACAACCAAAATTTAGACAAATATTCCAAGCCTGAAATAAGCAGCACACCAAATGTTAATTGTAAATCCATCTTCTCCAATATACCCCCCCCCAAAAAAAAAAATCACCTTCACAAACAATAATAGACAATAAAGACAACAAGATGAGACTTTGTAAATTAAAAATATATATATATATATATACACACACACTCATAACCAATCCTTATGCCATTCACTATATATACATGAATCACTACATCTTCAAACCCAGCATATATGCCTCACTCACTCCCAAACACCTAACACCCGTGACATCATTATCAGAACTTCATTGATACACACCCTATTTGAGAGAAAAGGAAAATATACTACCAACCTCTTCTAACACCAACAACTGACCACCCCTCCCCTTATTCACAACCTCCCGATTCATCAGAATGAAAATGTTCCCCATTGAAGCAAGAACTATATTCAAAGTCCTGAAGAAGGTCTAACAGACCGAAACGTTACAACGTCGACATCACTACCTACAACAAACATCCATTTTCTACAACATCCCGTGTTTGTCTAACCTTCTCCACATACTGTCGGATTAATTTCCTCTTATTTTCTCCACATATATAATATATATATATATATATATATATATATATATATATTGTGTGTGTGTGTGTGTGTGTGCGTTTGTCCCATGTATATCATATCAGATTTGACTAAAATAACCTCTGAAGAATTTTTCTTTTACAAAACAAAAAGAAAGTTAAAAATGACTTGTTGCTTCACAAAAATCAGATACGGCCATCTTGACAGCTTCTCAAAGACTTTGGCGCCGCAGAAGAATTACAAAGAAAATGGAATTGAGTAGAGGTGAGGGTCACCAAATCTGCTTTATATATTATTATTATTCCCACCTGCCGTAGACGGTGGTTCACTGGAGGCTGAGTGACAGCAAGTCTCCTCAGGTCTCTAGGACTCTTCTGAGTATTATAAGTAAAAAAAGTCGTCAGGATGGCCTAAAGTCGGTATCAGCCATTCAGCGAGGGAGTCGATCCCCTTTTCACTAGCGTTAGACCAAGGAGATTGTTTCTGCGTCTGAGGTGGAGCGCCACACCTACTATGGTGAACAGTATTAATAATGTAAAACAATTTTATGAATAACTGAGGTTTAAATAAAAATGAAACCATAGAGAATTGTGACTTGAGTAGTAATATAGTTTCGATTACAAACAGAAAAACACACAATCTCTATTATGATAAGATTTTTATTATTATTATTATTATTATTATTATTATTATTATTATTATTTTCACACCTGCCGTAGCCGGTGGTTCACTGGAGGCTGAGTGACAGCAAATCTCCCCAGGTCTCCAGGACCCTTCTGAGTATTCTAGCCGATCTTAATAGTGCTGTAGTTTGGATGGTCTCGATTCTTCCTCTGATTTCCAATTCACCACAATTCTTTTCAAGACTTTTGGGCACCGTTCCAAGGGCACTAATTACAATTGGTACGACATTCACCTTCATGTTCCACAGTTCTCTCAGTTCTCTGGCAAGGTTCAAGTATTTGTCTATCTTTTCGATTTCTTTCACTTTCACTCGGTGATCGACCGGGACGACAAAATTCACGAGATGACGATTTCATTTCTTCTTGTTGATCAACTTGGTGTTGTCTGGTCTCCTGGCTGGGATTAAGTGATCTGTTTGTATCTCAAAGTCCCAGAGAATTTTGTGGGTCTTATTCTCCAGGACAGATTCGGTTTGTTCATATACCATTTAGTTGAATAGTAAAAATTGAATTTCTTGCATAATTCCCAGTGAATCACCTTTCCCACCCAGTCGTGTCCAGTCTTGTACTCTATTTGTGCTAGTTTACTGTATTCGCTGATTATGTGATTGGCCGTTTCGTTTGGTTTGTTTTGTTTTACGGCATATCAACCTCAGTGGGTCATTTAATGCCGATAAAGTTTTGAAATAAATCAATTCTTAATGGATAATACAATTTTTTTATAAATACATTTTTCTATTTAACCAATAGATGGGACCCTAACAGGTACTACCACTCCGGGTCAGAGTGGACCAGGGAGCAATGGTGATGAAGGGGTGCTCCACATTCCCCAAACCTCCAAAACTGGAACCTCACCATCAGATAGAGTTTAACGTCATTCCCAGGACATGTAGACCCGCAGCCACCGCCTTCTAGCACCCATATGATAAAAAGGGTTGGGGCTTGCCATAAGGGCAATAGGGTTGGGAAAATCATATAGGTGCTAGGGCTTGATGTGACCAGCTGATTGATCGGAGGGGCCTCTCCGACCGCCCGTCTAGCCCAAGATAGGGCCAAAGTGGAGTATTGCAAGTCATGAACTGCTCATCCACCTGGGCTCTATCCTTAAGCATCACGGGTCGCCACCCACGGCCAACAGGTGGCCCCATTGGGGGAGTCTTACCCCTCTGCAGAGGTGCAGTCGGTGCATTCTGACGCCGCAGCCGACAGGGCGGTGACCGTTTCGTCTTTTCCCCCACGAATTCTGCACTTTCTATTCTGTTTTATCTATTTTGCAATTATTATTATTATTATTATTATTATTATTATTATTATTATTATTTAATCAATTATGAAAGAAGAAAAAAAGTCATGCAATAAAAGTCCATTAGTCGAAAAGCGAATTCTACTGAATTATCGAGATTTTAAAAGCCAAAAAAAATAAATATGGATGACTGTTTTTAGCGAAGTCGGAGATTGTTGCTTATTTTCCCTTGATGCAAGCACGGAAATATTTTTATATCTTGGGGGAGAGAGAGACAGAGGAAATCGCTAGAGATTGGCCTAGTGGTTATGCGGCAAGCAGACTTTAACAGGATTATCATGGTCTCTTATGTAACAAAGAATAGAATTAGAAACAGGAAAACAATAATTTCATATGCGTCATTCCACCCCCACACCCTCCCCGGCGCGCAACACACATAAAAAGATTTTAGTTAAACGACACAATTAAATTAACTTTGCCGTATGCAATTATAGTCGAACTCGTAAAAACATGCGAGACGCGTGGTGTAATGGTTAGCGTCTTAGGAAATGGACTCGTTGACCCGAGTTCAAATCCTGGGCGAGGCTGTTTGCATTTCACATAGCGCTAATACCCTTTGGAAAGGTATGCATCTAACAAAACCCTGGCTACGTAACCAGTCTAGGAGAAGGAAAACTCTGAATTTAAACTTGTTAAACTCCGGTTAAGAAATTGACCTTGTGTCACATCTTGCTCGTGTGGAGGGGTTGGTATATATATATATATATATATATATATATATATGGAGGCGCGAGGCATAATGGTTAGAGCCGTGGGAAATGGCCTTGTCGGCCCGAGTTCAAATCCTAGGCAAGGACCCTTGGGAAAGGTATGAATCCATATATCCCCCCAGCTATGGGTAAAATAGTAGGGCAGACTGGGCTCTTTAATCTTGGGTAGGTAACCAGTCTAGGAGAGGGATAACTTTGAATTCAAAATTCCTTGTGTTCGCGGCATTCCTTGTGCACCAATTCTTTCCTATCGACTGAAACAAAAAGTGTGGAATGGTCCAACACAAGCCTTCACCACTATAAACAAATCACTGTGTTGGTTATTCACTGAATGAACACTCATGCGTCGAAAATCGACGAGAGAGTCCATTATATATATATATATATATATATATATATATATATAAAGACATGCTCTATAAAAGTATACCCATTCATATAGCGCTAATACCCTTGGGAAAGGTATGAATTCAACTATTCTCCCTCCAGCTATGGGTAAATAGTTAAGCAGACTGGGCTCTTTAACCTTGATTAGCAAACAGTCGAGAATAAGGAAAACTCTGAATTCAAACCTGTTAAACTTTGTTGGGCGTCATATCATTGTGGAATGGTTAGCAAGCTAGTCTCGCAGATCCGTTACTACTGAATAGTGAATTCGATCCTCGCTGGATACATCATACCTGCAGCCTTCGATCCTATCTGGATGCCCCATACTCATGACTTTGTTTCACATCCTACCCATGGCCAACGGTTTGAGTAAATACCTACCTTCCACATTTATGCATATGTCCCAACCCCTCCGCACAAATAGGATATGACACGTGGTCAATATCTTAAGCGGACTTTTAACAGATTTGAATTCAGTGTTTTCCTTTCCCTAGATTTGTTAGAGAGCTCCCCGTAAAATTCTGTTGACTGTTCTTTTAGCCACCTCTTCACTACAGGGGTAAACTTAGATATATATACATAAAACATATATACAAATATGATATATACACTGAGAAATGCACATTTCATCTTATCTATTAATAGAAGATTCGCTTCACTAATATATATATACGAGGGTGAGTTAAAAGTAATACATTTTTGTTTAGGACAGGTATACTTACCAACACAGGAACATGTATCATACATAAAATGAAACTGGTTCTCTGTGGTCACATCCCTACTCCCACGTAAAAATTGTATTATTGGCCACAAATTAAGCTTAAAATAGCAAGGCTCTCCAATAAAATGGAGACAGCTCTATAGCAGCTGTAACATATATATCTATATATTATTAATTATTTCTGCTTGAAGGCAATTATAAATGCATGTATCGAATAAGATTCGATAATTATAGAAAATAATCTTGACAAGTAAATCCCGCAAAGGATGGCTCGCTATGTAGAACACCGTACATAGCGAGCCATCCTTTGCGGGATTTACTTGTCAAGATTATTTTCTATAATTATCGAATCTTATTCGATACATGCATTTATAATTGCTTCAAGCAGAAATATAAATAATAATTTATTCAACTTGCTTCTATAAAAAAAACAAACATCCAAAATCTTATTCAGCTTCGCCGAAGAGCTAACGGCCGGGTTTGTTTACTAAATAAAAAACGTCCACTTGCCTGCTATGGCAGGGGCGTGTAATAGTAGTATCATCATTGACAAGGTTAATTTCGCAGGAGTTGTTCGCTATGTACCGCGGCCGAACGGATATGGTCTCTGACTATGCTGTGAAGTTCCGGTTTCGATTCTGTCGGAGGGGAGTCGTTAGTATACATCGCTGAAGAGACTTAATAAAGTCGAAACAGTCTGTACGGTGTTCTACATAGCGAGCAATCCTTTGCGGGATTTACTTGTCAAGATTATTTTCTATAATTATCGAATCTTATTCGATACATGCATTTATAATTGCCTTCAAGCAGAAATTAAATAATAATTTATTCAACTTGCTTCTTATAATACCAAATAAAAATCTTATATCTATATATGTATTTATCAGGTAAATTCTACCCCTGCAATGGCTGACGGCTAAGTGGTTTTGAACACTGACTGAGTTTCTATCCCAGCCAGAGGTAGCCTGCTAAGTCTATCACACTGAGGAGACATGATACGTCGAAACATGGTGTCTGTGAATGACAATGTGATGTAAGCAGTGATGTAGTTTTGTTACAGACTGACAACCCGAATCTCCATTATAATAAGATACTGCTGTTGGTTGATAACGTCTTGCTGCCTGGGAATCGATTCGTTGAAACTCGGGTGTCTGGCAACTGACCTGATAAACGCTCATAAGGTCATTATCATCTTACCAACAGCATTATAATAATTAAGGAACACGAATTATATATAAGATTCAGCACCTTTTTGATCTCCATATTTCTAACACATGTGGGCATGCCTACAAAGTCAGAAAACAGCATTGCTCACATGACTTTCGGAAACATTTTTTCATGCTCAGAGTTGCTGAGGCATGTAATAAGCTGCCTGTGTCCGTTGGGGCTGCCGAAATACTTTCAAAGCCTCCACGCTTCCTGTAGTCTGCAACACTATACCTGATACCCTCTCCGCACACATATGCACGCACGCGCACACATACATGTATATCATTACTGTACACTGTTCATGTTCTTGACTCTAATATTTATTCTGTTGTACTAGACATGAATCTTTGATGAGTTGTGGTGCATCTTAGCACTGTACACCAGCGGTCCCCAACCACGGGTCGCAGTCTTTTCACGATACCAAATCTATATAACGTTATATACCTTTCTTACTTCTTACTCTAGTCACTTCTCTTCTGGCTGGCTTTGCTTCTGATCGTCTATCATCTATCTTGGTCTGGTATATCTTCTAAGGTCTTGTCTGGTCTTCTATTGAGGATTCCGGGTCTGGTTTCTGTTGGGGTTTCTTGTTATCAGAAGCCCTGTGTCATTGTTAGTTTTTGGTAATAAACACAAGACTTCGATTTATGTTGATGTTACTTTATTTCAAATCCCCACCCAGACAATCTGCGCAGATGAGGCTTACATGTTGCTAGCTCGGCTCCTAAGTTCTAACTGACTCTTACTTACTTAGTATCCTTAAACCGGAAGAGGGCCTTCTATCGGGGTTCCGGTTCTCATGATTCATCCCCAGAACGCAAGGTCAGAGTGAGGTCAAACGCTGTCACTTACTCTCAAGGCCATCAGCCTATACTAATCACCATTATGATTTCTACAATACCTTATAAAAGCATTAGGGATCCAATAATTATGTAACAGCAGGCCATTAGGTACCGGGCCGCACAGAATGATTTCTACAATACCTTATAAAAGCATTAGGGATCCAATAATTATGTAACAGCAGGCAATTAGGTACCGGGCCGCACAGAATGATTTCTACAATACCTTATAAAAGCATTAGGGATCCAATAATTATGTAACAGCAAGGCCATTAGGTACCGGGCCGCACAGAATGATTTCTACAATACCTTATAAAAGTATTAGGGATCCAATAATTATGTAACAGCAGGCCATTAGGTACCGGGCCACACAGAATGATTTCTACAATACCTTATAAAAGCATTAGGGATCCAATAATTATGTAACAGCAGGCCATTAGGTACTGGGCCGCACAGAATGATTCTACAATACCTATAAAAAGTATTAGGGATCCAATATTTATGTAACAGCAGGCCATTAGGTACCGGGCCGCACAGAATGATTTCATATACCTTATAAAGCATTAGGGATCCAATAATTATGTAACAGCAGGCCATTAGGTACCGGCCGCACAGATGATTTCTACAATACCTTATAGAATTAGGGATCAATAATTATGTAACAGCAGGCCATTAGGTACCGGCCGCACAGAATGATTTCTACAATACCTTATAAAGCATTAGGGATCCAATAATTATGTAACAGCAGGCCATTAGGTACCGCGGCACAGAATGATTTCTACAATACCTTATAAAAGCATTAGGGATCCAATAATTATGTAACAGCCAGCAGAACTTTTGAATTAAAAAATTTTTTTTATTTATTATCAGTCTAAATGTTGATGTTTCATTTTGAAAAGTGACTTCTGTGCCTCTTGATTATTAATTCATGAACAAAAGTTTGTTTATTATTATTTGTTGATGTTTTCATTTGACATAAGACGACTGCGGGTGATTTATTATTGATTACGTCATTAACGATTATCGAGCAAATGTAGGCCGGAGCATATGAAGGTCGGTCCGTAAAAATATTGTCTTAGATGAAACCGGTCCGTGGCGCAAAAAAAGTTGCTGTACACAATAAATTTCATTATTATTTTAGTGAGCTTATTGTTTGTTTTTTTTTCTTTTTTTCAGGTGTTGTTCTTACAGCCGAGTTCCAAGGGAGATAACTGTTGCCAATGCAACATGGCTGCTTTTTATAAATTAACTGAAAATTATAATGTAGAAATACTCTATGTATCGTTCCAGAATGAAGTAAGTCAGTTATTTGAATTGAGTCATTTTGCGCCTATTATGATTTTTTATAAATAAAAAAATTTTCGCTTATTATTTTCTTTATTGTTTTTTTTATTACTATGTTACTATGTCTGGGAATGACGTTAAAATCCTGATGGTGAGGTTCCAGTTCTGGAGGTTTTGGGGAATGTGGAGCACCCCTTCATCACCATTGCTCCCTGTCCACTCTGACCCAGAGTGGTAGACTGTTAGGGTCCCATCTATGGGTTAAATAGAAAAACATGAGTTGATAATAAAATTGTATTATCCATTAAGAATTGATGGAACCAAATCAAATCTAGTACTCTCACCCTTGACCAGGATTGACCTGCACCCGAGAATGACTGTCACTTAGATTGTTCACTATTGGTTAGTGGAAAGGCAAACAACTCTCAGCTTAATGGACTGTTCTGGCAGTATGGCATAACTTTTTAATCTGGTTACAGTTTATTCATTAACCTTAACCTAGTCATGCCTGGAGAGGCTATAAACCTTTAACTTTTATTGATAATGTAGAAATACTCTACGTATCATTCCAGAATGAAGTAAGTCAGTTAATTGAATTGAGTCATTTTGCGACTATTATGATTTTGTATAAATTTAAAAAAAAAATCTTTCACTTATTAATTTTCTGATTAGCTCAGTCGGTAGAGCATCAGCCTCGGCCCTCACCAACACAGCGTATGAGAAACACAGCCTGGATCTGTGCGTAGAGTGGGTAGCTGATAGTATGTGTGGCACTACACCTCACATACAAAAACAATCTCCTGGTCTAGCGCTGATGAAAGGGGATAGACTTCCTGGTTGTCCAGCTGATACCAACAATAGGCCACTCTGATACAGGCCTCACAACTCAGTGTATGAGTACACAGCTTGGATCTGTACAGTAGAATGAGGAGCTGGTTGTAGGTGTAACACTCCACCTTACTTAGCGGAGGTGACAACACGCATAAGAAATAAGAATTTCGGAGGATAAGCAACACCAGATAATCAAGATTTACATTTTTGCATTTCATCTTGGATGATTTGTACAGTCTCATTTTTAAACACAAGGTGTTGCAAGATGATAATGGTTGTATAATTAAAGAACACGAATATTTAGTATATAGATTCAGCACCTTTTTGATCTCCATCTTTCTAACACACGTGGGCATGCCTACAAAGTCTGAAAACAGCACTGCTCACGTGACTTTCAGAAACATTTTTTCACGCTCAGAATTGCGGAGACATGGAATAAACTGCCCGCGTCTGTTGTAGGCTGCCGAAGCACTGAATCTTTCAAAGCCTCCATACTTCCTGTAGTCCGCCACACTATACCTGATGCTACTCTCCACATACATATGCATACGCGCGCACACATACATGCATATTACTACTGTAAACTGTTCATGTTCCTGACACTACATTATTCTGTGTACTTAACATGAAACTTTGATGAGTTGTGGTGCACCTGAGCACTGTACACAATTTTTTTTTTTTTTTTTTCGACGGGGCGGCCTAAAGTCGGTATCAGCCAGTCAGTGAGGAGTTATTNGAGTCTATCCCCTTTTCAATAGCGCTAGACCAAGGAGATTGTTTTTTAGCATCTGAGGTGGAGCGCCATACCTACCATCAGCTCCTTACTTTACCGCACAGATCCCTGTGCTACTCATCCGCTGAGTTGGCAGGGACCGGTATTGAACTAGGAACCTTGTGGTTTCTAGCCGAACGCTCTGCCGACTGAGCTAACCCGGCCCCTTTTAGAAATTAGACATTGATGTTTTTGTTTTTTTTGTCTCTTTTAGATTTTCCAAAGTCCATTCATTGTCTCGGTTGACCACAAGAATTCAGCAGTTGTTATTTCTATCCGAGGTTCTTTGTCGCTGGAGGTAAGATATGAATATTCTTATTTGAGTACTATAGAAGGGGGAAAAAATAGAGGGGGAAAAATTGATATTCGAGTCAACAAGTTCCTGCTGAGGGTGGGGACCAAAAAGAAGCGAGTCCACAGTCTTCTCGCAGGCCAAACTTTCTTTTGGTCAACACAGTCTTCGTCTTCGACCAACAGCTGAAAATCCGTCGTCGTCATCGTCAAAATAATCTCACGTAAGCCGAATGCTTCTCTGCTTGTCACCCCACGCTCCACTTTCTTTGGTTATTTATGGGCATATTACCCAAACATCCGGGCACATCAGTCGAACCTCGCGTCCGTCCAGTGCCTAGATCGCATTTGTTTTTGCAAGCGGGAGGACGCGGGTTCGATCCCGGCAGGCAAGACAACGTCGTGCTCTTTTTCCTTTCTCATTCTTCGTCACAAGTACTAAACAGGCTTTATTTATATGGCACACTCACTGTTTATTTTCTTCTAAAACTTTGAGGGTAATCCCAAAGCATCAAAGATCGTCTACTGAAATGCACTAAAAATCCTCGTTTTTGCAAAATTTAGCCTTTAGAAAATGAGGATTTTTAGTGCACTTTAGTAGACGATCTTTGATGCTATTTCCTCAAAAAATGGTACAAGTACAAGATCTTTTGCATAGATGGACAATTTGATATTTTAAAAAAGTGAAAAATCAACCTGCCCTACTGAACAGTCCATGACATGTAACACTCCACTTTGGCTCTTATCTAGACTAGACAGGCCCCCTCCGATCAATAGACTGGTCTCGTCAAGCCCTTGTCCCAACTTGATTGCCCTTATGGCAAGCGCTCCAACCCCTTTTTTATTATATATGTAGTATCATTAAAATAAATGAATCATAAGGAAATCTTAGTAAAGATTTACGAAATAAATAGTTTATCTTATTGAATGGTTAAGGGGAGATAATTCATTGTTAAAACTCATTCTGGAATATTTAAAAAAAAATTCTGAATTAGACTAGAAAAAATATGCGACCTTTAAGTATTTAAGTCTTAATGAATAAAAATCTGTGTAATCTTTGTAAATGCGTTTCGTTAGTCTTTCTAATTTAATAGAATGTTTAATTCTATTAAATTAGAAAGACTAACGAAACGCATTTACAAAGATTACACAGATTTTTATTTTATTTCATTCTAATTGATTTCTATATAAAATTATTGTTAAGTTTCTGACCGCCATCCTTGGCCCAAAAAGGACTTAAAGTAAATAAGTCCTGAACTATGGAATCCTTTGGTAAGTGAATAAGTCCTGAGTTATGGAATCCTACGTAGTGTCAAAGGTCCAGTGATATAATCCTATGTTCCGTCGTCCACGAAGGTTGAAGGCAATTGAGTGTAGTTAAGATCCGAACAGCCTGAATAAATATTATAACAGCAGCAGAGTACTGTACCACAAAGTACTGTACCAAAAAGTTGGTCATATGGTTGTCGGTGAGTCTATAAGTACAAGTGGGCATCTGGCACACACCTTATATCCAGAAAATGCCAACAATGATACATATGAATGCTTTTTATACATATGAATGCTTTTGATAAATTTGAGAATTAAACACCAAGAAATTATTTATCAAACACGGTATGAAAATTATCACCATATACAATGAAAACCTTTATTTCTTATTCATGTATAATACACATTACAGGATTTTAAACATATAAATCACATGGGCTGTTATGAAGCAAATCTAACTTAGCTAGAATTTAATAAAGATTAAATAAAATGCTAATTAAGGTTGAATAATGAATATTTAATAATAATTGAGAATATAACGTAAATAACAAAGAGAATTGTGACATAGTTTCGGTTACAGACAGACAAACATGTAATCTCCACTATAATAAGATTTGTTATATCTTATTATAATGGAGATTGTGTGTTTTTCTGTCTGTAACCGAAACTATATTCCTACTCAAGTCACAATTCTCTTAGTTATAGACATCACATTCTCCATGATTTTATTTTTATTTAACCTCAATTATTAATAAAATTGTCATACATTATTAATACTGTTAACTATGTCTACATATTGACAATATGCAATTATATTTATATATACAACAAAATAGCGGTTTACAGTGTGAACGGAAAGGCTAATTTGCATATTAATATTAAAAAATCGAATTTAATAAATATGTGCTTAGTATTATTGATTTCTAACTGTTTGGTTTTATTTTAATGAATATAAGCAAAAATCTCTTCAATGAATCTTAAATGAAATCCATTAACAAGATAAAATAACTCATTTTATTCTTTACTTCCTCTTTTAACTAAATACTTAAATTAGAAAAAATAACAATGAAAGACGAGAGTGATGGAAGAGTAAGTTTCAGTTGTTCCATTTTTTATTATACTCCCTCTGTTTCAAATCTTTTATTATACTCCCTCTGTTTCAAATCTTTTATTATACTCCCTCTGTTTCAAATCTTTTTATCTGTATTCTTATTTAGTTTTATTAGCCTTTCTAATTTAATATGATATTTTATTATATTAAAACTTAAATACTTGCACCCTACGGAGGGTGCATATATTTGCTAGTTATTATAAACAACTCAATTTTGGTTTTGTCTATCCATAATACTCTTTCCGAATACGATTTTTCCCTATCCTTATGTTCACGAATGAATGTCAACCTGGTATCTCTGTGTCTTTTCAATAGCAGTGGAGTTTTCCGAGGACATCATAACTTCAGATTGTTCCTATGAATTTCATTGCTTATTGTCCGTTTATTGACACAGATTCCTGATGAAAACAAATCATCCCGCAACTCTTGAAGAGTAACCATTGGATTTTGTTTAATTTGACTCGAAGATCTTGCCGCCCTGTCGGCTGGGGCGTTAGAATGCACCGACTGCACCTCTGCAGAGGGGTAAGACTCCCCCCAATGGGGCCACCTGTGATGCTTAAGGATAGAACCCAGGTGGATGAGCAGTTCATGACTTGCAATATTCCACTTTGGCCCTATCTTGGGCTAGATGGGCGGTCGGAGAGGCCCCCTCCGATCAATCGGCTGGTCACGTCAAGCCCTAGCACCTATATGATTTTCCCAACCCTATTGCCCTTATGGCAAGCCCCAACCCCTTTTTATCATATGGGTGCTAGAAAGCGGTGGCTGCGGGTCTACATGCCCTGGGAATGACGTTAAACTCTATCTGATGGTGAGATTCCAGTTTTGGAGGTTTGGGGAATGTGGAGCACCCTTCATCACCATTGCTCCCTGGTCCACTCTGACCTGGAGTAGTAGTACCTGTTAGGGTCCCATCTATGGGTTAAATAGAAAAATGTATTTATAAAAAAATTGTATTATCCATTAAGAATTGATTTATTTCAAAACTTTATCGGCATTAAATGACCTACTGAGGTTGATATGCCGTAAAACAAAACAAAACAAAACAAAAACAAAAGTTTTAAAATCTGAAATTTGCACTGTACAAATACTTTTTTCAACCAATAAAATGGATAAATAGGATTTATTTCTATTAAATCAATTTTTTTACTATTTTCTCTACTATCGAGCTTCATCTCAAAAACTTAGACAAATAATAACATTTTGATATTTAAAAAAATTTAATTTCAGGATGCCATCACAGACATGTCGGCTGAAACAGAAATTGCTAAAACCTCAAAACTGGAATTTCAGTGTCATCGAGGAATTCTTCATACAGCATATTATGTTAAGAACATTCTCAAAGAATATTCATTGCTGGAACAAGGATTTGAACATACAGGAGTAAGTTTATTCTTTTCTTTTTCTTTCTTTTTCTTTTTTCTTTTTCTTTTTTTCTGGCCTTTGTGTATGTATGTATGTATGTATGTATGTATGTGGTCGAGTTTTGCTTTCTAAGGCTGGCTATGTCAATCATAGGAAGTCTCACCTGGGTCAGTCCATGCAGATTCCAGGAGCAAACAATGTGTCTTGTGCTATATGTGGCAAGGTCTGTAAGTCGGCTTCTGGTCTTAAGAGACATATGGTGGTGCATAAGCATCAAATTTTATCATCTGATTCATCTGAATCATCTCATTCAACGGGAAGGAAGTCTTTTCAATGTCATATTTGCATCAAACTTTGTGGATCTGCGGCAGGTTTGATGAGTCATTTGAGGGCTCATGCAAGGAAGTGTTCTGGTGGTGGAGTTGTGGGATTGTGAGGGACGGCAATGATCTGTAAAGATTATGCTATTGCCATGTATGTATGTATGTATGCCTGGATTAAACTATGAAAATAATACAATTAACAACAAAGTAAATATATATACACATTAAATATCATCTGTTCTTGCTTTTTGTGCAAAAATTATGAAGATTTGATTTATATTCAAAGTCATTTAACAATTAAAATATACATAGAAATAGCATTGAAATTCTACTTAAAGATGTTCGACATTTGTAAATCTCAAAAGTAAATAAATCAATACACCAGGTGTTTTTTTTTTACCCACTCTACCCTGTTAATGTTGGGTAGCCACTTCTAGTATATATATATATATATATTTTATAAAAAAGAAGGTCCGCAAAATGTATTATGTTTTCAGAAAATTAAAAAAAATTATTTTTATCTTACATATGCAACACGTGTTTCTGATCTGTTGTCTTCTTCAGGCATTGAGTTATTATTTTGGCAGAATATGTCCGATATTTGATAGGTTGTGTGTGTGTTTGTAACTTTTTTATTATAATAAAAAAGTTACAAAAACACACAGTAACAAGAGTTTAACTAAAAAGTTTATAAATGAATAAATACCTATGATTTTGTGTAAATTTTATGTATAAAATATTGAAAATGATTATTTAATTAATGATTTACATTTCATTTGTGGGAACAGAACTAAGTTTCAATGGGGCCACCTGTTGGCCATGGGTGGCGACCCGTGATGCTTAAGGATAGAGCCCAGGTGGGTGAGCAGTTCATGACACTTTGGCCCTATCTTGGGCTAGACGGGCGGTCGGAGAGGCCCCCTCCGATCAATCAGCTGGTCATGTCAAGCCCTAGCACCTATATGATTTTCCCAACCCTATTGCCTTTATGGCAAGCCCCAACCCCTTTTTATCATATGGGTGCTAGAAGGCGGTGGTTGCGGGTCTACATGTCCTGGGAATGACGTTAAACTCTATCTGATAGTGAGGTTCCAGTTTTGGAGGTTTGGGGAATGTGGAGCACCCCTTCATCACCATTGCTCCCTGGTCCACTCTGACCCGGAGTGGCAGTACCTGTTAGGGTCCCATCTATGGGTTAAATAGAAAAACGTGAGTTGATAAACAAAATTGTATTATCCATTAAGAATTGATTTATTTCAAAACTTTATCAGCATTAAATGACCCACTGAGGTTGATATGCCGTAAAACAAAACAAACCAAAAAAAAAAAAAAAAGAACTAAGTTTCCATTTAAGATTGTTTTATTTTTTATTTTTTTTACTCCTTAAAATAAATTTGATGATTTTACTTACTTATGATACAAACACTCTAATCAGGCAATATCTTTCAAATATTAATGTTACATAATCTATGCAGTTGCATAAGATTATTGTCAATCCCCTGTATTTCTGAAGGGATGGCCCTTTTCATATCACGGGCGGGACTTTCCAAGGAATATTACAAAAAGCCCGCGAAGTACGTCAAGTCACATGGGACCTGGTTGGGTCTTCAGTTTCAGCCTGGACGTCAGGCAGATAAGATGTTACTGCTTTAGCTGAGACTCACTGCACACACGCGCTGTGATTAGTTAGAGAAATATGTTTAGTTAAGAAATAAAAGTTTAAATAAATAATATGGTTTTGTGGTTGATGAATGTCTTGACAACAAGACTGACCTAGAAGACCAGACACGAAGTCCCCAAGACTAGGTCCAGACGCTGGAAGAATAACGTAAGATACCAAAGATGAACAGAAGAAAAATAGAAGTAAGGAAAGAAAGGGTATACAACATTAATTTTAATACCGCCCAAAGTGTTTATTTATTTATTTTTTTTTTTTTTTGCTAGTATCAATAATGTTTGTACATTTTTCACTATTTTTTCAGAATGAAAAATTGTGGTAACTGGTCACAGCCTCGGCGCTGGTGTTGCGGCCATTTTATCTATTCTGTTGAAGGAAAATTACGATGATGTCCGCTGCTTCTCCTATGCACCCCCAGGGGGACTTCTAGGGTGAGTAAAATCATACCCATTTCAATCAAGTCAAAAGAATACTCATAAACATTAGAATTCACCCTGTTACCCCTTATCGGCAGTGTTTACACTATAAGAATTGAATGTGTGGTTCTTATAATACGTTAGACGGCTCAGAGTAACCTTCCAACGTGAATATATACATAAATAAATCTGAACAAAGAAGTACAACATAATAACAATACAGACTTTATTGTCTGAGCACGTGGAACAAGACATACATGATATTATACAAACAGATAGGACGAAAGTCCTTTGGAAGTGGTGGATTCTTTCTCTCATAGAAGGATTCTACTATAAGATTTGAATGTGTGCTTCTTATAATACGTTAGAAGGCTCACAGTAACCTTCCAATGTAGGTGAATATATACATAAATAAATCTGAACAGAGAAGTACAACATAATAACAATACAGACTTTATTGTCTGAGCACGTGGAACAGGACATACATGACAAGATAGAAAAGAGATAGGATGATATAAGAATTGGATGTTTGGTTATTATAATATGTTAAAAGGCTCACAGTAACCTTCCAACATAGGTGAATATATACATAAATGAATCTGAACAAAAAAGTACAACATAATAACAATACAGACTTTATTGTCTGAGCACATGGAACAGGACATACATGACAAGATACAAAACAGATAGGATGATATAAGAATTGGATGTTTGGTTATTATAATATGTTAGAAAGCTCACAGTAACCTTCCAACGTAGGTGAATATATACATAAATGAATCTGAACAAAAGAGTACAACATAATAACAATACAGACTTTATTGTCTGAGCACGTGGAACAGGACATACATGACAAAATACAAAACAGATAGGATGATATAAGAATTGGATGTTTGGTTATTATAATATGTTAGAAGGCTCAGTGTAACCTTCCAATGTAGGTGAATATATACATAAATAAATCTGAACAGAGAAGTACAACATAATAACAATACAGACTTTATTGTCTGAGCACGTGGAACAGGACATACATGACAAAATACAAAACAGATAGGTTGATATAAGAATTGGATGTTTGGTTATTATAATATGTTAGAAGGCTCACAGTAACCTTCCAACATAGGTGAATATATACATAAATGAATCTGAACAAAAAAGTACAACATAATAACAATACAGACTTTATTGTCTGAGCACGTGGAACAATAACATACATGACATTATACAAACAGATAGGATGAAAGTCCTTTGGAAGTATGAAAGAGTTCATAAAGAATATGAGAATCACTTACTGATAGTTGAGGGGCAAAGCACCCCACCTAATCGACAGAGACACCACATCTCTAGTCCATCTTTTGTGGATGCTAGACCAAGAGAGAGAGGCAGAGGGCTTTCTAGGCTGAGTTTCAATACCCAGCTAGCGGCAACGGACGATAACCCTTTTGGACACAAGTCCATCCCTGCAGGGGCAAACAATTGCTACAACACCAACTGCAGGGGGGAAAGACACACTATCCAAAAAAGGGATACCTAGGATATGACATTAAACTGCATCTGATGGTAAGTGTCCTGTTCTGGATTTCTAGAGACTGTTGAGTACTCCTTCGTTGTTATTACTCCCAGGTCTCTCTGTGGTAGTACCTGTTAGGGTCCCATCTATGGGTCAAATAAATCTGTTTAAAAATTATTTGTAGTAGAGAGGACCATGTGTCAAAAAAAACAGTCAATACATAAAACTCCAAGTGATGCAGACATTACAGTAGCACTGACACTGCTACAGCTTGGAAGAATTATTACTTTATTTTATCAGAGAGATCAGATATGATATGATCTATAATATGACTATAGCACTCTTATGTGTACTAGCAAATATATACACCCTCCGGGTGCAAGTATTTAAGTTTTAATGTAATAAAATATTATATTAAATTAGAAAGGCTAATAAAACTAAATGAGAATACAGATAAAAAGATTTGAAACAGAGGGAGTATAATAAAAAATGGAACAACTGAAACTTACTCTTCCATCACTCTTGTCTTTCATTGTTATTTTTTCTAATTTAAGTATTTAGTTAAAAGAGGAAGTAAAGAATAAAATGACAGTTATTTTATCTTGTTAATGGATTTCATTTAAGATTCATTGAAGAGATTTTTACTTATATTCATTAAAATAAAACCAAACAGTTAGAAATCAATAATACTGAGCACATATTTATTAAATTCGATTTTTTAATATTAATATGCAAATTAGCCTTCCCGTTTACACTGTAAACCGCTATTTTGTTGTATATATAAATATAATTGCATATTGTCAGTATGTAGACATAGTTAACAGTATTAATAATGTAAGACAATTTTATTAATAATTGAGGTTAAATAAAAATAAAATCATGGAGAATGTGATGTCAATAACTAAGAGAATTGTGACTTAAGTAGGAATATAGTTTCGGTTACAGACAGAAAAACACACAATCTCCATTATAATAAGATATTGATATCGCTTTTGGTAGATGAGGTATTACTACTCTAAGAATAGAATGTGTTCTTATAATAAGTTAAAAGACTCAGAGCACAAACCACATATCGAGAGTGTTAATTGACTGGCTTTAATCCACGCGCCCATGCAGAGTCTATAAGTTTAAGTGGTGGACTCCAGAACACCTTATATATTGAAATATTCCAACATAAGAATTATGTTATTTTTATAAGGATTCTGTTCTGTTTTGGGTTGCTAATTTTGTTACTTTGCGCCTTTTTCATGTCACTAAATCGTGTATCTGTATCACGTTGCGGGTATATATGATCACATATCGAAGTATGTAGTTGTCGGACTTAAGAAACCACAACACATGGGTATAGTAGGAGTTTGACTTTATTTCTCTTCTTTGGCTGGTGGGTGGCGAGCATTGACAATGGAAATGCCCGAGGGTTAACAATTACTACTACTATTGGGATGACTGGCGATGGTGAGGTAAAGGGGTGGACGAACCTCACAGCCCGTTGGCTGTGATGGACCATGGCTGTTACATAATTATTGGATGCCTAATGCTTTTATAAGGTATTGTAGAAATCATAATGGCGATTAGTGTAGCTGATGGCCTTGAGAGTGAGTGACAGCGCTTGACCTTACTCTGACCTTGCCTTGCGGGGATGAATCGTGAGAACCGGAACCCCCATAGAAGGCCCTCTTCCGGTTTAGGGAGTAAGCAACTCAGTTAGTCAGTTAGAAGTTAGAAGCCAAACTAGCAAGATGTAAGTCTCATCTGCGCAGAATGTCTGGTTGGGGATTTACAAATAAAGTAACATCAACGTAAATCAAAGTCTTGTGTTTATTACCTAAAAACTAACAATGACACAGGGCTTCTGATAAGGAGTGATCCCTAACAGAAACCAGACCCGGAATCCTCAATAGAAGACCAGAACTTAGAAGATATACCAGACCAAGATGTTAGAAGATAGAACCAAAGCCGGCCAGAAGAGAAGACGACTAGAAGTAAGAATTAAAGAAAGGTATATAACGTTATATGCTGATTTGGTAGCGTGAAAACACCAGTATATAACATGGCGACGGTTGCTCCTGGTTCTCTGTCCGCCGTCTGCTGTCCAACTGACCTGTCGGCTCGAACCCTCAGGCCTTTATATTGATAAATACTCCTACGCATCTTTATCTTTTGATCTGATAACGGACATTTGTTATATATTTCTTTATCTTCTCCCTGCTTCTTTGACCGGAAAGCCTCACTTCCGTTTTCCCCTTTTTTTAAATATATATTTTTATATTTCTCTTTGTCTTTTTGCCGGAAGCTTTGTCTTCCGGACGAGGACAATACAACAATTTTATAACGATTGTGTTATTACATTTTGTGTTGTTATTTTTGGTTGTCGATTCATTTCATTTTCATTATTTTGCAGACGTTTATCAAGTGACTACAGCAAAGATTTTATCATCTCTTCTTTCTTTGGAGATGATATTATTCCCAGATTAAGTCTACGTAACATTGAAAAACTTAAACATCAAATAGTAAACCTCATAAATGCCTGCCCATTGCCCAAGGTAAATATTGTTGCTGGTGTTTGTTATCTTCTTATAATGGAGATTATGTGTCTGTAACTGAAACTATGTCACCACCAACGTCACAATTCCTTTTGTTATTTACGTTATATTCTCAATGGTTATTAAATAATCATTATTTAATTTTAATTAGCACCTTATTTATTAACACTGTCTCTATTAAGGTCTAGCTGAGATATATTTGACTCAAAGCAGTCCATATTATTAATGTGTTTAAGATACTGCAATGTGTTTTATATACCATTAAGAAATAGCAAGTCCCAACCCTTCTTATCATGTATGTGATAGACGGAGGTGGCTGAGGGTCTTCATGTCCTGGGAATGACGTTAAACTATATTTGATCATGAGGTTCCAGTTCTGGAGGTCTGGGGAATGTGGAGCATCCCTTCATCATCATTACTCCCAGGTCGACTCTGAACCGGAGTGGTACTACCTGTGTTTATAAAAAGAAAATGAGTATCCATTAAGAATGACTTTATTTCAAAACTTTGCCGGCATTAAATCACCCACCGAGGTTGATATGCCGTAAAATAAAACAAACAAACAAAAATAAGAACAATAATACAACCAATCCACTCGTAAAGTTTTAAGCTAGAATTTGATTTCAAGAAACATAACTGTAATTGGACTTAAATTACAAATCTAGATTTATGTAAGAGTTATCTCCCTTGAATCGTTTTTGTTTTGAACTGATAGATTCGAGTTATTTTTAATTTCTCTTGTATGTTGAATTAACCATCAAACCGGTGCTAGTGTCTCATACCCCCCCACAATTTGTGATATGCCCCCCCCTCAATCTATGATACGGTGTCCCCATTCTACTACATGTCACTTTTTATAAAGTAGCATTCATATAAAATGTATGACACCTCAATCTACTACATGTCAATTTTCACAAAATATATGAGGCTCAAAAGAATGAAACACTCAATAACAAAAGGTGTGAATAAAAATTAAAATGAGGAAATAAATTATATATATATATATATATATATATATATATATATATATGTGTGTTGAAGAGATGGAAATGAATCTGATGGTATGTAGAAAATTGAAAAAACACATATTTAAATAAGTTGAGTGGTAAGTTTATTGGCCGACACTGCAGTGTTTCGATCTATTAATTAGATCATCTTCAGGGCATTTATTGGTATAAGGAAGGTGATACAAATTTTTTATCATAGAATAACGAGAAAAGCAAGTGATAGTCCTTGTTTATCAATCTGTTCAAAATTTGAAATCTGAAGAAAGGACGCTGAAAAAATAGACGGTTTGAAATGTGACGTCAAATATTCTCTTTTAAGGTGTGAGTATGCTTTTTTTTTTTTCGATACACACACTCACACACTCTCATTACTCACACCGCAAAAGAGAATATTTGATGTCACATTTCAAACCATCCATTTTTCAGTGTCCTTTCTTCAGATTTCAAATTTTGAACAGATTGATAAATAAGGACTATCGCTTGCTTTTCTCATTATTCTGTGATAAAAATTTTTTATCACCTTCCTTATGATCAAAACAGACGGCTTTCAAAGTGAAAGAAACAAGGGGAGGTTACTCTCATTTATGTAGCTAATGTTCAGATTACCCGCATCTATTGGTTAAATAGAAAAAAATGAGTGGAAAAAAACATGTTTAAAAAAATTGAGGGTAAAAAAAAAATTTGAATACGCATCAAGAATGAGTAAAACAAAATGTCTTCAGCATAAAATAACCCAACAAAGGTTGATATGCCATTAAAATAAACCAAACAACCAACCAACCAACCAATGTTCCACTATAAATTAAATCATTCAGTGTTACATATGTCATTAAACAAATTATCATCTAAAGATGTTAATTTCTTTAATGACACTAGCAAAATAAAAAATAGATTTTTGAAACATATTGCCTGAGGGGTGAGAGTTAAAAATTCAATGTCATCGAGTTTGTACCCTAAGTAAGTAAAATCATCAAATTCATTATAGAATTAAAAAATAAAACAATTTGAAATGTAAACTTTAAATATGTATTAGCTTCTTCTTCTTCTTCTTCTTCTTCTTCTTCTTCTTCTTCTTCTTCTTCTTCTTCTCTTTTTAGCCTTCTTCTTCTTCTTAGCCTTCTTCTTCTTCTTCTTCTTCTTAGCCTTCTTCTTCGACTTTCTTCTTCTTCTTCTTCTTCTTCTTCTTCTGCTCACTTTTTATCCTTCTTCTACTTCTTCTTAGCCTTCTTCTCTTCTTAGCCTTCTTCTTCTACTTCTTTTTCTTCTTCTTCTTCTTCTTCTCCTCTTTTTAGCCTTCTTCTTCTTCTTTCTTCTTCTTCTTCTTCTTCTTCTTCTTCTTCTTCTTCTTCTTCTTCTCCTCTTTTTAGCCTTCTTCTTCTTCTTTTTCTTCTTCTTCTCCTCTTTTCTTTTTTCTTCTTTTTCTCTTCTTTTCTCCTCTTTTTAGCTTCTTCTTCTTCTTCTTCTTCTTCTTCTTCTCCTCTTTTTAGCTTCTTCTTCTCTTCTCTTCTTCTTCTTCTTCTTCTTCTTCTTCTTTTCTCTTCTTAACTTCCCTTCTTCTTCTTCTTCTTCTTCTTCTTCTTCTTCTTCTTCTTCGTAACATACACTGGACATGACATACAAACTTTTGCGGAGTGGGAAGTGTTCTTACCTTTCTTCATCAGATACAATCATTAAGAAACTTTAGTTGGGGCCCATAAATTTTTCAGGGGACTCCTTCAAAGCAAATATGTGTGTCCCAGGACACACTAAATTCAAAAGCTATCAGCATCACTGATTGTCTAAGAAATCCAAGTTTTCAATTTTTGTTTTCTTTTTCATTTCAGTATAAAATTGTGTTGAACAGTTTACTATGCGGCAGTGAACTGTCAAATTTTGTGAGTGAGATGAGAGAGTTGTTTCAAAATCACGAAGAAACATATCAGCAGGAACAGCTTTTTCCTCCAGGGGTTGTGTTATATGTCACAGAGCAGAAGAAAGAAGACAAGTAAGTTATTTATATTTTTTTTTTGAGTGTTCACCTTATATAGTCTGGTAGATAAGAAGGTGGACTGGGGAAAAAATTGTTACCGAGCTAAATTTGGTATTTTTTTGAAAAGCTAAGAGTTCCCTCTTTTAAAATATGATAAAACTCATCTTTTTGACCCCTGGGGAGATTTTTATTGGGGGAGGGTATGCAAACAGATCTAGTCTGGTATATAAGAAGGTATATTTTCCTTGTACCCCACTTGTACAAGATCAGGCACAAAGGCCCTATTTATGTGGGACCACCCACAAGCCGAGACTCATGGATGGCAGGTGGAAAAATTGCGTTGATACTGTTGGCATTCTGCCTCAAGGGGGGCGCCTCAGGCACTGGGCAATAAACCCAGCCCTGCCCCTTTAAATCAAGGGGGCAGGTATTGCCTGGGGGGATAGCCCCCTGGTATCGATGGTATTAATTCAACCAGTCCAGTGGCTTGAAGGACGGGTTGGTAGATAAGAAGGTGGACCAGGAAAAAATTGTTTCTAAGCTAAATTTGGTATTTTTTGAAAGCTAAGAGTACCCTCTTTTGAAATTTGAAAACTCCTCTTTTTGACCCCTGGGGAAATTTTTTATTGGGTGGTGTGGGGTGAGTATGCAAACCAGATCTATAGAGTGATGTGTAACAAGCTAGTTTTCTAATTTCTCTGAATTTTTTAGATGAGGCTTGATAATATTTACCTGTATTTGTTTTATTTTTTCTATATCTATCATTTAATAGAATTTACTATAAATTTAAATCTAGCTAATATATTAATCCTGTTATGATTGTCTGGGTAATTTATGAGGAAGTGCGTCCTGGTCTCCTGCCTCAGAAATTGCTACCCGGTGACTATTAAAATAACGTCCCCAGCTATGTTGTCTCGGCGGTTTTACTTGAAAGAAAACAACCAACTTAGGGCGTTAAATGTATTTTAGAGGGGGTGGGCTTCTCTTTATGAACAAATGGAGATGGGTGGATAGATATATATAAACAAAGTAAAAAATGAACAAATTGAGGTAGATAGATAGATATCTATCTTCATATCTAAAGAATTACAACAAATTTCTATAAATAAACAAGAATTACAACAAATTTCTATAAATAAATTTCTAAACAAATTACGATAAATAAATACGAATTTTAACAAAAAATACATTTAACGCCCTAAGTTGGTTGTTTTCTTTCAAGTAACACCACCGAGATGACATAACTGGGGACGTTATTTTAATAGTCACCGGGTAGCAATTTCTGAGGCTGGAGACCAGGACACACTTCCTCATAAATTACCATTGTCTGCCCCTGCAGGGATAGACTTAGGTCCAAAAAGAGTTATCTTCCCTTGCCGACAGGTTTTTGCCAATAGGTGGCTGCGTATATAAAACAGCAGCCCGGGAAATTCTCACTCTCTTTCTCTAGCAACCACTAAATGTGGTGTCTCTGCACCTTAAGTGGGGGGGGGGGCTTGCCCCCAACTATCAGTAAGTGAATTCTTCATGAACTCTTTCTTACTTCAAAGGACTTTAGTCCTATCTGTTTTTTGTAGCTATTTTTATGTATCTCTTTATTGTATTTTATCTATATCATTCGTCCATGTGCTCAGACAATAAAGTCTGTATTGTTACATTTTACTTCTTTGTCTGGAATATTCTATGTACATATGTACCTACATTGGATGGTTACTCTGAGCCTTCTAACATACCATAAGAACCCTGCATTCTTATTCTTATAGTCTTATAGTCCCATTTCTATCAATAAGTCTGGTGGCATTTTTATGCTGTTAGGAGTGCCCTGAATTTGTGGTAATGATATTAAAGCTCCTAAACTACACTTGAACTCAGAGTTATCTTCTTCTGATGATGACTTTAGTCTAAGGTAAAATGGTTGGCTTTAATGTATAATTTGCGGCAACTAAGGAATATTCTTCTGGTCTAAATTCGAATCCGAAATGATCTGGAAAAATAGCGCCCATTGGAAATCGACCTCCCCCCCCCCCACCACACACACACTAAAATAAAGGGGACTCCCAGATGTGTAGGGGATAACGTTGTGCTGAACTGCGACAGTAAAGTAGGTGAGTTTGAACTCTAGTCTAATTATTACGTTCACTTTCGGACTAATACTCTTGAGAAAGGTATGAACACCCCCATCTCCACCAGCAATCGGTTGAATTCTGCTACTACTGTTGTTCTACAAGGTGCGAAGGAGTCCCCGTGGTGTAGTTGCTAACGTCTTGGACTACAATATAGTAATAAGCGAGTTCGAACTCCGGTTTAGCTATTACGTTCAATTTCACACTAATACCTTTTCGAAAGATATGAACCACCCCATCCTCATCCCCAGCAAGTATCATTACTGTTCTTCTCCAATAATGACTTTGGCATTAAATAACCCACAAAAGTTTGATATACCATTAAACAAAGAAACCAACCAACCGACTAAAGAAAAGTACGTATGAACTGCTTCGAAAGAATCCGCCTTGGAATCGCAAGATTCTAAGTTCGATAGCGATCCTCGCAAACTCAGCAAAGTTATTTTTCAAAATAATAAGAATTTTATCAATAATAATAAATTATTAGGATATAGTGGCCTGAATGTTGTGTTTATACATACCACAATAAAGATGAGGACAACAGTCTGAAACATCAAAATTATTCGAGGACCGATAATTTATATAATTTAGATTTTTTAGACTTTTGTCCTCATTTTTATTATTATATACACAATGTTTCGGGTGATGTGCCCTCATTACCGACTTCAGACCACCCCGACGACTTTACTTACATGAAAACTTAAATACTTACGACCAGGTGGGGGGTGTGTGTGCAGATTTTTGCTTGTTGAAATAATATAATGAAAATAAGAATTTACCAAATTCTTTCTTTCTTTTATTTCCAGATATTTTGGAGTTTGTTGCTGTTCTTCAGATGTGTGCACCATGGAATGGTTGACGCCTGACCAATTCCAAGAAATTCGCATAAGTTCAAGTATGGTCACTGACCACCTCCCAGATTCGCTCAGCGATGCACTCGATCGACTTGTAATAACCCCCATCAATGCCTGAAAAAAAAAAACTCTGGTTCCCTCCCCCGCTCTTCATTGTGATCATCAGTCATCCATCTTTGATAGGGATATCGGTCAACTTATTCTCTTCTTTATTCTCCACCCAGAAATTTCATCGCAATGAAGTTGGGGAGGTTGATTTGATATTTGTAAATAAGGTAACGAACAATGTTCTCTGTCCGATAACCAGGGCTCTGGAGTCGGAACACAAGACCTTTGACTCCGACTCCTCTAATTTTGGCACCTCCAACTCCAACTCATGTAATTAACTGATTATGGCCTACAAATCTCATAAAGCCTATGCATTTATCATCTATTCATAAGGAGTGTGCACTGTATAACTTTACAGGCTAAACTAGGGCCATATAAATTTTAAATTCCATTGGAGTCAAGTATAAATTCAACTGGAGTCAGAATCAGTATAGTTTTACTGACTCCGACTCCAGTGACCCCTAAATTCATTCTGACTCTGACCCCACAGCCCTGCTGATAACTGTCGTTACATTTTGTGTATGGCATTCATTACACAGATGTAACGACCATCACGAGACAGGGGTAGGAATATAAATGTCTGTTTATTATTATCAGAGACTGTTGTTCTCAAATGAACCCATCAGGTGGTCCCTTTGTTAAAAGCAAATTCAGAAAAGAAATACTAGGGTGAGTCAAAAGTTTTGCAATATTTTAATAACATAAGGGGTTACGGTTAAATCACACAGAGAGAACCGAGTCCCACTAGATCACCGAAGTTAAGCAGCAATGAGCCTGTTCAAGACTTTGATGGGTCACCATTTAAGCAACAGCAGGTACTGTAAGCAACCTGATATCAAAATAACTTGATTCAGCACTAAATGACCCGAGAAGAGTTGACATGCCGTAAAACCAACCAACCAACCAGCCAGCCAACAACATAAGGCACAATTTGGCAGCTCTGGATACTTTTGTCGAGGAGGTCATGAAGGTAACGAACTATGCTAGACTGTGAGATGCTGAGCTCGCCTGATACTCTCCGAGTGTTACACACAAAAATCTAAAAACATGCAGTAAAAATTGTATCCATGCGTTCTAGTGTTTTTCAATTTCTTCCCTCACCATTTCAAGCTAACTGTAAATACATTTCAATAGTTTCCTATAAACGAGTTACACAGGATAGGTTACAAGGTAGGAGTTGGACGGCTTTAGTTGGGACCCATATATTTTCCCAGGGACTCATTCAAAGCGAATATGTGCATCCCAATCAAAAAGCTATCAGCATCACTGAATGACAATGGGTACCTACCATGGCTTCAGTCATGTGATATATGCCCTGCAAACTAGCACATGCTAATATATTCCAAAACTTTTGGCTTACCTGAGTACAGTTGAAAAAAAGAAAAAAAAAACTTTTTGTAAGAATTCAAAGATAAAGTTCTGTTTAAAATTCCTGAAAATGTCTTTGACAGTAAAGTGTTCTCTTTGATAGAAATTTCAAGAATTCTGGAGTTAATTCTTTCTGTTAGTTATTGTTGTGAATTAGAAGTTGAAATACTTTAGAGATTCCCTAGGGAAACAATATTTATAGCAATGGAAGTTAACTAGAATATATGCTAAAAAAAGTAGAATATATAGAAGATTTAGGAACTACATAGATACATGAATGTGTGGTATTTGTTTATAATTCAATATATATATATATATATATATATATATATATATATATATATATATATATAGAGAGAGAGAGAGATAGATAGATAGATAGATATGCATTTATATATATGATATATATAGTTTTATAGTATATATATATGTATATATATAGTATATATTTATATAATATATGTATGTGTGTACATATAGTATATATGTGTATGTGTATATATATATATATGTATATATATATAGTTTATATATGTATATAGTATATATATTGTCATATATTACATTATTGTCATATATTACATTATTGTCACTGCAACTTAATGTTTTATATAACAAAAGGACAAATTGCTCCAATCATCAGACAGGACCAAACATTTTGGTGACATGTGTAACCTCATTGGGGATTCATAAGTTATCACATGATCCTGAATGACAAACTCACTGGTCACAAAAAATCCCCAAAAACACTCAAATATATTTCAGATATTACATAATGTCTGTACATATAGTATATATGTTTATATATATATATATATATAGTTTATATATATATGTGTATTTATTTGTGTATATAGTATATATACATATGTATACACTATATATACAATAATGTGTATATATATGGGTATATATGTTCTATATATAGTATATATGTGTGTATATATATACACATAATATATATGTATATATATATATATGTATATGTATAATGTATGTATAGTTTTTATGTATATATTGAAAAAGGGAGAGGTGGTGATGTTTTATTCAGTTGAGGATTCAGTCCACTTTTTTTATTTATGGTGGTCGGTGGGGGTCATTTAATCCCCAAACGAGTTTACTGTTTCTCTTAGTGTTGGGGTCTCAACTGCTTTTTGAATTTAAAACAGAATATCTCAAATACCACGTGACAGCCTATTAGGATAGATTAATTTTCACTTTAAAAAAATATCAAATTACATGAAACACCAAAAATTGGGTATTGTTATATCAAGTACTGATACCAAAAATTAGATTTTGAACTTGTATCATTTTTTGAGGAAATAACATAAAATATCATAGACAAAAATGCACTGAAAAATCTTCAGTTTTGCAATAATGGCGTGAGGGGAGGGTCATATTTTTAATTTGAACTTTAGTTATAATTTCATCATTTAATTTCATTTTGATAAAATAAAATGACAACATTCCCTGGTTTAAATAATGGAATTGTTAGATTAGATCAATTTGGTATTTATTCAACCCGATCACTACGAGTGGGATGTGACAGGAAGTCGTAAGTATGGGTCATGACAACGAGGATCAAACCCGCTACTCAGTCGTAATGGATCTACAAGACTAGCTTGCTAACGATTGCACAACGATGAGATGTCTTACTCCCTTGATTCATCCAATCTGATCACCACGGGTAAGATGTGACAAGAAGTCGCAACTATGGGTCATCACAGCAAGGATAAATACTCAATAGTAATGTATCTGCATGATTACCTTGCTAACCATTACCCCACATTTGAATACTGGAATTGTTAGATTTTCTGATAAATCTTTTGGCCAAATTTTGCAAAACTAAGAATTTTTCAGTGCATTTTTGTTTATGATCTTTGACGCCATTTCCTCAAAAATTGGTACCAGTTCAAGATGTAATTTTTGGTATCAGTACTTAATAGACCAATACACAATTTTCGGTGTTTCATGTAATTTGATATTTTAAAAAACATGAAAAATCGACCTGCCCTACTGCCTATAGCCAACAGATGAATGCCCTGGCATTTTCATCTTAATTTTTGGTATCAGTACTTAATAGTCCAATACACAATTTTCGGTGTTTGATGTAATTTGATATTTTAAAAAACATGAAAAATCGACCTGCCCTACTGCCTATAGCCAACAGATGAATGCCCTGGCATTTTTCATCTCTTTTTCATGGTTGTTTTAACATAGATCGAACATTGACATGTCACCTGTAAATCACGCCTCTGGAAATGTCTGCCACATTTTTTATACCAGAGAATTGTGGCGGTTGGTGGGGGTCATTAAATAACACCAGATCAACCATTCAAATAAGTGTGGGAAAGTGCAGCTATGTGCTCGATTGAAAGAAGACAGGAAATGTGTGGGGTGGAATAATGTAAGGGAGGGGTGGAGGAGAAATAATAAGAGAATTGACCAAAGTTATTAGATTACAAAATGATATAAGTTTTTCTTAAAAACATTGTACATCACAAATTATATCAACATCATTTTAAATAGCCTACATATATGTATATATATATGTGTGTGTGTGTGTGTGTGTGTTTATATATATATATATATATATATATATGAGAGTTTTATAATTTGCTTGAAGCATTGTTTATATATTGGTTAGGAGGTTGTAACGAAAAAATAATAATATGGTAACAATGATGTTGTTATTCACAAGAATACAGTTATATAAAAATACCATCATTTTCAAAAAAAAAAAAATTCATTTAAAAAGAAATGCCATAACTAGACTGCTTCAGTTCCAGTGATCTTTTGAAAAAGAGATATTATCTCGAAAATTCAAGAATTAAATACAGGTTAACACACAACATCATTGTTACCGTATTATTATTTTTTCTTTACACCTGCATTGTGATAGCCTTCTAAATCAACCTCCTAACCAATATATATATATATATATATATATATATATATATATATATATATGCACACACACACACATATATATATTTATCAATCCCCCCCGCATGAATTGGATGTGACAATTTCTTAAGTAGAGTTTAACGTATTTGAATTCAGAGTTTGCCTTCTCCTAGACTTGTTACCAGGGCATGGTTAAAGAGCCCAATCTGTCCTACTATTTACCCATAGATGGGGGAGAGCAATGAATTACCTTTCCCAAGCGTATTAGCGCTATGTCAAATGCAAACAGCTTTGTCCAGGATTTGAACTCGCGTCAATGAGTACATTTACATTTTCTACGACTCTAACGATTACACCATGCGGCTCCACCTTTATATATATATATATATATATATATATATATATATATATATATATATATATATATATATATTTCATCTTATTTAAATAAATACTGTATAAATGTATAATTTTCTACAGGTGATGAATGTCTTGTCTTTTTTTTAAAAACGTTTCCCACTATTACAGTAAAATAAAACATTTGAAACATTTACCAATTGAAAAAAAAAGAAAAAAAGATCTCCCCCCCTCGTTGCCATGACAATTGATGTTATCCAATGAATGGCTTGTAAAATACTCAATATATTAAATCCTTTCTTTTTACTTTTGTTAAAAAAAAAACAAACCAACAAATTTGTTATCTTTTGTTTTTCTTGTGCCAAAATAATGAATTTGGTTAATTTGAAACTTTGTTTGGAAATATTGTAACATAATTCATGAGCAGTCATAAATTATGAACGTACCTGTACAATTGGACACATAGCCTAGTGGATAAAGGAGTTAGGTTAAGACAGTTCTAAGTGACAGTTATTTCTAGACTGCAGGTTCAATCCTGGTCAGCGGTAGCAGTAACATAGAATGATAATTAACACAGCTTAACACCTGTATCCCATCTATGGTTAACGGAATGAGAACAGGTTACCCCTGTGGACTGAATAAAGGGTTTTATATATATATATATATATATATATATATATATATATATATATATATAGTAAAGACATAAAAAGAGAGGTACAGAGAGAGAAAAAATCTCATACCTGGCAAACAAACAGACAGACATAAAAAAAATTTTCTTATTTCTTTTTTTTTTTCTTCTTCTTGAAAAATGGCAAAAATGTTAAAAAGGAATGAGACAAAATGCTGATTACGACAAGAAGGTCCCCGAGTCTGAGAAGATTGCTGAGTCCGAGAAGGTTCCTGAGTACGACAAGAAATACCTGAAGAAGGCCGAAGAGCACATTAGCTGAAACATTGTACAGATAACAATGAAGATGAGGATAATAGTCTGTATAATACAAATAATACTGTAGTTAGAATTAGGGTCTGTTAATTCAAAAATGATGGGGTTCTATGGAAAGTTACCCGCCAGTTATGGACGGTTAGTGACCTTTTGATTTGACAAAGTGCGCGATTGGACACGTGGGAATAAGTTTTAGTTTAGTTAGTCAGATTCGGCCTGGCTTTCAAGGAGTGTAGACGTTGTTGTCAGCTCCCGGGATCCATCTCACCCACGGTGGAATCATGGGCTGAGGAAATAAAGCTTTATTATTAAGAACACCAAGTCTTGTTGTTAATTAAATGTTAAAACAAGAAATGTCCAGCCCAGCATGAAGAAGAAGATCAACGCTTAAAAGAAGCCCAACAGATAACCAGATAAGATGGTGGCCGAGGTAGAAGTAAGAAAGACCACCTATCATCTCTAATCTATCTAACTATCTCTCTCTCTTCTATTATATACCCAGTGTTTTATAAGGGCTATATAACAATCTGTTTTCTCTAATGAAATAAAACAGTGTAGTACTATGTTGGTCATGGTAGACTATTTAAGGCTATGAGCGAGGTCATCTATTAGAGGGATGAAGGGGTGCTAGTTAGTCTACAACAGTTATTTTATGCCGAAGACGTTTTGTTTTATTCATTCTTGATGAATATTCAACATTTTTTCAAACTCAGTTTTTTAAACTAAATTTTTTTGTACCAAGTATCCAATAGGCACTCCAGCTGGGAGCCGGCTTGAAAGAAACACCTTTTGCATTTCACTGCACACTTTCCGGTTGTGGTACAAGAGGTGCATGGAAAATAAACTTTATAAATTGTGTGATACCATTTCTGAACAACATCTTTTTATTTAAACATAAAAGATATTTTGTAAATAAAAACTATTTTCATTTAAATAAACATATCTGCATTTCTCTTCTGATTAAATAAAAAAAACTATTTTAATATAAAAACGTGTTTCTCTTCTGATTAAATAAAAAAACTATTTTAATATAAAAACTATTTTAATATAAAAACGTGTCTTTTGTTTAAAGTTTTATAATTAAAAAAAAATTTCTATTGAATTAACAACATGAAATAACTAATTTTTTAAAATTAAAATCGAAAACTATTTTTATATAAAAACGTGCCTTTGGGTTGTAAATATACATGAACAAACTTTAAAAAAATCTTACAGTGAAATTCTACCCCCCCCCCAAAAAAAAATTGCCTGTTGTTTGTAAACAAACAACCGGGAGTTTACAGTGAAAAGCAAAAGGTGTTCCTTTCAAAACAGCTACCAGCTGGGGTGTCTATTGGTTACTTGGTTCATTTTTCTTCTTTAAAACATTCATTTTATTCTATTTAAACCCTGTATGGAACCCTAACATATACTACCACTCCAGGTCAGAGTTGACCTGTGAGTAATGGCGATAAGGGGAGTACTTAAAATTCCCCAGAGTTCCAGAATTGGAACTTCACCACTAGATGCAGTTTAATGTCATACCTAGGCCACTAAGAAATTCAGCCACCGATTTCTAGCACATATATGATAAAAAGGATTGGAGGTTGCCATAAGGGCAATAGGGTTGAGACAATCATATAGGTGCTAGGGCTTGATTAATCGTAGGGAGTCTCTCTGATTGCCCATCTAACGTAAATAAGGGCCAAAGTGGTATGTTGCATGTCACGGACTTCTCAGCCACCAGGATCCTGTCCTTAAACATTACGGGTTGCCATCCACGGCCAACAGGAGGCCCCATTGGGGGGGGATTTTACTCCTTTGCAGAGGTGCATTTGGTATATTATACAGCCCCAGTCCATAAGGCGGAACTTTGCTTGGAAATCTGATTTCTCTAATAAAATAAAACAGGATTATTTCCAAGCTGTAGCCATGTCAATACTATTGTATGTTTGCTCCACTTGGACTTTAACAAAAGGTCCGGAGAAAAAAAGCGTTTGGTTAAAGTCCAAGTGGTGCAGACATACAATAGTACTGACATGGCTAAAGCTTGGAAGCTGTTTTGAACAAATTCTGGAAACAACACCCTACAAAGCAGCTGTATGGCCACTTACCTTCCATCTCGCAAACAACCAAAGACAAGCAAGGCATGCAGGGCACTGTTGGAATTTAATGTAAACCCGCCCAACGGGGTGGGGTCCAGTGGCTTTGGCCCTAGATCTTTACAAGTTAATAGCGTCAATCCCAGGGGGCTATCCCCCCAGGCAATACCTGCCCCCTTGACTTAAAGGGGCGGGGTTGGGTTTATTGCCCAGCGCCTAAGGCGCCCCCTTGTGGGGAAATGCCGAAGTGATCGGCGCAATTTTTGTTCTTTCCCACCCACGAGCTTCGACTTGTGGGCGGGCCCACGTTAAAACGAGGCCTTGTGCCCAGCCCATACAAGTGGGGTATGAGGCAAATACCTGCAGGGCACTGTTGGAGATGTAAGGATGAACTCATAATGGATGTTCTCCTATGGACTATTATATGTGGACACACCAGTATTAGCTGACAAGCAAAAACTAACATTCATCAGCTCTGTACGGACACTGGATGCCATCTAGAGGAGTCACCAAGATATTGACAGGTTTACGGCCATATGAAAATCTGATCTCTCTGATAAAAACCCCCCGAATTCTTTCAAGCTGTAACCGTGTCAGTACTATTGTATATTTGTACCACTAGGAATTTAATGAAACACCTCTAGAAAAAAGCTAGATGAGAACTACACAAGGATTCTGCAATGTTATTTTGATGAAATCCTACAAGCAGCACCCTACAAAAACAGCAGCTGTATGGCCACTTACCACCCATCTCACAAACCATCCAAATCCAAGTAAGACAACGGTTGTACAATTAAGGAACACAAGTATTAATATCTTCTATTTATAATGGAGATTTGCTTCCGGTTTTTGTCTGTAACAAAAACTACGTCACTGCTTACGTCACATTACCCAAAATCGTCAAAACATAGAATAAATACACTCTAAATTTGAACATGCAGCATTAGATAGTCCTCATTGTTTTTTAAAACAAGTTTTAATAAATACATGACTGGTATTATATATTTATATATAGTTTGTTTTATTTTAATACATATTTAAAGTTTACATTTCAAATTGTTTTATTTTTTAATCCTTTAATAAATTTGATGATTTTCTTACTTAGGGCACAAACTCGCTGACATTGAATTTTTAACTCCCATCCCATCTATCTTTTTCTCCAGACTTTTTGGTAGAGTTCAAATTGTGCAACCATACAATAGTACTAATACAGTTTTCAAGAATTCCCTGCAGATTGTTTTTGAATGGTGGAAGAGATGCTAGGCTCTCAAAAAATGCCTAGTGCGCATTTTGAACAAATCCTACAAGCAGCACCCTACAAAAACAGCAGCTGTATGGCCACTTACTTCCCATCATGCAAACCACCCAAGTAAGATCAGCTGGAGAAGTAAGAACAAACTCCTAAGCAACGTTCTATGGACTCTTAGACATGGACAAACCAGTGTTGGCCAATCAGCAAAAACTTACATTCATCAGCTCGGTGCAGACACAGGATACTGTTTAGAGGACTTATCTACAGAACTCTACAACCAGCGACCAGAATACACCTGTTAGCGCCACTTCTCCACGAACAGTATTTAACCTCACAGATAAGTCTCGTAGCAAATGCCAATATATATATTTACCAACCCCTCCGCACGAGCAGGATGCGACACAAGGTCAATTTCTTAAGCGGAGTTTAACAGGTTTGAATTCAGAGTTTTTCTTCTAGACTGGTTACCTAGCCATGGTTAAAGAGCCCAGTCTGTCCTACTATTTACTCAGAGTAGGATTCATACCTTTCCCAAGGGTATTAGCGCTAAGTGAAATGTCAATATAATTTGCAACAAGTTCTTGTATTATTTGTCAATACATGTATTAAATTTCCATTGTATGTTTGTCTTCTTTCGTCTGAACAGTTTGCCTACAACTTGGAGATTTAAGAGGCTCCTCCCTTTAAACCCGTAATTCCTCTTAATGCTTAGTAAGCTAGCCTCACAGATCCATTATGACTGCGGAGTGAGGTCGATCCTCGCTAAATGCTATACTTGCGACATTGTGTCAATTCTAACCCTATCGGACCTACAATCATTCAACATTCTATTCGTTGAAAGAATATTTTTATTCTATTAAACATGAAACATCTCTCATAAACATTTAATTTTTAAAAAAACTCTGTTTATAATTTATTATTAATTAAAAATATTATAATTATAATCTTAAAGGGCGCCCGTGAGTCTCGCGAGACCTCATAAATCAGCATCTGAATCTTGGCAAGGTTGTATGAAAAACGGCAATTGTTCATATTCACAGTACCGTACTTACCCAAGGGAATGAGAACGTACAATGCAACAAATGGCTAGGCGCCTGGGGTAGTGTAATTATTAAATTTCTACATAGTTTGAATGTATATAATTTGCGTATGAATTGATATATGAATAAATGCGATTCAAATTGTAAAAAATAATAATAATTGTCACTTCCCTTATTTGTTTTGAAAGAAAGAAAAACAATAAATACATCGCTAATTCTTGGAGCGGCAAAAATTCATCTGATTCATCTGATTCTGTAATGGTTACTGTATAGAAAATGGACACGGCGAGACGAGATCTAATCCTGGACGAGGCTTTTTACATTTCACAATGCAGTAATACCTTGGGAAAGGTATGAATCTAACTACTCTCCTTCCAGCTAGTAAGACTAACTGGGCTCTTTAACCTTGGTATGGCAGCCGGTCTAGAAGAAAAAACGGTTAAATCGAACTTAACGGCCTTAAATTCCACCATCGTATGTCACCCCGCCGAAAGAAAAAAATTCCAAAAATCAGGGAATTAACCGAATTTAATGAAATTTTCAGTGTTGATATATTAATGAATAAAATATATAATGTACTAGTCATCTTATTTTAAAACTTTTACATTTTTTCAGGTGAGTTAACTTTGAACCATGTATCTTTGAGGTGTAACACATATTTTCAGAGATACGTGGAAAAATGTAAAAGTTTTTTCAATAAAATAAAGCGTGCATTATACCTTTTATTCATTAATATATCAACACTGAAAATTTCATTAAATTCGGTTAATTCCCTGATTTTTGGTATTTTATTCTTTCGGCGGGGTGATCTACGATGGTGGAATTTAGGTCCGTTAAGTTCGATTTAACCAGGAAAACTCTGAATTCAAATCTGTCAAACTCCGCTAAAGAAATTGACCTTGTGTCACACCCTGTTCGTGCGGAGGGGTTGGTAGATATATACTTGGATGGCTCGTGAGATGGGTGGTAAGTGGCCATACAGTTGCTGTTTTTGAAGGGTGCTGCTTGTAGGATTTGTTCAAAATGCGCACTCAGCATTCTTGTGTAGTTACCATCTATCTTTTTCTCCTGACTTTTTGGTAGAGTTCAAATTGTGCAACCATACAATAGTACTAATACAGTTTTCAAGAATTCCTTGCAGATTGTTTTTGAATGTTGGAAGAGATGCCAGGCTCTCAAGAAAAGAACTTCAAAGAGGACAAAGCAGTCACTGCCCTAGGTAGGTTTATTATCTATACTAGCAAAATAAAGAACACCCTCCGGGCGATGTAAAAATAGACTTTTGAAACATATTGCCTGAGGGGTGGGAGTTAAAAATTCAATGTCAGCGAGTTTGTACCCAAAGTAAGTAAAATCATCAAATTCATTAAAGGATTAAAAAATAAAACAATTTGAAATGTAAACTTTAAATATGTATTAAAATAAAACAAACTATATATAGATATATAATACCAGTCATGTATTTATTAAAACTTGTTTTAAAAAACAATGAGGACTGTCTAATGCTGCATGTTCAAATTTTGAGTGTATTTCTTCTATGTTATGACGATTTTGGGTAATGTGACGTAAGCAGTGACGTAATTTTTGTTACAGACAAAAACCGGAAGCGAATCTCCATTATCAATATATATATATATATATATATATATATATATAGATGTGAGGTATCCAAAGCTTGGTAGTAAGGGATGATTCTATATGTGATATCTAAGACACTGTATTATTATTGTATGATCCAGTATGTACAAATACAGTAAATCTTTAAATCACTACAGAGCGCTCAATGTATAATAATCTTTTTAGATTATATACAGAGCGTAGGAGTAACACAGGTATCTGTGCGGTAAAGTAAGGAGCTGATGGTAGGTGTGTGATCCACCCCAGACGCAAAAACAATCTCCTTGGTCTAGCGCTAGTGAAAAAGAGATAGACTCCCTTGATATTAGGCTGATACCGACTTTAGGCCACCCCAATGACTTTAGGCCACCCCAACGACTTTAGGCCACCCCAACGAACAACGATATATATCATCATCATCATGTCGCGCTTTCAGCGCGGATATCCATGACAATCTCTCTCCATCCGTCCCTATCGCTCATCATTCTCGGGAGGTCCTCTATGCAGCATCCTGCATCCGCACAGAGCTGATCAATGTACATCTTTGCTGGTCGGCCCACACTGGCGTGCCCATGTGCTGGCTTCCACAGGAGGACGTCGCTTATGAGTTCGTCCTTGCTTCTCCAGTAGTGTCCCGCGTGTCTTATCCGTCTTACTCGGATGGTTTCGGTGATATGTGGCAGGTGACCGTACAGATTTTTTCTCGTGGGGTGTTGTTTCCACGTCTTGTTCAGGATCACCCGCAGCATTCTTGTGCAGCTCCCATCTAGTTTATTCTCTAGTCGCTTAGTTAGGGTCCAGGTGGTGCAGCCATACAGCAGCACTGATACGACAACGGCCTGGATATATATATATATATATATATATATATATATATATATATATATATATTACTAAGAAAGGATACCCAACCAACTATCATTATTCTACAAATGTTTCCTTTATTGTTTGTTTTGTAAATACAGTTTCAATTTCGATACATTTTGAACACAACTCGTATATCTTTTAGGTTATCTGTGTAAGTCAATCTAACCCCACTCCCTCGCTACGCAATCAGGGACGCTAAATTATTTTCGTTATCAGAAGAAATATATCAAAAATATATAATACTTATTCTTTTTTTTGGGGGGGGGGTGTAGCCGACATAAGATTCGATACGAATAATTGATGGGAAATTGTATCTTTTATGTCATGTGACATTCGTCTACATATCTCAACAATCAATACTTCCGTTTTTTTTTTAATTCAACAAAACTTTTGGTCGACGAAGAATTCATTACACCAAACGCGCATTAACTCTGCGGGTCAAATTGAAATCAATTATTTCACGATATTTATCAATTATAGATTACTAAAAACACATAAGATATCCTAAAAAGCCCCCCCCCCCTAAAAAAACCCAAAAAACCCCAAAACACTAAAAGTTTGTTTTTGGGTCGAGTCTTCAAAGAGAGAAGGCCAAGTCTAGCTCGAAAACCCCTGCTTCGACTGTACATACGTCTCTGCCCGCAGCCTCTCCAAGTAACATGGAAAGTATTGACTTACGTGGTATCATTAACAAAAAATACTCCTGTTGGGTCAGTAAAATGGTGATTCCTGTATATGGAGTGAGTGAGGGAGAGGCTCTCTGTGATTGGACACACTAATCACGTGATGAGCCCAGAAGTTTAGGCGCAATTACCAAAATCCCGGCAGATAGATTCCACCAGCGGTTCCACGAAGCAGCGATATTAAGGGCTCCAAGAAATCACCCTAAGATACCAGATATCTTCTCCAACGCGCCGGTAAGTCCCTTAAACTCAGCTTTATATACAGGAAGGACTTTATATTGTTATTTGTTGTTTCATGTGCTGGCCAATAAATTGTTTGAATTAAAGGAAGTATTAATTCCTTTCTTGTTGTTGTTAGCCTTAGAATTGAATGCTATACTAACACAATACTCCCCAATTTGCCTGTACACTTTTCCGTCAACAACGGTGTTAAGAAATTCAAATGATTTTTCTCTAGAATTAAATTACAAAATATTTTAGGATATAAAAGCATTGTAAATGGACTAATATTTATAATAATAATTGCAATGTATTCCTACAGGAATACATTGCAATTAGCTCAGTCGGTAGGACATTCGTCTTCGAGGTTCCCGATTCGATACCGACTATCGTCCAACTCATTACATGTGTAACACAGCTGGGATCTGTGTGGTAAAATGAGGAACTTATGTGGTGAATTAGCCCGCAAAGTATGGTGATTAAGATGATAACAGATAAAAGTAACAGGAAGAACATGGAACCAGCTTGGAAGTTTTAAAGAATATATCAAGAAAATACAGTTTACTATTTCTCTGAATGTTTGAGATGAGGCTTGATGATTAGTATTATTTGCGTTATTCGGACTAGTGTCCTCATCTTCATTGTTATCTGTACAACGTTTCGGCCGATATGCCCCCCGGCCTTCTTCAGGTATTTCTGGTCGGACTCGGGAACCTTCTTTTCGAACTCGGGAACTTTCTTGTCGTAGTCGGGAACCTTCTTGTCGTAATCGGGAGCCATCACGGAACTTTGAACCTAACCCTTTATTCAGTCCACGGGGGTATCCTGTTCTCATTCCGCTAACCATAGCTGGGGTAGGAGTTGTCTTAATTATGTTTCTATGTTACTGTCGCTGGTCAGGATTGAACCTGGAAGCCAGAGATAACTGTCACTTAGAACTGTCTTAACCTAACTACCTTATCCACTAGGCCATGTGTTCAATTGGAGGGAGGGCATATCGGCCGAAACGTTGTACAGATAACAATGAAGATGAGGACAATATTCCGAATAACGCAGATAATACTAAAATACAGTTTGTATCAATATTTTCAGTTACAAACAAATTGTTCTGTTTGCGACTATAATGTATTATATAAAATATGAACATATATTTTATATAATACATTTGTTGTTGGAATCCTTCCGTCTGCTAAAGACGATGGCGTAGTGTCCACAATTTTTTTATCTGCATCTGCGTTAGTGTCTGAACAGACCAATTTTTGAATGGCAATCTCTGGTGCAGTGACTGCAAACAAACAGTGATGCTTGCTGTAGTTGCTGTTGTCTCTCCTTCCTTCTGGCTCTCTTTTCTGTGGCAGCTTCTTTCCTCTCTTTTTCACTCCTTTTCGCCCCTTGTTTGACGAGGAGGTGCAGAGATAAACATATATTAGTCGATTTAACTGAAGTCCTCGGTGAAGTTGTTGAGTATGTTAATGTTTTACGTACTTTCATACAGCTCTCCACGTTTTAACTGTTGTTATTGTAGCAGAGACAATTTTAACCTCCGCTTCCTTACATATATCTGTTGAAAAGAGGACTGTACATATCTTTCGATATCTGGCGCCAACATATACGGACCAGTGGTTGGTCGGTTTGAAAGGTGTATCAACCAAGGGAGACAACCCGCTTACTTTAGATATATATTTCCTTAAACTTATGCTAAGCTGGGTATCAAGGATGTCTGCAAGAATGATCTCAGGTGCTTTGGCATTCCCTCTTCCAACTGGGAAAATTTGGCTCAGGACCGCCCTCGGTGGCGGCAGGCTCTCCGTAGAGGACTGTTCATATCTGAAGCCACGCTGGCGCAACACCATGAAGCCAAGAGGTCCCGAAGAAAGCAGTGGCAACAAAGCACCGGCATATCAACATCTTCAGGGACATGCGACATCTGTGGTCAAGATTGTTTTTCGGGCATTGGACTTCCCAATCACAGAAGGCGCTGCAACTTCAGGGGCACAAAAAACTATATTATAGTCTTCCGAGACTGAAATGCCAATATAATATAATTTGGATAAATATTCAACCAGACTAGACTCTTAAACCTTGGCTGGGTAACCAGTGTAGGAGAAGAAAAACTCTTAGTTCAAACCTGTTAAACTCCGCTTAAGAAATTGACTTTGTGTCACATCCTGCTTGTACAGAGGGGTTGGTAAATATATAACCAGTACGACCTGTCTCGCGTTACTTGGAGAGGAGTTGAACACCACCAATAAACCCACCTTGGCACAAACAACCCAGTATGGCACCCACATGATCATTAAACCTTGTAACATAATATTATTTCAGGTTACTTAGTGAGGACATGAGTAGCGCTAAATAATTCCCCTTTTTTTTTTTTAAATAGAAGTATCAATATCATCATGGACAGCTGTTAACTATGAAATGCTAATTAGACTTCGACAGAATGAGAGATGAAATGGACACTGATAAATAACTCCGGTAAGTCAGGTGAGAATCAACACGGCACTCAATGATATCTTTGATCATATAACCAGTACTACCTGTCTCGTGTTACTTGGAGAGGAGCTGGGCACTGCTAGTAAATCCACCTTGCCATGAACAACCCAGTATGGCACCCACATGATCTCCTAGTTCAGTAAACCTTGTAACCCAATATTATTTCAGGTTACTTAGTGGGGATATGAGTAGCGGCAAATAAACCCCCTTTTTTTTTCAAGAGATTCCACGGATGAACCAACACGACGCCTCAGTGATCTCTTTGGTCAGAGGACCGACGAACCAACTAACTTAACTCAGTACTACTTGCCTTGTGTTATTTTGGGATGAGATAGTAACCCCACTTTAATGTAAAGAAAATAACAAGATACCGTGAAGGATCTTGCCTGTCACATCCAAAGCTCTCTTAATCATGGGCCCACCCAACCATACAAGTAGAGTTCTCGGCAATGTTGTCGTCTTTGTATTTTGAGAATATCTTCTTTTAAAAAAAAAAAATGTTTATTGGCTTTTATAGAACCTATTAAAAAAAAGATGATAAAAAAAGCATCTCAACTGTTGATATCAACCTTGAGTCTATTTCTGTACTTTTGATACGGGAGATTGAGACACGGTGAATCATTTTTGCTTTTTGGAAAACACAAATTGACGCAGCACTTACATTAAAACCCTTTTCTTTTAAAGAAAAAAAAAGATGAAACGAACTGCTTCCTTTAAAGATATATTTCAAAGTACTGCTTAATGGAGGTGCGTGGTCTAATGGTTAGAGTCATAGGAAGTGGGCTCGTCGACCCGAGTTCAATTCCTAGACGAAGCTGTTTGCATTTCTCATGGCGTTAATACCCTTAGGAAAGGTATGAATCCAATTCTCCCTCCAGCTTTGGGTAAATAGCAGGGAAGATTGGGCTCTTATATATATATTTCAAAGTAGAAAACTAATTTAGCTTAAGGGTGGTACAAGGTCCTTTTACGGCATGTCAACCCTTGTTGGTTTATTTTATGCCGAATGCGTTTTGTTTTATTCATTCTTGATGAGTATTCAAATAAGAAAAATTTTAAAAAATACATTTTTAACATTCATGTTAAAAAAAAACTCGCATCTACGAGCACAAACGCAACATAAAATTAGGTGACAGCAACAACTGTTTATTCCAACACATATCCAAAATACAACACGGGTTTAATTTCAACAATGCATCCATGATCGCATACATTCACAACAAAAGATTACGACAAATATTCGAAGCCAGTGCCATTAGCAACACACCAAATCTAATTCTAGATCTGGCTTCTTTAATATTTCCTCACACCTAGGTAAAACCACCATAAACAGCTACAGATCAAACAGACAAGACAATACTTAGCAAAAAAAACATAGATGTTTGTATATGTGCATATATATGTATATATATCCCTGTGTTTATATATATATATATATATATATATATATATATATATATATATGGGTATGCCTTTGTATGTATGCGCATATATGTATGTACCTGTGTATGTGTGGGTGTTTGCGTGTGTGTGCCTATGCCTATACGTCTGTGTGTATGTATGCCTATGTATGTCTGTCCATGTATGTATATGCATGCCCAGCATATAACATATCATAGGATAATAATAATAATAATATATATTATAATATATATGATATAATAATAATAATAATAATAATAATAATAATAATAATAAACATACACACACATATGCTTATAACATATCTTACTATCACTCCACTCTCTAACACCCACAACCAAAAATTTAGACAAATATTCCAAGCCTGAAACATAAGCAACACACCAAATGTTAATTGTAAATCCATCTTCTCCAATATATCCCCCCCCCCCGCAAAAAATCGCCTTCACAAACAATAATAGACAATAAAGACAACAAGATGAGACTCAGTAAATTAAATATATATATATATATATATATATATATATATATATATATATATATATATATATATACACACACTCATAACCAATCCTTATGCCATTGACCATATATACATGAATCACTACATCTTCAAACCCAGCATATATGACCCACCCACTACCAAACACCTAACACCTGTGGCATCATTATCAGAACTTCATTGATACACACCCTATCTGAGAGAGAAGGAAAATATACTACCAACCTCTTCTAACACCAACAACTGAACACCCTCCCCTTATTCACAACCTCCTGATTCACCAGTATGAAAATGTCCCCGTTGAACCAATAACTCACTCCAACGTCCTGAAGAAGGTCTAACAGACCGAAACGTTACAACGTCGACATCACTACCTATAACAAACATCTATTTTCTACAACATCCCGTGTTTGTCTAACCTTCTCCACATACTGTCGGATTAATTTCCTCTTATTTCTCCCCCCCACACACACACATATATATATATATATATATATATATATATATATATATATATATGTATGTGTGTGTGTGTGTGTGTGTGTGTGTGTGTGCGTTTGTCCCATGTATATCATATCAGATTTGACTAAAATAACCTCTGAAGAATTTTTCTTTTACAAAACAAAAAGAAAGTTAAAAATGACTTGTTGCTTCACAAAAATCAGATACGGCCATCTTGACAGCTTCTCAAAGACTTTGGCGCCGCAGAAGAATTACAAAGAAAATGGAATTGAGTAGGGGTCGGGGTCACCAAATCTGCTTTATATATTCGAGCAATTTCTTTATATTTGGGTGCATCAAACGAATTTTCGTTTATTTTAATAAATTGAAAGGTACCGTATATATATATATATATATATATATATATATATATATATATATATATATATATATATATATATATATACCCTACAACATCCGTTCTGGCAACGTGGACTGTCCCACAGCTGCTGGCTTAAATACTCCGTCCACCATTGGACAACATCTATTAAGAAATTCTGCTTGTGCTCGTTCCTACCATCCAGCTATGTTTTCAGTCCTCTGCAGTTCCAACAGCGAACTACAGTCCCAACAACTACTCCTTTTTGGCATTTCAAGCCTCAACTTATCAAACGGGAGCACTCGTAATTTCCGAACGCCCCACGTGAGTTGTAAGTTTCGTAAATTTACGAATTCTCTTATTGAGAAAAGAAAAAAAAAATTTCCCTTGTTCTCACTGCTTTCTGTCTTTTCTGTTGTCTACAACTACACTATTTCACCATCTTTCAATGAAATTTTTCTCTGAGGAGCATTGATCGAAAAAAAGAAATTCATTTCTGATTTTAAATCAAAACTAGGGTACCCTTTCCTTTCTTTTTAAGAAAAAAAAAAAATTTATTTTACATAATGCATATGCTTTTACGCGTCCTTAATATATATATATATATATATATATATATATATATATATATGTGTGTGTGTGTGTGTATGTATGTGTGTGTGTGTGTGTTGAACAAATAAATAAATAAAGGAGAGAAAATGTTGAATGGATGAATATATTTAATGAGATGCTGACACGTGTTTTAGTTGAAACACATGTCGGCATTTCATATTTTCAACATAAAGTCGGATTCACTTCCATTGTTTTCAACTTACACACACACACACACACACACACACACACACACACACATATATATATATATATATATATATATATATATATATATATATATATCATCCACAGACACCGTTTTACGTATCAGTGTGGCTTGACACGGCAACTACTTGTGACTAGGAGCGAAACCCGACTGACTTTTCATAAGCCCAGTTCGTTAACTTCTCAGTCGTCAACATTTACGACCACCAGAGCGATCAAATCTGTAAACAACAGACGATCATTATTGCTTTATGCTGACCGTGAAAGTCAATTAAAGTCGCACCTAGAGAGCTCTACCGGGTTTTGGTAGCACACACACACACACACACACACACACACACATATATATATATATATATATATATATTATATAAAGGCAACACTATTCTATAAAACGGATGGAGAACTCTCCGGCGACCTTTACATACATATATATGTATGTATTTATCAGTTAAAATCCTCGTTCCAGGCTTTAGGTGTGCTGTTGGCCAAATGGTTAAGAAGTCTGACGTGATAAATCGATCGGGTTTCCATCCCGGCTGGAGGTAGCCTGGTAATGTCATTTGCTGTTCTATTGTGCCTTATCTATTTTTGCTTTGATTTAATTTGTTTTTATGGCATTGTTTTGTGCTGCAATTTTGAGAGACTGAGTTTCTCTCTTAAAGTTTCCTTTCTCAACCATATCCAGGTTTTTTCATATGCATTTTGTCGCTTGAAGTATCCATATAATCGTTTTTCTTATCATTTTTGTTTTTTCGTTTTTATTGTTTTTCTGTTTGTCCATATACTGCAACTGCTGTTATTGGCTGCTGGAATTAATCTTTCCTTGCTCTTTTTTGTATATTCTTTGAGTCCTTGGATTGTAGCATCTACACAATCCTCAATGTTGGCGAGACCTCTTCCACCTTCTTTTCCTGATACATATAATCTGTCTCTATCATCTCTCGGGTGTAATAGCTTGTGCATCGTCATTAACTTTCTTGTCTTTTGGTGTATCTGTCAGAGTTCTTCTCTTGTCCATTTTAAGAATGGTCCAGAGTATCTTATAATGGGGAAGGCTCAGGTATTTATTCCGTTAATGAGATTTCTACTGCAGAGCTTGGTTTCTAGAAGTTGTCTCGTTCTTCTGAGGTATTCTTTTCTTAAAAACTTTTTCTTTAATCTCTGTTTGTTTTGATGGTGTCCGCTTCTAAAATTCCTAAGTATTTGTAACTTTCCTTTATTCCAGATGTTCTTATATTTTTATTTATTTTATAGTTGTATTCTGTCTATGGTTTCTCTCTTCCTCCTTTTCATGACGAACATTTTTCGATGTCGAATTCACTTATTATTATTATTCCCACCTGCCGTAGCCGGTGGTTCACTGGAGGCTGAGTGACAGCAAGTCTCCTCAGGTCTCTAGGACTCTTCTGAGTATTATAAGTAAAAAAAAGTCGTCAGGGTGGCCTAAAGTCGGTATCAGCCATTCAGCGAGGGAGTCGATCCCCTTTTCACTAGCGCTAGACCAAGGAGATTGTTTCTGCGTCTGAGGTGGAGCGCCACACCTACTATGGTGAACAGTATTAATAATGTAAAACAATTTTATGAATAACTGAGGTTTAAATAAAAATGAAACCATAGAGAATTGTGACTTGAGTAGTAATATAGTTTCGATTACAAACAGAAAAACACACAATCTCTATTATGATAAGATTTTTATTATTATTATTATTATTTTTTTTTTCACACCTGCCGTAGCCGGTGGTTCACTGGAGGCTGAGTGACAGCAAATCTCCTCAGGTATCCAGGACCCTTCTGAGTATTCTATCCGATCTTAATAGTGCTGTAGTTTGGATGGTCTCGATTCTTCTTCCTCTGATTTCCAATTCACCACAATTCTTTTCCAGACTTTTGGGGGCCGTTCCAAGGGCACTAATTACAATTGGTACGACTTTCACCTTCATGTTCCACAGTTCTCTCAGTTCTCTGGCAAGGTTCAAGTATTTGTCTATCTTTTCGCTTTCTTTCACTTTCACTCGGTGATCGACCGGGACGACAAAATTCACGAGATGAGTTCATTTCTTCTTGTTGATCAACTTGGTGTTGTCTGGTCTCCTGGCTGGGATTAAGTGATATGTCTGTACCCCAAAGTCCCAGAGAATTTTGTGAGTCTTATTCTCCAGGACAGATTCGGTTTGTTCATATACCATTTAGTTGAATAGTAAAAATTGAATTTCTTGCATAATTCCCAGTGAATCACCTTTCCCACCCAGTCGTGTCCAGTCTTGTACTCTATTTGTGCTAGTTTACTGCATTCGCTGATTATGTGATTGACCGTTTGGTTTGGTTTGTTTTGTTTTACGGCATATCAACCTCAGTGGGTCATTTAATGCCGATAAAGTTTTGAAATAAATCAATTCTTAATGGATAATACATTTTTTTATAAATACATTTTTCTATTTAACCCATAGATGGGACCCTAACAGGTACTACCACTCCGGGTCAGAGTGGACCAGGGAGCAATGGTGATGAAGGGGTGCTCCACATTCCCAAACCTCCAAAACTGGAACCTCACCATCAGATAGAGTTTAACGTCATTCCCAGGACATGTAGACCCGCAACCACGGCCTTCTAGCACCCATATGATAAAAAGGGGTTGGGGCTTGCCATAAGGGCAATAGGGTTGGGGCAATCATATAGTTGCTAGGGCTTGACGTGACCAGCTGATTGATCGGAGGGGGCTTCTCCGACCTCCCGTCTAGCCCAAGATAGGGCCAAAGTGGAGTATTGCATGTCATGAACTGCTCATCCACCTGGGCTCTATCCTTAAGCATCACGGGTCGCTACCCACGGCCAACAGGTGGCCCCATTGGGGGAGTCTTACCCCTCTGCAGAGGTGCAGTCGGTGCATTCTAACGCCCCAGTCGACAGGGCGGTGACCGTTTCGTCTTTTCCCCCACGAATTCTGCACTTTCTATTCTGTTTTATCTATTTTGCACTTATTATTATTATTATTATTATTATTATTATTATTATTATTTAATCAATTATGAAAGAAGAAAAAAAGTCATGCAATAAAAGTCCATTAGTCGAAAAGCGAATTCTACTGAATTATCGAGATTTTAAAAGCCAAAAAAAAAAAAAATAAATATGGATGACTGTTTTTAGCGAAGTCGGAGATTGTTGCTTATTTTCCCTTGATGCAAGCACGGAAATATTTTTATATCTTGGGGGAGAGAGAGACAGAGGAAATCGCTAGAGATTGGCCTAGTGGTTATGCGGCAAGCAGACTTTTAACAAGATTCTCATGGTCTCTTATGTAACAAAGAATAGAATTAGAAAGAGGAAAAGAATAATTTGATATGCGTCATTCCACCCCCCACCCTCCCCGGCGCGCGACACACATAAAAAGATTTTAGTTAAACGACACAATTAAATTAACTTTGCCGTATGCAATTATAGTCGAACTCGTAAAAACATGCGAGACGCGTGGTGTAATGGTTAGCGTCTTAGGAAATGGACTCGTTGACCCGAGTTCAAATCCTGGGCGAGGCTGTTTGCATTTCACATAGCGCTAATACCCTTGGGAAAGGTATGCATCTAACAAAACCTTGGCTACGTAACCAGTCTAGGAGAAGGAAAACTCTGAATTTAAACTTGTTAAACTCCGCTTAAGAAATTGACCCTGTGTCACATCCTGCCCGTATGGAGGGGGTTGGTATATATATATATATATATATATATATATATATATATATGGAGGCGCGAGGCATAATGGTTAGAGCCGTGGGAAATGGCCTTGTCGGCCCGAGTTCAAATCCTAGGCAAGGACCCTTGAGAAAGGTATGAATCCATATATCCCCCCAGCTATGGGTAAAATAGTAGGGCAGACTGGGCTCTTTAATCTTGGGTAGGTAACCAGTCTAGGAGAGGGATAACTTTGAATTCAAAATTCCTTGTGTTCGCGGCATTCCTTGTGCACCAATTCTTTCTTATCGACTGAAACAAAAAGTGTGGAATGGTCCAACACAAGCCTTCACCACTATAAACAAATCACTGTGTTGGTTGTTCACTGAATGAACACTCATGCGTCGAAAATCGACGAGAGAGTCCATTAAATAAATATATATATATATATATATATATATATATATAAAGACATGCTCTATAAAAGTATAGCCATTCATATAGCGCTAATACCCTTGGGAAAGGTATGAATTCAACTATTCTCCATCCAGCTATGGGTAAATAGTTAAGCAGACTGTGCTCTTTAACCTTGATTAGCAAACAGTCGAGGATAAGGAAAACTCTGAATTCAAACCTGTTAAACTTTGTTGGGCGTCATATCATTGTGGAATGGTTAGCAAGCTAGTCTCGCAGATTCGTTACTACTGAATAGTGAGTTCGATCCTCGCTGGATACATCATACCTGCAGCCGTGTTTCACATCCCACTCGTGGCGAATAGGTTTGGTAAATACCTACCCCATAAATTTGATAGGCATCATATTGCTGTGTAATGGCTTCAAGCTAGTCTCGTAGATCCGTTACTACTGAATAGTGAGTTCGATCCTATCTGGATGCCCCATACTCATGACTTTGTTTCACATCCTACCCTTGGCCAACGGTTTGAGTAAATACCTACCTTCTACATTTATGCATATGTCCCAACCCCTCCGCACAAATAGGATATGACACGTGGTCAATATCTTAAGCGGACTTTTAACAGATTTGAATTCAGTGTTTTCCTTTTCCTAGATTGGTTGCCAAAGGTTAAAGAGCCCATTCTATCCTACATTTTACCCATAGCTGGAGGGAGAATACAATAAATCCTCGAGTATAGTCCGCCCTTGAGTATGATACGCAGGGAATTTTAGGGGGCTGTACCTCTGAAAAACCTAAACCTTGTGTATAATACGCACTCCTTCTCTAACTTGGCAGGACAAAGTGCCAACCACAGATATGCTGGAACGGGCAAACAGGAACAGCATGCCCACCACCATCTGCGAGAGAGACGCCTACTTTGGCTTGGTCACATCAGGAGGAAAGACTTAGGCTGCATCTTCGAAAACCTACTGTACGGCGAATTGGCAGACGGCACCCAACCAACAGGGAGACCTCGCTTGCACTTTAAAGATGCCAGCAAAGGAAAATAAAGACATGCCGCATTGGCACCAACACATGGGAGGCTTGTGCAGACGACCGTGTTACCTGGTGACTCCTTGTCAAACATGGAACGTAAAGGAGTGAAAAAGCGCAACTCCAGCAGGCATCACTGTTTGCTTGCAGTGATTGCCATTCAAGAGGTGGACTGTTCAGTCACTCAAACAGCTGCAGATTAAAGGGAAAAAAGTGGACACTACGCCATCGTCTTTAGTAGATGGAAGGATGCCAATTATCTCTAACTTGAGTCAAGGAGGTCTATATAACATCCTTGGTAATTGCATTTCACTTAGTGCTAATACCCTTGGGAAAGGTATGAATCCTACTCTCCCTCCAGCTATGGGTAAATAGTAGGGCAGACTGGTCTCTTTAACCTTGGTTAGGCAACCGGTCTAGGAGAAGGAAAACTCTGAATTCAAACCTGTTGAACTCCGCTTAAGAAATTGACCTTGTGTCGCATCCTGCTCGTGCGGAGGGGTTGGTAAATATATATATAACATCCTTGGTTTGTAAACGGTAAAGTCCTTTATTATTATTGTATATATAACATAATGCAAACGTGTAACTTTTTGTGCATTTTGTTTGCAGAAAATAAAGAAATAAGAATAATAACGTCAGTGAAAAATAAATATTAAGTAAATTGCCTTTCTTATATTTATCACTATCAGTTACAAAAGCAAAAGCAAAAACATTTATTCAAACCCTTCAAATTCAACGTCACTTTCAGCATCAAATAACTGAGAATCAATTTTTAGTTTTTATACTGATCTGCTCTATATAACGCCCTTGGTTTGTAAACGGTAACATCTTTTATTATTATTGTACATATAACATAATGCAAACGTGTAACTTTTTTGTGCATTTTGTTTGCAGAAAATAAAGAAATAACAGTAATAACATCAGTGAAAAATAAATATTAAGTAAATTGCCTTTACATATTTATCAATATCAGTTACAAAAGCAAAATTGTTTTTGTTACATGTTATTCTGTGTTCTGAATACTTTTATTTTAATAAATGTTGCTTACTACAAGTTATGGATGATTCTTTTATGACTTCATTGCTTTTAGGTGTAGCTTAAGGTATTTTCACGCCCGACATCACAAAATGCGTCTGAATAAACATTGCCGGACAGCAAATAGAGGCTCAGAGATTGCTTAGAAAATATTTTTCATATTTAACCTCGTATATAGTACGCACTAGGGATTTTGACCTTTAAATTTAGGGAAAAAATGCGGATTATACTCGAGGATTTACGGTAGTTGGATTCATACCTTTCCCAAGGGTATTAGTGGTATATGAAATGCAAACAGCCGCGTCCAGGATTTTATATGGGCAGGTGAGCTACACAGAAATTATTATAGAAATTCGAATCAGTTTCTCCTGTTTTATAAGAAGTGTCTTCTTTCTGGGTGAGGCTTAAATTATTCTGCATTACTCTCGAAACCAAATAATTTCTCGTAAAAGAAAAATTACTGGCTTCTGTATTGAATAAATCAACAATCAGTTACATGTTATAAAACCAACCAACCAACCAACATGTTGTTGGCATCCTTCCGTCTACGAGAGACGATGGTGTTGGTGTCCAATTTAAACATTTTTTATTGGAACTACGTAGCCTGGCGGGTTATTATGGAAGATGAGCTGTTGTCCAAGCAACAACCGCCACTGTCTGTCGACTGGGGCGTTACGAAGCACCGACTGCACCTCTGCAGAGGGGTAAGACCCCCCAATGGGCCACCTGTTCGCCGTGGGTGGCGACCCGTGATGCTTAATGGGTAAGTCTGGTGGATGAAGCAGTTCATGACATGCAATACTCCACTTTGGCCCTATCTGGGCTAGACGGGCGTCGAGAGCCCCCTCCGATCATCGCTGGTCCACGTCAAGCCCCTAGCACCTATATGATTTTCCACCCTATTGCCCTATCGCAGCCCCAATCCTTTTATCATATGGTGCTAAAGGCGGTGGCTGCGGGTCTACATGTCCTGGGAATGAACGTTAAACTCTATCTGTATGGTGGAGGTTCCATTTTGGAGGTTTTGGGGAATGTGGAGCACCGCCTTCATCACCATTGCTCCCTGTCCACTCTGACCCCGGAGTGGTAAGTACCTGTTAGGGTCCCATCTATGGGTTAAATAGAAAAATGTATTTATAAGAAAAATGTATTATCTATTTAAGAATGATTATTTCAAAACTTTATCGGCATTAAATGACCGCACTGAGGGTTGATATGCCGTAAAACAAAACAACGCAAACCAACACAAGCAGCAAATCCCCCTCTCTACACTGCGCTGTGATCCAAAGAAAGGGCAAAGAACCAATGCAATTTGGCAGCAGTAGTGTCACAGGAGTTGCTGGGTAGCACTGGATTTCAGCATACACTACCTTAAGGACTTCGGATCCTGATTTGTTTCCAACCAACCAACATAAGTTACGGTATATACAAACATAATAATAGTATACAGATTTGCAATGTATTCCTATGGGAAAATCATTTACAATACTTTGCTTATGTTTTGTAATGTAATTCTAGAGAAAAATATTTTGTCTTGTTTGTTTTGTTTTAAGGCATATCAAACCTCGTGGGCTCGTTTAATGTCGATAAAGTTTTCAAAGATTCGTAGCGATAGTTTGCTAGGATTCTTCTCCTTTAGTATTATAAATAATTGAAACTATATATGGGGGTGCATATATTAGTATTAGTTAGGAATACTTGAAAACATATAAGATGTGAAAATTATTAGTATCAAAAATAGTTACTTGAAGCTACAATTTTTTTTTACAAATCATTATCACTAGCAAAATAAAAAAACGCCCTCTGGGCGACGTAAAATAAATATTGCCTGAGGGGATGGAAGTTGAAAATTTAATATCAGAGAATTTATCATATAAAGTAAAATCATCAAATTAATTAAAAGTAAAAATAAAAAAAAATTGAAATGGAAACTTAGTTCTGATAACTTTAAATATATATTAAAATAAACAACTAATAGTATAATAGATTAGAGTACAGGTATGTATTTATCTAAAAAGCTGTTGTAAAAAGCCAATGAGGACTGTCTAGACACTTGCATGCTCAAATTTTGAGTGTATTTATTCTATGTTATGACGATTTTAGGTAGTGTGACGTAAGCAGTGACGTAGTTTTTGTTAGCAGACAAAAACCGGAAGCGAATCTCCATTATTAATAGATTAGTTATTTGAAACCTAATAATTACTTGCAAAATACAAAGAGTGACTTCGGCATTGAATAACTCTGCAAGGTTTATGGTGGGTTTGGTATATGTATATGTTGAGTTTTTTAATATAAGGCGTGTGACAAAAGCCCACTTCTACTAATAGACTTGCCGATAACCACGTGACCAACTTATTAGCCAATCACTGGCAGTACTCTGCTGCTGATATTGTTATTTATACTGGCTGTTCTGGTCATATTTACTCATAACTACTTGGATCTTCGTGGACGACGGAACATAGGATTATATCACAGGACTTATTCACTTACCAAAGGATTCTATAACTCAGGACTTACTTACTTATTTACTTTAAGTTCTTTACAACTGGCCAAGGATGGCGGCCAGATACTTAACAGGTTATGGGCCCAGCACGCTTCCACTGCTTCATTTGATATATAGTTATACCAAACCTCCATAAGATTAAACAAGTAAGAAAGACAAATATTCAATGAAATAATAAATAAGCCTTGTATTCAAAGTGATAAAAGTTACAAGAGTAATATTTATTCAATGTTCATATAAAGATCAGTAGAATATGAAGTAGTAAGAAAGTTCAACAATAGAGAAAGAAAGGGTCACTTATAATAGTCCTTTTAGAGAGGTAGAAAGTATATCTTCAAAGTCGGCAGTGAAATGGATTTTAGATAGACAGAAAGGAGAAGGATGATCTGTATGATAGCAGCAGGCAAATATCTTCACTGTGACTGGCGTGGAGTATTTAGGCGGATGTTTTTGAACTTCTTCTTAACTGAAAGCAGATTTGTTTATATCATCCAGGTAGGCTCCAAATTCGGTCTTTAAAAAAAAATTGTTTAGGCGGGAAGCCTCTGATTGGTCCAAAAATGCATTTTTTATTTTACCTTATATTTGCGCCGATCCTCATGCCAAATGCCATTTTCGTCATCGTTATTTTTGCTTTTGGTGAGAAAAAATCTGGTTTCCTTTATTATTCGTATCCTACAGGGACCGGGTTAGCTCAGTCGGTAGAGCGTTCGGCTAGAAACCACGAGGTTCCTAGTTCGATACCGGCCTCGCCAACTCAGCGTATGAGTAGCCACAGGGATTGCGGTAAAGTAAGGAGCTGATGGTAGGTGTGGCGCTCCACCTCAGACGCTAAAATAATCTCCTTGGTCTAGCGCAAGTGAAAAAGGGGATAGACTCCCTCGCTGATTGGCTGATCCGACTTTAGGCGCCCCGACGACTTATACTTTACTTCAGGTTGATATGCCATATAATAACCAGCCAACCAACATTAATTACGGTTACGTACAACACATAATGAGAATTTAATAGTATATAGATTTGCAATGTATTCCTATAGGAAAATAATTCACAATGTTTTTCTATCCTAAAATCTTTTGGAATGTAATTCTATGAGAAAAATATTTTGAATTTCTTAGCACCATATTGACAGAAAAGTGTACAGACAGATCGGGGAGTGTTTCTTGCTAATGATACCCGTAACTCAATACCACCCGTCTCATGTTACTTGGAGAGGCTCTGGACACAGAGACGTATGTACAGTCGAGGCAGGTTTTTTTTAAAGCTGATCTTGGCCTTCTCTCTGTACACTTTCTGTCAATAATGTGCTAAGAAATTCAAAATATTTTCTCTAGGAATTACATTACAAAAGATTTAGGATAGAAAAACATTGTGAATTATTTTCCTATAGGAATACATTGCAAATCTATATACTATTAAATTCTCATTATGTATGTACGTAACCGTAATTAATGTTGGTTGGCTGATTACTATATGGCATATCAACCTGTAAGTAAGTAAAGTCGACGGGGCGGCCTAAAGTCGGAATCAGCCAGTCAGCGAGGGATCTATCCCTCTTTTCACTTGCGCTAGACCAAGGAGATTATTTTAGCGTCTGAGGTGGAGCCGCCACACCTACCACCAGCTCCTTACTTTACCGCACAAGATCCCTGTGCTACTCATACGCTGAGTTGGCGAGGGCCGGTATCGAACTAGGAACCTCGTGGTTTCTAGCCAACGCTCTACTGACTGAGCTAACCCGGTCCCTGTAGAGATACGAATAATAAAGGAAACCAGATTTTTTCTCACCAAAAGCAAAAAATAACGATGACGAAAATAGGCATTTGCGCATGGGATCGGCGCAAATATAGGTAAAATAAAAATTGCATTTTTTGGACCAATCAGAGGCCTTCCGCCTAAACAATTTTTTTTTTAAAGACCGAATTGGAGCCTACCTGGATGATATAAACAAATCTGCATTCAGTTAAGAAGAAGTTCAAAAACATCCGCCTAACTACTCCACGCCAGTCACAGTGAAGATATTTGCCTGCTGCTATCATACAGATCATCCTTCTCCTTTCTGTCTATCTAAAATCCATTTCACTGCCGACTTTGAAGAATATACTTTCTACCTCTCTAAAAGGACTATTATAAGTGACCCTTTCTTTCTCTATTGTTGAACTTTTCTTACTACTTCATATTCTACTGATCTTTATAACTGAACATTGAATAATATTACTCTTGTAACTTTTATCACTTTGAATACAAGGCTTATTTATATTTCATTGAATATTTGTCTTTCTACTTGTTTCAATCTTATGGAGGTTTGGTTATAACTATATATCAAATGAAGCAGTGGAAGCGTGCTGGCCCATAACCTGTTAAGTATCTGGCCGCCATCCTTGGCCAGTTGTAAAGAACTTAAAGTAAATAAGTAAGTAAGTCCTGAGTTATAGAATCCTTTGGTAAGTGAATAAGTCCTGTGATATAATCCTATGCTCGTCGTCCACGAATATCCAAGTAGTTATGAGCAAATATGACCAGAACATCCAGTATAAATAACAATATCAGCAGCAGAGTACTGCAGTGGTTGGCTAATAAGTTGTCACGTGGTTATCGGCGAGTCTATAAGTAGAAGTGGGCTTTTGTCACACGCCTTATATTACAAAAACTCCAACATATACATATACCAAATCCACCATAAACCTTGCAGAGTATTAAATGCCGAAGTCACTCTTTGTATTTTGCAAGTAATTATTAGGTTTCAAATAACTAATCTATTATAATGGAGATTCGCTTCCGTTTTTTGTCTGTAACAAAAACTACGTCACTGCTTACCTCACACTACCTAAAATCGTCAATAACATAGAATAAATACACTCAAAATTTGAGCATGCAATGTTAGACAGTCCTCATTGGTTTTTTAAACAAGTTTTAATAAATACATACCTGGTATTATCTATCTATATATAGTTTGTTTATTTTAATATATTTTAAAGTTACAGAACTAAGTTTCCATTTCAATTTTTTATTTTTAACTTCTTTGATAATTTGATGATTTTACTTTACTTATGATACAAATTCTCTGATTTAAATTTTCAACTCCCATCCCCTCAGGTAATATCTATTTTATGTCGCCCAGAGGGCGTTTTTTATTTGCTAGTGATATAATTTAAAAAAATTGTAGCTCCAATAAACTATTTTTGATACTAATATTTCACATACTTATATGTTTTCAAGTATTCCTAACTAATACTAATAATATGCACCCCATCATATAGTTCAATTATTTATAATACTAACGAGAAAAATCCTAGCAAACAATCGCTACGATCTTTCAAAACTTTATCGACATTAAACGGCCCACCGAGGTTTGATATGCCGTAAAACAAAACAAACAAGACAAAATATTTTTCTCTAGAAATTACATTACAAACATAAGCAAAGTATTGTAAATGATTTTCCAATAGGAATACATTGCAATCTGTATACATTATTATGTTTGTATATATCCGTAACTTATGTTGGTTGGTTGGAAACAAATCAGGATCCGAAGTCCTAAGGTAGTGTGATGCTAAAATCCAGTGCTACCTAGCAACTCCTGTGACACTACTGCTGCAAACTGCATTGGTTTCTTGCCTTTTCTTTGGATCACAGCGCAGTGTAGAGAGGAGGGATTTGCTGCTTGGTTTGGTTTGGTTTGTTTTGTTTTACGGCATATCAACTCAGTGGGTCATTTAATGCCGATAAAGTTTTGAAATAAATCAATTCTTAATAGATAATACATTTTTCTTATAAATACATTTTCTATTTAACCATAGATGGACCCTAACAGGTACTACCACTCCGGGTCAGAGTGGACCAGGGAGCAATGGTGATGAAGGGTGCTCCACATTCCCAAAACTCCAAAACTGGAACCTCACCATCAGATAGAGTTTAACGTCATTCCCAGGACATGTAGACCCGCAGCCACCGCTACCCTACCCATATGATAAAAAGGGATTGGGCTTGCGATAAGGGCAATAGGGTTGGGAAAATCATATAGTGGCTAGGGCTTGACGTGACCAGCCGATTGATCGGAGGGGGCCTCTCCGACCGCCCGTCTAGCCCAAGATAGGGCCAAAGTGGGTATTGCATGTCATGAACTGCTCATCACCAGGACTCTACCCTTAAGCATCACGGGTCGCACCCACGGCGAACAGGTGGCCCCATTGGGGGGTCTTACCCCTCTGCAGAGGTGCAGTCGGTGCATTCTAACGCCCCAGTCGACAGGGCGGTTGTTGCTTGGACAACAGCTCATCTTCCATAATAACCCGCCCAGGCTACGTAGTTCCAATAAAAAAATGTTTAAATTGGACACCACACCATCGTCTCTCGTAGACGAAGGATGCCAACAACATGTTGGTTGGTTGGTTGGTTTTAATAACATGTAACTGATTGTTGATTTATTTCAATACAGAAGCCAGTAATTTTCTTTTACGGAAATTATTTGGTTTCGAGAGTAAGTGCAGATAATTTAAGCCTCACCCAGAAGAAGGCAGTGGNTCTGTTCCCTATATCTCCTACCTTTCATAGCACACAGCTTCTATGCATGATCTTTTTTTTTTATATTCTTTTTTGTCTTTTAATTATTTTTTTATTTTTCTTTCTTCTTTTTCTTTCTTTCTTTTCTTTTTTTTCTTTTTCTATTCGTCTTTCTTTTCTTTCTTCTTTCTTTCTTCTTTCTTTTCTTCTTCTCATTTACTTTTCTTTTTTCTTTTTTTTCTGTCTTTCTTTCTCTCTTTTTTTTTTATTTATTTCTCTTTCCGGTTCTTATTTTTTATCTTTTTTTTTTTTTTTTCTTTCTGTTTTCTCTATTACATAATTACGTTAGCTCAGCTTTCTTTCTTATGTTCGAGCACATCTATCATTATATTCGCACATCACTGCATAATTTTCTTTCCATTACTTTATTTTTTGGTTTTTTTTTTGTATCTTTTTTTTCTTTCTTTTTTTCCAATATTTTTTCTTTTCTCTTTCTTTTTTTCTTTTCTTCTTTTCTTTCTATCACTTTACACGAATCATGGCAAGTCTTACGCTTCAAACCATTATCATATCGCAACAACACATATACACACACACAAACAGACACACACATTATGCAATCAGTCTCTATTCAAAGCCTAAACAATGAGAGTCAATCAATTTTCTGCTTAAATAAACCAGAGTCCAAACAGTCGATAGACCAAAGCACTTCCCGAAGAGCGATACCGTACACGGATATATATTTATTCACCGTATACTCATTTTTTGGATCCTAAAAAAAAAAAAAAATGGATTGATTTTTAGGAATTGAAATTTTGGGAACAAAGCAGCAATCTGTATTTATTTATCTCTTTTTGGAAAGTGCAAAAACAAGAAATGTGTACCGGAATGGGCGTTTTAAAGTTTCTTTACGTTTATTGATAAACGATTTCTTTTTGGGTAAAGAGAATCAGGTTTTGTAAGGAAGGGTTAAGGTGTTTCTTCTTCGGATAATGGAGAAGATAAACATAAAAATTTTTCATTTTCTTCCCCACCACTATATATAATTATATATTATATATATAATGAAATATTCGACTTCAAAACCGTTTATCTTAAGCTCTCATAAATTTTCAAATCTATTTCACGACGCTGACTTTCATTCAAAAATTTGTAAACAAACGATCTCATATTTTGTTGTAATTTTTTACTTTTCTTATATCAAACACGCCCTGAAGAAGATTCCTAAACAGATGAAAACACTGCAGCGTCTGATAAACTCGCTTTACTTTGATCTTTTGTTTTTTTTCAATTATTAAATATTAATAACGTGCGGATTCACTTCAGTTTTTCTTCACAACAACACCAACACATCAACACTCGTTAATCTAATATACAGATATAATGTATACACAGTGTTTAAAGGTGAATAAACAAGTAATCGTAATGTGGAGTTTACTAATGCTAAATGATAGGTAAGCACATGTCAGCGATGTGGATCATCTCTCTTTGCTAGCTGGTAACCAAGGGATAATTTATTCTTTAGCATCTAGAGTGGAGCGCCACATACCATCGTTCCTTACATTTACGCACAGATCCCTCTGGGCTACTCAATTACCGCATTGAAGTAGGCGGTGACCGGATATCGAAACTAAAACACTTGTGGTTTCTAGCCGAACTCTACCGATAGTAACCCGACTATTATATTGGCCCATTACTCCACTCTCTAATAATTGATTACTAATTAATTGACTTTGCTTATAGACAAATTATGATCTACTCCAGTGAGAATTAAATTCATTTACGATATATAACTGCACCTAAGTCGTTAGTGATATTTGACACCATATGTAACATTTCGACCAATATTCGATCTTATACCTGCAAATAGGACGTCGTGGTTAGGTAACAGTACCGGCCAGCTAAATTTGTATTTTTGTGTATATTGAAATTTTTGTAGTAAAACTAGAATTCTATCTTCTGTCTATTATTCTAGGTTATTTGTCAATTGACTACTATACCTGCTGGAAATCTAAATTTAAAAAACTAATAAATACATAACATTACAGATTTTTTCTGTGTATCTCGTAGATGTACGAAAGAAATTGAATTTATTATGTCTATTTACAGATAGTACCAATTCACTCGTAATAATAATAGTTACTCGGTTTTATATATATACGCAAGATATACGATAGGATGAAGACGTAGACAAAGAGAGAGAGAGAGAGAGAGAGAGATCAGGAGAGAGAGAGAGAGAGAGAGAGATGGATTACTAGCTTATATCTTAACTATTTTTTTATATACCCTTACTATATGCCCACATCATACTGATCGAGTATATAATGGAGGAAGTTCTCGTATAACGAGAGAGAGCAAAGACGAAGACGAGAAGGAGAGAGATGAAGAGAAGACGATGAGAGACGAGAGAGACAAGAGAGGAGAGGACGGAGAGAGGAAATTGTTACTTAATATATTTTTAATACCCTTTATAGCCCAACATACGTCAGTAATATAATGGAGAATAGTTTTAGGGATTTAATGAGCGAGACAGACTGAAGAGAAGAAAGAAGCGAGAGAGAGAAGAGAGGAGAGAGGGAGGGGGTGACACTTGTACTTAATATATTATGTTACTTACCCTCTATATGACCCACATCATACAGTCGAGTATCCATAATGGAGAAGAGTTCCGGTATATAAGAGAGGAAGAGAGACGATGAGAGAAGAGAGGAGAAGAGAGAGAGAAGAGAGAGAAGAGAGAGAGAGGGAGATATGTAGGGTGTCTTAATTACCTCTTGATTACTGCTTTCTATTGGTTGTATGCCATTTCTCTGGTCTGGCGCTGTTGTTAAGGGTTGGATTTCTTTTCTATCGATTGATTCTTCTTTGTGCAGTGGCTGGCATTGTTCTTGGTTATTCTTGATCAAGAATTACTGGCACAGAAATTAACGACGAGAATAATCTGAATTTTTAAAGACGTATTTTTGATATTAGTTATTAATTGGATTATAAAGATTATATATATATCTGCGTAATATAATTGTTATATTGGTTAATAAAAAAGTAATAAAGTCATCGGGGCGGGCCTAATGTCCGTATCAGCCATGCAGCGAGGGAGTCTATCCCTTTTCAATAGCGCGCTAGACACAGGCAAGATGTATTTTTGTCTGAGGCTGGAGCGCCACCCTTCATCAGCGCTCTTACCTTTACCGCACAAATCCCTGTGCTACTCATACGCTGAGTGTGCGTAGGGTGGGATTATGAACTAGGAACATTAACTGGTTTTTCTAGCCGAACGCTCTACGACTGAGCTATACTCATATTATTTTTTATATTTTTAATTATTTAAAAAATGAACAACTATATAGAACTTTATATCAAAAAATGAACACACACACAACACCACAACTAATATATATATATTTCATATTTAGTAAAGTATATATAAAAATATAACATTTATTAATTATTTGTATTTTAATTATTCATATTATTATTATATATGATTAATATCTTATGATTATTATTGTTATAATTTAGTTTATTGATTAATAATATTTGATATTAGTTATACTTAGCAATAGTATATCTTTTAGTATATTCTAAATTTGTAATAATCGCTTCACCTGCACAAAAATGAGACGGAAATCATCTGATAACATTTTTTTATATAGAACGGCACGCGCTTCTTTAGTTGCGAAGTTATTAATTTTTAAATACCTCATGGTTTATGTCGTAGGAAATGGGAATCGTCAATCACCGAGTCAATATCCTAGACGAGCTGTTTGCATTCACATTTCGCTATAATCCCTTGGGAAAGGTATGAATCCTATCTCTCCCTCCAGCATGGAAATAGTAGGGCAGACTGGGTCTTTAACCTTGGTTAGGCAACCGGTCTAGGAGAAGGAAAACTCTGAATTCAAACCTGTTTGAACTCCGCTTAAGAATATGCCTTGTGTGTCGCATCCTGCTCGTGCGGAGGGGTTGGTAATATAATATAAAATGACCTCGGTATGTCATGAACACTGTTTCCATGATTTCTAAACAATACATGCGAAGATAATGAAAGAAACTAGAAAGTAAAGAATATAAGCATGGTAAAGAAGTAGTATGGTGGTGGTGTGTTGGATTGTTCGGCATATCAAACCATGTTGGTAGGATATATTTTATGCCAATAACACTTTGTTTTATCCTCTAGTGTTGGATATCAATTTCTTTTTCAAAACTCAATGATTTTAAAACTTTTTAATACTCATTTAAATCATATTTAGCCTTATGGATTGCGACCCTAAAGTACTACCACCCCGGTTCGAGAGTATGGCCTTGAGTAACGATTGAGAAGGAGGTACTCCCATTCACAAAGCTCCAGAAATTAGACTTCACCTCAGAGAGTTATCAAATCATTACCCAGAAATAAAACTCCGCAAGTCATACTTCAGAGTCATATATGATGATCAAGCGCGTGGTGTAATGGTTAAGTTGATGAGAATGGACTCGTCGCCCCAGTTCAAATCTGGACGTGGTAATTGCATTTTCACTTAGAGCTAATACCCTTGAGAAAGCTATGAATCCTACTCTCCTCCAGCTTATGGGTGAATAGCAGGGCAAACTGGGCTCTTTAACCTTGGTTAGGCAACCGGTCTAGAGAAGGAAAACTCTGAATTCAAACCTGCTGAACTCCGCTTAAGAAATTGACCTTGTGTCTCATCCTGCTCGTGCGAAAGGGTTGGTAAATATATATATGATAAAAATGGTTGTGGTTTGCCATGGGGGCTATAGGGATGGGATAATAATATAGGTGCTAGGGCTTGACGTGACCAGCCTCTACGAACACCCGTCTAGCCTAAGTAAGGGCCAAAGTTGAGTGTTGCATGCCATGGACTGCTCAGCCACCAGGGTGCTATCCTTAAACACCATAGGTTGAATGTCAGTGTATCAGTGTGTCACATTTTTTCAACATTATTCCTAGTGGCCGTAGTTCAACATATACCATTTTGGAATCGGTACGACTCTGTTAGCAAATTAAAAACATTCCGGGCCGAATCCGGACCCGCAATACTGAAATTTGGAATTACCAAATTTTAAATACTGTGATTGTTTTCGGCAACTTTTTACATTGGGAGAATTTTACCCCTCTGAAAGGTGCAGTCGATGTATATTTTCTGTCCTAGCCGACAGGGTGGGAAAAAGAAAGGTGAAAATAATAAATGAATAAAAAATCATTTAGATAATGCTCGCAAAAGAGAAATGGAGATTAAAAAAAAAAAAAAAGACAAACAAAAAACAAATAAACAAACAAACAAAAACAAAAAAACAAAAAACAAAAATAGAAAGATAGAAACAATAAATATACAAAATGAGAAGAAAGGAAAAAATAATAAAAAATAAAAAATAAATAAAATATAATAAAAAATAAAAAATAAATAAAAAATAATAAAAAATAAAAAAATATTTAGATAAAAGCTCGCAAAGGAGAAATGGAGGTAAAAAATGAAAAAAAAAAAAAAAAAAAAAAAAAAAAAAAAAAAAAAGAAAGAAAGAAAGAAAGAAGCAAGGCATATATAAAAATATACTATAGAAGGAATTCAATTCGTGGATATATTTTTTTTTTTTACAGAGGTGGGGGTGGGGAGTGGGTGGTTGTTCTTCCGA
>CM042162.1:61676440-61715958 GCA_023376005.1 Doryteuthis pealeii
TTAAAAGTCACGATGTTAATTAATTGGGTAAAAAAGAGATTGAATCAAGCAAATAGTGGGGTAACACGAAGGAAAAAAAAAAAAAAACATTTTGGTAAATACCTTCAGGTTATCCCCACTTCATCAATAACATCCCCGGCAAAAATTACCAGGAAGTGCTTAAGGTGTCTCTGTCTGCACAGGATGGGCATATATATATATATATATATATATATATATATATATATATATATATATATATAAGGTGTGTTAAAAAGATTTTTGTACTTTTTGACACACCTTGTATTCTGAAAAAAATTAACGTTCCATTCATTAATTTTTTTTAAGAATAAAAGGTGTGTCAAAAAAGTGTCAAGTTTAAAGCTGTATTTACAAGATAGAAATGAACAATGAATGAAACGTTATTTTTTTTCAGAATACAAGGTGTGTCAAAAGTACAAAAAATCTCGATACTCTTTTGACACATCTTGTGTAATATTATATATATATATATATATATATATATATATATATATAAACTAAAATAATTATTTACCTCACAGTGTTTTGCTTAGTGGGTTATCAGTAGTTTCATGCGTTTCAAAAGAACGCACACAATCATCAGACAGACTGGAGTTTTTGCAAAGCAATCAATTAATGAAAATAAAGAGCCAAAAAAAAAAAAAAAAAAAAAGAAAAGAAAAAGAAAAAACTGAATCAAAAAAAGATAAACGGCATAAATGTCAATTTCTGTCTGTCTGTGTATAACCAGTTATCGCATACACCCTGGGGTTCCATTATTGGTTTTTATCGAAATATTGGAATATTTCTGGTATAAGACCCACGCAGAATCACCTCCGCTATATATAAACTGCAGCATGACCCGATCATGATGAACTTTACAGACATGTTAAGCTAATATTCAGGAACAGGACTAGCTAATAGTGTTGGAATTTTTATAGCCATTGTTTTCATTGTTAATCAAAAGTCTGACGTATTCAGTGACAATTCGCAGTAGGTCTGTATTAAGCCTTATTCAGACAGTGAATGATCTTAAATGCTTTTGGGCTTGTTTCGCCAGAAGTTGTTGTTGTTGTTGCTGCCGCTGCTGCTGCAGTCTATATATAGAAGCAAAGATTCTGTGTGAGTCTTATACCAAAATATTCCAATATTTCAATAAAAATCTAAAATGGAAGCCATGGGAACATCTTTATAATGGAGTAGAAAAGAGAAGACGTTTGAGTGAAAGAGGGGGAAGAGAAATAGTTGTATCTCCTTTTCCCTCTCTGTCACTGTTTACAAGTTAATAATAATAATAATAATAATAATAATAATAATAATAATAATAATAATAAATAGTACCTAGTCAAAGAGCTGAAAAAAAAACTATGGAAAATGAGGTGAAGGTCGTACCAATCGTAATTGGGCACTGGGAACAGCCCCAAGGAGTTTGGAAAAGAGTCTGGAGAAATTGGAAATCCTAGGAAGAGTTGAGACCATCTAAACAACAGCATTGTTAAAATCAGCTAGAATACTCAGAAGAGTCTTGGAGACCTGAGGAGACTTGCTGTCACTTAGCTTCCAGCCTAGGCGGCTGTGAAAAACTCTTATGGACATAATGATAATACTGACTTCGGCATTAATAACCCATCAAATAACGACACCAGAAAACACATGCCTCTGTCATCTGCGTGGGACAATACGTTGCCCGAGACCTAAAGAGCCCTGAAATGGCAATGCCGTTGGAGCTATGTTATTTTTGGCCCCGCCCACATGTACGTGATAGGGTGGATGTTTTGAAAACGAGTTTTTGTGGCATATAGCCGGGTAGCTAGGTAAATTACTTTACGTGATCTTTTGGTACTGAGAGCTGATGCGTGAAAGTAAATAACAACCGCTTTGCCAACCGGGTGGATTATCAAGAAGTACCGGGTGACAGATAGATATATTATATTACGTTGATATGCCAGAATCATTCGAGGCGGGTATGACCTACACCGGTTCTTAGTGCTGTATCAACTTTTTCCTGTTTTTTAACACTAAGTGGCGGTTACAATAACATTGATATTTCTGATGGCAGTGATGATAGGGCTGATTGTAGAGTATTCTATGGTAGGGATGGAAGATGATTAGAAAAGCAGCACAGCGCAGGGAACCGGGGAAAAGAAACAAGAAAAATATTTTATATATATATATATATATATATATAACAAATAAGTAATCCACAGACACATGTTTCGAGGTTTCACCTTTCATCAGTGTGGCTATACCGTAACAGCTACCCCCGGCCGGGTTCGAGACCGGAATGAACTTTCGTTCGCCAAGCCTTTAACCCGTACGGCCAGAGGCAGCTGTCAAATATAGGAGAATATTTAATCGCTACATTTCTAAGCGGAAATGAATTCACTAGAGTCCTCAAACATTTGTAAACAAAGCGAAGGTTAGCTAGACGCCAGAACGGTGAATCTGCAATTAAATCCCTATTCAGAGAACTCCGCCAAAGTGGGAGTATATATAATAAATAAGTAATCCACAGACATGTTTCGAGGTTTCACCTTTCATCAGTGTGGCTATACCGTAACAGCTACCCCTGGCCCGGTTCGAGACCGGAATGAACTTTCGTTCGCCAATATATATATATATAATATTATGCATGTGGAATTAAACAAAAGGCAGGTCTCCTGTTTAACGATTTTATTGTTGATCTTTTCAAGCTTTCTGGCCAACTTTTTTATATTTGGATGGAATTCGTGGATTAGCCCATCGAAGTTCATATCCCGAGTACTTTCGGCACTTCGAAGTGCCATCATCAGGGGTGATGTGTTCCAGTTTGTTTCAAAGTATATTAATGGATGTGGAGGCTGGAAGTAGGAGAATTGATAGGAAAAGTGTTATAGGCATTTTAAAATGTCCACAACATTATATATATATATATTTTGGGGGAGAATATATGCTTAATTCAAGTCGTACCTAATTTTGAAAATTAATTAATTACTAATTAATTAATTAGGTGGGCATACCTATTCAAATGTAAGGCTAAACAAATCGAGAAAAATCAGTCTCTGTATGTACATTTCGACCTATTATGTAAATAAATGTACATACAGAGATTAATTTTTCTTGATTTGTTTAGCCTTACATTTGAATAGGTATGCTCGCCTAATTAATTAATTAGTAATTAATTAATTTTCAAAATTAGGCACGACTTCAATTAAGCACATATTCTCCCAAAAATTGTCGGCTTAAAAAAAGCCATATCAAAACACATCTTTTGTGTATTTACTTCTCATATATATATATATATATATATATATATATTTGTTAAACTCTACGCACAATTCTTGTCGGGCGAGTTTTTGTTCGATCCTTTCTAACTGTCTGGCCATCTTTTTAATATCAGGATGAAATTGGTATAGCAATCCACCAAATGTTTTTTCCCGAGCGCTTTCTGCACGACTTTATGCCATCTTCAGGTGTGGAACTGGTGGGATGTTTCCGTTGTCTCACTTTTAAATCAAGCAGTAGCAGCAGGAATAAGTAGTAGGAGGGGCTCACAGGTTTCGTTTAAGCAAACAGTAGCAGTAGGAATTTGTTGGTGAGGGGGCTCACAAGTTTATAATAAAATATATATATATATATATATATATATATATATATATATATATATATATATATATATATATTCTTATAAACTTGTGAGCCTCCCCACAAATCCCTACTGATGCAAATTCCTACCACTCCTAAATTTGCTCCGTGACTCTAACAATAAGAATACACATTTTTTAACGTTTTTTAAAAATTCCTATGTCGTAAAGAAGATTTCTTCTCTAGATTTTTGGATTACACACACACACACACACACACACACACACACACATATATATAATATATATATATATTATATTATATATGTGTGTATTTGGGCAGCATTCTTTCATTTATACATGTAGAATTAAACAAAAGACACATCTGTTTAACAATTTTATTTTTGATCTTTTCGAGTTTTCTGGCCAACTTTTTAATATTTGGGTGGAATTCTCTCTCTCTCTCTCTCTCTCTCTCTCTCTCTATATATATATATATATATATATATATATATATTTGAGATGTATTTTTGTATTTGTATCCGTTGTTGGAAATACATATATCAGGTTTGGGCATAGGTGTGAAGCATTAACGTACTATATTATGCTAATGTGTTACCATAATATGTTAGTCAAGGAAAAATTTTCAGAAAACTCTGTAGTTTTTTTTTTAGTTTCTTTTATTTAGACGTAGTGGTAAATTTTCAGGACAGTGACATCCCTTCTTCCTGACTGTGAATCGTAGTAGTGATCTTCTGGCTGCTTGTCCGGTAAGTTGGAATGGTGAGGAGGTGCTTGATGCTGATTGGTCCGTTGCTGATTAATGAGTTTGTACTCTGTGTGTGGTCGTCTGATAGGGGGTGATGGAGTTGGTGGTATGGGGGTGTTTTGGAAATATGAGTATACCTTTAAAGTGCCGGTGTCTGTATTCAAGCCATTCCGGTGAGTGTCTAGTCTGATGACCCATTTTAATTCAGCTAGTTTTCTAGCTTGTGTGGTGGGGAAGCCTTGTTGGATATATATATATATATATATATATATAAGTAAACGTAAACCGGAGGGGTCTATTATCGGTATCAGCCGGACAGCAAGAGAGTCACCAGTACTCAACCAAGAAGATTTTGTTTTTGTTTTTGTGTCTGACCAACCATCAGCTCCCCACTTTACTGCACAGATCTAAGCTGTGTTACTCGTGCACTGAGTTGCGGGGACCGGTATCGATCTCGGGACGTTGTGGTTCCTAGGCGAATACTCTACCGACTGTGGCCTTCGCCATCGAGAACGATAGATGAGGTTTTCAGTAACTTCATCTGTCGTGAGCTTTTTCATGAGGAATAAGACCCAAAGTCAAAATAATGACACTGACGTCCCTTTGTCGCGGGAACACGAGATATTTGAGTTTCAGGTTTGTACGTAATTAATCACAGTGTTCTAACCTTCTTTTTTTTCTCAAAGGGTTTCATTTTTATGAAACAATCTTTGCGCCATTCGTGTCGGTTTTCTGTCTGTCTTTCCCATGTGACAATATCAAAATTGCATCGGTTAAGAAGGTCTTTAAGTTTATCCTAATAGTAAAGTAGAGGACGCCCCACAGGACGTAAACTGTTCTTTAGCTGGGCATAGAATATTTATTTTGGAAGTCTTGTTTCCTCCATTATATATATATATATATATATATATATAAAATAAAAATACTACTCTGATGAAGGTCGGCAAAATCTGTGTACGGAACATTTTATGCATTTTTTCCTATTATTATTATCATCATCATTTCAACTCCATCTGATTATTTTAATAATAATAATAACGTAAATCCGTATACATTTTGATAAACAGACCGAAACACATGTGTAAGTGATATCGATTAAAAGTGATATCGATAAAATTCATTTTTATCCATCCACATTCCTTTTCTTTACTCATTTTTTCCTCATATATATATATATATATATATATATATATATATATATATATATATATATATATCGATCTCTGTCGGAAGGAGATCGTAGGTATACATCGCTGATGAGACTTAATAAAGTTGAAACAGCTGTACGGTGTTCCACGTCGCACATGTTATTCGCCGGGTTTGCTTGTCATGATTATTTTACAAAATTATCGAATTCTATACGATGTACGCATTGTAATTGCCTTCAAAAATATAAATAATAATATATGTGTGTGTGTGTGTGTGTGTGTGTGTTTATATTATATATTTGAAAAAAAAAAACGTGACCCCTAAAAAGAATACCGACAAGAAAGGAACAGTCAGTCTATAATAAAACCTTCGAGAATGATGAATAAACCTCGAAATATAGGTAAATAATTAAGATTAAGAACACAATATTCGTAATTTTGTTTCTGATCTTCATTCATTTTTCATGCTTCTAAAATAACCTAATTTTTTTTCTCAAATTTGTATATATTATATATATATATATATATATATATATATATATATATATTTGGAGGATGTGTGCTTAATTGCTGATGAGACCTAATAGGTCGAAATGTACATTCAGGGATTGACATTTTCTCGATTCGTTTAGCCTTACATTTGAACATATATGCCCGCATAAAATTCATTAATTATTAAGTAATTAATTTTTAGAATTTGGTACGACTTCAATTAAACACAAATCCTCCAAAAAATTGTCGGCTTAAAGCCATATAAAAATAAACACATCTGTTTATTTACTTAACCTCATAATATATAATATATATATATATATATATATATATAGATAGATAGATAATATAGTTTGATATATTTAACATTAATATAATGTTTGATACATTTAAAGTGCTCAAAATCATTGATAGAGTAGCGAAGACATAAAGCCAATGACGTTTGGGATCTTGCAAAGATACAATACTCATTCTTTCAGGTTCGAAATAGCACAATACCGTTTAAGTCGATCTGGGAATAAGTTTGGGGAAGAACCAGAGGTTAATTGGTGATACCAATAACATTTGGTGTCCTTAAAACAGCCCCTAAAGTCCTACTGTAATCAAAACCATCCAGACCACAGCACTGGTAAAATCATCTATAATACTTAAAACAGTCCTGTAATCTGAGGAGACTTGCTGTCACTCTGACTTCAGCGAACATCTACCAGTTAAAAGTGGTGTGAAAATAATAATAATAATAATAATAATAATAATAATAATAATAATAATAATAATCTGTTCTTGAGAACGAAACGCATAAAATTCTCTGGGACTTTGAAATAAAAACGGATCACCTTTTCCCAGAAAGAAGACCAGACCTAGTGTTGATTAACAAAAAAGAAAGAACTTGTCAACTGGTGGATTTTGCAGTTCCAGCAGATCACAGAGTGAAGCTAAAAGAAAATGAAAAAATGGACAAATACTTGGAACTTGCCAGAGAATTAAAAAAGTTATGGAATATGAAAGTCAAAGTTATACCAATTGTAGTTGGTGCACTTGGAACGGCCCCAAAAGGATTGGAAAAGGGTTTGGAAAGTCTAGAAATCAAAGGAAGAATTGATACCATCCAGAACACTGCACTGCTGCAATCTGCCAGAATACTCAGAAGAGTCCTGGAGACCTGAGGAGACTTGCTGTCACTCAGACTCCAGTGAAAGACCATCAGCTAACACTGATGTGAAAACTCAAAAGGAGTAAATAATAATAATAATAACTGGGACTTCGAGGTACAGACGGATAATCTAATCCCTGCCAGGAGACCGGACCTAGTACTGATTAACAAGAAAAAGAGAACCTGTCATCCCGTGGATTTTGCTGTCCCAGCCGACCACCGAGTGAAAATGAAAGAAAGCGAAAAATACTTAGACCTTGCCACAGAACTGAGGAAACTGTGGAACATGAAGGTGAAGGTCGTACCAATTGTAATTGGTGCCCTTGGAACAATCCCCAAAGCTCTAGAAAAGAATCTGGATGAACTGGAAATCAGAGGAAGAATCGAGACCATCCAAAATACAGCACTGTTGGGATCGGTTAGAATAATCAGAAGAGTCCTTGAGACCTGAGGAGATTTACTGTCACTCAGCCTCCAGTGAACCACCAGCTACGGCAGGTGTGAAAAACTATAATAATAATAATAATAATAATAATAATAATAATAATAAGACGCGACTGTTTCGGTGTGTACACGTCGACTTATAAGACTTATAATTGAGCATTAAAATCGCGCATGCACTTTGATATGTTTGCAATAAGGAAAAGTACAACATTTAGCTTTTGAATTTTACTGATTTTCCCGTTAAAACTGGTGTGAAATACTGCCAGATATTATGTATGTATATAATATATATATATATATATATATATATATATATATATAATACAGAAGCAATGACGCTAATCTGTTTCAATCGAACATAATGAAAAGATGAAAAGAAGGAATGAAAGGAGAGATATAGATAGATAGATAGAGAGAGAGAGAGATATATATATAGAGAGAGAGAGAGGGAAAGAGAGAGTGGAAAAGATAGATAGATAGATAGATAGAGAGGAGAGAGAGAGAGAGAGAGAGAGAGGAGAGAGAGAAGAGAGAGAGAGAGAGAGAGTACGTATTGTGTCTATGTGTAACTATTTTAATACCAGATTTCTAAATAAACATAGCAAAGATAATCTATGTTGAAATTCGAAGATATTTTTTTACTGATCTGACGCGTTGCTGTATTTTTGTGGAAAAAAAATGGCCACACCCTAGACCGGTTGTCACGGTCATAGATTAAGCAATTACATTAGAGTCAAATGAAAAATTGATACCCAGGGTGTTGGATGTTGAAGATTTCAACTAGATTAAGAAATGGTTTTTCGTTTTTCATTGTTTTTTGTTTTTCTCGAACAAGTCTCTCTGGGCATATCAGTACTGCATACCGCCATTTTGTTTTTTTTGATCATCTGCACATGAAAAGGTTACAAGTAAGAGTATAGGATTTCCCGCCTAATCTTGTTATTTTTAATTCTCTTCAAAGATTTCATTGTCAAACTAACAGGTAATGGGTTTTTGGTTGTCGTAGTTGCTACTGTTGTTATTTTAACCTCTCCTTTCTAGTGACTCAGCTTTAAGAATTAATTTAAAGATTACTATTTTCTTTTCTTTCGGTTCTGTTAGTGTGGTCATTGTCAGGACCGTATGACCTTTAGGCACCCCTTTTGCGATTTCGATTCTTGGGGACATTTTTTCCATTTACACCGTCAAAATCCGGTTAATTCTTAACAGACGATTTTTAGAGTTTTTTTTCAAATTATAAAACTAACCCTACCCTAACCCCTAACCCCTAACAAACAACCGGATTATGACGGTGTAAATAAGAAAAGTGTCCTTGTGAGTCGAGAGCGCGGAAGGGGTGCCTAAAGATCATATGTTTCCATTGTCATTACTCCCAGGTCCACTCTGACTCTGAGTGATATTTAACTATTTTCTAAGCCAGATACAGTTGAGTCTCATACCAAAGATATCCCTTTTTTTTCGAGAGGGGGTCTTTACCCCCCATGTAGAAGATACAGAATGGAGTTTCATGTGAATGCTGTACTAGAAATAAAAAAAGTCGTCTGCGTGGCCTAAAGTCGGTATCAGCCAGACAGTGAGGGAGACTATCCCCTTTTCACTAGCGCTAGACCAAGGAGATTGTTTTTGCATCTGAGGTGGAGCGCCAGACCTACCATTAGCTCTTTACTTTACCGCACAGATCCCTGTGCTACTCATACGCTGACTTGGCGAGGGCCGATATCCCTGGGTATCAATTTTTCATTTTGTGACAACCGGTCTAGGGTGTGGCCATTTTTTTCCAAAAAATTCAGCAACGCGTCAGATCAGTTAAAAATTATTTTTGAATATCAACATAGATTATCTTTGCTATGTTTATTTAGAAATGGGGTTTCTAGCCGTCTTAGAAATATTACCTTGTAAACCTTACTTATTTTTAAACATTTCAATTTAATTTGAATTTTAAAATCATAAAAATGTCTTTTAAGCTTCCTCGGGTAATTATTACTTGTGCATGTCATATTCATACTCTTTACCACCCTGTCATCTGGGGCTATAGAATACGCTGACTAGACCTTTGCAGAGGAGTAATCACCCTCCAAATAGGGCTACTTGTTGATGCTTAAGGGCAGGATCCTGGTGGCCGAGCAGTTCATGACATGCAACACTCCACTTTGGCCCTTACTTGGGCTAGATGAGCGGTCGGATAGGCCCCCGCCGATCAATCAGCAAGTCACGTCAAGCCCTAGTACGTATATGATTGTACCGACTCTATTTCTCTCAGGGTAACCCCAACCCTTTTTTCATATATATATTTACTAAACCCTCCGCACGAACAAGATGTGACACAAGGTCAATTTCTTAGGCGGAGTTTAACAGGTTTGAATTCAGAGTTTTCCTTCTCCTAGACCGGTTGCCTAACCAAGGTTAAAGAGCCCAGACTGCCCTACTATTTACCCATAGCTGGAGGGAGAGTAGGATTAATACCTTTCCTAAGGGTATTAGCGCTAAGTGAAATGCAATTACCACATCCAGGATTTGAACACGGGGCGACGAGTCCATTTCCCACTTTAACCATTACACCACGCGCTTCCACCCTTTATTCATATATATACTAGAGAGCTGTGGGTGATGGTCTTAGTGTCTTGGGTATGACGCTTAAACTACACCTAGTGGTGAGGTCCCCATTATAGAGTTCTGGGGAGTGTAGGGTACCTCTTCGTTACCATTAATCCCAGGTCTACGCTGTGCCGGAGTGGTAGTACCTGTTAGGGTTCCATCTATGGATTAAATAGATAAAAATGATTTTTTTAAATATGTTTAAAATGAGTTTAAAAAACGAGTTTTACAAATTTTGAATACTCAACAAGAATGGATACAACGAAAACATCTTCGGTATACCCCCTCCAAAAACAAACGAAGGGTTGACATGCCGTAAAATCCAACCAACCCACACACTCTTTAACCCTTATAAGTGTGGGCTTGGAGGCGCGCGTGGTGTTATGGTTAGAGTTGTGGGAAATGGACTCGGCGACTCGAGTTCAAATCATGGACGAGGCTGTTTGAATTTCATATAGCGCTAATACCATTGGGAAATATATACATCCACCTATTCTCCTTCCAGCTATGGGTAAATAGTAGGGCAGACTGGGTTCTTAAACCTTGGTTAGGCAACCAGTTTACGAGAAGGAAAACTCTGAATTCAAACCTGTTAAAATCTGCTTAAGAAATTGACCTTGTGTCGCATCCTGTTCGTGCGGAGGGATTGGTAAATATATATATGTCTGGGCTTCCTAGGCCTGTAGGACTCCCACCCACCCAGCCTTTACAGACTGTTAAATAACATATTACTCCAGTACATTGGCAATTGAAGATATATTTAAAAAAATATTAAAATGATATGTAAAATATAAAATTACATTTTATGCGCAATCGCGATATAATGAATGGGGGGGGGGCAGAAAAGAATTCAGACCGTCGTGGTATGTGTACTTTTAAGTAACGGTACTGATACCGACTGCTCAGGTTTAATGAGTTAAGATTTCTTAACATTTGCTATGCTTGGTTGGTTGGTTGGTTGGTTGGTTGGTTTGTATAGAAATCAACAACGCAGAACTCACAGAAGTTTTTAGAAACGTTAACAAGACTCTAACACTTCTGTGTTTTATTTTAATGGACACACGTTCATGTTACAATTAATGAGAGATCATGAATTGTGAACAGACCTGTAGCTAAGAATTTAAATTAAGGGTCGTTAATTTTGGGATCGGGGAGTCTATGGAAAATTACCGGTGACGGTTATGACCTTTTGATCCTTTGAAAACGTGCCATGACAGACACGTGAGAATGGTCTAGAGTTAGATTCGACCCGATTTGGAAGCAGAGCAGACGTGATTGTCGTCTCTCCCGGGTCATATCAATCCCCGCGGTGGAACCGATCAATATGGGCTAGAAGAAAATAAAGCTTGATGAAGCAAACCTAGGTCTTGTTGTGTTGTTAAATAATCAAGACAATGTTAAGTCCATCCCAGAAGAAGAATTAGCAAGAAAAAAAATCAACCCCTAGCAGATATAAGGCCCAAGGAAAATGTCGTCCGACGAGATAGAGTTAACAAGCTGCCTAGACGAAGAAAAAGAATCATCAGAAGTAGTAATGAATCAAGTAAGATCATCTCCTCTTTAATGTAAATCTCTCTCTTTCTCTCTTTCTCTCTCTCTCTCCCTCTCTTTCTCTCTCCCTGTCTCTCTCTCTCTCTTATATTGTCGTCGTCGCAGTGGCCTAAAGTCGGTATCAGCCCGACAGCGAGGGAGTCTATTTAATCCATAGATGGAACCCTAACAGGTACTACCACTCTGGCACAGAATGGACCTGGTTTTATGGTAACGAAGGGGTACCCTAAACTCCCCAGAGCTCTATAATTTGAACCACACCACTAGCGCTAGACCAAGGAGATTGTTTGGGCGTCTGAGGCGGAGCGCCACTCCTATCATCAGCTCCTCACTTTACCGCACATCGCCTCTATTATATACCCAATGTTTATAAGGGCTATATAACATTTAAATCAGTGTTTCTATACCGTACGATTAGACATTATTTCATTTCCTTCCATTTTCTGTATTCCACAATCAACCTAAGCGGTTGTGAGGCCAAGTTTAAAACAATGCTTTAAAATCGCGGGAATTTCAATACTTGTATCCATTATTATAACATCTACAGCAAAAAATAAAGGTGAATAGTATTATTATTTGTTTGTTATGACTCCTTGGGCATCTCTCCTTTTTATCTTCTCAGAAGAAAAAACCCTTGTACAGAAATATACATTTTCAATAGAATATTTATCACTGGATCCTTTCCTTCCACTACGATGGCGTAGTGTCCAAAATAAAAATAAAAATTTTATCTGCATCTGCGCAAGTAACTCTGTAGGCCAATTCTTGAGTGACAGTCTTTGGTGCACTGAATGCACACAAACTGTGATGCTTTCTGGGGCTGCTGGCCTTTCTCTCCCTTTCTGGCTTTCTTTTCTGTCGAGGCTACTCTCCTCTCTGCCTCACCCCTCTCCGTACCTTGCTTAACGTTGAGGCGCTCTATTTTTGCATCTATCTCCCACGTTTGTGTCAATATGGCATATCCTCATAGCTCTCCTGCAGACATCTTTAAATCGTAGGTGTAGTCTACCAACCAACCGGGAGCCTTTTACTAATAGAATATCTATATACATATAAAACTCTATTAAGTAATTCATCCGATAGTTCCCAAAATGTTCCCTGGAATTCCATTTTCTTAACATTGTGGTTAATATCCTCCAAAATAATCCTGATTTATTTTTTTTTACACTATTGTTGTTTTTGATCTGATTAGGAACTTCGTTCCCAAAATATATTACTCTATAAAGAATCCAATTAGTTAAAAGACTTAGTTCTTTAAATCTTCCTTAATGCTAAATTTCCAATTCGAGATATATATATATATATATATATATATATATATATATATATATAGAGCTCTTTAGGAGCGACTTTTATAAACTTTCACCGCCAGCATAACGCAATGATCATCTGTTTACAGATTTTATCTCTCTGGTGATCGTAAAGTATATACACAGATGTATGTATTTAAATCACTTAAAACACCGCTCCTTAAACAGTAGCTGGCAATGACCTAGAGGTTAACGGATCGGACAGGAGTAAAGTCAGTCGATGTTCGCTTCTGGTGATGAAACGCCGAAACACGTGTCTGTGGATGATTTAACCACAAGGTTCCTAGTTCGATACCGGTCCTCGCCAACTCAGCGTATGAGTAGCACAGTAAAGTAAGTATGCGGTAAAGTAAGGAGCTGATTGTAGGTGTGGCGCTCCAGATGCTAAAATAATCTCCTTGGTCTACCGCTATTGAAAAGGGTATATACTCCCTCGCTGACAGGCTGATACCTACTTTAGGCCGCCCCGTCGACTTTACTTTTACTTACTTTATATATATATATATATATATATATATATATATAGACTATTTGTCTAAGCTCCCTGAAATAGACTATAAAGGCTAAATCTAAGTCTTTTGTTATTTCTTTACTCATATATTTGCTCTGTGACTCATTAAGAGCACACATTGAGCTCTCAAACTGCGACTTGGTTTTGTTTAAATAAAACTCTTGTGTCGTAAGGAAGATTTCTTCTCTGGACTTTTGGATTATATATATATATATATATATATATATATATATATATATATATATATATATATATCACACACACAGCATTGAAAAAATATTTCGATATCATCTTTCATAACATATACACTCGCACGCACACACACGCTTATAAACACACACACAATATTATGAGGAATACTCAGTGTCATTTTTCGATAAATACACACACACACGCATACACGCGCCCCGCCCCACACCACATAAGAAGAATACTTGATGTCATCTTTCTAACCGTCTATACCATAATTTTCGAACTTTCCTAAGAACGCCAACTCTTTTTCAAAACATTTTTAAACGGACTGATCAACAAGGACTATCGCAGTCTTTTCGTTGCTCTGTGATAATTTAAAAAAAAATTTTTCCTTATGTCAACAAAAGCCCTGAACAAGATCTACTAAACAGATTGAAACACTGCAGCGTAGGCTAATAAATTTACCTCTCATTCTATCTGAACCTGTGTTTTTTCATATTTCTCTCTCTCTCTCTCTCTCTCTCACACACACACACACACACACACACACATACATATATATATATATATATATATTATGAGAAGTAAATACACAAGCGATGTGTTTTTGATATGGCTTTTTTTAGCCGACAATTTTTGGGAGAATATGTGCTTAATTGAAGTCGTACCTAATTTTGAAAGTTAATTAATTAATAATTAATTAATTAGGCGGGCATACCTATTTAAATGTAAGGCTAAACAAATCGAGAAAAATCAATCTCTGGCCGAAATGTACATACTGACCGAAATGTACATACAGAGATTGATTTTTCTCGATTTGTTTAGCCTTACATTTAAATAGGTATGCCCGCCTAATTAATTAATTATTAATTAATTAACTTTCAAAATTAGGTACGACTTTAATTAAGCATATATATATATATATATATATATATATATATATATATATATATATATATATATATATACTTGAAAAAGAAAAGTGGTCCGTTGGGTCATCTATTGATCTCTGGGTAGATAATTATGATCAGGAAGAAAGTTAATTTGCAAAACGAATTAAATTAAAAAAAAGAAAAAACACCAACCGGAGAAAAAAAAAAACAAAAAAAAATTAAAATCATTTTGCTAAAATTTGCAATTAAATAAAAACTGACCCATCTTATATATAACCCAGCCGCTTGCTGCTGAAAATTAACAAACGAATAAAGTGGAAAGTTCATACTACCGCTCACACTCACCAATCTCTCTATTTACTCTCACATAGCAAAGTAACATATATAAGGAGTAGATAATCAAGGTAGTTAATATAGAGAGTGGGAAAGTGACAGGCAGAATAAGTAGTAAGAGACGGGTGAGTTTTTGACTTAATTGCAAATTACGACTAATTAGAACCAAATAATTTTTTTTTCAAATATAACTTAATCCTAAATCTAAGGAATATTTTGGGATGTATTTTGTGTCATGTGACTAAATATGAAAAAAAAAGCCTTTAGGAGGCAATTATTGATTCACTCAGCTTTAGTATAATGATCGATGGATTTAACAAAACAGAAAGTGAAAAACTGAACAATTTCTTTTATTGTTGGCGCACATTTTAACGAAAATTCAATGGCTTAGACACAAATAGGAAGTAATAATTTTCCTTGATTATTGTTATCAAAGTTCTCTAAGTTGTTACAAAAAGTGATAATTTTCTAAAAAGGAAATTTCAGAAATACCAAAAGATCGAAAATAGGACATTTCTTTGAATTTTCTTTCCCTTGAGCTGATATCCAACACAATATGAAGTGGTCATGAATTGTTCAAAATAGTTATAAACTACATCTAGTGACATCAATTATTTTGATAAAATATGTCTGCTGTCTGTTTTTGTCCAATACTATATATATATATATATATGGGTGTGTTTGATATATATATATATATATATATATATATTGGAAAATAAGTGCTTAATTGGAGTCGTACCTAATTTTGAAAATTAATCAATTAATAATGAATTAGGCGGGAATACCTATTAAATGTATGGCTAAACAAATCGAGAAAAATCATGATTTTTCTTGATTTTTCTCGATTTGTTTAGCCATACATTTAATAGGTATTCCCGCCTAATTCATTATTAATTGATTAATTTTCAAAATTAGGTACGACTCCAATTAAGCACTTATTCTCCAAAAAATTATCGGCAAAAAGCCATTCTAAACAAACCTTGTTTATATATATATATATATATATATATATATATATATATATATATATATATGAGGAAAAGGGGGTTGGAATGAATCCGACAGAATTAGGTAAAATAAGGAATATTTTATGATCTACAAATATGATCTATGTATACACCTAAAAATGTTTTTATCATTAGAATAACTAGCAAATGTATGCACCCTCCGGGTGCAAGTATTTAAGTTTTAATGTAATAAAATATTGTATTAAACCAGAAAAGGCTAATGAAACTAAATAAGAATGCAGATAAAAAGATTTGAAACAGGGGAGGGTATAATCGAAAAATAGAACAACTGAAATTCACTCTTCCATCACTCCGCCATTGCTAAGTTTCCCAATTTAACTATTTAGTTAAAATAGGAAGTAAAGAATAAAATTACAGTTATTTCTTCTTGTTAATCGATTTCTTTTAAGATTTTCCCCCGAAATCTTTGCTCATATTCATTAAGATAAAACCAAACAATTTTAAATTAATAATACTAAGCATATATTTATTAAAATCAAATTTGTAATATCAATATGCAAATTAGCCTTCCCGTTCACACTGTAAACCGCTATTTTGTTGTATATATAAATTCAATTGCATGTTATTAGTATATTGGTAAGGACAACAGTATTAATAATGTAAAACAATTTTACTAATAATTGAGGTTTAAGTAAAAAAAAAAAAGAAAAAAGAAAAGGAGAATGTGACGTAAATAACAAAGGGAATTGTAACTTGAGTAGTTACATAGTTTCAGTTACACACAATCTCCATTATAATAAGATTTACATTTATTCATGAAAGAGCAAAACTCACCACTAGATGCAGTTTAACGTCATACACAGAACACTAAGGCACTTAGCCATCGCCAACTAGCACATATATAATAAAAAGGGTTGTGGGTTTGCCATAAGGGCAATAGGGTTGGGTGCTAGGGTTTGACGTGATCAGCTGATTGATCGGATGGGGTCTCACCGCCCGCCCGTCTAGCCTAATTAAGGGTCAAATTGCATCTCTTGGACTGCTCAACTACCAGGGTCCCGTCCGTATGCATCCCACGGACAAAGAATTTACCCTCTGCAGAGGAGATGCAGTCATTCACCAGCCCCACCGACAGGGCTGACTATCACCAGTTTTTAAATTCAAGTCCATTCTGGTTCAGGCATTGTTGACAACAGGAAGTAATGGAATTAATAGCAGCAAGAAACATTTTATTAGGGAATTCAGCGAATTCTTTATATCCCTAAACCGGTCAGAAGGGGCTCTTTAGCCTTGGTCGGCAACCCATCTAGGACAAGGAAAGGTCCGATACAAAACCTCCGCTGCTTAGTGGCTTTACCTCATCCTAAGGAAAGGCTAGGGGGGAGTAAACCCTGAAAACAAATCAGTAGCTGGAGTCCCTAAGGTGGTGTGATGCTGAAATCCAGTGATACCCAGCCTTTCCTTTGGATCACAGCGGTAGTGTAGAGAGGGGGATTTGCTGCTTGGGAAACAGCTCATTCTCCATATGAACCCGCCCGGGTTACGTAGTTCCAATAAAAAAATTAGACACTATTCCATCGTCTCTTGCAGGCGTCCAGTGAGCTTCGGCCTCTGGACAGGGAAGGTGTAAAATTAAAAGCGTCGATCCCAGAGGGCCGTCCCTCCAGGCAGTACCTGTCTCATTGCACTTAAAGTGACAGGGCTGGGTTTATTGCCCAGCGCCTGAGGCGCCCCCCTTGAGGGGGAATGCCAAAGGGATCGACGCAATTTTTCTACCTACCACCCCATGAGTCTCGGCTTGTGGGTGATGCCCACATAAAACGGCCTTGTGCCATATCGTGTGAAAGTGGGCCACATGTAAATACCAGGCGAAAGGGTGTCAACAACAACAACAACAACAACACAACTGTTCAATGGTATCTCTTAATGGTAGTTCAATGGTATCTTTTCAGCGATTGTCGCTAGTTTTGTAGCAGCGATGGTGATCCGCGTAGGTGGCTCGGATGGAAACTCTCTTCTATAATATCTCTGGACTTCAACTGTTAATACTTCCAATAGAATTCTAAGATGAATTTCCTTTGTTCAAAGCTAAGTCTTGACGCTGTAAGAATGGTTCAAAGTTATATACTTGATATACAAAACTCCGACGAAGGTTGACAGACAAAAACATTTAATATAGTACAGCACATGGATATGACAAGATACAAAGTACAAGGTAAAACAAGTTACATGTAAAAAGATAAACACACATTCATGAATGGTACAAGATATACAAAAAGTACAGACATGAGACTAGGGATGGTCCATGCTGTGAAGAACTTACAGTAATGTAAGTGGGGCCAAAAGCCCCAACGAGAAGGGATAGACCGTGACTAGCCCATGTGTCTCGTGGTTACTGGAACAGGAAAAGAGGGCGAAAGGGTTTGAACCCGGCGCTTAAATACTATAGCCCCCTAGCGGGCACCAGCAAACTAAACCGGCAGACAACTCTCCCAGTCAAATACGAAACTAACGCTACAACGCTATTATTTATTCTTATGGGTAAAATCTGAAAATAGAAAAGGGAATTTGAAGTGTGTATAAATTTGTATTGAGAAACCATATATATATATATATATATATATATATATATATATAGATTAAATTATTATTATTAAATTAAATAAATATTAAATTATATATATATATTTTGGGATATAAAGTGTGCTACAATACACCACTGAAATGTATAGACTAGGCGAGGCCACGTGGGTTAAACCTCAGCCAATCAACAGCCCTAATGCGTGGCTTGGTTGACTACTTAATCACTGATACTGAGAGACGCCCATTTGCAATCATTGACGAAGGACTTGCAAGGCTGAGGAGCACCAAGGAACAACCAAAGGATTCTTTACCATGGATGTCCGCTGGACAAGCGCTGTTACTTGAATCCTAAATGATGGCCCATAAAATCGTAACACTCACACGTACCATCAGTTGAAGCCAATTGTGATTTCTTTGAATAAACTGAATCTATAGTATTTCAAGAAATTTTCTCGTAATTTTGTTGGATATATCTGATAAAGGGATATGTCGGTGTTATTTTCATGTTTTGAAGATTTAAACGACAAGTCTCATTTTTTAAGACATTAAATTCATTTGCTTACACATTTTATTTCAGAATAGAAATACACCTACACATTTCTGAGCACACACACACACACACACACACACACACACACACACACGCACACATTCACATACATACATACATACATACAAGGTGTGTCGAAAAAGTATCGAGTTTGAAGCTATTTCGCAAAATAGAAATGAAGAATGAATGGAACGTTAATTTTTTTCAGAATACAAGGTGTGTCAAAAATGTACCAAGTTTAAAGCTGTATTTACCAAGACAGAAATGAAGAATCAATGGAACGTTATTTTTTTTTCAGAATACAAGGTGTGTCAAAAAGTACAAAAAATCTCGATACTTTTTTAACACACCTTGTACATACGTACATACAAGGTGTATCAAAAGTATTTTCGTTTTTTAATAGACTTTTACTCCAAACATATCTTATGTAAAAGTTTCGCGTATCAACTAGGGTACAATCCTCAGCTGAAGCTTAAGTACATATACTTAGTCTGAAGTTTCATCTGATGATTGTATATTAGTTGATACACGAAACTTTTATTTATCAAACTATTATGAATAACTAAATCTATTAGTATATTATATATATATATATATTTGTATATTATATATATATATATATTAGTATATTATATATAACTAAATCTATTAGTATATTAGTTGATACACGAAACTTTTATTTATGAAACTATTATAAAAATAGGTCAAATCTTAATTTCTTTGTGGTGTTTTCCTTGCTCTGCTGGTCATTATTTGAGCACTTTTTAAAAACTTGTGAACAAAGGCTTGGAGGAGATCGTTCCAAGCCCGTTCCCTTGGCTGTGGTCTCGCTAGATAGTTGGTAGGGACAGTGGGAATCTCGTTGATCCGTTCATGCGCGCCACTAATTCGATGACGAGGCATTTGGCTATTTTCTTCTTTTAATATTTTCTTAACCATCCAGGAGTAGGTACTACCTTATAAATAGAATAGAGAGACAGACAAAGAAAAAGTAAGGAAGCAACACCAAGATAATTAATTTTAACGAGGGAGGCGAGAGAACGGCGGGCGCTTCCTGCGGGTGGCCTGCATAAAGCATAGCCACCAACATTCATTATGTTTAAGAGGGTCATAGTTACTCCCGCCGTTTACCCGCGCTTGGTTGAATTTCTTCACTTTGACATTCAGAGCACTGGCAGAAATCACATCGTGTCTGTACGGGTCGACCGGCCACACGATGCTTTGTTTTAATTAGACAGTCGGATTCGGATTTAAAAAAAAGATTCAACAGCAAACGCATGATATGCATCGGTCCTAGCCATGATCGTAGATGATCGTATCTGACAAAAATGCTTAGACATAAGATAGATTGATCTACCATTGCCACTTGCCTAAGTTCATTTGCACCATACAGATGGCAGTTTAAAATATGGGAGGTATTTATGTCGCACTCAGTATATAATATCTACAACATAACTGCCATTTTCTGTGTGTGTGTGTGTGTATGTGTGTATATATATATATAACCAGTTGGCGCCTACACCAGAGATCCGACCATGATGAAACTTTACACACATATTAAGCTAATATTCAAAAACAGGACTGGCTAATTGGATTTCAATAAAAACAATGATGGAACCACTGGAGACAATAAAAGGAGGAGGAGGAAAGAGAAGACGTTTTAGTGAGAGAGGAAAGGAGAGTAATAATAAAGAAAGAAAAGAAAATGAACTCTCGACGCATGAGGGTTCATCCAATGAGCAGCCAGCACAGTGTTTTGTTTATAATGGTGAAAGTTTGTGTTGGACCATTCCGCACTTTTTTGGCACAGTCTATAGAAAGAACTGGTACATAAGAAATACCACAAACCCAATCAACGACTGACCGTAGTTTTTTTTTCAAATTCAGAGTTTTTCCTTCTCCTAGACTGGTTACCTATCCAAGGTTAAAGAGCCCAGTCTGCCCTATGCAGGATATTCTCTCCTTTTTGAGGGAAATAAAATTCTACCATAGAATATAGACATGAAACAAACCAATACCATACAACATAACCCCCAATAATGTTAACACATTGTTAAAACCAATTACTAAAAGTATATATATAAATACACAATATGTATTGCATCATAACCGGTAGGCATGACATAATCCCTGACGGGTTGATATCCCGTTAAAATCAATAAATAAACAAACATAGCTGGAGGGAGAATATATGGATTCATATCTTTCCCAAGACCGTCGTGAGACAGGTTATTTTTATCCTACTGCTCGGCACATGTGTACGTCGGCCGTGGCCACGACTATCCCGCAGTACGAGAGGAACCGCCGGATCGGAGCAACGGTTCGCGTGCTCGCTCGAACAGGCGGCGGTGCCAAGCTACCTCCGCGCGATAACAGCTGAAAGCCTCTAAGCCGGAACCGCGACCGGTGTCACCATGGTATTACGAAAGGCGTTTCTTTTCGTTCCGCTGGAGCCTGCCATAGCGCCATGTGAAATGCAAACAGTCTTGTCTAGGATTTGAACTCGGGTCGACGAGTCCATTTCCTACGATTCTAACCATTACACCACGCGCCTCCACAGTAAAAAAAGAGTAATAGTACGTTGAAATCAAGTAACAGCGAAAGGAACTATTTAAAGAAATCTATAAACTTATATTAAAATTACAAACATTTTTTACGAAATAAGTAAAAAAAAGTAAAGTCGTCGGGGCGGCCTAAAGTCGGTATCAGCCAGACAGCGAGGGAGTCTATCCGCTTTTCAATAGCACTAGACCAAGGAGATTGTTTTGGCGTCTGAGATGGAACGCCACACCTACCACCAGCTCCTCACTTTACGGCACAGATCCCTGTGCTACTTGCTGTGGAGGCTATTTTCCTCTCTGTTCAGTCCGTTTCGTACCTGTTTGTTATTGAGGCGCCAGGCCGCTCGGTTTTCTGCGCCGACCTCCCATGTGTTGGTTTTAATGTGGCATGTCTTCGTGTCTTTCATATATAAAGTTGTATTTCCTGACTGTTTGCTTGTTACTTCACGAACTCCTTTTAGGGTCTTGAAGATAGACCCCCATAATCATATATATTCAGAAACTACATAACGCAAGGTACTTGGATAATTATATTTCATTTTAATCAAAGTGGGTCCCCCTCACCGCTGAAATATTTTCTCTTCGATTTATATGAAATTTAAGCCATACGAAATTTACAAGATATGATGCCTATTCCCAAAATTTCAACAAATTTCCATTATACTAAGTAAAGTAAAGTCGTCGGGGCGGCCTAAAGTCGGTATCAGCCAATCAGCGAGGGAGTCTATCCCCTTTTCAATAGCGCTAGACAAGGAGATTGTTTTTGCATCTGAGGTGGAGCGCCAAACCTACCATCAGCTCCTTACTTTACCGCACAGATCCCTGTGCTACTCATACGCTGAGTTGGCGAGGGCCGGGATCGAACTTGGAACCTTGTGGTTTCTAGCCGAACGCTCTACCGACTGAGCTAATTATAGTGAATATTTTGGAAGCCCATAACTTAAGTATTCGGAATCTTTATTATCACGTTTTTAAAATCGTTGGCATCCATCCGTCTACTAGAGACAATGGCATCGTGTCCAAAAACGTGTCCAAAAACGTGAAACCATGTAGCCTGGGCGGTTTGATATGGAGAATGAGCTGTTGCCCAAGCAGCAAGTCCCCACTGTCGACACTGTAGTTGTGGCTTAAAAGAAAGGCAAAAGAAAGGCAGTTTGGCAACGATAATGTCGCAGGGGCCGCTGGATAGCGCTGAAGTTCAGCATCACACCACCTTAGGAACTCAAGCCCCGGATTTAATTTCAGGGTTTACTCCCCCAGCCTTTCCTTGAAATGAGGTATAACCGTTAGGCAGCTGAGATTTTATAACTGACGTTTTTCTTGTCTAGATGGATTGCCGTTCAAGGCTAAGGAGCTTAATTTACCCCATTTGGGGTATTATGTGAGTAGTAGTACCCCAATCCTACTAATATCGGTGTAGATGACCGTTGGCTCCCCTGGAGCTCATCCGCCTTTTGACAGCTCTTGTTTTTTTAATGATTCTGGGTGTCCACCCACCCACCTCACCAAACAATGTGAGACGTACCTGATGGGGGTGACAGTTTAGTAACCGACAACCCGACCATGGAACAGGTAGTTCTAGTTTACATGGTACAAGGAAAATTTTGTTTGGTTTGGTTTGTTTTGTTTTACGGCATATCAACCTCAGTGGGTCATTTAATGCCAATAAAGTTTTGAAATAAATCAATTCTTAATGGATAATACAATTTTTTTATAAATACATTTTTCTATTTAACCCATAGATGGGACCCTAACAGGTACTACCACTCCGGGTCAGAGTGGACCAGGGAGCAATGGTGATGAAGGGGTGCTCCACATTCCCCAAACCTCCAAACTGAACCTCACCATCAGATAGAGTTTAACGTCATTCCCAGGACATGTAGACCCGCAGCCACCGCCTTCTAGCACCAATATGATAAAAAGGGGCTTGGGCTTGTCATAAGGGCAATAGGGTTGGGAAAATCATATAGGTGCTAGGGCTTGACGTGACCAGCCGATTGATCGGAGGGGGCCTCTCCGACCGCCCGTCTAGCCCAAGATAGGGCCAAAGTGGAGTATTGCTCATCCACCTGGGCTCTATCCTTAAGCATCACGGGTCGCCACGCACGGCCAACAGGTGGCCCCATTGGGGGAGTCTTACCCCTCTGCAGAGGTGCAGTCGGTGCATTCTAACGCCCCAGCCGACAGGGCGGGTACAAGGAAGAATGTTGTCAACAAACACAACAGTGTTTCCAATAGCTGCACGAATAATTTCAATGCATATGAAACTCTGGAGACATTGCTTTTGGGATTACCTTCGAAAATAGGAATTCAAAAATTGTCTTTAGATATGTACTTGAAACAAGCTATGGCGTATAGGTCTATAGAAAACAAAAATACTTTTTGGTACAAGCTAATGATGCTATGAATCTATATGAATAAGATATTTTTTCAAGGGAGTTGTTCGTATCAACTTTTACGGATTTTTGTTAAGGTTTATTTAGACACACCCACCTTGTCATGTAGTTGAAATAATTCTAATGAGACAAAATTGCTAATTGGAATCTCTGTACCAGATGTATGTTTTTAAATTTTTCTTTTCAAAATAAGGCTTTTGTTTTAGCCGGGAAAACCACAAATATATTTAAAATAACGATAGTTGTAATTTGAAAAAAAAAACAAAAAAAAACACCCCCAAAACAAAACAAAAAACAAAAAATAAAACAACAACAAAACAAAAAATAAAAACAAAACAAAACAACAAAAATCAACAAAATGGTGAGAGACACGAACGCTGTTTGTTTCTCGAAGATTGCATCAGCTTTACCGAAATAACCGCTGAAGAACTTTTCATTTATCAAGAAGGAGAAGAAAAAAACAAAACAAACAGTTAAAAATGACTTGTTGCTTCAGGAAAATCAGATGCGGCCATCTTGACAGCTTCTCAAAGACTTTGGCGCCGGAGGAAAATTACAGAGAGAATAAAATTGGGGTGTCACCGAAGCAGAGATGTATCTGCTGTTTACATTTACGCTATTTATTTTTATTTACTAAATCGCATTTAAAATAAAATAAATTTAAAAACAAATATCCCTAACCTGCCTATGTATTAAGGTTTCGTCCGTTCTATTCGTCTAACGGTATATCAACTTCTTACGGGTTATTTAAAGCCGACATTTGATTCATTTGTAAATGTTTGTAGCCAGTACTGTATTTTAAATATTCCTTTGCATAAAAACTAGCACTTTTGTTTGCACACAATTATCTGATATCAATGGTTAGTTGGTTGAATTTTATGGCACCTCAACCCTTGAGTTATTTTATGGCACCTCAACCCTTGAGTTATTCTATGGTACCTCAACCCTTGATATTCTATGGTACCTCAACTCTTGAGTTATTTTATGGTACCTCAACCTTGAGTTATGCATCAACCTCAACCCTTGAGTTATTTTATGGCACCTCAACCCTTGAGTTATTTTATGGTACCTCAACCTTGAGTTATTTTATGGTACCTCAACCTTGAGAGTTATTTTATGGCACCTCAACCCTTGAGTTATTTTATGGCACCTCAACCCTTGAGTTATTTATGGTCAACCTTGAGTTATTTTATGGTCAACCCTTGAGTTATTTTATGGCACCTCAACCCTTGAGTTTTTATTCAACCTCAACCTTGAGTTATTTTATGGCACCTCAACCCTTGAGTTTTTATGGTACCTCAACCCTTGAGTTATTTTATGGAACCTCAACCCTTGAGTTATTTTATGCACCTCAACCCTTGAGTTATTTTATGGCACCTCAACCCTTGAGTTATTTATGGCACCTCAACCCTTGAGTTATTTTATGGCACCTCAACCCTTGAGTTATTTTATTGGTACTCAACCCTTGAGTTATTTTATCAACCCTTGAGTTACCTCAACCTTGAGTTATTTATGGCACTCAACCCTTGAGTTATTTTATGGCACCTCAACCCTGAGTGGCAAAGACGTTTGTTTTATTCATTCTGGCTGGGTATTTAATTTTTTAAACTAATTTTTTAAAACACATTTTTAAAGCCATTTTTTAAAACTCATTATGGATCTTTTAACCCATAGACGGGAACCTAACAGGTACTACACTACCACTTCGGCTAAGAGTTGACCTGGGAGTAATGACAATGAAGGAATACTTCAAACTCCCAAGAGCTCCAGAATTGGAACCTCACCACTAGATGCAGTTTAACATCACACCAACGACACTAATACTCTCAGTCTCCGCCTTCTAGCACAAATATGATGAAAAGGGTAAGGTGTTTGCCATAAGAGTCATACAGTCGAGACAATTATATGGATGCTAAGGCTAGGCGTGGCCAGCCGATTGATCGGAGAGGGTCCCTCCGACCTCCAGTCTAGCCAAATAAAAGTGGAGTGTTGCATGTCATGGACTGCTCAGGCACTAAGTTCCATCCTTAAGCTTAATGGATCGTTACCCACAGTCAACAGGTGATCCCAATTCTATTGGAAACTTTTTTTCATAAATAGAAGCATCAATATCATCATGGACTATTGTCAAATTGGGAACCCTACAAATTCACGGATCGTCTTGTTTATATACAAAAATGAGTATACCAGTCCGTGTGGATTTCTAGTGGTAACGTTTTTTCTAAATAGAAGCATTAATATAATCAAGGACCACTGCCAGAATGGGAACCCAACGAATTTACGCGTCGTCTTGTTTATTACAAAAAAGAGTATACCAGTCCGTGTGGATTTCTAGTGTAACGTTTTTCTAAATGAAGCATTAATAATCAAGGACCACTGCCAGAATGGGAACCCAACGGATTACGGATCGTCTTGTTATTTACAAGAAGAATATACCAGTCCGTGTGGATTTCTAGTTAAAACATTTTTCTATAATCAAGACCACTATTTACGATCGTCTTGTTTATTTACAAAAAGGAATATACCAGTCCCTAGTGGAAACTTTTTTCCTAAATAGAAGCATTAATATAATCAAGGACCACTGCCAGAATGGAACCCAACGATTTACGGATCGTCTTGTTTATTTACAAGGAATATACCAGTCCGTGTGGATTTCTAGTTAAAACATGAATAGAAGCATTAATATAATCTGCCAGAATATTTACGGATACAAGAAGGAATATACCAGTCCGTGTGGATTTCTAGTTAAAACATTTTTCCTGAATAGAAGTTAATATAATCAAGGACCACTAATGGGAACCCAACGGATTTACGGATCGTCTTGTTTATTTACAAAAAGGAATATACCAGTCCTTGTGGATTTCTAGTGGAAACTTTTTTCCTAAATAGAAGCATTAATATATTCAAGGACCACTGCCATAATGGGAACTGAACGAATTTACGCGTCGTCTTGTTTATATACAAAAAGGAATATGCCAGTCCGTGTGGATTTCTAGTGGAAACGTTTTTCCTAAATAGAAACCTGTTAGGGCCCACCTATGGATTAAATAGAACAAAATGACTTCTAAAAATGTGTTAAAAAATTGAGTTTAAAAAAATTGAATACCCATCAAGAATGAATAAAACAAAAACAGCTTCGACATAAAATGACCCAACAAGGGTTGACATGCCGTAAAACCAACAAACTAACCAACCAACTTAAATAGAAGCATTAATATCATCATAGACCACAATGAGAACCCAACGAATTCACGGGTCGTCTTGTTTATGTACAAAAAGAAATGTACCAGTCCTTGTAATTTATTTTTTGCTGGAAACCTTTTTTTCGAAACAGAAGCATGAATATCATCATAGACCACCGTTACAATGAGAACCCAACGGATTCACGGATCGTCTTGTTTATATACAAAACTAACTGCACAAGTCCCTGTGGGTTTCTGCTGGAAACTTTTGCATCTATTTAATATTCCCTTTTTTATTTTCAGTTTCAACTTAATTAAGTACATGCTTTATTTACCGATTCTATAGTGCAACTTTTTGTGCTGGTCCCCCTCCCCCATTTTTAAACAACATCCTGTCACCCGCCTCCTTTACCTATCCCCTACTTTTTGCTCTAACCTCGCCTCTCCGTACGGCCCCACTCGTGACTCACGCTTACCCCCCCTTTTTTTTTTACATACACGATAAAGTTACCACAAGTACAAGAAATCCCGCTCACCTGGGCTCCTTTCCACTCCAAGGCTTAAGGGTATATTTAGCTTTTTTCCCCTTCCCGGCATGCTTCACTTCCTGCCTTGCTTGCCAGCCGCCCTGTCTGCAAAACTCAGGACTGGATTTCTATACTTCCCCATGCAACCCTCTAAAAAAAAAAAAAAAAAAAAAAAAAAAAAAAAAAAAAAAAATTCAAGCCTTTAGTTATCTCTTGTTTTTATTGCTACCACACTTTCTATCTTTTCTAGCCTTTTTTTTCTCATTTTCTGATAATTTGCCAGAATTTCTAGACTCCAGTTTTACTTTCCCTAGAGAAAAAAGGCCTTGGTTCTTAACAAATTTAGATTGAAAGAGATCGACTGATCCGACAAAAATCTTCACTTTACTCCTCATTTGAAGTGGGACAATTATCAGGGGCGTAGTCGTTCTATATTTTGGGAGAGCGAGCAAATAAAAACAAAGTCGCTGGTTGCCTTATCAAACTTGAAAGAACAAAGTCTGTCCAACTATTTACCCATAGAGAGGCGTGTGCTGTAATGGTTATCGCCGTAGGAAATGAACTAGGCGACCCAAGTTCAAATCCTGGACAAGAAGTGGTAGGAAACAACACAGCGTGAGGTATCGGGAAAAAAGCAAGTAAACATTATATATATATATATATATATATATATATATATATATATATATGTAAAATGGAATTGGAATTGAATCCGACAATATAAGGAAGAATGAATAAAGAAAAGAAGGTACAGAATGGATAATAAAAGATGAATTTAATCAATATCACTTACACATGTGTTTCGGTCAGTTCATCTTTTTTTATCCATTCTGTACTTTCTTTTCTTTATTCATTCTCCTCATATATATATATATATATATATATATATATATATATATATATATATATATATAGTAATAAAGATATATCTAATGAGTCTTATTTTTGTACGAATAATTTATGTTTCTTTGGTCCATTACAAATGAGCTTAGAAAGTGCTCAATAGTTAAAACTAGAGCTAAATTTAATATACCAAACTTTAGCTCTAGTTTTAACTATTGAGCACTTTCTAAGCTCATTTGAAATGGAGCAAAGAAACAGACTCATTAGATTTATCTTTATTATTTGCTCTACTTAAGTATTGAGCACTTTTTATTTATCAGCTTGAGTTTCCTGGCGGTTTGTATATATATATATATATATATATATATATATATATATATATATATATATTGTTTTTTTCTTTTGGCCAAATATTGTACCAATAGATTATTTTTGGTTGGTACGATTATCTTGATCTTTTCTTTTTTCCCAAAAAAAATTTTCTCCCCGGGTAATGTTTGGTAGTATATTTTTACAATCAAACTATTTGCTGTTTTTTTTCTCACCGCGAGGATTTACCAACAAGTTTGGCATATTAAATTATATATTATTATATATATATATATATATATATATATATATAGAGAGAGAGAGAGAGAGAGAGAGAGAGAGAGATAAAGTGAAGACCAAAAAGTGATACGACAAATAGGAATATTTCTAGTCGGTAGAGCGCTCGCCTAGAAACCACAAGGTTCCTGGTACAATACCGACCCTCTCCCACTCAGCGTATGAGTAGTACGGAGATCTATGGTAAAGTGAGCAGTTGGTGGTAGGTGTGGCGCTCCACCTTAGACGTCATAAACAATATCCTTCGCCTAGCGCTAGTGAAAAGGGGACAGACTCCCTCGCTGTCTGGCTGATACCGACTTTAGGCCACCCCGGCTAATTTACTTTTATATATTTTTTGATCACGCAACATCCTTAGCACGACATCCAGTGTCCGCAATGAGCTGATCAAACTTTTCTATGGTTGGCCAACATTTATGTGTACATGTGTAGGTGTCCATTGAAGAACGTCACTTATGAGTTCGTTCTTACTGCAGCAGGAGTGTCCAGCGTGTCTTGTTTGTCTTGGATGGTTTGTGTGATAGAAGGTAAGTGTCCGTACAGTCGCCTCTTAGTGGGGTGCTGATTCCAGGATTTGTTCAAGACATCACGTATCTTGTAGTTCGCATCTCGCCTAAAAACCCATATCAAAACACATTGTTTGTTTGTTTACTTCCCATATATATATATATATATATATATATATATATATATATATATATATACGTTTTTCACTAAGCGTTTCGTTTTCTGTAAGCGTTTCGTCAAAGTCCAAGTGGTGCAGCATTATTTTTTGATCATTTGAATTCTTGATATTACGGAGATATCTATGAAATGCCGGTAGCTCAGTCGGTAGAGAACTCGCCTAGGAATCGCAAGGTTCTTGGTTCGATACCGGCCCTCGCCAACTCAGCGAATGAGTAGCACATGAATCTGTGCGGTAAACTAAGGAGCTGATGGTCGATGTGGCGCTCCACCTCAGATGCAAGAACAATCTCCTTGGTCTAGCGCTAGTGAAAAGGAGATAGACTCCATCGCTGTCTGGTTGATACCGACTTTAGGCCATCCCGACGACATTACTTATTTCCTATCTATTTGTTTACTTTGTTGCTCTCAGCGGTTCCCTCACCACTGCGACCCTACCGTAAGCCGCTGATGCTTAGTTCATTATGACTGAGCAGAAGAACTCAAATTACGATGATAATAGGACTTTATTTGAATAGAATGAGTTCTGAGGTAAATATATAGTAAACTTTGAAATATCCAATCATACAGGTTAAAAAAAATACTAAGAAAATTTGGTACAACGGTGGGGGGACGTTTTGTTGGCAAAGAGTTAAACTGTTATAAGCAGTTAATGTTGCTAGGCAAATAATTAAACTGTTATAAGTAGTTAACGTTGGTAGGCAAATAGTTAAACTAACGTTGGTAGGCGAATAGTTAAACTGTTATATGTTGTTAACGTTGCTAGGCAAATAGTTAAACTGTTATAAGCAGTTAACGTTGCTAGGCAAATAATTAAACTGTTATAAGTAGTTAACGTTGGTAGGCAAATAGTTAAACTAACGTTGGTAGGCGAATAGTTAAACTGTTATATGTTGTTAACGTTGCTAGGCAAATAGTTAAACTGTTATAAGCAGTTAACGTTGCTAGGCAAATAATTAAACTGTTATAAGTAGTTAATGTTGGTAGGCAAATAGTTAAACTAACGTTGGTAGGCGAATAGTTAAACTGTTATATGTTGTTAACGTTGCTAGACAAATAGTTAAACTGTTATAAGCAGTTAACGTTGCTAGGCAAATAATTAAACTGTTATATGTAGTTAACGTTGCTAGGCAAATAGTTAAACTGTTATATGTAGTTAGCGTTTGTAGGTAAATAGTTAAACTGTTATATGTAGTTAACGTTGCTAGGCAAATAGTTAAACTGTTATAAGCAGTTAACTTTGCTTGGCAAATAATTAAACTGTTATAAGTAGTTAACGTTGGTAGGCAAAAAGTTAAACTGTTATATGTAGTTTAACTATTTACCTATCAACGTTAACTACATATAACAGTTTAACTATTTGCCTACCAACATTAACTATTAATACTTATAACAGTGTATCTATTTGCCTACCAACGTTAACTACATATAACAGTTTAACTATTTACCTACCAACGCTAACTACATATAACAGTTTAACTATTTACCTATCAACGTTAACTGTTATATGTAGTTAACGTTGATAGGCAAATAGTTACACTGTTATAAGTATTAATAGTTAATGTTGGTAGGCAAATAGTTAAACTGTTATATGTAGTTAGCTTTTTATGGAGGCATGAGCGGAGTGAACATGTATTGTTATAGAAAATGGAATTGGCAATCCAAGATCAAATTCTGGATGAGGCTGTTTAAAATATATATGCTAATATAAACGCTATTATGGGACAGAGGTATTACTTTAAGTAATGCTTAACTCTTTGTCTAACGCTCTCGCTCATTACTTTTCTTCACACACACACACACACACACACACACACACACACAACACACACACATATTATATAATATATATATATATATATATTTTATAAAAAAGGAAGGTCCGCAAAATGTATTTTTTTCTCAGAAAATTTTTTTTATTCTTTCTATTTTACATGTGCAACACGTGTCAGATCTTCTGGTATCTTCTTCAGGCTTTGGTTGATAATATGAATATATATATTATATATATATACGTTTTTCATAAATAGAAGCATTTGGTTGATAATATGAAAATATATATATATATATATATATACGTTTTTCATAAATAGAAGCATTAATATAATCAAGGACCTCTGCCATAATGGGAACCCAACGGATTTACGGATCGTCTTCTATTTAAGAAAAACGTATATATATATATATATATATATATATATATATATATATATATATCAACCACTTCGCATGAACAGGATACCACACAAGGTCAAATACTTAAGCGGAGTTTTGCAGGTTTGAATTCAGGGTTTTCCTTTTCCTATATTGGTTGCCTAACCTAGGTTAAAGAGCCCAATCTACCCTACTATTTACCCATAGCCTCATTCTGGATTTGAACTCGTCTCGACTTGCCCATTTTCTTCGACGGTAACCATTGCTCAACGCGCCTCCATTTGAATACCAGACATAGATAAAATAATGCAGTTTATTTATTTTATATGCTTGTATTTTTTTCAAGTCTGGGAAAAAAAAAATCCAAAACATTTTTCTTGAAGCACCACTGAGAATCGAACCCGGGATTATTTATTTTTGGAGATTAATACAACGAATACCAGCACGTGTTTATCGGCAATACGGCAGGATTTGCCCACGTTACGCTAACACTGTGACGTAAATGAGCAATATCCACAGACGCGAATTCACGAGAAACGGGGAGACTTACGTATGAATGTTTATTTTCCTTTTCCTTCATCAAAGTTCGTGCGTCAATCACATTAACAGCCCCCTCAGCGCGAAAACCCTCCTCCAATTTATGCCACGCCCATTTCCCCACACCTCCCACGCTCATTTATCTCCTCTTCCTTTCCCCCTAAACCTACTCCGCTACCCAATATTTCCTCCAACTTCTGTCTGCTATTTCGCCTTTCTCTCTCTTTCATGTAATCTCAATTTTCTAATCTTAAATGCTCCGCCGCCCACTACTCTTTCCTTGCCCCCTTCTCCTTCTATAACATTTTACTCTCTCTCCTACTATTTTCTCGCCTCTTCCTTCCACTCTTTCATATTTCCGTCTCTTTCTTTTTTTTTTTTGACTATGTTCGTTCACTCTGTCACTTTTCATTACTCGCTTCTTTCTTATTTTCCTTTACCTCCTACCCTCTCTACCCACTAGCTTTTGTTTTATCTACTTCCTCTCTTTTCCGTCATATTTTCCTTCCGTCTAGGTAAGCAAATATTTTCTTTCAGTAGAACAACGCCAACATTTTCTTGTCTTCAGAAATTCGTTGTTCTTATCTGCTGAATTCTTTCTGATAAGAGTCGTCTTCATATGAACTCTTCTCTTCTCTTTTCTTTTCTTTCTTTCTTTCTCTCTTTCTTTCTTTCTTTCTTTCTTTCTTTCTTTCTTTCTGTACTATTGGATTACCTTTCTATTCTATTCTATTTTCTTTTCTTTCTTTCTTTCTTTTTCTTTCTTTCTTCTTTCTTCTTTTTCTTTCTTCTTCTTTTTCTTTGCTGTCTTTCTTTTCTCTCTTTTTCTTCTCTCTTTTTCTTTCTTTCTTTTTCTTTCTTTCTCTCTTTTTCTCTTTTTTCTTTCTTTTGCTGTCTTTCTCTCTTTTTCTTTCTTTCTTTCTCTTTTCTTTCTTTTGCTGTCTTTTCTTCTTTTTTCTTTCTTTTCTTGCTCTTTTTCTTCTTTCTTTCTCTTTCTTTTGCTGTCTTTCTCTCTTTTTTCTTTCTTTCTTTTTTCTTTCTTTTGCTCTCTTTCTCTCTTTTTCTTGCTTTCTTTTTCTTTTTCTTTCTTTTGCTTTCTTTCTCTCCTCTTTCTTTCTCTCTTTTCTTTCCTTTCTTTGCTGTCTTCCTCTCTCTCTCTTTCTTTATTTCTTTTTTCTTTCTCTCTCTCTTTTCTTTCTTTCTTTCTTCTTTCTTTCTTTCTTTCTTTCTTTTGCTGTCTTCCCCTCTCTCTTTCTTTCTTTCCCTCTCTCCTTTCTTTCTTTCTTTCTTTCTTTCTTTCTTTCTTCTTTCTTTCCTTTAATATTTACCAAATTTAGTTATATTACGTCACAAACACAGGAAGCATTTTATTTCTTCTAACATTCTTTCACATTATTCTATATTCCCATCATTGTGTAATGGTTAGCAAGCTTGTCCATTAATACTGAATAACAAGTTCGATCCTCGCTGGATACCCTATACTCGTGACTTTGTGTCGAATCCTATCCCTGACAGACCAGTTGAATAGAATGTTAAGCGTCACGCAATGGTTAACAAGCTAGTATCGCAGATAAATAACTATTGAATTGCGAGTTCAATCCTCGGTGGATACCCCGTGTTTGCGACCTTGTTTCAAATCCTCCCCGTGGTAAACGAATTGGGAAAATAATCCGAGGGCACACTGTCGTGGTTTAATGGTAGCGAAAAAGTCTCGCATATCCGTTACTACTAAATAGCGAGTTCGATCCTCGCTGGATGCCGCAGTGTCAAATCCTACTCACAGGGTTATTAATTTTTTTTCACTCTGCTTATACCTTCCAACTTCAATATTAAACATCTCTTTAGTATATCCCTTCATTCAATTACACAGCTTATATTTTTATCTCCCTTTAGATATTTTCTTTCCTCCGTTCTTTCTTTCTATATTTCATTCTATCCTTCTCTCTTTTCATTTTCTTTTTCCTACTTTCTTTCTTTCGAATTTTCTTTCTCTTTCTTTCTTTCTTTCTTTCTTTCTTTCTTTCCATATTTCATTATTTTGTCTTTCTTTCTTTCTCTTCTCTCTTTCTATTATATATTTCTTTCTTTCTTTCTTTCTTTCTTTCTTTCTTTCTTTCTTTCTTTCTTTGTCTTTCTTTCTTTCGAATTTTCTTTCTCTTCTCTCTTTGTCTTTCTTTCTTTCGAATTTTCTTTCTCTTCTCTCTTCTCTCTTTCTATTTATATTTCTTTCTTCCTTTCTTTCTAATTTTATTTCTCTTCCTTCCTTCATTTTCTTCCTTCCTTCCTTCTTCTTTCTTCTTTCTTTCTTTCTTTCTTTCTTTCCATATTTCATTTTTTTTGTCTTTCTTTCGAATTTTCTTTCTTTCCCCCTATTTTTTATATTTCTTTCTTTCTTTCTTTCTTTCTTTCTTTTTATATTTCATTCTTTTGTCTTTCTTTCTTTCGAATTTTCTTTCTCTTCCTCTCTTTCTGTTTATATTTCTTTCTTTCTTTCTTTCTTTCTTTCTTTCTTTCTTTCTTTCTTTCTTCTTTCCATATTTCATTCTTTTGTATTTCTTTCTTTCGAATTTTCTTTCTCTTCTCTCCTTCTTTTTATATTTCTTTCTTTCTTTCTTTCTAATTTTATTCTCTTCCTTCCTTTCTTTCTTTCTTTCTTTCTTTTTTTCTTTCTTTCCATATTTCATTCTTTTGTCTTTCTTCCGAATTTTCTTTTTTTCCCCCTCTTTCTTTTTATATTCCTTCTTTCTTTATTTATTTCTATATTTCATTCTTTTGTCTTTCTTTCTTTCGAATTTTCTTTCTCTTCCTTTCTCTCTTTTCATGTTTCTTTCTTTCTTACTTCCTTTCCATATTTCATTCTTTCACCTTATTTCCTTTTATTTTACTTTCTACCCTTCTCTCTTTCCCTTTTATTTCTTCTGCCTTCTTTCTTTCGAATGCTATTTCTATTCCTCTCTCTCTTTTCATATTTCATTTGTCCCTTCTTTCTTTCTATATTTCATTCTTCCACTCATATCTATTTTTATTTTATCCATCTTTCCTTTTTCTTTATTCTACCTTCATTTTTCTATTTTTTCCTATTCTTTTCTTTTCATATTTCATTCTTCTACTCTTCTTTTTTTTCTATTTTTCTTTTTATCATCCTCTCCTTTTTATTCTACCCTTCTCTCTCCATATTTCATTCTTCTATTCACCTTTCTACTTCTCTTTCTATGCTTCTCTCTTTCCCTTTTCTTTCTTCACACTTCTCTCTTTTCTTTTTCTTTCTACCTTTCTCTCTTTCCCTTTTCTTTCGTATACCTTCTTTTTTTTCTATATTTCATTCTTCTACCTTTTTTCTTTCGAATTTTCTTTTTATTCCTCTATTTCTTTCCATATTTCTTTCGTTCCTTCTCTCTTTCTCTTTTCTTTCTTCTACATTCATTTTTTCGGCTTTTCTTTCTATTCCCCTATTTCCTTTCGTATTTCATTCTTCTACTCTCTCTTTCTTTCTATATTTAATTCTTCAACCCTTATTTATTTCTACTTTTCTTTCTATCCTCTCTTTCTTTGAATTATTCTATTTTCTTCCTTCCTTCCTTCCTTCCTTCCTTCCTTCTTTCTCTAATCTTTCTCTTATCTTTCTTCTATTTCCTCCAATTTTTCCTTTCTTTGCTTCACTTTCTCACCCTATTCCCGCCTTTCAATCTATCGTCTGTAATAAACTGTTCTTCAATATTCTCCATTTTTCCTCCCTCCATTTTATTCCAAACAGTCAACTATTCTGGTTAAGAGCTTATTTATGACATCATCTATAACAAGTCCACTCGAAAATAAAACAGGCAAAACAAAAGGAAAACTTTGCCAACCTTTTTTCGTATTAAAGTTTCTTTTTATTTCCTTCCATTCTTTAACTCCTCCATTTTCTATTTGTCATCCATTTTTTTTTTGTTGCCTTCCATTTTGTTTTCTCCAACCCCAGAGCATCGTTTGTATCCCAACTTTCATTTCGATCGCGTGTGTTTTATGAACTTATCTTTTTAGACGAAGAAATTGAAAAGAAAGTGAGAAAGAGTAGGACGCAACCAGGGGAGGCGGAAGTGCATTTCGGAAATAGATAAAAATCAATTTTGAAAACATCGCATTTTTGTTCATAAACAATAAAAAGGATAGTAAATTTCAATAAACTTTCCACAGCTACAGCTAACACTTGATTTTTATCCATTTTGTGATTCCATAATCAATAGACTTTTATCTTTTTTTATAAACTCACTAGCTTAATTGCCGGATTTTAAGCTAATAACTAATATTTTTTACTAGCAGAACCTGTGGATATACCACAGTATGATAACTTAATTATTACAACGTTTAATATGTTTACTTAAAAGTATGCTAAATAGTTCAATATGGAAAAAAGTATAATAATCTTGATTAACTCTCTTTACTAGCAGACCTGTGGATATACCACAGTATGATAATTTAATCATTACAACGTTTGGTATATTTACTTAAGTGCTATTGCCAAATAGTTCAATATGTAAAAAGTATAATAATCTTGATTTAACTCTCTTTACTAGCAGGACCTGTGGATATACCACAGTATGATAATTTAATCATTACAACGTTTAAATGTTTACTTAAAGCTATTGACAAATAGTTCAATATGTAAAAAGTATAATAATCTTGATTTAACTCTCTTTACTAGCAGGGCCTGTGGATATACCACAGTATGACAATTTAATTATTACAACGTTTAATATGTTTACTTAAAGCTATTGCCAAATAGTTCAATATGTAAAAAGTATAATAATCTTGATTTAACTCTCTTTACTAGCAGCCTGTGATATACCACAGTATGAAATTTAATTATTACAACGTTTAATATGTTTACTTAAGAGCTATTGCCAAATAGTTCAATATGTAAAAAGTATAATAATCTTGATTTAACTCTCTTTACTAGCAGGCCTGTGGATATACCACAGTATGATAATTTAATTATTACAACGTTTAATATGTTTACTTAAAAGCTATTGCCAAATAGTTCAATATGTAAAAAGTATAATAATCTTGATTTAACTCTCTTTACTAGCAGGACCTGTGGATATACCAAAGTATGATAATTTAATTATTACAACGTTTGATATGTTTACTTAAGAGCTATTGCCAATAGTTCAATATGTAAAAAGTATAATAATCTTGATTTAACTCTCTTTACTAGCAGGACCTGTGGATATACCACAGTATGATAATTTAATTATTACAACGTTTAATATGTTTACTTAAAGGCTATTGCCAAATAGTTCAATATGTAAAAAGTATAATAATCTTGATTTAACTCTCTTTACTAGCAGGACCTGTGGATATACCACAGTATGATAATTTAATATTACAACGTTAATATGTTTACTTAAGAGCTATTGAAAATAGTTCAATATGTAAAAAGTATAATAATCTTGATTTAACTCTCTTACTAGCAGGACCTGTGGATATACCACAGTATGATAATTTAATATTACAACGTTTAATATGTTTACTTAAGAGCTATTGCAAATAGTTCAATATGTAAAAAGTATAATAATCTTGATTTAACTCTCTTTACTAGCAGGACCTGTGGATATACCACAGTATGATAATTTAATTATTACAACGTTTAATATGTTTACTTAAGAGCTATTGCAAATAGTTCAATATGTAAAAAGTATAATAATCTTGATTTAACTCTCTTTACTAGCAGGACCTGTGGATATACCACAGTATGATAATTTAATTATTACAACGTTTAATATGTTACTTAAAAAGCTATTGACAAATAGTTCAATATGTAAAAAGTATAATAATCTTGATTTAACTCTCTTTACTAGCAGGACCTGTGGATATACCACAGTATGATAATTTAATTATTACAACGTTTAATATGTTTACTTAAAAGTTATTGCCAAATAGTTCAATATGTAAAAAGTATAATAATCTTGATTTAACTCTCTTTACTAGCAGGACCTGTGGATATACCACAGTATGATAATTTAATTATTACAACGTTTGGTATGTTTACTTAAAGTTATTGACAAATAGTTCAATATGTAAAAAGTATAATAATCTTGATTTAACTCTCTTTACTAGCAGGACCTGTGGATATACCACAGTATGATAATTTAATTATTACAACGTTTAATATGTTTACTTAAAAGCTATTGACAAATAGTTCAATATGTAAAAAGTATAATAATCTTGATTTAACTCTCTTTACTAGCAGGACCTGTGGATACACCACAGTATGATAATTTAATCATTACAACGTTTAATATGTTTACTTAAAGCTATTGACAAATAGTTCAATATGTAAAAAGTATAATAATCTTGATTTAACTCTCTTTACTAGCAGGACCTGTGGATATACCACAGTATGATAATTTAATATTACAACGTTTAATATTACTTAAAAGCTATTGACAAATAGTTCAATATGTAAAAAGTATAATAATCTTGATTAACTCTCTTTACTAGCAGGACCTGTGGATATACCACAGTATGATAATTTAATTATTACAACGTTTGGTATATTTACTTAAGTGCTATTGCCAAATAGTTCAATATGTAAAAAGTATAATAATCTTGATTTAACTCTCTTTACTAGCAGGACCTGTGGATATACCACAGTATGATAATTTTATAATTACAACGTTTGGTATATTTACTTAAGTGCTATTGCCAAATAGTTCAATAGTAAAAAGTATAATAATTTTGATTTAGCACTCTCTCACTCTTTTTTTCTTTCTTTCTTTCTTTCATCTTTTCATTATGTTCGATGGAAACAGATTAGCGTTATCGCTTTCGCGTTCTAACCCCCCTCTCTATCTTTCCCCTATTCTTTCTTATGATATTTTCTATGTAGTATGTCCTTTTTCATCCCTTTCTTTCTCTATAATAAAGCGGTATGGACCATTATTTAGCATAAGGTGATTGACACTCTAAGAAATAAAAATTAGGCGGC
>CM042162.1:61716058-61731058 GCA_023376005.1 Doryteuthis pealeii
CCGATCACCTTTAAGCACCCCAGGGCACCTGGATTCAGAAGACATGGTTTCGCTTTGCACCGTCAACATCCGGTTGTTTGTTAGGGTTAGTGATAGGGATTAGGGTTAGGGTTAGGTAGGGTTAGCAGTTAGTTTATAATTGAAAAAAAAATGCGTCTAAAAATCGTCTGGTAACAAACAACCGGATGTTGACGGTGCAAAGCGAAACATGTCCCTCTGAATCCAGGTCGCCCCTGGGGTGCTTAAAGGTGTCTTAGTTCGAAAAATATATTAATATTCTTGTGTGTAACTATGTTCCTATCTACATATCTATTGTGTATATCACACTTAAAATATACATCATAAGGACAGGGAAAGAGAAGGAAAGACATGTTAAATATGCTTCTTATAGAGGAAGGAATATATAGAATGAATTAACTTAACCCCCTTTCATACTCACATGTTTTTACGAGGATCAGTAAAAAAAGTAATGCCATTTTATTTAGAACAGGTATAATTACCAAAACAGGAAAATTTATCATACATCAAAATAAAGCTGGTCCTCTGTGGATCACACCCCTACCTCTCCACATAGTCACGGTTTCTATCAATAGCAATGTTCCACCTTTGAATGAGAGTATATATCCCTGCCTCGTAAAATTTTGTTGACTGTTCTTTGAGCCACTTCTTCACTACGAATTTCACTTCATCGTTACTGGAATACTGTTTGTCTCTCAAACCCTCTTTTCTGGGGCCGAAGAGATGTCTGAGGCAAACATTATTCTAGAAACGAAGAAGTGAAATTTGTAGTGAAGAAGTGGCTCAAAGAACAGTCAACAGAATTTTATGGGACAGGGATACATTTAGGTACTGAACTAGCTAATTGCTTCTTAACTTTGATGCTCGGGTAGAACAAGTGCTTTCAGCGCGTCTTGGCTGTTTTTTTAACCATGAGTATATTTATATTGATGAATAATATTCATGAAAAATCTGTTTCAAAAGAGGACAACAATTCCTACATATAACAGCTATGTATGGACACTAGATGCCGAGACTTGCCAGGAGAGAGAGAGAGAGAGAGAGAAGAGAGAGAGAGAGAGAGAGAGAGAGAGAGAGAGAGAGAGAGAGAGAGAGTTTAAAGTAAAGAAAGGTTGAAAAGAGAGAAAAGACTAGAGAAAGAAAGGAGAGAGAGAGAGAGAGAGAGAGAGAGAGAGAGAGAGAGAGAGAGAGAGAGAGTAAAAGTAAAAGTAAAAGAAAGGTTGAAAAAGAAAACAAGAGAAAGAAAGGAGAGAGAGAGAGAGAGAGAGAGAGAGAGAGAGAGAGAGAGAGAGAGAGAGAGAGAAGAGAGAATAAGTTTATACATACAACAGCTATCTATGGACACTAAATACCGTTGAAGACTTGCTACCAGGAGAGAGAGAGAGAGAGAGAGAGAGAGAGAGAGAGAGAGAGAGAGAGAGAGAGAGAATAGGTTTATACATACAACAGCTATGTATGGACACTAGATGCCGAGTTGAAGACTTGCAGAGAGAGAGAGACAGACAGACAGACAGACAGACAGACAGAGAGTAAGTTTAAAGTAAGGAAAGATTGAAAAAAGAGAGAAAGAAATGAGAGAGAGAGAGAGAGAGAGAGAGAGAGAGAGAGAGAGAGAGAGAGAGAGAGAGAGAGAGAGAGAATGTGTCCAGATACGTTAGCAGAATTTCCTCACCAGTTTATGCATTTTTTGCTTCTTGCAAATACACCTGTAGAGGCCGAATATCTGATACATAACCCGGAGCATGCAGCAAGATGCATTGGTCTCTACGTTATTTCAGATAAACCAGAGTTAATGAGTTCTAATCAAGATGGTGCCATTCTCCTAATTAAATGGGAAGCTTCTGAAATTGGTAGACAAGTTTATAAACATTGGTAATCTACTGAAAGCGATGTAACATACACATAGGTAAAGCATAGACTTATATTGACAGGTTATCGACCATATGGAAATCTGTTCTCTCTGATAAGATAAAACGAGCAGGTGTATTTGTAAGAAGCGCTATATCATCTGCGTAGTTCATAAATACAGATGTTATGTGCAATTATCCCGTGATAGGAATAGCGCAGTCCATAAGAAAGTCTTTTCCACCAAGATTCATTGGTTGGTTTGGTTTGTTTTATTTTGTTTTACGGCATATCAACCTCGGTGGGTCATTAAATGCCGACAAAGTTGTGAAATAAATTCATTCTTAATGCATAATACAATTTTGTTTATCAACTCATGTTTTTCTATTCAACCCATAGATGGGACCCTAACAGGTATTACCACTCCGGGTCAGAGTGGACCAGGGAGCAATGGTGATGAAGGGGTGCTCCACATTCCCCAAACCTCCAAAACTGGAACCTCACCATCAGATAGAGTTTAACGTCATTCCCAGGACATTTAGACCCTCAGTCACTGCCTTCTAGCACCCATATGATAAAAAGGGGTTGGGACTTGCCATAAGGGCAATAGGGTTGCGGTAATCATATAGGTGCTAGGGCTTGACGTGACCAGCCGATTGATCGGAGAGGGCCTCTCCGACCGCCCATCTAGCCCAAGATAGGGCAAAAGTGGAGTATTGCAAGTCATTAACTGCTCATCCACCTTGGTTCTATCCTTAAGCATCATGGGTCGCCACCCACGGTCAACAGGTGGCCCCAGAGGTGCAGTCGGTGCATTCTAACGCCCCAGCATATCAAACAGACTATCACTACGGTTCAGAGTGGACCTGGGAGTAATGACGATGAATAGGTAATCCACACTCCCCAGAGTTCAAAGCATTTGGACTTCACCATTAGATGCAGTTTAACAACATGCCCAGGACACTAAGACCCTCAGCCACCGTCTTCTTGCACGTATATAATAAAAAGAGTTGGGGGTTGACAACCACTAGGAGTCCGTCCTTAATCATCACGGGTCGCCGCCCACTGCCAACAGTTGACCACATGAGTTTGACAGACAGTGAGAATCGCGGATAAAGGGAGAATAAATTCTTTTTTCCCTTCTATTAAAAGCCTCACAATTTTCCATCACCGACATGGAAATGTTATAAAGAGAGAGAAAAAAAAAAGATTACCCAACTTGTTCAACTTGGGTAGGATTTGACACAAGATCACGAGTATAGGGCGTACAGCGAGGATCGATCTTGCTTTTACCTAGTAATGGATCTGCGAGACTATCTTACTAACACTTACACCACGACGGGACGGTTTCTAATCGGAGCAATAATTACCAACAAGGTGATTATCAACTTCTTTACACCAAAGTGTAAAAACGACAATTCATTTGATTGATCGATCGATCGATCGATCGATCTATCTATCTATCTATCTATCTATCTATCTATCTATCTCATTCTTTTCATATCTACCCATCTATTTCATTGATATTTCTCTGTCTGTCTGTCTGTCTGTCTTTATATATATATATATAGATAGAATCACACTGGGTATATATATATATATATATATATATATAATATATATATATATATATATATATATACCCCAATGTGATTATATCTATCTATCTATCTATCTATCTATCTATCATTCTTTCATATCTATCTATCTCTCTCATTCTTTTCATATCTATCTATTTCATTGACATTTCTCTGTCTGTCTGTCTGTCTGTCTCTGTCTCTGTCTCTGTCTCACATACACACACACACACACACACATACACACACACACACACACACACACTCTCTCTCTCTCTCTCTCTCTCTCTCTCTATATATATATATATATATATATATATATATATATATATATATAGCCCAGTGTGATTCTATCTATCTATCTATCTATCTATCTGGCACCTTGTAGTCTTAGTAGAATACAATTACTTCCTTCTAAAAGTTATATTTTTGGCATTCATCCAATTCTACATTTCTTCAAATGTCAAAACGGTTGGCACAAACTTTCGGTGCAGAAATAGCAAAGAATATTAGTTTTCTCGACTTTGTCAAATCCCCCACCCCCCCGCAAAAGTTTTTCCAATTAAATAATGTTTTGCGGTGTCACTTTTATAAGCACTGATGTACACTTGAAGAATAAGTAAGAAAGTTCTTTGAAATACGTCAAATATTAATTACGAACAGAAAACAGCTTAAAGGATTATACATAATTATTCTTATTCTGAAGTTTAAAAAAAAAAACAACAAAAACCAACAAAATAAAATATAAAAACGAAATTAAAAAACAAAAGACAAAAGACAAAAGAAAGAAACAAACAACCGTACAAAAAAACAAATCAGACAAAACAAACCCCCAAAATTTCACAGCATGTTTCCCGATTTAAAGAGTAAAAAACTACGCGGTGTGTTCAACAAAGTACGGAGACTGAAGCTGTATTTACCGAGACAAATGAAAGGTTTCTCGCGAGGCTGTCTTATCAGCTATCCGCTGAAATATTAACTCTCACTTAAGTGCAGAACCTGTTGCTATTTATAGTTGGAATAGTTCATCTATTCCAACTATAAATAGCAACAGGTTCTGCACTTAAGTGAGAGTTAATATTTCAGCGGATAGCTGATAGGACAGCCTCGTAAGTTACCTTCTCATTTGTATATGTTTGTACTACTGTTCTTTGTTAATATACTTGTTTAATTCATTTCCTCTCTTGTGTCTTTATTCTGGCCCCTAACCAGGCCACAACATGAACAATGAATGAAATTTTCTTCAAAATACAAACTGTGTTAAATAAAAGTATCGAAACTGAAGTAGTATTTACCCACATCGATTCTACTTCAGAACAATGAAATATCACCGTGGACCCCAATTCTGTATTTTGTGGCAGTGTTACGTGGACTCCCAGGGTCCATGCCACCCTGTCGGTGGGGCGTTAGAATACACCGACTGCACCTCTGCAGAGGAGTAAGACTCCCTCAATGGGGCCGTAGGTGGCGACCTATGATGCGTAAGGATAGAACCCAGGTAGTTGAGCAGTCCATGGCATACAATACACCACTTTGGTCCTTACTTGGGCTAGACGGGTGGTGGGAGAGGCCCCCTCCGATCAATCGGCTGGTCACGTTAAGCCCTAGCACCTATATGATTATCCCAACTATTGCTCTTATGGGAAGCTCCAACCCTTTTTATCATATGGTGCTAGACAGCAGTGGCTGAGGGTCTTCATGTCCTGGGAATGACGTTAAACTCTGATGATGAGGTTCCAGTTTGGGAAGTTTGGTGAATGTGAAGCATCCCTTCATCGCCATTGCTCCCTGGTCCGCTCTGACCCAGAGTGAGACTGTTGAGATTTTTGAGTATATAAGGTGTGTACTAGATCCTCGCTCTTACTTATAGACTAGGCGAGATCATGTGATCTATCTCTTGGCCAATCACTGGCGTACTGGGCTGATACAATACTTTACCGATCTACTGGTCATAATTACTGTGATATTCATGGACGACGGACATAGGATTAAATCACCGGACTTATACGCTTACGAAAGGATTCTATAACATAGGACTTTCTTTAAGCCCTTTTCAATTGGCCAACGGTGGCATTTAAAACTTCACATATAGTACCTGTGTCTATGGATTAAATAGAAAAACAAGGCTGTTTAAAGTATATATACTAATATAAATGCTATTATGGGACAGGTGTATTACTTTCAGAAATGCTCAACTCTTTGCCTACTTTAAGACTCTCACAGCCGCTCTCCCACAAAAGTACAAAAATTGATGGTTAATTCATTATGACATTAAAAAATTGGTTTTTGAGCAAAAATAATAGAGATTTGATTTATATTCGTGAAGATAATTAAAAAATAAAATTTTAATGATAACAGCATTGGAATTTTTTTTTCATTTAATATTTTAGATAGTAGACATAAGTTCTCAATACATTTCACCCGAATGGGTATTCAGGATAATTTTGACTGGTGAACCTAAGTAGATATTGTCAGACTCATGTAGGTCCTTATATATATATATATATATATATATATATATATATATATACTAGCAAATATATGCACCCTCCGGGTGCAAGTATTTAAGTTTTAATGTAATAAAATATTGTATTAAATTAGAAAGGCTAATGAAACTAAATAAGAATACAGATAAAAAGATTTGAAACAGAGGGAGTATAACAAAAAATGGAACAACTGAAACTTACTCTTCCATCACTCTCGTCTTTCATTGTTATTTTTTCTAATTTAAGTATTTAGTTAAAAGAGGAAGTAAAGAATAAAATGACAATTATTTTTTCTTGTTAATGGATTTCATTTAAGATTTATTGAAGAGATTTTTGCTTATATTCATTAAAATAAAACCAAACAGTTAGAAATCAATAATACTAAGCACATATTTATTAAATTCGATTTTTTAATATCAATATGCAAATTAGCCTTCCCGTTCACATTGTAAAGCGCTATTTTGTTGTATATATAAATATAATTGCATGTTGTTAGTATGTAGACATAGTTAACAGTATTAATAATGTAAGACAATTTTATTAATAACTGAGGTTTAGATAAAAATAAAATCATGGAGAATGTGATGTCAATAACTAAGAGAATTGTAACTTGAGTAGGAATATAGTTTCGGTTACAGACGGAAAAGCATACAATCTCCATTATAATAAGATATATATATATATATATATATATATATATATATATATATGGCAGTTGTGTGTATATGTATGTTCAGGGGAAACTTTCAAAATAAAACAATTAATGACAAAGTAAATGTATATACACATTTAGCATAAGAACACAGGTTACAATAATAATGGGACTTTATTTGAATAGAATGAGTCCTGAAGTGAATAGATAATTAACTTTGAAATATCCAATCATACAGGTTAAAAATACAAAGAAAATTTGGTGTCTGAGGTCTTCATGTCCTGGGAATGACGTTAAACTCTATCTGATGGCGAGGTTCCAGTTCTGGAGGTGTGGAGCAACCCTTCATCACCATTGCTCCCAGGTCCACTCTGACCAAAAGTGGTAGTACCTGTTAGGGTCCCATCTATAGGGTTAAATAAAAAAGCATGAGTTTATAAACAAAATTGATTATCCATTAAGAATTAATTTATTTCAAAACTTTGTCGCCATTAAATGCCCCACTGAGGTTGACATGCCATAAAACAAAACCAAACGAAACCAAAACAAACCCAGGGTCCATGAGGACCCCGGTTGATAACCACTAAGACATAGTGGAACGCCTGCTCAACAGGCAAGAGCGTGACGGTATCCAAGGAAGATTCTTTTTGGGTGTATGATGGAATATGCAAGAAATAGTTTACTACAAGCTGTGAAACAATAATCAGCCAATCACAGCCGAACGTTACTGCTGACAGCTACGGTGTTTAAAATAAGATTTGGACAACAACAAAAATCCCGCCCATTTTTAGCAAACAGAAAATAGATCAGCCTTCAACACGATAACAAACGATACTACACGGATGACCAAAGATCTCCTGGAAGAAAACTCGCCTGGGAAAAATGCTTCATCCATCGTGTTCTATACGATATTCAAATATCTACCCCATTAAAGAATCTGTATCTTTTAAAACCTCCATGCTTCCCAAAATTCGCCAACACTATATCTGATATCTTCCCTCTATTCACATGCGCAAATGTATACTATAAACCTTACACTATTTCTCGGAAATTTTGAGATGAGGCTTGATAATTAATATTATTTAGACTATTCGGACCATTGTCCTCATCTTTATTCATATAACGTTTCGGCCGATGTACCCTTCGGCCCTTTTCATGTATATCTTGTCGGACTCGAGAACCTTCTTTTCGAACTCGGTAACCTTCTTGTCGTAATTGGGAGCCATCACGGAACTTTGAGCCTAACCCTTTATTCAGTCCACGGGGGTATCCTGTTCTCATTCCGCTAACCATAGCTGGTGTTAAGCTGTGTTAAGCTGTGTTAATTATTATTATAATGCTGCTCCTGACCAGGATTGAACCTGTATATCTAGAGATAACTGCCACTTAGAACTGTCTTAACCTAACACCTTTATCCACTAGGCTATGTGTCCAATTGGACAATCCTGTGTGAATTTTAGGAACTTATAAGCCTAATGTTTTGTTTTGCCTAGAATATCTACCTATTTACTTATGATTTTTTTTTCTCAATCTAATCTAATCTATCCTTTTTAATTATAGGTTCCCATATTGTGTTCATCTCTATACATGGTCTACTTAAGAGATTACTATAATCTATCATACAAGCTGATTCTTTGAGGCATCTTCTCTTCCAATGTTCTTCCCTATCTATTATCCTAACTTCATCCCATAAGAGCATATGGTTTCCCTTTTCATTCCATATATGGTCAGCCATACCCGACTTTTCTATTTCTCCTCGAATCACTGCTTTACGTTGAAGATGAGGACAATAGTCCGAATAATCTAAATAATACTAAACCTTACACTATTCATTTTCCTGACATTAGTACTCTACATGCACCTTTGATGAATTGTAGTGCACCTGAGCATTGTACACGATTATTTCATTATCATATCAAAATTAAATACCACATTTTTCAAATTTTGATGGAAAATTTGTTTTAGCAAGTTTCTCTATTCAATTTGTATGTTGCACATCTTATTAATGCACGCACAGAGAAGGCATAAAATGCTATAGACAGATTACACTGACCTACGATGTTTTCAAGATCGAATATATAATTGCTGATTTTAAGGCGTTTTTTTACACTGAATCCAAAAATCACACTCATTTTTTTCTAATCAGATCAAATGTTTATGATCCGTTTTTTTTTTTTGTGTGTGTGTGTGTGTGTGTGTGTCTTACCCCTCTATCTGGAAGACAGTCAGCATATTCTACGGCCTAAACCGACAGGGCGAATTATTGTATATTCAAATTGTGTCCCCTACTTTAAAAGTATTCCCCCCTTTTTTTATTCATCTCACTGGCTTTGTAAAACAGATCCACAATATCATTTACTGATTCAATATATTTCCAAAATATTGAGTCCATTTTAATGTTTAAATTCTGGTCAATCAATTTAGCTACTTATGTGCTACCATACACACTTTTTTTTTGTTTCATACACAATTCTTTTATTATTTATCTCCTTTTTTCTTTTCGAAAAACCATTTGTGGATCATTATAATCTTCAATTACGTTTATCAGTTAAAGCAGCATTTAATTCTAAAATGTATTTTTCAACTTATTGTTATTTCAAGGTTAATCTAATATATACCTTCATGTGCATGCACCATTGCATTTTTATTTTCAAATGTTTATTTGTACTAGCAAAATAAAAAAACGCCCTCTGGGCGACGTAAAATGAATATTGCCGGAGGGGATGGGAGTTGAAAATTTAATATCAGAGAGTTTGTATCATAAGTAAAGTGAAATCATCAAATTTATTAAAGGAGTAAAAAATAAAATAAATTTATTAAAGGAGTAAAAAAATAAAAGAATTGAAATAGAAACTTAGTTCTGATAACTTTAAATATATATTAAAATAAAACAAACTATATATAGATAGATAATACCAGGTATGTATTTATTAAAACTTATTTAAAAAAATCAATGAGGACTGTCTAACATTGCCTGCTCAAATTTTGAGTGTATTTTATTCTATGTTATGACGATTTTGGGTAATGTGACGAAAGCAGTGACGTAATTTTTGTTACAGACAAAAACCAGAAGCGAATCTCCATTATTAATAGATTTCGCCTATCACTTGAAATGTATTTTGTTGTTGGCATCCTCCCCTCTGCGAGAGACAATAGCGTAGTGTCAAAATTTTCTTTGAACTACGTAGCCTGGGCGGGTTCATATGGAGGATGAGCTGTTGTCCAAGCAGCAAACCCTCGTCTCCGCACTGCCGCCGTGATCCAAAGGAAAGGTAAGGAGCCAATACAGTTTGTCAGCGGTAGTGTCGCAGTAGTTGCTGGGTAGTACTGGATTTCGGCATCACACCACCTTAGGGACTCCGGCTCCGGATTTGCTTTCGGAATTTACTCCACTAGCCTTTCCTTGGGTGAGGTAAAGCCGCTAGGCAACGGAAATTTTGTATCTTTGGTAAAGACTGTTAAATAAAAACCAAAACGATTACTATCATTCATAGATAAATACATCTCTTGGACATATTTTTTCCATATTTTTATACGTATACACACACCACACACACACACACACACACACACACACACACACACACACACACATATGACAACGGGGGCTTTATCGGAGAAACAAGCACAAGTTGAAATGCATAGAACAGTAACTTTTTGTGACAAGTAGAGTCCACAGGCTTTTGAATTAGTGTCATTGTTATGTACAAGATGTTGTGTAATATTCAAGCAAATTATTAAAAACCAGACCCGACCAAACACAATGAATGGTATTTTTGAATTCAGCATAAAATAGTGATCATATATCATTTGGTAAACCTTTGACGCTTGGGATTTTTTTTAACGCAGAAAATTTATCAATCATATGGAAATCTGATCTCAGTGATAAGTTAAAGCGATGATTATTCTAAGACGTGGTTGTATTAGTACTACTGTACGGCTGCACCCATGAACCCTAACGAAGCCTCTTGAGAATAAGCTAGATGGGAGTTGCACAATAATGCTGCTTGGAAACAACACCCCACAAGAAAACAGTTGCCCCCTACCATACAAACGACCCGTTTAAGACGAACAAGACATGATGGACACTGCCGAAGAGTAAACTGGAAAGTGATGTACTTCTGTAGAAACCTGCACATGGACACGCCAGTGTGAGCCGCCCAGTAAGGACCTATATCGATAAGCTCTGCGTGGATTCTGGATGTTACACAGAGGACCTCCCGGGGGCGATAACAGATAGGGATGGTTGACGAGAGATATCCGTGCTGCGCATTGGTCATACAAAACTTACGCACTCTTTTATGCTGAAGCCGAGGGATCAACCTTGGCACAGGACAGATCAAACACCCTACACTGTCAAACATTTCCTCATAGAGTGTGAAGCTTTCGCTCCAATCAGAAATAGATATTTCAACGCAAATAATGTGAAGAGTCTTGTGTCACACCCTGCTAGTGTGGAGAGGTTGGTAAATATGCGCGAACGTGCGCGCACACACACACGCATATATATATATATATACAATGTTTGTAAAAAAAGTATCGAGACCTTTTGTACTTTTTGACACAACTTGTATTCTGATAAAAAAAATAACGTTACATTCATTGTCCATTTCTATCTTGGTAGATACAGCATCAAACTCGGCACTTTTATGACACACCTTTTATTCTGAAAAAAATTAACGTTCCATTCATCGTTCATTTCTATGTTGGTAAATACAGCTTCAATCTCGATACTTTTATGACACACCTTGTGTGTATATATATATATGTATATATATATATATATATGCCAGTCATCCACAGACACGTGTTTCGAAGTTTACTTCTCATCAGTGCGGCTCGACTTTTTTAACAGCTAACTCTAGCCGGGTGCGAAACCCGACAGAATTTTCGTCCGTCAAGCTCCTTACCCTCTCGGCTATCGGGAACTGTCTGCCAGGGGTGAACAATTAATTGATATAAACAAACTTACAGGATGTATGTTTTTACAATCATCAGAGAACTCCAGTCTGAAAATAACTGGCGAGTATTTGCTTTTACGCTAAACGGTGAAAGGTCAACTAATGTCTCCCCTACAGAGCTCAACCATGAAAGTTGGGAGCATATATATATATACCACTCATTCACAGACACGTGTTTCGAAGTTTACTTCTCATCAGTGCGGCTCGATATATATATATATATATATATATATATATATATATATATATGAGATTTATCCAAAACTTAGTAGTAAGGGATGATTCTATATGTGATTTCTAAGGTACACTGTATTAATATTGTATGATCCAGTATGTATAAATACAGCGAATCTTTAAATCACTAAAGAGAGCTCAATGTATAATAAACTTTTTAGATTATATACAGAGCAATATTTATCATATAAAGGAAGGAAGAACTCAACACCGTAATTCCATAATAAATTTATTTCGACCAAATTTGGGGCCTATATAAATCTAAGTTGATTTGATATAGCTCCCCAAAATTCAGTCACATCAGATGGTGATCAATTTACTTTTGCGAAATAAATTTATTATGGAATTACGAAATGGAATTGGTCGAAATAAATTTATTATGGAATTACGGTGTTGAGTTCTTCCTTCCTTTCTATGATATATATATATATATATATATATATATATATATATATATACAGAGAGAGAGAGAGAGAGAGAGAGAGAGAGAGAGAGAGAGAGAGAGAGAGGAAGGACTAAATCTCTCTTCTCTCCCTCCCCCCTCTCTCTCTCTTTCTCCTTCTCTTTATGTATCTACACATCGCAACAGATATAAAAGTATGATAGATAAAAACAGAGATCGCTCGATCGATAGATATATGGAAAATCAATTGATTTCCATTGTAAACATTGCAAATTTTTGTTCGAAAAAGAGGCTCCTAGACGCTACAAATTAAAATCTATATTTTGCATATTCTGACCAATCAGCATCTTCGAAGAGAACGCCAACTCATCTTTAATTTGGCAGACGATCAGTTTTGCCACGGAAAACTTGTAGAAACAAAAAAGCCTTAAATAATTTAAGAATATTTTCCATCATAGATTATTAAAGATTATTAAAGATTGATTTTCTAACCAATTAAAATCCTGGACAAACTACTTTTAATCTATTTTCGAGCCTTGCTAAATAATATAAACTAGCAGAGGTACCCGGCGTTGCAGAGGATATAATTTAAAAAAAAAAAACCCTCTTATCTATACTCGTATATATATATATATATATATATATATATTATATATATATATAGAGAAGAGAGAGAGAGAGAGATCTTAATTGGCTGGGATATATAGAAGGATCGATTGATAGATCGATATGAAAAGATATATATATATATATATATATATATACATATATATATTATACATATATATATATATATATATATATATATACATATATATACGTATATATATATATACATATATATATACGTATATATACATATATATATATATATAATATATATATATATATATATATATATATATATACATATACATATATATATATATATATATATATATATATATATATATATTAGTGCTATGCAAACAGCTTCGTACAGGAACTGAACTCGGGTCGACGAGTCCATTTCCTACGACTCTACTCATTACACCACGCGCCTCCATATATTCATATACAGATTAGTAAAAATTATTTTTCTATATATTGGTTTTATTTTATTTATATATTCTTTTTTTTAAGTTTTTTATTTTCATTATTCTTTTTGTTTGCATTTTTTCTTTTATTTCAAACGATTCATTTTTAAAATTGGTGAAATAAGAATTCGACATTGAGCGACACCAGATAATCAGGATTTATATCTTTGCGTTTCATCTTGTACAAATCGGACGATCTCATTTTTAAATAGAGGGTGTTGCAAGTTTATAACGGTCGTATTTTGTAGGAACACGAATATTAATATATAGATAATAATAACAAGGGGCGCTCGTAGTGCAATGGTTATCTTCGTAGGAAATGGATACGGCGACACGAGTCCAAATCCTTGACAAGGCCGGTTGCATTTGATGCTTATAATCTTGTGAAAGGTATGCATCCCATTATTGTTCCTCCCGCTCTGGGTAAATAGTAGGGCAAACTGGGCTTTTCAACTTTGGTGAGGCGATTGATCTAGGAGAAGGAAAACTCTGAATTCAAACCTGTTAAACCCCGCTTAAAACTGTCCTGGGTATGACGTTAAACCGCATCTACTGGAGAGGTTCCAATTCTGGAGCTCTGTGGAGTGTGGAGTACTCCTCTATTACCATTACTCCCAGGTCCACTTTGAGACGAAGTGGTAGTACCTGTTAGGGTACCATCTATAGGTTAGATAGATCAAAAGATGTTTTAAAAAATTGAGTTTGAAAGAAAAATTGAATATCCAACCGTTAGACACGACATAGCCCCAGACGGGTTGATATGCCGTTAAAATCATTAAACCAACCAACCAACCATGAATATCCAAAAAGATTGAATAGAACAAAAATGTCTTCGGCATAAAATAATCTAAGCTTTGACATGCCATAAAATTCAACCAACCAACCAACCAACCAACCAACCAGCCAGCCAGACATGCTTAAAAACTGACCTTGTGTCAAATCCTGCTCGTACGGAGGGGTTGGGTAAATACATCCCTAAATTATATAAATAGTCGGTAGATAGACTTTAGTTTTCTGTAAAGATTTGTCTTGATTGATTGCTCAACTTCGTCTTTATTTCTTTTGATTTAATTTCATTACGTTTAATTATATATATACTCAATCATTTCTGTTGACATCTACGCTGGAAATACTTGAAATATTAATACAAACATACTTTCACGCTGATTATTATTGCCTTGACCCCCTAAAAATACGCTTTAATATATAATAGTTGAACCTGTAGATATACCACAATATGATAATTTAATTATAACAACGTTTGATATGTTTACTTAAGATTTATTGCCAAATAGTTCAATATGTAAAAAGTATAATAATCTTGATTTAACTCTCTTTACTAGCAGGACCTGTTGATATAGTACAGTATAATGATTTAATTTTTACAACGTTTATATGTTAACTTAAGAGTTATTGCCAAATAGTTCAATATATAAAAAGTATAATAATTTTGATTTAACTCTCTCTCTCCCACTCTTTCATTCTTTTTTTTTCCTTCTTTTAATTTTTTCATTATGTTCGATTGAAACAGATTAGCGTTATCACTTCCAGGAGCTCACCCCTTTCTCTATTTTAACCTGCCCTCTTTCTATTTTCTTTCTTTCTTTCTTTTGTGTAGCATGTCCTTTTTCTCATAATAAAATGGCCCATCATTTAGCTGAGAAATAAGAATTCGGTGGTTAACAACAGATAATCAGGATTTACATTTTTGCATTTCATCTTGAACGATTTGGATGGTCTTATTTTTA
>CM042162.1:61736058-61743558 GCA_023376005.1 Doryteuthis pealeii
TTTGGAGCTGTGGAGATCATTCTCCCCTTACCTGTAGTAATCGTGTTTTGATATTTGGAATTCTATCATAAGTGAAAAGTGTTAGATGTACAATGGGTTAACCATCTGTTTATACGAAAAGGTGCTTGTGCGTAACGGTTATCGCCATAGGAAAGGCACTGGGGGATTTGAGTTCAAATCCTGGACGTTCTATGTTGTATAGAACCATCCCTTTATGAAGAAACAAACACCCGTAATTGAAAGAGAACCCCGAAAGAACAACCCCTGATGAAAGATTAAAGATGGAGCAAAGAGAACTATCTACTAATAATGGAGATTCGCTTCCGGTTTTTGTCTGTAACAAAAACTACGTCACTGCTTACGTCACTATACCCGAAATCGTCATAACATAGAATAAATACACACAAAATTTGAGCATGCAACATTAGACAGTCCTCATTGTTTTTTAAAACAAGTTTTAATAGATACATCCCCAGTATCATATATTTATATATAGTTTGTTTTATTTTAATAGATATTCAAAGTTAATAGAACTTAGTTTCGATTTCAAATTGTTTTATTTTTTTTACTCCTTTAATAAATTTGATGATTTCATGATTTATGGTTCAAACTCTCCGACATTTAATTTTTAACTTCCACCTCCTCAAGCAATATCTTTCAAAAATTTATTTTTACATCGCCCGGGGGTGTTTTTTTTTATTTTGCTAGTAATAATAATAATGATAATAATGATAATAATAATAATGATGATGACGATGATAATAATGATAATAATAATAATAATAATAATAATAATAATAATAATAATGATGATGATGAATAATAATAATAATGATAATAATAATAATAATAATAATATGATGATGATGATGATGATAATGAATAATAATAATAATAATGATATATAATAAATGATGATGATGATGATATATAATAATAATAATGATAATAATATAATGATAATAATATAATAATAATAATAATGATGATGATGATAATAATAATAATAATGATAATAATAATAATAATAATGAATGATGAATAATAATAATAATAATGATAATAATAATAATAATAATAATGATATAATAATAATAATGATAATAATAATAATGATGATGATGATAATAATAATAATAATGATGATGATAATAATAATAATAATAATAATAATAATAATAATGATAATGATAACAACAACAACAACAACAACAACAGCACCAACCTGATTGTCCCAACCCTTTGCTCTTCTAGCGCATGTATGATAAAACGTGTTGGGGGTTTGCCATAAGAGCAACCCATCTAGGGTTATTTTATGCTATGAGGTAAATTGTGTGCGATAGTCAGATTTATTGTTATTGGGACAAGATTATAGGATAAAGTTAACGTTTATTGTTATATTTTTTTGGTATACTTTTCTTTCAGGAAGAACAAAATATCACATATACTGACATTTTTGAATATTTCGCTCATTGTGTTGTAAAAACATTGTCTAATAACAGCAAAACCATCACATTCTATTAGAATGTCCGCCCTGTCGACTGGGGCTTTAGAATACAACGACTTTAGAATACACAGAGGGGTAAGACCCCGCAATTGGTCCACCTGTTGGCCGTGGGTGGTGACCCGTGATGCTTAAGGAGGGAACCCAGGTGGCTCAGCAGTCCATAATATGCAACACTCGGTTTTGGCCGTTACTTGGGCTAGACGGTCGGTCAGAGAGGTCCCCTCCGATCAATCGGCTGGTCACATTAAGCCCTAGCACCTATATATGCCCCAACCCTATTGCCCTTATGGCAAGCCTCAACCCTATTTATCATATGACTGCTAGAAGGCGGTGACTGAGGGTCTTAATGTCCTGGGAATGACGTTAAACTCTACCTGATGGTGAGATTCGAGTTCTGGAGGTCTGGGGAATGTGGAGCACCCCTTCATCACCATTGCTACCAGGTCCACTCTGACCCGGAGTGGTAGTACCTGTTAGGGTTCCATCTATGAGTTAAATAGAAAGGCGTGTTTATAAAAAAATTGAGATTCCATTAAGAATGGCTTTATTTCAAAACTTTGTCGGCATTAAATGACCCACCGAGATTGATATGCCGTAAAACAAAACAAACCAAACCAAACCTATTAGAATGTGTTTAACAGAATAGGATGTTTAACATACTATGTATTCTGGCTGGTTTTCTTATTTAAGTAAAAAGGAAAGTGTTACTCCTTTGTGGCCTATACGTAGTGGGTATATAGTAACTGGAGCCTCGCCTAGCGTAATGGTTATCTTCGAAGGAAATAGACTCGGCGAGGCGAGTTCAAATCCTGTTTGCGTTTCACCTTTTGCCAATAACCTTGGGAAAGTTATGAATCCATAATTTCTCAGTCCAGTTATGGATAAATTGCATTGGCACGGTAACCAGTCCAGGAGAAGGAAAACTTTGGATTCAAACCAGCTATAAGCCGTTTAAAAGGCGCGCGATGTAATGAATATCACCGTAGAAAATGGACACGGCGAGACGAGTTCAAATCCTGGGTGAATCTATTTGCATTTTAACATAGCACTAATACCCTTGTAAAAGGTATGCATCCAATTACCCCCCTTCAATTATGGCTAAATTGTAGGGTGAACTGCGCTCTTTAACATTTGTAAGGCAAACTGTCACCTCAACAAAAACAAACTCCTTAGTGTAGTGTTAATGAAATGGGGATAGACCACTTTGCCTTTATATATATATATATATATATATATATATATATAGGGTAGCAAAATGCTATTTTCAAACCTAAGTTTGGTTTGAAAATTGCATAGCCAAGAAACTGTCAGTTATTAAGCACTATTGACTTCATGTCTTTGCTACCAGGTTTGTATTGAGTTACAACAGCTTGCTGTCTTGTCTTACCAATTCGACGGTAATTGGAACTAGTATGATTATTCTACATGTAAATCTTTTTCCCAATCCTTAATGTTTTTTCCTATTATTTCTCTGGAGACTCTGATACTGGAGACAAAGATGAGATAAACCCAAAAACAGAAAAGGTATGACTCCCAAGGGAATTAAATCTAAAAAGGAGAGATTTCATATAGTACCTAAATAATGAAAATGGAATCTTATGTTTTTCCTATAAAAAATGCCTGATGAAACCTTGGAAGAGAGAAACAGTTGTTGTATACCCTTTCTTTACTTCTATTATTCTTCTGCTCATCTTTGGTATCTTACGTTCTTCTTCTAGCGTCTCTTCTAACGTCTCTGTTCTTGCTGGTTGGTCGTCCTTGATTTCTTCTTCTAGGTCAGTCTTGTTGCCAAGACATTCATCAACCACAAAACCATATTATTTTTAAACCTTTATTTACTTAACTAAACATATTTCTCTAACTAAACACAACGCGCATGTGCAAGTGAGCTCCAGCTAAAGCAGATACATCTTATCTGCCTGACGTCCAAGCTGAAAACTGAGAACCAACCAGGTCCCACGTGACTTCACGTATTTCGCGGGCTTTCTGTAATATCCCATGGAAAGTCCCGCCCGTGATATGAAAAGGGCAGTCCCTTCAGAAATACAGGGGGTCGACAATAATCTATGCATAGATTATGTAACACTAGGAGAATGAAAACTCTAAATTCAAACCTATTAAAATCCGCTTACAAAACTGACCATGTGTCACATCCTACTCATTCAAGGGGGTGGTATATATATATATATATATATATATATATATATATATATATATATATAGTCATCCACAAACACAGTATTTCGACGTTTACGTCTCATCAGTGTGGCTCGGCTTTAACAGCTACTACTAGCTGGGAGCGAAACCCGACTGAATTTTCATCATTCAAGCTGCTTACCGCCTCGACCATCGGAAACTATCAGTAAGGAGCGAACAATTAATTGATACATACTTCCGTAGATGTATGTTTGCAATCACCAGAAAACTCAAGTCTGTAAAAAACAACATGCGTTGGTACGGTAACCGGTCTAGGAGAAGGAACACTTTGGATTCAAACCAGCTAAAAAATCGTTTAAAATTGCCCTTGTGTTGTTTCCTGTCCGCGGTGGAGGGTTTGGGTGAATACCTATTTATACACGAGATGGGCGTGATGAAATAGCGAGCTTACGCCAGCAGGCCATTAGTTATGAGTTCGATTTCACACACCCTTGGTTTTGTGCCAATGTAAGCTAAGATTAGTAAATAACTTCTTGTTTATTTCATATTCATACTTCTAGCTTAAATCGTAGTAGAATGTAACGACATCGGCATAAGGATAATAAAAATACATAGCAACGATAAAAATGAATGGAAAACTTATTAATTTATTATTATTATTATTATTATTATTATTATTATTATTATTATTTTTTCGCTCCATTCGAGTTTTTACACATGCTGTAGCCGGTGGTTTACTGGAGGCTGGGTGACAGCAAGTCTCATCAGGTCTTCAGCACTCTTCTGAGTATTCCAACCGATCTCAACAATGCTGTAGTCTGGATGGTCTCGATTCTTCCTCTGATTACCAATTCATCCAGACTCTTTTCCAGACCCCTGGGGGTCGTCCCAATTACAATTGGTACGACTTTCACTCTCATGTTCCACAGTTTTCTCTGTTCTCTGGCAAGGTCCAAGTATTATTATTATTATTATTATTATTATTATTATTTATATACTCGTGTTCCTTAAAAGTTCGACCATTATCGTTTTGCAACACCCTCTGGTTAAAAATGAGACCGTCCAAATCGTCCAAGATGAAATGCAACAATGTAAATCCTGATTATCTGCTGTTGCTTATCCATCGAATTCTAATTTCTTATGGGTAAATAATGGACCATTCCGTTTTTATTATAAAGAAAGAAAGGGAAGAAAAAGGATATGATACACAAAATAAATATAATAAGAAAGAAAGAGAGAGTGGGCAAAAGATAGAGAAATGGGGTGAACGTCTGATGCATTTGTTTATATAGGTGTTTATGACACCCACATTTTAATACCAGCCCGGTTAATTAAGTTTCATAAAACCAAAAGGGTTACAGCTTCTTAATTTCTTTTTATCTATTTGTCTTTCAGATTTTTTATCATTGATTTTATGCTGATGTGTTTTTCATTCAACTACATAACTTTAAGGAAGTCTAGAAAGGCATGATTTGGTCTGGAATAGCCGTAATCGGGAGCATTCACGGAACTTAGAACCGATTATCCAATTGTGACTCTGTAAGTACATACGAATATATGAGAAATAAAGGGTCTACCATGGTTTCAATCAAATTGAAATGATTTCTTCAGGACCCTACCCTACGTTTAACTAAGTCGATGTAATACCTTAGTTAAATTAGTATATATATATATATATTCTCTCAAAAACGCCCCCTTACCTATTATGGTAGAGGCGTGTAGTATCATTTGACAAGCTTAATTTCGCTAGGATGGTCAGCTGTGTACTGTGGCCGAGGGGATATAGTGATTCACTAGTGTTTCACTGTGTCTGCTGAAGTCCCGGTTTCGATTTCTGTCGGAGAGAAATCGTTAGTATATACCGCTGATGAGACTTAATAAAGTCGAAACAGTCTGTACGGTATTCTACACACCGAGCCATCCTTTGCTGGGATTACACTTGTCAAGTTCATTTTCTATAAGAAAAAGTATCGAATTTTATGCGATACATGCGTTGTAAGTGCCTTCAAGTAAAAATTTAATATAATATATATATATATATATATATATATATATATATATAAGTTTTGACTTTTTCCTACAGTTATAAATCCTCTATATTTTATATTTTATTCTATAAAACATCTGAGATGCTAGTTTAATTTCTGCTATTATTGCATTAATTAGTTTTTTTATTTAGATTTTCGGACTGTTGTTTAAGCAATAAAGACCCTGATCAGTTCTAAGATGGGTAACCATATAGGAAGAGCTGGTAATGTAAGTAATCTGAACCCTTCGTCTCCGACTAAACAAACTCGGTAAATTTAAAGAGAATATGTGGCGGGAATTTCGCGAATTGGATTGACGAAACATCGTTCCCATTTGAGAGAAGCGCGTTCGCTAATTGAATATTTATTTACTGGCAGGACCTGTGGATATACCACAGTATGATAATTTAATTATTACAATGTTTGTTTTGCTTACTTAAGAGCTATTGCAATAGTTCAATATGCAAAAAGTATAATAATCTTGATTTAACTTTCTCTCACTCATTTTTTTCTTACTTTCCTTCTTTTCATCTTTTCATTATGTTCGATTGAAACAGATTAACGTTCTCACCTCTGCGCACCAACTCTTTCTCTCTATCTTTATTGTTATATACACAACGTTTCGGCTCTTTAAGTTTTCTTGTCAAACTAGATAGCCTTCATGCCGTAATCGGGAGCCTTCACGGAACTTAGAACCGATTGTCCAATTGTGACTGTATGTACATACGAATATATGAGACATAGAGTACCATACGTGGTGTACCTGTATATGTCCACAAATATGTTCTTTATTAACATAACTTGCTATTACAGCTGCTGAAAAACCTGTAATATTCCAACAACTATCACATACAGTCACACATGGATATGCTACGCTACCAATAAACTCTTCCTAACTAAACCCACTTTGGGAGGCTGGAGACCAACTTTAAGGAAGTCTAGAAAGGAACAAGTCATTGTGTCCCGATTACGCATTGGTCATACAAGACTAACGCACTCCTATATACTCAAACAAGAACAACAACCACAATGTGGAACATGTCAAATTCTATGGGTGACGATAGCCGAGCGGTTAACCTGTCCGACTGATGCTGAATCGATCGGAGTTCTATCCAGGCTGTAGGTAGCTCACAAAAGTCTAGCCACACTAAAGTGACTTGATAAGTCGAAACACGTGTCTGTGGATGACTATATATGCTCCCCATCCCCCTAAGATTGAGCGCTTTGGAAGGGATTTCGCTGATGACCGCTAACTAAAGCGTAAAACGCAACGCTCTCCTATAAAAAGGGATAGAGCACTCTATGACAGCCTACAATACATACAGATGTGTGTATTAAAACAGTTAAAATCCCCTTCGTATTCTGTGGGTGACGATAGCCAAGCGGTAAAGCTGTCCGACTGATGCTGAATCGATCGGAGTTCTATCCCAGCTGTAGATAGCTCACAAAATTTCTCGCCACCCTGAAGAGACTTGATAAGTCGAAACACGTGTCTGTGGATGACAATAATTATATATATATATATATATATATATATATATATGTGTGTGTGTGTGTGTGTGTGTGTGTGTGTGTGGTGTGCGTGAAGAGCTTGCAAGAAGTAATTTATCATAATTTTATCCCTTGCTAGTGTTTCTATACCCGCAGTAACAGGTGGCCTTCATAGGAGCCTGAGAGACTGCAAGTCTCCTCAGCTCTTCAGGATTCTTCTAAATATTCTAGCCGATTTCAGCAGTTCTGTGGTCTGGACAATCTTAGATTGTTCCGAGTGCTCCGGCTATGATTGGTATTACCACTCCGGGCCTGGAA
>CM042162.1:61756058-61774561 GCA_023376005.1 Doryteuthis pealeii
TATGTAACACTAGTAAAAACAGTGAGTGCTTGGGTCTTATTTGCCTACACAAGGAAGGACGAGACACATATATTTGCATATGCATAGATATATTTACCAACCCATCCGCACGAGTAGGATGTGGCACAAGGTCACTTTCTTAAGCGGATTTTAACATGTTTGAATTCAGAGTTTTCCTTCCCACCCATGGTTAAAAAGGACCAGTCTGTCCGATTATTTTACCAATAGCTGGAGGGAGAATATATGGATTCATACCTTTCCCAAGGGTATTAGCTCTTTGTGAAATGTGAAAGGATCAACGAGTACATTTATAATGACCTTTTACATATGCATATATAAAAGTACGTAAATAAACACTGCGTTTATTCTATATGGCTTTTAGCCGACAATTTTTGGAGGATATGTGCTTAATTGAAGTCATACCTAATTCTTGAAAATTAATTAGTTAATAATTAATGAATTTAGGCGGGCATATATGTTCAAATGTAAGGCTAAACAGATCGAGAAAATGTCAAATTCCTAAATTGGTCGAAATGTACATTCAGGGATTTACATTTTCTCGATCTGTTTAGCCTTACATTTGAACATATATGCCCGCCTAAATTCATTAATTATTAACTAATTAATTTTCAAGAATTAGGTATGACTTCAATTAAGCACATATCCTCCAAAAATATGTATATATAAGGAAATCTACTGGAAACGGGAATAATGAACAGAAATCTTATTATAATGGAGATTGTGTGTTTTTCTTGTCTGTAAGCAAAACAACGTAATTCACTGAGTTATTAACGTCACATTCTCCATGATTTTAGTTTTATTTAAACCTCAATTATTTATAAAATTGTTTTCCATTATTAATACTGTTGACCATATCTACATACTAATAACATGCAATTGTATTTATATATACAACAAAATACCGGCTTACAGTGTAAACGGGAAGGCTAAATTGCATACTGATAGTAAAAAATTGATTTTAATAAATACATGCTTAGTATTATTCATTTCTAATTGTTTGGTTATCTTAATGAATATGAGCAAAAATCTCGGGGATAAATCTTAAAAGAAATCCATTAACAAGAAGAAATAACTGCAATTTTATTTTTTACTTTCTATTTAAACTAAATAGTTAAATTGGGAAAATTTAGCAATGAAAATCGGGAGTGATGGAAGAGTAAGTTTCAGTTGTTTTATTTTTCGATTATGCACCCCCATCTGTTTCAAATATTTTTATCTGCATTCTTATTTAGTTTCATTAGCCTTTCTAATTTAATATAATATTTTATTCCATTAAAACTTAAATGCTTGCACCCGGAATGTGCATATATTAGCTAGTTCAATTAATATTTCGTCTCCGTTAATTTCAGAAACTTCTTCAATATTGAACTGATTCTTTGTGTTCGTTATTCACCTTTCCAAAATATTTCCGCACGTGGCATTGAAGAGGTATTCCGCACTCCCTAGAGCTTTAGAATTGGAGCCACCCCACCGGATTCAGTTTAGTGTTATTTTTTTTACACGTTTGCAGGGGATACACCGACTGGGAGGTCAAGTAAGTACAATATACCATGAAGATTACATGTAATGTATATACACAAAAATACTTAATGAGCGGCTGGAAATGGTGGGGACTACTTTATCCATTTAGCTCGGCCAATTCCATGCTCTGTCCATTCCATGTTCTGTCCGGCATTGGATTTTCTAAAAGATCAGGGAAAACTGTATTTGTCTTAAAAAGTCGGATAACGACTGGCCAACCTATTTATTAATACTCATCTTATATGGAGGTGTGTGGTGTAAAGGTTAGAGTCGTAGGAAATGGTCTCGTCGACCCGAGTTCAAATCCTAGACAAGGCTATTTGTATTTCACATAGCGCTAATACTCGTGGGAAATGTATGAATCCATATATTCTCCCTCCAGCTATGGGTAAAATAGTAGGACAGACTGGGCTCTTTCCTTCTTTTCATTATGTTCGATTGAAACAGATAGGTGTTATCGCTTCCGCGCGCTGACCCCTTTCTCTATTTTTCCCTTACTCTCTTTATTTCTTTATTTCTTTCTTATTATATTTTTTCTGTGTGGCATGTCTTTTTCTTCCCTTTCTTTAGATTAAAAACGGAATAGTCCAATATTTAGCTGAGGGGACAGCACTTTGTGCATTTCATCTTGGACGATTTGGACGGTCTCATTTTTAACCAGTAGATGTTACCTTGGATAGGTAACCAGTCTAGGAGAAGGAAAAGACTGAATTTGAAAATCCTGATGTCAGTCGTTGATTGGGTTTGTGGCATTCCTTGTGCACCAATTCTGTCCCTTCGACTGTGCCAAAAAGTGCGGATGATCCAACACAAGGCTTCACCACTATAGACAAGTCATTGTGTAAGTTGTTCATTGGATGAACCCTCATGCGTTAAAATTGACAAGAGAGTCCATTTTTCCATTTTTAATTCATCTTCCTTAATTGTACGACTGTGATCATCTTGCAACACAGTCTGGTTAAAAATGAGACCGTCGAAATTGACCAAGATGAAATGCAAAAATGTAAATCCTGATTATCCTTAACTCTCTTCTTTTTCGATGATAACGCGTAAGCATCTAGCAAGACTCGAACCCTCACCTCTTATTCTTGGCGTTCTGTCTGAAATGCTATTAAAAACGCAATAGCAATTCCGGCGACTGCTGATAACTTCATTTTGTTATGATCGCAAGTAAAATACTGACGGTAACAGATGGGAAACTAACTAACCAATTATGATAATAGTGAAAATAATGTCACTATGGCATGGTAATTGTGAGAACGAACTGAAGGAATTGCGATGATGTAATTAGTTCTGGCTATGAGAGTAGAGTAACGGAATGCCGTATAGAAACAGATGTTTATTATGACTTAGACAAAAAACAATGACAATTATAATACTACTAGCAGGACCTATGGATATTAGGGGAGGTCGATTTTTCACTTTTTTAAAATAAAAAAGAGTGAGAGAAAGTTAAATCAAGATTATTATACTTTTTTACATATTGGACTATTTAGCAATAGCTCTTTAGTAAACGTTGTGATAATTAAATCATACTGATTGTATGATTTAATTATCATTTACTAAAATTAATTATCGTTTATTAAAGAGCTATTGCTAAATAGTTCAATATGTAAAAAAGTATAATAATACTGTGGTATATCCATTAAGGGAGGTCGATTTTTCACTTTAAAAAAATATCAAATTGTCCATCTATGCGAAATTTGTGTGTTAGTATACTGAATACTGATACCAAAAATTAGGTCTTTTTCTTTACCATTCTTTGAGGAAATAGCATCAAAGATCATCTATGCACTAAAAATCTTCGTTTTCTAAAGGCTAAATTTTGCGAAAACGAGGAGTTTTAGTGCATTTTAGTTGATGATCTTTGATGCTATTTCCTCAAACAATGGTGCAAGTAAAATATCTAATTTTTGGTATCAGTATTCAGTATACTAACACACAACTTTCGCATAGATGGACAATTTGATATTTTTAAAAGTGAAAAAATCGACCTCCCTTAATGGATATACCACAGTGTGATTGTATGATTTAATTATCACAACGTTTACTAAAGAGCTATTGCTAAATAGTTCAATATGTAAAAAGTATAATAATCTTGATTTAACTCTCTCTCACTCTTTTTAATTTCTTTCCTTCTTTTTTTCTTTTCATTATCTTCGATTGAAACAGATAGGTGTTATCGCTTCCGCGCGCTGACCCCTTTCTCTATATTTCCTTTACTCTCTTTTTCTTTTCGAATCGGAGAGGGGATCAAAATATATTTTAGAATCGAAGAGGGGGTCAAAATATATTTTAGAATCGGAGAGGGGGTCAAAATATATTTTTAGAATCGGAGAGGGGATCAAAATATATTTTAAAATCGGAGAGGGGGTCAAAATATATTTTAGAATTGGAGAGGGGGTCAAAATTTATTTTAGAATCGGAGAGGGGATCAAAATATATTTTAAAATCGGAGAGGGGGTCAAAATATATTTTAGAATTGGAGAGGGGGTCAAAATATATTTTAGAATCGGAGAGGGGATCAAAATATATTTTAGAATCGGAGAGGGTCAAAATATATTTTAGAATCGGAGGGGGGGGGTCAAAATATTTTTAGAATCGGATAGGGGGTCAAAATATATTTTAGAATCGGAGAGGGGGTCAAAGGTTAGGTACTGGACATGCATGCCGAAAAGGGGTAGGGGGCTTAAGGAAAAATTGTGATATCGTAAAAAGTACCTAATTTACTAATGCATAACATTTATTATTTAGACTAGCAGATATATGCACCCTCCGGGTGCAAGTATTTAATTCTAATGTAATAAAATATTGTATTAAATTAGAAAGGCTAATGAAACTAAATAAGAATACAGATAAAAAGATTTGAAACAGAGGGAGTATAATAAAAAATGGAACGACTGAAACTTACTCTTCCATCACTCTCGTCTTTGTTATTTTTTCTAATTTAAGTATTTAGTGAAAATAGGAAGTAAAGAATAAAATGACATTTATTTTTTCTTGTTAATGGATTTCATTTAAGATTCATTGAAGAGATTTTTGCTTATATTCATTAAAATAAAACCAAAGAGTTAGAAATCAATAATACTAAGCACATATTTATTAAATTCGATTTTTTAATATTAATATGCGAATTAGCCTTCCCGTTCACACTGTAAACCGCTATATTGTTGTATATATAAATATAATTGCATGTTATCAGTACGTAGACTTAGTTAACAGTATTAATAATGTAAGACAATTTTATTAATAATTGAGATTTAGATAAAAATAAAATCATGGAGAATGTGATGTAATTAACTAAGGGAATTGTGACTTGAGTAGGAATATAGTTTCGGTTACAGACAGAAAAACACACAATCTCCATTATAATAAGATATAGATATAATATAAATAATTTATTTCTATATTTCTAAAGTTACTTTTCCTACCACTAATTTCATTTACTGTTTGCCATGCTAATCGCGACTGTCTGTCTTCCATCGATTGTCTGATATTATTTATTTGTACTTTGATGTATTCTATTTGTTCTTTTTTGTATGTTTTGGTTAGTTAAGTCGTGGAAACAGCAACCCACAAGGAAACCCCACAAGGCCACCTGCCCGCCATCTCACAAACCGTCCGAGTGAGACGGGCAAAGCATGCTGAACACTGCTAGAGAAGCAAGGACGAGCTCGTAAGCGACGTTCTCATGTGGAAGCCAACACATGGACATGCTAATGTGGACCGACCACCAAAGACCTACATTAACCAACTGTGCGAGGATACTGGATGCTGCGCAGAGGACCTTTATGGGTCAATGAATGATAGGGAGGATTGGCGAGAGATTGTCATGGATATCCGTGCTAATTGCGCGACATGATGATGATGATGATGATGATGATTTCTATATTTAGATAATAAATAAAAATAATTCATAATGAATTATTTCATTTTTTTAAAAATGCATATCATCACATCATTTTTTCAATTACCTTTAACTATTAACTTTACATGCATTGATCACGTCATTGGCTTTCGTAAACAAACGCGCATATAAAAATCAACGGTTAATAACATCATATTCACACATTCACTATACACTTAACATCTTTCATTTTGTCCCTCACATAAACATTACTTAACAGTGTCCTGAAGATGGTACAATATACCGAAATGCTTAAGTATTGACACATAAAATTGTTTCCCCTAATCATAACATCCTGTGTTTGTTATATTTTAAAAATATTTTCTTCTCATATTGTCGGATTAATTTCCTCACCGTATTTCCATAATATATATAGTAAGTAAAGTCGTCGGGCGGCCTAAAGTCGGTATCAGCCAGTCAGTCTATCCCCTTTTCAATAGCGCTAGACCAAAGAGATTGTTTTGGCGTCTGAGGTGGAGCGCCACACCTACCATCAGCTCCTCACTTTACCGCACAGATCCCTGTGCTACTCATACGCTGAGTTGGCGAGGACCGGTATCGAACTCGGAACCTTGTGGTTTCTAGCCGAACGCTCTACCGACTGAGCTAACCCGGCCCTTTATAATATATATAGTATATAATATAAAATAGTAATATATACATAGAGTATATAATATTATATAATAAAATATAATATTATAATTATTATAATGTATTCTTATGATATAATATTTCTTAATATAATAATATAAAATTATGTATATGAAAGATATAGAATAAATTAAAAGATTTTTCATTTATTCCACTCATCTCATTCATTTTTATTTCATTCATTCATTCATTTTGCCATTAATTCTTAACTAAGATATATATATATAATATATATATATATATATATATATATATATATATATATAAAAGCAATTGGTAATTTGCTTGAAGCATTGTTAATTATGTTATTATATATTAATGATTTAAAGGCCAATACAATGCACATAAAAAATAAAAACAAAAAGATCTTTTTTTGTCTTATCGATTTCAAAGTAAACCTTTCTCTATAATAGATAAAGGTTTACTTTGAAATCGATAAGACAAAAAAAGATCTTTTTGTTTTTATTTTTATGTGCTTTGTATTGGCCTTCAAATCATTAATATATATATATATATATATATATATATATATATATATATATATATATATATATATATAGTGTAAATAATGTATATGTAAGATATAGAATATATATTCAACCATCTGTATAAGATAGTTGAAAAAAATATAAATATAATAATAATTTAATATAATATAATATTATAATTATTATAATATATTCTTATGATATGATATAATATTACTTAATATAATAATATAAAATATAAACTCGCTATTGAGTAGTAATGGATCTGCGAGACTAGCTTTCTGACCATTACACCACAATGGACGCCTCCTTTATTTACCCAACATATTCACCACGAGTGTAATTTGACACAAGGTCGAAAGTTTGTGGCATCGTGAATCGAACTCGCTATTCAGTAGTAATAGATCTGCGAGACTAACTTGCTAACAATTACACTCCTGTGGGACGCCCATTTATTTACCTAACTAGTTCGCCATGAATAGGATTTAACTCAAGGAGACATATATGGGACATACAGCGAGGATCGAACTCGCTATTCAATAGTAATGGATCTGCGAGAAGAGTTTGCCTATCATTGCACCACAATGGAACACCTTCTAGAGAATAGCTTGCAAACAATTACCCCACGATGGGGCGCCCTATTCACCAATTCCGTTCGCTACGAGTAAAATGTGATACAAGGTCGAAAGTGTTGAGCATACATTGCGGATCGAACTCGCTATTCAGTAGTAGGTATTTGCCTCATACCCCACTTGTATGCGCTGGACACAAAGGTCTCATTTTTATGTGGGCTAACAAAAATTGCATCGATCCTTTCGGCATGCCCCCTCTATGGGGGCGCCTCAGGCACTGGACAACAAATCCAGCCCTGCCCCTTTAAGTCAAGGGGGCAGGTATTGCCTGGGGAGAAAGCCCCCTGGGATCGACGCTATTAATTTAAACTTACCCTGATCCAGTGGCCGAAGCTCACTGGACTCCCGTCCAGAAGGACGAGTGGGAGGGAAGCTATTCAGTAGTAATGGATCAGCCAGACTAGCTTGCAAACAATTATATCACAATAGGACGTCCTTCTTTACACAACCAAATCGCGATGGGTAGAATTTGACCCAAGGACGCAAATATGGGGCATCCTACGAGGATTAAACTCGCTATTCAGAAGTAATGGATCAAACCAAGTGGTATCTTTTTTTAAATACTACAAGGGTGAGTCAAAAAGTAATGCCATTTTCTTTATTTCATGTGAAGATTTTTTTCAATTATAAAACTGAGGCCTACATTGAGACCCTAACGAGACTCAGAGCAAGAACCCGACGAGTAAGACCAAACCTGCCAATCGACAATGTCCTCCTTGTGCATGACAATGCTCGACCACAAACAAGCATCAAGACAAAGGAGAAAATCACCTCATTCGGGTGGACAACTTTACCGCATCCCCATACTCACCAGATTTAGTGCCTTCAGACTATCATCTCTTCAGTACCATGAAAGAGGGTTTGAGAGGCAAACATTATTCCATTGACGAGGAAGTGAAATCTGTAGTGAGCTCAAAGAACAGTCAACAGAATTTTACGGGGCAGGGGTACGTGCTCTCATTCGAAGGTGGAACATTGGTATTGAGAAAAACGGTGACTATGTGGAGAAGTAGAGATGTGATCCACTAGCTTCATTTTGATGTATGACACATGTTCCTGTGTTGGTAATTATACCTGTCTTAAACAAAATAGCATTACTTTTTAATTCACCTTCGTATTATAGGTACCACCAATTTAACCTTGTGCAATTTAACCCCCCCCCTCCCACATTTAACACAATGAAACTTGCAGAAAAATTAATATTTTCTTGAAAAACTTTTTCCATTCAAAAGAAAAAACATTAAACAAACTCCTGATGATTTAAAAAATTTTTTATCAGCTTACGAAAATAATGAAAATTATGATTGAAAAACAATGTTTTCATTTTTGCACTGTTAAATCAACAGAAATTTAACGTAGCTAAAAACAAGTTACGATAAGAGGATTTAAAAAAAAATTCTCTGAAAAATCAATTAAAGGTCCGATTTTCACGAAAATTTCCATAAATGTTTACCATTGGATGTAAATACATCTGAAATAGTTTTTTTTCTAAAATATATTAGGGGAAATATTTTTTTACGAGGTCTATCACCCCCCCCCCCTATTTTATTTTATGAGATAAAAAAAATGTTGTACTTTTTTTTCTATAAAGATAAGAGGCTGAATAACTATATCAATGAAATTGTATGAATGTACGAGGTGTAGTTTTTTTTAGGAAAAATTAATGAAATCGGAAATAAAAAGTGCAAAAAATAATAATATTATATTTGAAAACTTTTTTTTGCTTATGTAATTGGTATGTACTATATTCTATCAAATTGTCAAAAAATTTTTAAATGTCTAAATTGTGGCATGAAAATTACCCTTTCGCATGTAATATGGATAGGTTTGTTTATTTTTAAGATAACGATGTAATTTTTCCCAATCGGATAATTTGATCTTTGAATTAACTATTTTTCTTTGTAACAACCCTGTACGATCTTTGTTTTACGAGATTTTTGATAAACAAAGTTCGGAAATATTTATTTCCGTTTTATTCAAGATGGCCTAAACTGATTGGTGGTACCTATCGTATTACCGTGGACCCCCAATTCTGTATTTTTGTGTGTGTTTGACATGACCCCCAATTGAGAACCAGTGCTCTATATTCTGCAACAGCTGTATTAAGCTAAACAAAATGGCATTACTTTTTTTGATTCCCCCTCGTATTTTAAATATAAATCCAGATGTCGTGGTTCGCGTGGAATATCTTTCTCTCGCGTGAATGTCATTATTGACACTTATAACAGTTGTAAGTACCCGGATGCATTAATTCTGTTTTTTTTTTTTTTAATGTTATGCACAGAGAAGAATTTTGGGTCACGCTTTAATGGCTAAGGTCACTGCAAGTGGAAATCCTGACATTTTTATTTTTGGTAATCTTTCAACCTTGTACTGGGCTATGCCAAACCCGTGTGCCGTGTGGATACTAACTCCTCGCGCCGGTGATGCTGTATATTGTTATAAATACACGTAGTATAACAACGCGAACTTTGGTTTTTCAAACAAATGTCAACTTGTACTACAATTATATGCTAAACATTTCCAAGCGAATTCACATACGTGTACATATACAGGAATACAGCAATGGGCTTTGAAAAATATACACACATATAAACAAAGTTGAGTGACGTCACTGTGTAAGGGGATTTATAAGTCTGTAGCTTAAAAAAAGAAAGAAAAAGACACCACAAAAAAACAAAAAAAACAAAAACAACCGCCCCCCTAAAAAACCCCAAGAAACACAACGTTCAGACCACTGTAACCTCGGGCTTTGTTTTAGGTGTTTTTATTTTATTTATTACTAGAAGTGGCTACCCGGCGTTTCCTGGGTAGTGGGGGAGGGGGAAAAATTAGTCTCACAAATCCATTATTATTGAATCGCGAGTTGGATCCTCGTAGTATGCCCCATTAAAATCCCTGTGTATTTCTAATCAGTGTGTGTGTGTGTGTGTGTGGGGGGGGTCACAGTCAAGTCTGACGCAAGGTTCCAATCGACAGTCAAACCACTCCCAACTGTATCACGCTCCAAAATCCAATATCCAAAATTATTTCTTTGTCCCGCTCGTCTCGACAACAAAATACTACTGCAGTCGTTCGCCCTGGTCTGTGTAAAGGGTAAGTCCTTTAAATAGACCTCAATTTCACCACATCTGGGCTCCTCACTCATAATTGTCCGTGCAGCACGTGCGACACTTGTCAGCACTGCAAGTACGCGTCAATCCTTACGGCGCGACCACCTACATCCGGGCCACTCTGCTATTTCCTATTTCACTGCTCGTCCACGGCGCTTTCACATTCTGAAGGAAGCGGGTTCGACTCTAGGTCAGTCCTACACGCCAGCCAAAGCCTAGCCCGCTTCCTTCGAGAATACGGCAAGTCTTCACGCCCGCCACTCTCTCTGTCACATCGTGTTGCACGAGGTAGGTCTCCTCTCACTACAGTATTTATAAAATTACAAAAGACGTTGCATTGATCCAGCCACTCTGGAAATAAAAATGAATGTCTACTATTTAAAATATTAAATGCAAAAAGAAAAATCTATGCTATTATCATTTAAATTTTATATTTTTTAAGTATATTCACTAATATAAATCAAACCTTTATCATTTTTGCTCAAAAACCAAGAACTGGTGATATTTAATGTGTATATATATTTACTTTATCATTAATTGTATTATTTTCGAAGTTTCCCCCGGACATAGATTCACAAAACTGCCCTTTATATATGTATAGATTTTAATTAACTTAACGTTGTGTTTATACACAATAAAGATGAGGATAAGTCCGAAATATCATAATTATTCACATTAAGCCTTATCTCATAAATACACGTAAAGACATCTTAACTAACCAAACTAAATAAACTCTCTATTTACAAACCTCGGGTTACCAAGTTAATTTACTCCAGCAGTAACCGCTACGCTACAAGCGCCCCCAAATATGTATTGCAAACAAAAAGCTTTGAGACATTCTCTCTGTGGCGAACAAACCAAGCGCTGGACTGTCATGCGCGCGCAGCAGGAAGTGAGCAGTTGTCGTCGCGCGTCAGTATGTGACGTATGATCGCTTGCTTCAAACATTCCACGGACGTTTTTTTTTTTTTTTTTTTTTTTTTTTTACGTACTCATTGCGATTTCCGATTTCAGGGCGGGCTTCAAACTTGATCAGGGTGGAACAACACATCAAATTCTGCATCAAATACGAAATATCGGCATTAGTGATGGGTAACACTTGAAATGTTCAAACAGGCATATATATATATATATATATATATATATATATATATATATATTATGGACTCCCCCGTCGATTTTCGACGTATGAGGGTTCATACACACAATGAACACTCACACAGTGATTTGTTTATACTGGTGAAGGCTTGTGTTGGACCATCCACACTTTTTGGCACAGTCGATAGGAAAGAATTGGTGCATCAAGGGTTGCCACAAACCCAATCAACGACCGACCTCAGGAATTTTGAATTCAGAGTTATCCCTCTCCTAGACTGGTTACCTACCAAAGGCTGAAGGGCCCAGTCTGCCCTACTATTTAACCCATAGCTGGAGGGAGAATATATGGATTCATACCTTTCCCATATTTCATATCGCCATTGGTGATGGGTAACACTTGAAATGTTCAAACAGGTATATATATATATATATATATATATATATATATATATATATATATATATAATTTAAAAACAAGTGTATTTTGACAGCATTTTTCTTTTATACAAGTTTTGTTGAAACTAATTCCTTGCTACATCATCATCTAATTCCTTGCTACTATTCGTTCTCGTTAAAAAAACACGAAACCATACCATCGTTTCCTACTTGATGATGGCAAACTGTATTGCCGAAAGCGCTCGTTTTGAAACCTTTGGTGGACTGTTACACCAGTTACACCCCGACACCAAAAAAGATGGCCCGAAAATTAGAAAGGATCAACCAAAAACTTGTCCGACAAGAATTGTCTGTACAGTTCAACAAAACTTGTATATATATATATATATATATATATATATATATATATATATATATATATATTAAAGGCAATTACAATGCGTATAACGTATAGCTGTATCCACAACATATACATAGATAGAATTTGTTAATTATAATTGAAATAATTAATGACAAGCAGGCCTAGACTCTGCGTTCCGGATTCTCCAGTTCGATCTCTGTCGGGGGGGGGATTTTTGGTATACACTACTGATGAGACCTAATAAGGTTGAAACAGCTGTACAGTGTTCCACACATCGCACGTGGTATTCGCCGAGTTTGCTTGTCGTGATTATTTCAATTATAATTAACAAATTCCATCTATGTATATGTTGTGGATGCAGGTATACGATATATGCATTGTAATTGCCTTTAAAATATAAATGATAATATACTTTACTTAACAATGCTTCAAAGCAAATTATCAAATACTATTATATATACTAGCAAATATATGCACCCTCCAGGTGCAAGTATTTAAGTTTTAATATAATAAAATATCATGTTAAATTAGAAAGGCTAATGAAACTGAATAAGAATTCAGATAAAAATATTTGGAACAGAGTGGGGGGGGGGTATGATTGCAAAATAGAACAACTTTGAAACTAACTGTTCCACCATTGTCCCTTACTCCCGTCTTTCAGTGGTAAATTTCCCTAATTTAACTATTTATTTAAAATAGGAAGAAAAGAATAAAATTACAGTTATTTCTTTATGTTAATAGATTTCTGTTAAGATTTATCCCCGAGATTTTTGCTCATATTTATTAAGATAAAACCAAACAATTAGAAATCAATAATACTAAGCATATATTTATTAAAATCAAATTTTTAAGATCAATATGCAAATTAGCCTTCCCATTCACACTGTAAACCGCTATTTTGTTGTATATATAAATATAATTGCATGTTATTAGTATGTTGATATGGTCAACAGTGGCTTCGGCCTCTGGACCATTGATATAATTAACGGCGTCGATCCCAGGGGGCCATCCCCCCAGGCAACACCTGCCCCCTCAATTTAAAGGGGCAGGGCTGGGTTTATTGCCCAGTGCCTGAGGCGTCCCCCTTGAGGGGGAATGCCGACGGGATCGACGCAATTTTTTCACCTGCCACTCCATGAGCTTCGGCTTGTGGGTTCCCACGTTAATAGGGACTTTGTGCCTGACCCGTACAAGTGGGGTACGCGTAAATATAATGTAGATATGGTCTACAGTGGCTTCGACCTCTGGACCATTGATATAATTAACGGCGTCGATCCCAGGGGGCCATCCCCAGGCAACACCTGCCCCTCAATTTAAAGGGCAGGGCTGGTTTATTGCCCAGTGCCTGAGGCGTCCCCTTGAGGGGAATGCCGACGGGATCGACGCAATTTTTCACCTGCCACTCCATGAGCTTCGGCTTGTGGTGGTCCCACGTTAATAGGGACTTTGTGCCTGACCCGTACAAGTGGGGTACGCGGTAAATATAATGTAGATGGTCTACAGTGGCTTCGACCTCTGGACCATTGATATAATTAACGGCGTCGATCCCAGGGGCCATCCCCCCAGGCAACACCTGCCCCTCGATTTAAAGGGCAGGGCTGGGTTTATTGCCCAGTGCCTGAGGCGCCCCCTTGAGGGGGAATGCCGACGGGATCGACGCAATTTTTCACCTGCCACTCCATGAGCTTCGGCTTGTGGGTGTCCCACGTTAATAGGGACTTTGTGCCTGACCCGTACAAGTGGGTACGCGGTAAATATCATGTAGATATGGTCTACAGTGGCTTCGGCCTCTGGACCATTGATATAATTAACGGCGTCGATCCCAGGGGCCATCCCCCAGGCAACACCTGCCCCCTTGATTTAAAGGGGCAGGGCTGGGTTTATTGCCCAGTGCCTGAGGCGCCCCCCTTGAGGGGAATGCCGACGGATCGACGCAATTTTCACCTACCACTCCATGAGCTTCGGCTTGTGGGTGGTCCCACGTTAATAGGGACTTTGTGCCTGACCCGTACAAGTGGGGTACGCGGTAAATATCATGTAGATATTGTTAACAGTCTTAATGATGTAAAACAATTTACTAATAATTGAGGTTTAAATAAAAAATAAAATCATGGAGAATGTGTGTAAATAACAAGGGAATTGTGACTTTGCAGTAATATAGTTTCGGTTACAGACAGACAAACCCACAATCTCCATTATAATAAGATATATATATATATATATATATATTCCAAAGATTGAGTGAATAAATTTCCCTTACGGCGTAGTAGTTTTACCGTAGTCGTAATTTACAGAGCTCAATGTATTTTCTTATTGTTAGAGTCACAGAGCAAAATATGTACAAGGAAAAATAACGAAGAAGATTTAGATTGAAAGTATAATCATCATCATGTCGCGCTTTCAGCGCGGATATCCATGACAATCTCTCTCCATCCGTCCCTATCGCTAATCATTCTCGGGAGGTCCTCTATGCAGCATCCTGCATCCGCACAGAGCTGATCAATGTACGTTTTTGCTGGTCGGCCCACACTGGCTTGTCCATGCGCTGGCTTCAACAGGAGGACGTCGCTTATGAGTTCATCCTTGCTTCTCCAGCAGTGTCTTGTCCGTCTTACTCTGATGGTTTGTGTGATATGTGGCAGGTGGCCATACAGCTGTTTTCTCGTAGGGTGTTGTTTCCATGTCTTGTTCAGGATCACCCGCAGCATTCTTGTGCAGCTCCCATCTAGTTTATTCTCTAGTCGCTTAGATAGGGTTCAGGTGGTGCAGCCATACAGCAGCACTGATATGACAACGAATAGGCATCCAGAAATAGTCTATTATGCTTCTAATCTAAAATCTTATTTGTTATTTTTTGATAATCCGTGGTTTTAATGACTAGGGTTTTGGGAGATAATCCTTATAGCGTTTAACTCCCTTATTGTGAAAAATTTGGAATACTTTAGTATTGGAAAGTCTATTATCATTATCCGCCCTGTCGGCTGGGGCGTTAGAATGCACCAACTGCACCTCTGCAGAGGGGTAAGACTCCCCCAATGGGGCCACCTGTTGGCCGTGGGTGGCGACCCGTGATGCTTAAGGATAGAGCCCAGGTGGATGAGCAGTTCATGGCATGCAATACTCCACTTTGGCCCTATCTTGGGCTAGACGGGCGGTCGGAAAGGCCCCCTCCGATCAATCAGCTCGTCACGTCAAGCCCTAGCACCTATATGATTTTCCCAGCCCTATTGCCCTTATGGCAAGCCCCAACCCCTTTTTATCATATGGGTGCTAGAAGGCGGTGGCTGCGGGTCTACATGTCCTGGGAATGACGTTAAACTCTATCTGATGGTGAGGTTCCAGTTTTGGAGGTTTGGGGAATGTGGAGCGCCCCTTCATCACCATTGCTCCCTGGTCCACTCTGACCCGTAGTGGTAGTACCTGTTAGGGTCCCATCTATGGGTTAAATAGAAAAACATGTTTATAAACAAAATTGTATTATCCATTTAAGAATTTATTTATTTCAAAACTTTCTCGGCATTAAATGACCCACTGAGGTTGATATGCCGTAAAACAAAACAAACCAAACCAAACCTAATTATCATTGTTTTTTTCCTGTTAATTAAACGTAAATCAACAGAAACTACCTCTATTTTATGGTAAAATTTGGCTAATTTAGACATTCTAGGGCCGGTTTAGCCCAGTAGAGTGTTCGGTTAGGAATCACAAGGTTCTTGGTTCGATACCGGCCCCCACCAACTCAGCGTATGAGTATGTGCGGTAAAGTGAAGAACTGATAGTAGGCGTGGCTCTCCACCTCAGATGCTAAAATAATCTCCTTGGTCTAGCGCTAGTGAAAAGGGGATATACTCCCTCGCTCTCTGGCTGATACCGACCTTAGGCCGCCCCGATGACAACTTATTTCTCAGTCAGTAGAGCACTCGCAAGGTTCTTGGTTCGATACCGGCCCTCGCCAACTCAGCGTATGAGTAGCACAAGGATCCGCGCGGCAAAGTGAAGAGCTGATAGGTGTGACGCTCCACTTCAGATGCAAAAAACAATCTCCTTGGTCTAGCGTTCTCTGGCTGATACCGACATTAGGCCACCCCGTCGAGCCCAATCCACCCTACTATTTATCCATAGTTGGAGGGAGAATAGTTGAATTCATACCTTTCCCAAGAGTATTAGCGCTATGTGAAATACAATCAGCCTCGTCCATAATTTGAACTCAGGCCGACGAGCCCATTTCCTACGACTCTAACCATTGAGGGTGTACAAATATGAACCTAAAGGCGTGTGTATAACAGCAACTTTCGGGGGAGGGGGTAATTAGGAGCTCTCAAAGTATTTTTGACTAACAAGAACAGAGCCCCTTTGGTTTGAATTCAAAGTTTTCCTTCTCCTAGACCGGTTGCCATGCCAAGGTTAAAGAGCCCAGTCTGACCTACTATTTACCCATTGCTGGAGGGAGAATAGTTGAATTCGTTCCTTTTCCGTGTGTATTAGCGCTATGGGAAATGGAAACATCCGCGTCCAAGATTTGAACTCGGAGCGCCAATCCATTTCCTATGACGATAACAATTACACTTCGCACCTTTTCAAATTAAACAGGTATTTTTGTGTTTACGAGAAATTAAACATATGTCTACTTTTTTATAACAAAAACATCACGAGAATCATAGCAACAAAAATTATTAGTTAATTAGCTTAAAAGCCACCCTATACGGCGGCAATTAAGCTAGCACGACAATAAAGCAATTAGCCGAGCAAGTTGTTTTTGCGTGGAAGAGCATCGCTGGGTAATGACAATATGTCAGGTTGATCCTGATTTTCGATCACGACTGAGACCTATAAAAGGTTAATTGGGATCTTTCAATCATTCTGTCATGGGGATTTAGGACTATCTGGAATTTTCATTGACAAATAACGTAACCCGCGACCCAGAAAACCTAAATTGTTGACGCGGTTCTTAATGACTAAGGCGGAAGAAAGCATGTGGCCATTTTAGTGCTGTAGGTGAGAGTAGTTTTACAGTGGAGATCCCTTGTGACATGAAGTTTGATCCTTTCTTGAAGTAGAAAGATGTGGCATCAGTTTTAATCCTTGTCCGCTGATCTGTGTTAAAGAATTGTATAATCCTTGTCTGTTCGCCTGTACATCCCACGAGCATTTGAACGACAATTTATCAACGCCTTTAAATTATAAATCAAGTTTTAAAATACATCCTTTAATGTAGCATCAGTTTTAATCCTTGTCCGCTGATCTGTGTTAAAGAATTGTATAATCCTTGTCTGTTCGCCTGTACATCCCACGAGCATTTGAACGACAATTTATCAACGCCTTAAATTATAAATGTAGCATCAGTTTTAATCCTTGTCCGCTGATCTGTGTTAAAGAATATATAATCCTTGTCTGTTCGCCTGTACATCCCACGAGCATTTGAACGACAATTTATCAACGCCTTTAAATTATAAATGTAGCATCAGTTTAATCCTTGTCCGCTGATCTGTGTTAAAGAATTGTATAATCCTTGTCTGTTCGCCTGTACATCCCACGAGCATTTGAACGACAATTATCAACGCCTTTAAATTATAAATGTAGCATCAGTTTTAATCCTTGTCCGCTGATCTGTGTTAAAGAATTATATAATCCTTGTCTGTTCGCCTGTACATCCCACGAGCATTTGAACGACAATTTATCAACGCCTTTAAATTATAAATGTAGCATCAGTTTTAATCCTTGTCCGCTGATCTGTGTTAAAGAATTGTATAATCCTTGTCTGTTCGCCTGTACATCCCACGAGCATTTGAACGACAATTTATCAACGCCTTTAAATTATAAATGTAGCATCAGTTTTAATCCTTGTCCGCTGATCTGTGTTAAAGAATTATATAATCCTTGTCTGTTCGCCTGTACATCCCACGAGCATTTGAACGACAATTTATCAACGCCTTTAAATTATAAATGTAGCATCAGTTTTAATCCTTGTCCGCTGATCTGTGTTAAAGAATTGTATAATCCTTGTCTGTTCGCCTGTACATCCCACGAGCATTTGAACGACAATTTATCAACGCCTTTAAATTATAAATGTAGCATCAGTTTTAATCCTTGTCCGCTGATCTGTGTTAAAGAATTATATAATCCTTGTCTGTTCGCCTGTACATCCCACGAGCATTTGAACGACAATTTATCAACGCCTTTAAATATAAATGTAGCATCAGTTTTAATCCTTGTCCGCTGATCTGTGTTAAAGAATTGTATAATCCTTGTCTGTTCGCCTGTACATCCACGAGCATTTAACGACAATATCAAACGCCTTAAATAATAAAATGTACA
>CM042162.1:61774661-61807161 GCA_023376005.1 Doryteuthis pealeii
AGAGAGATGGTGGGGGCGATTTTTGGTAATACACTACTGATGAGACGTAATAAGGGTTTGAAACAGCTGTACAGTGTTTCAGACAATACACGTGGTATTCGCCTGAGATTCTGCTTGTCGATGATTATTTCATTATAATTAGACAAATTCATCTTAATGTATAGGGGTGTTGTGGAGTGCAGGTATAGCGTTTATAATGCATTGTAATGATGTTTTAAAATTAAATGATAATATACTTTACTTACAATGGCCATTAAGGCGCAATTATCATCTATTAATATATACTAAGGCAGATATTTGGTGTTGTGCAGCGTCGGTGCGAAGTATTTAAGTTTTAATGATAATAAAATATCGAATGTTAAATTATTGAAAGTGCTAATGAACTCTGAATGAGAATTCAGATAATAATTTTTGGAACAGAGTGGGGGGGCTCATGATTGGGACATTTGTTACTTGAAACATTAAGAGAACTTGTTCAGACCATTGTCCTGTATACGTTTTATTCAAGTGGGTTAAAGTTGTTTTTTTTATGTCCTTTGGCTCTGTTAGATTTTTAACTATTTATATTATAGAATAGGAAGAAAAAAAAGAATAAATTCAGTTATTTCTTTATGTATGGAGATTTATAGATTTTAGAGGATATATAATGGAGCAGGCGAGATGAGATTTTTTTTAGTCTGGTTAGCTCAGTATTTTATTCAGATAAAACCAAAGCAATTTTAATCAATAATACTAAAGGCTCATATATTTATTAAGTTCTTAGAGTATCATGATGCAATTAGTTCCCTTGCACACTGTAACGCCTATTTTGTTGTATATAGTAAAATATAATTGGATGTATCTCCTGCTTAGTTTGTTTGTAATAGGTCACACAGGTGGGGTTCGGCCGTCTGGACATTGATATAATCTAACGGCGTCGATCCCAGGGGCCATCCCCCGGCAACACTGCCTCAATTTAAAGGGGCCGAGGGGCTGGGATGTGGATTGCCAGTGCCTTGAGGCGGTTTTTGAGGGGAATGGCGGAAGGGAGATGACGCAATATATATATCAACCTGCACTAAATGAGCTTCGATTGTGGGTGGTCTTACGGTTAATAGGAGACTAATATGTGAGTTTGACCGTACGAAAGTGAGGAGGTACGGCGGTGATAAATTAGGGTAATGATGAGATTGTGTCTAAGCTTTTTAGCAGTGGGGTTCGACCTTTTGTGGACCATGTGTATTATAAATTTGAGCGGCAGTGCGATCCCAGGGGGCATCTCCCCAGGCAAACACCGGTGCGCCTCAATTTTTAAGGGGGCAGGGGCTGGGTTTATTGCGCAGTGCCGACGCGTACCCTTGAGGGCGGAATAGCCGGAACGTAGGGATCGACGCAATTTTTTCACTGCATACTTTATGAGCTTCGGCTTGTGGGTGGTTCACGTTAATAGGGACTTTGTGCGTGACGTAACGTGGGGTCGCGTAAATATATATGGATAAGATATAGTGTATACCAGTTTCGGCTTCGTTCCGTGCTTTGATATAATTACGCGCTGCGATCCGATGGGGGCCAACGTATCCCCATAGGCATAACACTGGCCCCTCGATTTAAAGGGAGGGCTGGTTTTATAGCCCAGTGCCTAGCGCCACGCTCTTGGGGGAATGCGACGGGATGGGGCAATTTTTCACGGTCTGCACTCAGTGGCAGTGAAGCTTCGGCTTTGTGGGTGTCCCACGTTAATAGGAGATTTTGTTGCGGTGGTACCCGTACAAGTGGGGTAAGGGCGGTAACTTTGATGTAGATATTGAGTCTAGCGTGGGTGGTCGGCTCGGTGGATTCATTTTGTAGTAATTAACGGCGCGTCGCATCCCTAGGGGCCGATGGCCCTCAGGGACGCCGTTTGCCCCCTTGATTTTAAAGGGCAGGGCTGTGGTTTATTTGCCTTCAGTGCGGATGGGGCGCCCCTTGAGGGGGAGTTTGCACACGACGTGGGATGGTGCGAGCTAATTTTTCACATAACACTGGCATGAAGCTTCGGCTTGGTGGGTGGTCCCACGTTAATCAGGGACTTGTGTTGGGCGCTGACCGTACAAGTGGGGTAGCGGTAAATTACTCATGTAGATGTATTGTTAACAGTCTTAATGATGTAAAACAATTTTACTAATAATTGAGGTTTAAATAAAAATAAAATCATGGAGAATGTGTGTAAATAACAAAGGGAATTGTGACTTGTGCAGTAATATAGTTTCGGTTACAGACAGACAAACCCACAATCTCCATTATAATAAGATATATATATATATATATATATATATATATATTCCAAAGATTGAGTGAATAAATTTCCCTTACGGCGTAGTAGTTTTACCGTAGTCGTAATTTACAGAGCTCAATGTATTCTCTTATTGTTAGAGTCACAGAGCAAAATATGTACAAGGAAAAATAACGAAGAAGATTTAGATTGAAAGCATAATCATCATCATGTCGCGCTTTCAGCGCGGATATCCATGACAATCTCTCTCCATCCGTCCCTATCGCTAATCATTCTCGGGAGGTCTCTATGCAGCATCCTGCATCCGCACAGAGCTGATCAATGTACGTTTTTGCTGGTCGGCCACACTGGCTTGTCCATACGCTGGCTTCAACAGGAGGACGTCGCTTATGAGTTTGTCCTTGCTTCTCAGCAGTGTCTTGTCCGTCTTACTCTGATGGTTTGTGTGATATGTGGCAGGTGGCCGTACAGCTGTTTTCTCGTAGGGTGTTTGTTTCCATGTCTTGTTCAGGATCAACCGCAGCATTCTTGTGCAGCTCCCATCTAGTTTATTCTCTAGTCGCTTAGATAGGGTCAGGTGGTGCAGCATACAGCAGTACTGATATGACAACGAATAGGCCTCCAGAAATAGTCTATTATGCTTCTAATCTAAAATCTTATTTGTTATTTTTTGATAATCCGTGGTTTTAATGACTAGGGTTTTGGGAGATAATCCTTATAGCGTTTAACTCCCTTATTGTGAAAAATTTTGGAATACTTTAGTATTGGAAAGTCTATTATCATTGTCCGCTCTGTCGGTGGGGCGTTAGAATGCACGCGACTGCACCTCTGCAGAGGGGTAAGACTCCCAATGGGGCCACCTGTTGGCCGTGGGTGGGACCCGTGATACTTAAGGATAGAGCCCAGGTGGATGAGCAGTTCATGCAATGCAATACTCCACTTTGGCCCTATCTTGGGCTAGACGGTGCGGTCGGAGAGGCCCCCTCCGATCAATCGCTCGTCACGTCAAGCCCTAGCACCTATATGATTTTCCCAGCCCTATTGGCCTTATGGCAAGCCCAACCCTTTTTTATCATATGGGTGCTAGAAGGCGGGTCTCAATGTTGGGAATGACGTTAAACTCTATTTGATGGTGAGGTTCCAGTTTTGGAGGTTTGGGAATGTGGAGCACCCTTTCATAACCTTATGTCCCTGGTCCACTCTGACCCGTAGTGGTAGTACCTGTTAGGGTCCATCTATGGGTTAAATAGAAAAACATGTTTATAAACAAAATTGTATTATCCATTTAAGATTTTTATTTCAAAACTTTCTCGGCATTAAATGACCCACTGAGGTTGATATGCCGTAAACAAAACAAACCAAACCAAACCTAATTAATCATTGTTTTTTCCTGTTAATTAAACGTAAATCAACAGAAACTACCTCTATTTTATGGTAAAATTTGGCTAATTTAGACTTCTAGGGCCGGTTTAGCCAGTAGAGTGTTCGGTTAGGAATCACAAGGTTCTTGGTTCGATACCGGCCCCCAACTCAGCGTATGAGTATGTGCGGTAAAGTGAAGAACTGATAGTAGGCGTGGCTCTCCACTCAGATGCTAAAATAATCTCCTTGTCTAGCGCTAGTGAAAAGGGGATATACTCCCTCGCTGTCTGGCTGATACCGACCTTAGGCCGCCCCGATGACAACTTATTTTCAGTCAGTAGAGCACTCGCAAGGTTCTTGGTTCGATACCGGCCCTCGCCAACTCAGCGTATGAGTAGCACAAGGATCCGCGCGGCAAAGTGAAGAGCTGATAGGTGTGAGCTCCACTTCAGATGCAAAAACAATCTCCTTGGTCTAGCGTTCTCTGGCTGATACCGACATTAGGCCACCGTCGAGCCCCAACCACCTACTATTTATCCATAGTTGGAGGGAGAATAGTTGAATTCATACCTTTCCCAAGAGTATTAGTGCTATGTGAAATACAATCAGCCTCGTCCAGAATTTGAACTCAGGCGACGAGCCCATTTCCCACGACTCTAACCATTGAGGGTGTAACAAATATGAACCTAAAGGCGTATGTATAACAGCAACTTTCGGGGGGGGGGTAATTAGGAGCTCTCAAAGTATTTTTGACTAACAATAACAGAGCCCCTTTGGTTTGAATTCAAAGTTTTCCTTCTCCTAGACGGTTGCCATGCCAAGGTTAAAGAGCCCAGTCTGACCTACTATTTACCCATTGCTGGAGGGAGAATAGTTGAATTCGTTCCTTTTCCGTGTGTATAGCGCTATGGAAATGGAAACATCCGCGTCCAAGATTTTGAACTCGGACCGCCAAGTCCATTTCCTATGACGATAACAATTACACTTCGCACCTTTTCAAATTAAACAGGTATTTTTTGTGTTTACGAGAAATTAAACATATGTCTTACTTTTTTATAACAAAAACATCACGAGAATCATAGCAACAAAAATTATTAGTTAATTAGCTTAAAAGCCACCTATACGGCGGCAATTAAAGCTAGCACGACAATAAAGCAATTAAGCCGAGCAAGTTGTTTTTTGCGTGGAAGAGCATCGCTGGGTAATGACAATATGTCAGGTTGATCCTGATTTTCGATCACGACTGAGACCTATAAAGGTTAATTGGGATCTTTCAATCATTCTGTCATGGGGATTTAGGACTATCTGGAATTTTTCCTTGACAATAAACGTAACCCGCGACCCGGAAAACCTAAATTGTTGACGCGGTTCTTAATGACCAAGGCGGGAAGAAAGCATGTGGCCATTTTAGTGCTGTAGGTGAGAGCAGTTTTACAGTGGAGATCCCTTGTGACATGAAGTTTGATCCTTTCTTGAAGTAGAAAAGATGTGCATCAGTTTTAATCCTTGTCCGCTGATCTGTGTTTAAAGAATTGTATAATCGCTTGTTGTTCGCCCTGTAATAGAGCATTTTGACCGACAATTTTATCAACGCGTGGTTTATTATAAAGTGGGCATCATTTTATCCTTGTCCGCTGATCTGTGTTACTGTTAGGATAGTGTGCTTGTCTGTCTCTCCGCTACATCCCCACGAGCATTTGAACGACAATTTTTATCAGCCTTTAAATTATAAATGTAGGCATCAAGTTTTAATCTTGTCCGCTGCTTGTGTTAAAGAATTGTATAATCCTTGTCTGTTCGCCTGTCATCCCACGGAGCATTTGAACGACAATTTATACAACCGTTTAAATTATAATGGTATGCATCATTGGGTGGTAGATACCTTGTGCGCTGATTCTGTGTTATTTAAGAAATTATAATAGTGTCCTGTTCGCTTACATGCCACGAGCATTTGAAGCACAATTTATCAATCTGGTGTGTGGGTGAATGTAGGCATCAGTTTTAATGCCTTGTCGCTGAATACTGTGGTTTAAAGATTGTATAATCCTTGTCTGTTCCGCTGTTACATCCCACGAGCCATTTGAACGAACAATTTATCAACGCCATTTAAATTATAATGTAGCATTCAGAGTTTTAATCCGCTTTGTTCGCTGATCTGTGTAAAGAATTAAATATAATCCTTGTCTGTCTCGCCTGTTATCCCACGAGCATTTTGAACGATAATTTATCAACGCTTTATTTAAATAGATAGAATCACGCTATTTAATCCTTGTCGTGATCTGTGTTAAAGTGTGATAATCTGTGTCTGTTCGCCTGTACAGGATCACGAGGCATTATGAAACGACAATTTATCAACAGATTTTAAATTATAAATGTAGCATCGAGTTTTAATCTTGTCCGCTGATCTCGTGTTAAAGAATTTATAATCCTTGTTCTGTGTCGCGCTAGATATACCACGAGTGTGGAAAACGACAATTCTTCAAACGCCTTTAAATTTAATGTAGCATCAGTTTTAAATATCCTTGTCCGCTGATCTGTGTTAAAGATTGTATACATCCTTGTCTGTATAGAATCGTAACCACGGCATTTGAACGACAATTTAATACAAGCGCAGAGACCTTTAAAATTATAAATGTAGCATCAGTTTTTAATCCTTGTCCCGCCTGATCATGTGTTAAGAATTATATAATTGTCTGTTGCTGTAATCCAGGATTTGAACGGACAATTTATCAACGCCTTAAATTATAAATGTAGCATCAAGTTTTAAATCTTGTCCGCTGCTCTGTGTTAAAGAATTGTATAATCCTTTTGTCATGTTCGGCCTGTACATCCACGAGCAATTCTGAACGACAATTTATAACAGGCCTTATAAATTATAATGTCGCATCATGTTTTTATCCTTGTCGCGCTTATCTGTGTTAAGATTATATAATCTTAGTCTGTTCGCCTGTACATGCCCACGAGCATTTGAACGAAATTTATCAACGCTTTAAATTATAAAATGGTAGCATCAGTTTAATCTTGTCCGTATCTGTGTTAAAGGAATTTATAATCCTTGTCTGTTCACCTGTACATCCCACGAGCATTTGAACGACAATTTATCAACGCCTTTAAATTATAATGTAGCATCAGTTTTAATCCTTGTCGTGATCTTGTGTTACAGAATTGTATATCCTTGTCTGTTCGCTGTACATCCACGAGCATTTGAACGGACAATTCTATCACGCTTTATTATAATGTAGCATCAGTTTTAAATCCTTGTTCGCTGATCTGTGTTAAAGAATTGTATAATCCTTGTCTGTTCGCTGTACATTCCACGAGCATTTGAACGACAATTTACAAGGCCTTTAAATTATAAATGTAGCATCAGTTTTTTAATCTTGTCCGCTTGATCTGTGTTTAAAGAATTTAATATATCTTGTCTTGTTACCTGTAATCCAGAGCATTTGAAGAACAATTTAGTCAACGCTTTAAATTATAAATGTAGCATCAGTTTTAATCATTGTTCCGTGATCTGTTGTTAAAGATTATATAATCCTTTGTCTGTTGCGCTGTACCACGAGCATTTGAACGGAACAATTTATCAACGCTTTTTAATATAATGTAGCATCAGTTTTATCCTTGTCCGCTGATCTGTGTTTAAAGAATTGTATAATCGTTGTTGTTCGCCTTGTAATCCACGAGCATTTGAAGCGACAATTTATAAACGGCTTTAATTATAAAATGTAGCATCAAGTTTTAATCTTGTCCGTGATCTGTGTTTAAAGAATTGTATAATCTTGTCTGTTCGCCTGTTACATCCACGAGCATTTGAACGACAATGTTATAACGCTTTAATTATAAATGTACAGCATCAGTTTTAAATCCTTGTCCGCTGATCTGTGTTAAAGAATTGTATAATCTTGTTGTTCGCGCTGTAATCCCACGAGCATTTGAACGACAATTTATCAACGCTTTAATTATAAATGTAGCATAGTTTTAATCCTTGTCGTGCTGATTGTTGGTTAAAGAATTGTATCATCCTTGTCTGTTGCCTGTACAATCCGGAGCATTTGAAACGACAATTTTCAACGCCTTTAAATTTATAAAATTAGCATGAGTTTTAATTCCTTGCGCTGATTTGTGTTTAAAGAATTATATAATTTGTCTGTTCGCCTGTACATCCACGAGCATTTGAACGACAATTTATAACGCCTTTAAATTATAAATGTAGCATCAGTTTTAAATCCTTGTCCGTGATCTGGTGTTAAAAAGAATTGTATATCCTTGTCTGTTGCCTGTAATCCAGAGCTTTGAACGACAATTTAATACGCTTTAAATTTATAAATGTAGCATCAGTTTTAATCTTGTCCGCTGATCTGTGTTAAAGAATTGTATATGCTTGTCTGTTCGCCTGTACATCACGAGCATTTGAAACAATTTATCAACAGCCTTTTAAATTATAATGTAGCATCAGTTTTTAATCCTTGTTCCGCTGATCTGTGATTAAAGATTGTATAATCTGGTCTGTTCGCCTGTAACAAATTTCCCGCACGAGCATTTTGAACGACAATTTATCAACGCCTTTAAATTATAAATGTAGCATCGTTTTTCCTTGTTCGCCTGATCTGTGTTAAAGAATTGTATAAACCTTGTCCTGTTCGCCTGTTACATCCACGGCATTTGAACGACAATTTATCAACGGCCTTTAAATTATAAATGTAGCATCAGTTTTATCCTTGTCGTGATTGTGTTAAAGAATTATTATCCTTGTCTCTTCGCCTGTATCTCACGAGATTTGAACGACAATTTATAACGCTTTAAATTTATAAATGTGCATCAGTTTTAATCCTTGTCCGCTGATCTGGTGTTAAAGAATTGGTATAAATCCTTGTCTTTGTTGCACTGTAGCATCCACGGAGCATTTGAAGACAATTTATCACGCCTTTAAAATTATAATGTAGCATCAGTTTTAATCCTTGTCCGCTGATGCTGTGTTAGAATTATATAATCCTTGTCTGTTCAACCTGTAGCATCCAAGAAGCATTTGAACGACATTTATCACGCCTTTAAATTATAATGTAGCATCAGTTTTAATCCTGTCCAAGCTGAGTGTGTGTTAAAGAATTGTATAATCCTTGTCTGTTCGCCTGTACATCCACGAGCATTTGACGACAATTTATCAACGCCTTTAAAATTATAAATGTAGCATCAGTTTTCTAATCCTTGTTCCGCTGATCTGTGTTATAAGAATTGTATAATCTTGTCTGTTCGCCTGTACATCCACGAGCATTTGACGACAGATTATCAACTGCCCTTTAAATTATTAATGTAGGCATCAGTTTTTAATCCTTGTCGCTGATTGTGGTTAAAGAATTGTATAATCCTTGGTCTGTTGCCTGTACATGCCACGAGCATTTGAACGACAATTTTATAAACGCTTTAAATTATAAAATGTAGCATCAGTTTTACATCCTTGTCCGCTGATCTGTGTTAAAGAATTGTATATCTTGTCTGTTGCGCTGTATTCCACGAGCATTTGAAGCGAAATTTTCACCGCCTTTAAATTATAAATGTAGCATCAAGTTTTAATCCTTTCCGCTGACTGTGTTAAAGATTGGTATAATCTTGTCTGTTCGCCTGTTACATCCACGAGATTTGCAAAACGACAATTTTATAACGCTTTAAATTATAAAGTAGCATAGTTTTAAAATCCTTGTCGCTGATCTGTGTTAAAGAATTGTATAATCCTTGTCTGTTCGCCTGTACATCCCACGAGCATTTGAACGACAATTTATCAACGCCTTTAAATTATAAATGTAGCATCAGTTTTAATCCTTGTCCGCTGATCTGTGTTAAAGAATTGTATAATCATTGTCTGTTCGCCTGTACATCCCACGAGCATTTGAACGACAATTTATCAACGCCTTAAATTATAAATGTAGCATCAGTTTTAATCCTTGTCCGCTGATCTGTGTTAAAGAATGTATAATCCTTGTCTGTTCGCCTGTACATCCCACGAGCATTTGAACGACAATTTATCAACGCCTTTAAATTATAAATGTAGCATCAGGTTTAATCCTTGTCCGCTGATCTGTGTTAAAGAATTATATAATCCTTGTCTGTTCGCCTGTACATCCCACGAGCATTTGAACGACAATTTATCAACGCCTTTAAATTATAAATGTAGCATCAGTTTTTAATCCTTGTCCGCTGATCTGTGTTAAAGAATTGTATAATCCTTGTCTGTTCGCCTGTACATCCACGAGCATTTGAACGACAATTTATCAACACTTTAAATTATAAATGTTGCATCAGTTTTAATCCTTGTCAGTGGTCCGTGTTAAAGTAATTGTATAATCCTCGTTTGTTCGCCTGTTACATAAACATGCCGCCGTACACAGTGAAGTTAAGCAATTTCTATGTGAGGTGTGCAATGCGTCGTTTAAAAGAAAATATGACCGGGATCGACATACCGCCGTACACAGTGAATTTAGGCTATTTGTATGTGAGGTGTGCACTAAGTCCTTTAAAAGAAAATCTCACTTGAGTCAACATGCCGCCATACACAGTAAAGTTAAGCCATTTGTATGTGAGGTGTGTACTAAGACCTTTAAAACAAAACCAAACTTGGATCGACATGCCGTCGTACACAGTGAAGATAGGCCATTTGTATGTAAGGTGTGCAATGTGACATTTACACGGGAAATTGAACGGCACTTTATCAACGCCTTTAAATAGTAAATCAAATACATGTTTGAGCGTTTTGATTGGCCGATTCAACCATGTTTGGAAGAGTTTATAAATTTAAGTTGTGGTCTTCATCACACCTTATATACCAGAAATAATTCAACAAATCCTAAGTCATAGAAAATAGTAACATTGAAATGTGTGTGTGTGTGTGTGTGTGTGTGTGTTTATAGAAACTGTGTAGTTACCAACCCTCCGCACGTGTAGGATGGGATACAACGTCTATTCTTAAGTTTAATCTGATAGATCAAAACGTATACTTTTAATTGCTCTAATACAGGCATTGAGTAGCTTCACAGGGAAGCATGGATTACCATGGATTACATATGTGACAACTAAGTCTTTAAATTCTATTTACATTAAGGAACAAAGTTAATGATTGCTACCATTAATTTATTTATTATCAATTAAAAGCCAAGGAATACATATATAAAAAAAAACTTTTTAAAAAAGAAAGTAAAAAAGACTATTACTGACCGAGTTCAAATAATAAAACGTACAAGTGTCACTGTCACTTTATAGCCATGTGTTGGTTGAAAGCAGGAGAAGGCAAGAGGAAAGACTCACTCCATTTCATTGACTGAGTTAGCCTCCTCCTTCCGCAACTCAAAGGAAGAGCTGAGAGACAACGCGTTGATAACAACTTTGTTTCTTAAAAACACATTTCTCTAAACTACCCTTTTCGCCCAGGAATTTTTGGAATTTTTTAAACCTGAGGTACTGTAAAAGCGTCGTATGAGAGCGCAGTTTTCGTGCGGGTCTCACCTATGCTTGCTGGGGGCCACATGCGGCTTGCGGGTCACATGTTTGACACCCTTCGCTCTAATAGATCCCAAAGTAGACATATGTTTAATTTCTCGTAAACACAAAAATACCTGTTTAATTTGAAGAGGCGCGAAGTGTAATGGTTATCGTCATAGGAAATGGACTTGGCGGTCCGAGTTCAAATCTTGGACGCGGATGTTTGCATTTCCCATAGTGGTAATACACACGGGAAAGGAACGAATTAAACTCTTCTCCCTCCAGCAATGGGTAAATAGTAGGTTAGACTGGGCTCTTTAACCTTGGCATGGCAACCGGTCTAGGAGAAGGAAAACTTTGAATTCAAACCAAAGGGGCTCTGTTCTTGTTAGTCAAAGAGCTCCTATCCCCCCCCCACCGAAAGTTGCTCTTATACACACGCCTTTAGGTTCATATTTGTACACCCTCAATGGTTAGAGTCGTAGGCAATGGGCTCGTCGGCCTGAGTTCAAATTTTGAACGAGGCTGATTGTATTTCACATAGCGCTAATACTCTTGGGAAAGGTATGAATTCAACTATTCTCTCTCAAACTATGGATAAATAGTAGGGTGGATTGGGCTCTTTAATCTTGCTACAGCAACTCCTCTAGGTGAAGGGAAACCTGGTAAACTTCTCTAAAGAAATTGACCTTGTGTCACATCCTGCTTGTGCGGAGACGTTGGTAGATATGTATATTTGCACAGCCTTATACACATATATATACATAAGGCCTTTGGCATACACACTAGGGCAGGTCAATTTTTCACTTTTTAAAAAATATCAAATTGTCCATCTATGCAAAAGTTGTGTGTTAGTATACTGAATACTGATATAAAAATTAGATATTTTACTTGTACCATTGTTTGAGGAAATAGCATTAAAGATCGTCTGTTACAGCTTAATTAATGAGGTAAAAATCAGCATGTCGGTGGTGATGGGGGAGGGACACATTTTCAATTTGAATTCTATTTATAATATCTAATTCGCGCATGGTGTAATGGTTAAAGTCATGGGAAATGGACTCGTCGCTCCGAGTTCAAATCCTGGACGTGGTAATAGCATTTCACTTAGGGCTAATACCCTTGCGAAAGGTATGAATCCTACTCTCCCTCCAGTTATGGATAAATAGCAGGGCAGACTGGACTCTTTAACCATGTCTAGGTAACCAGTATAGGAGAAGGAAAACTCTGAATTCAAACCTGTTGAACTCCGCTTAAGAAATTGACCTTGTGTCGTATCCTGCTCGTGCGGAGGAGTTGGTAAATATATATAATATCTAATTCGTTTCATTTTAATAAAATAAAATAACATTTCCTATTTAGATATTGAAAACGGTAAATTTTCAAACCAATTTCTTAGAATTTTAATGCATTTCAGTAGATGGTCTTTGATGCTATTTCCTCAAACAATGGTGCAAGTAAAAGATCTATTTTTTGGTATTTTTTGATATTTTAAAAAAGTGAAAAATCGACCTACCCTAATACACACGCACATACATACAGACTACATTACTATTTCTCTTTATCTTAACCACCCCCACGCACTTACACAGATTCATGCAAAAGGCACGCACACATACTTATACACCTCAACTGCCTATTTATAAATTGTCAAGATCCCGGCCTATTCATAAGCGAAGTAGATTCCCAAAACAGCTTATCATAAACTCGACTGACTGTAAACCCGTTGGGTACTCGTTGTAAAAACCATCCATGATGATACTGTGACTCCTATTTTATATGAAAGGATAACAAATTCTAATTAGTATTTCATAGTTATCTCAGTTATATCGAAGATTGAACATCGATGTTCAGCGTGGACACAGACCCCACACAAAATTATGATTTGAACTAGAACTCACTTTCTTTTTCTAAGAGTATTCAAAGTGTATTGTTCTAATAAATCTTGTTATTATGTGTCCTTTTTGCCGGTTCCAGTTACACATACACACGCGCACACACATATATATTAATGATGATTTTAATGATATATTGAGCAAATTTTTTAAAGATCGTAAATATTTTTTTAAAAACAAATAAAAACTAAAATAATTCAGTTTCTTATAAAATCTTGCACATTTTGCATTCTTGTAAAATCTAAAGTGCTTTCTATTTTTCTCTTTGACAAGAAGTTAAAAAATTATAACTTGCTTTGCATTCTTGTAAAATTTAAAGTGTTTTTTTAGTCTTAAAACATATTATAATTGATATTTATTCTGTTTAAAAGTGTGATTGACTAACTTTTCAATTGAGTTTTCTCAAAAATTATTAGGTAACAATATTAAAGTAGTTTTTTATTAAATAAATATTTGTTTTTAGGATCTAAAAATATGAAATTTAAAACTTAAAATTATGTGTTTCATATCTAAATGAATTTTATCTACTAATTAGGTATATAATGGTTTTCTCAAGGTGCATATGGAGGCTGCGAACGGTAATATTTATTTCAAAGAATTTCGATATATTTCCATTGAATCAGTTTGATTGAAATGATTCCGTAATTTAAAAGAAATAATTCGTTGATTAATAAGTCAACACTGAAAAAATTACTAAAATCTGATAATTCCCTGATTTTTGGTAACTCTTTGTTTATCAATCTAGGGTTAGTGACTTGTCACTTATAAGCTTCCGTAGACGCAGGCATATCACGTTAAACTTCTTTCCCTACAAAAGGTAAACAACTTTTACAAACTACGTGCTAACAACGAAAAAAATTATATGACATTTTAATAAGTATAAACTAGTTAGTCATTTTTCTGTACATAGTGTATTTAATGTAAATACCACAGTCTGAATCTATTATGTCAGTCAGTTGATATATCTATAGATATTAAACATTTGTAAAAACTAATTTTCTTATAAAATCTTTTACTTTCTGCATTTTTGTTGAAACTAAAGTGTTTTTGTAGTTTTATAAAATCTTGCATATTCGGTGTTCTTGTAAAATCTAAAATGTTTTTGTCGTCTTATTGAAATCGTGCACATTCTCCATTCTTGTAAAATCTAAAGTACTTGTGTAGTCTTATAAAATCTTTTACATTCTACATTCTTGTAAATCTAAAACGATTTTGTAGTCTTATAAGTCTTGCACATTTTGTGTTCTTGTAAAATCTAAAGCGATTTTGTAGTCTTATAAGTCTTTCACATTCTGTGTTCTTGTAAAATCTAAATCGATTTTGTAGTCTTATAAATCTTGCACATTCTGTGTTCTTGTAAAATCTAAATCGATTTTGTAGTCTTATAAATCTTGCACATTCTGTGTTCTTGTAAAATCTAAAGCGATTTTGTAGTCTTATAAGTCTTGCACATTCTGTGTTCTTGTAAATCTAAAGCGATTTTGTAGTCTTATAATCTTGCACATTCTGTGTTCTTGTAAAATCTAAAGCGATTTTGTAGTCTTATAAATCTTGCACATTCTGTGTTCTTGTAAAATCTAAAGCGATTTTGTAGTCTTATAAATCTTGCACATTCGTGTTCTTGTAAAATCTAAAGTGCTTCTGTGTAAAATCTAAAGTGCTCGTGTAGTCACATAAATCTTGCACATTTTACATTCTTGTAAAATCTAAAGTGTTTTATAAAATCTTGCACATTCTGTGTTCTTTAAAATTCTAAAGCGGTTTTGTCATCGTATAAAATATGTTACATTCTGCATTCTTATAACATCTAAATTGTTTTTGTAGTCTTATAAAATCTTATACATTTTATATTCTTGTAAAATCGAAAATGTTTGTGTAAAATCTTAGATATATCTAATTTCTGATGAAATCCAAAGTGTTTTTGCATTCTTTTAAAATCTTAGATATCCAGACTTCTTATGAAATATAAAGTGTTTTTGTAGTCTTATAAAATCTTGTACATTTTATATTCTTGTAAAATCGAAAATGTTTATGTAAAATCTTACATAAATTTAACTTCTGATGAAATCCAAAGTGTTTTTGCATTCTTTAAAAATCTTAGATATCCAGACTTCTTATGAAATATAAAGTGTTTTTGTAGTCTTATAAAATCTTGTACATTTTATATTCTTGTAAAATCGAAAATGTTTATGTAAAATCTTAAATATATCTAATTCCTGATGAAATCCAAAGTGTTTTTGTAGTCTTATAAAATCTTGTACATTTTATATTCTTGTAAAATCGAAAATGTTTATGGAAAATCCTACATATATCTAATTTCTAGTGAAATCCAAAGTGTTTTTGTAGTCTTATAAAATCTTGTATTTCTTGTAAAATCGAAAATGTTTATGGAAAATCTTACATATATCTAACTTTAACTCTAATATAAAGTGTTTTGCACTCTGAAAAAAAAAAAAGAATATTTTTGCATGTTTACAAAAACCTGAAATATTTCGCATTCTTCTAAAATCGGAATCAATGGTTTAGACAGTTTACGTGTAGTTAGAAACATTAATATTGCTCAGTGAAGAGAAGGATAAAAATAACTTAACGTAAAAGCGTATACCTAACTGGGCTTGTCTAAAGATCATCTAAAACGCGTACGTGCACACACACACACACACACACACACACACGTAATGTTTACGTACCAACTGCAGTATTACACCTCACGCATGCGCATACACAAATATAGACAGAGGCTAATAGACACATACACGCGCATACACACATATGTATAAAAATACACGCAAACACTGACATTCCATAATATACCCTCTTGCTTACGCAGGCCCAGTTTCCAGATCCACCCCCCATCCTATTACTACCAAATACCTCCGCCCGCCTCGGGGTTTTTTTTTGTTTGTTGTTACTCTCTCATTTTTTTTCTCTCGTACATTCTTTTAACACATACAAACATATAACGTCTCCTTGCATCTTCAGCAGCAGCGACGGCCGATCTCCACCAAAAACTCCTCGAAAAACTAAAAAAAAGTAAAAAAATAAACCCACAAAAAACACCACTTTAATAATCAATACTTCACCGGCCAGTCAGGGTCCAAACTTATTGACCAGTTTAAAAAGCAAAAACAAAACAACACCCCAAAAAATAACAAGAACAGCCTAAACCTCTTAAAGAGTTTTACCAAACAAAGAGTCCCTCTTCAGGATGGGATGTGAAGGAACAGATTCGTTATTCAGTAACGGGTACGTATAGATTTTCATGTTTGCTAAAGAGTTACCATTCCTTCAGTCTATTCGCTGTTGGCTGCCTTTTTCGTGTTTATTATACCCCACACTTGTTCTCCTACTAGGATTCTTCCACTCACACACTACGTGACCGAGAAAGGAAGGGATCGTCGTACCTTACCCCATAACCTTTTCGCGGACACAAGGAAGCCATATTGGCCGATTCTGTCTTCATCGTTCATATTTAAGCCCATTCATCACTGGCTATATATATATATATATATATATATATATATATATATATATATATATATATATATATATATATATATATATATATATATATATATATATGTGTCTGTATATATATATAATATATATATATATATATATATATATATATATATATATGTATGTTTCAGTATATACATTTAATTACACGGATATTTTTAGATATATGCACACAAACTAATATATTTTAACTGTATATACATATGTATATATATATATTTCGCTAGCTAGTGCTAGCGAAAAGAGGTATAGACCTCCTTGCTGTCCGGCTGTTACCGACAAAAGACTACTCCGCCAACTTTACTTTTATACACAAATATATTATAATTTATGCTAAATATATTTTAATATATTCTAAATATATTTTAACTTTATATACACAAACTAATATATACTAAACTAACTATTTTAATATATTCTATATATACTTTAACTATATATACATAAACTAATATGTATTTATTTATTATTACTATATAGTATATCTATCATAGATATTGAGCACCTTTCTAATAATACCACAAATATTGACCCTCCACTAGCCCATCAAATGAGATAGTGATAACCATACACTATATATATATATATATATATATATATATGAAGTAGCCAAACAGTGTGTTTGAAAATGGCGAAGGCCGACAATTTGTGGGAGATTATGTGCTTAATTAAAGTCATACCTAATTTTGTTAATTAATTAATTATAACTAAATGAAATAGGCGTGCATATCGGTTTAAATGTAAAGCGTAAACAAATCGAGAAAAGGTCATCTCTGTATGTACATTTCAGCCCATTAGGCCTCATCAGCAGAGCTATAGACAGAGATGACTTTTTCTCGATTTGTTTACGCTTTACATTTAAACCGATATGCACGCCTAATTCATTTAGTTATGATTAATTAATTAACAAAATTAGGTATGACTTTAATTAAGCACATAATCCCCCCCCCATATTATATATATATGTGTGTGTGTGTGTGTGTGTGTTTGTGTGCGTGCGTGTGTGCGTGTGTGTGTGTGTGTGTGTGTTGTGTGTTAACAGCCGACAATGCTTTAAGAATCTTAGAGCATTATAAAAAAGACACAACTTTTACCTGGACCCAAAAGTTAAATAAACAACATATTTACAAATTCATCTTGAAATTCTAAATAAATTGTTTGTAATTATGAATATTATTCGTTGTTTGAGAAGAAAAACAAAAAAATATATCGCATTTTGATAGAGGTAAATTTATTAAAAATAAAGTTTGTTTACTGTTTAAATTTAAAATAAGGCCACATATAGTTATTTGATTAGTTAGTTTGGCACAAGGCCAGAAATACGGGAATCACAGTGATAATCGAATATATATATATATATATATATATATATATATATATATATATATATGTATATTGGTCATATGTGGTGGTATATTTATGATTTATTCATATATGTGCTCAATATCGTAGATAGAGCATTTATATCTAAGTTAGAGTAGCGTTGAAATTAAATCACCGTCACTTGGTTACTGACAGTTTCTCGTCTCTGCAATTGTTTAAATTGATTTGAACAATAACTATATATATATATATATATATATATATATATATATATATATATATATATCGTCGAGGTGGCCTAATGTCGGTATCAGCCAGACAGCGAGGGAGTCTGTCCCCTTTTCACTAGCGCTAGACCAAGGAGATTATTTGGGCATCTGAGGTGGGGAACCACACCTACCATCATCTCTTTACTTTACCACACAGATCCCTGTGCTACTCATACGCTGATATATATATATATATATATATATATATATATAATATATATATATATATATATATATACTAGATTTGGTACAAAGCTACAAGTATGCAGCATTTAATGAGGATCGAACTCTCGATTCAGTTATTGATCTACGAGACTACATTGCTGACCATTTCACCACGAAGAATAATTGACACCACGACGTAATCGTTAGTTGATGCACACTTAGCTTAACGGGTATCGGTAAAGGAAATGGAATCGGCGACCCGAGGTCAAATCCTGTCGGTGTTGTTTGCGACTTTCTTCGCGCTAATGTCGTTGGGAAAGGCATGAAACTATCTCTCCCAGTTAGGGATAAATAGTAGGGCAGACTGGGTTCTTTAGCCTTGATAATGTAACTAGTCTAGGAGAGGGAGAACTCTGAATTCAAATTGCCCCAGAAAATTGACCTTGTGTCGCATCCTGTTCGTTGTGGAGAGGTTGGGTAAATATACACAGTAATCCTTAAGTGGTGTCTATGACGTTTTTTTGCAGGGGGGGGTCTAGTGTGGAATATTTGAATAAAATATGGATTTATTTTAAATTTTTATTTCAAATCAGATGAAGTAAACCAGAAAACACAAAGAAAGAAAGAAAAAGTCAAAACAACAACAAAAACAAACAAAACAACCCCCCCCACACCACCAAAACAACAACAACAAAAACAAACAAACAAACAAATTTCCCCTAAAAAAACATCGGTAATACAAAATATTTTCCTGACCATCCACCAGGCCGGATTGGGTAATCTGTTCTGTGCGGTAAAATGGGGGAGCTGACGGTAGGTGTGGCGCTCCACCATAACAAAATATCTTCCTTGTCTAGTGCTAGCGAAAAGAGGGATAGACCTCCTTGCTGTCCGGCTGTTACCGACAAAAGGCCACCTCGCCAACTTTACTTTTATATCCCCCAAAGTTACTTGCAGGACCGGTGTGAGGGTCTTATAGTCCCCACTGCGAATCTATAAGGGTTCTCCATTCTATTACAGAGTAGTATTCATATAAAATATATGAAACCTAACTTCTCCGCCTCTCTCTCTCTCTCTCTCTCTCTCTCTCTCTCTCTCTCTCTATATATATATATATATATATATATATATATATATATAAATATAGAGATATATAGATAAAAGGATATGAAAACACACAATGCTGTTAAAATGAAAATATTTTATGTCATATTAAGATTATTTTCATTTTAACAGCATTGTGTGTTTTCATATATTTTTATCTATATTTATACCGTCGGATTCATTTCCTTACTCTGAACGTATATATATATATATATATATTATATATATATATATATATATATATATATATGTGTGTGTGCGTGTATCACTGATGTTGAACACTCTATTAATACGGTATAAAAGCTTTGTCCATCACTAACTCACCAAGGAAACTAGTGATAACCATATATATATATATATATATATATATATATATATATATATATATATTGGGAGATTATGTGCTTAATTAAAGTCAAACCTAATTTGTTAATTAATTAATTATAATTATATGAATTAGGCGTGCATATCGGTTTAAATGTAAAGCGTAAACAAATCGAGAAAAAGTCATTTACGCTTTACATTTAAACCGATATGCACGCCTAATTCATATAATTATAATTAATTAATTAACAAATTAGGTTTGACTTTAATTAAGCACATAATCTCCCCAAAATTGTCAGCCTTCGCCATTTCAAACACATTGTTTGTTCACTTCACACACACACACATATATATATATATATATATATATGTGTGTGTGTGTGTGTGGGTGGGGGGTGGTGTAAAAGAAATACACCTTAAATTGTATTCTTTTGCGTAAAATGGATTTCGAAACATCAGAATGAAGATCTATGCCAAGAATTCGGAAATCTTTCTGGCACAAAATACATCCGCCCGGAATTTTTTTTTACGCCAGAGACATTCCTCTGTAGGTGTTGATACAGCTAAATTTCACAATAACAAAGTAGAAACGAATTCTCTTTCCAAGTTAATATTACTGATTGATTATTTTCAAAAGTTCCACTTAGACGGAGCAAGGTACTATGACCCCACCCCCCCAAAAAAAACCCAAATATCACTATATATATATTTACCAACCCCTCCGCACGAGCAGGATGCGACGCAAGGTCAATTTCTTAAGCGGAGTTCAACAGGTTTGAATTCAGAGTTTTCCTTCTCCTAGACCGGTTGCCTAACCAAGGTTAAAGAGCCCAGTCTGTCCTACTATTTATCCATAGCTGGAGGGAGAGTAGGATTTATACCTTTCCCAAGGGTATTAGCGCTAAGTGAAATGCAATTACCACGTCCAGGATTTGAACTCGGGGCGACGAGTCCATTTCCCATGACTTTAACCATTACGCCATGCGCTTCCTACCTAATATCACTATATATGCTAGCAAGAATATGCACCTTCCGGCCGTAAATATTTAAGTTTTAATGTAATGAAATATATCAAATTAGAAAGACAAACAAAATTAAATAATGAAGCATATAAAAAGATTGGACTTATTTTTATTATAAATTATTTGGTTTGATTTTGTTTTACGGCATATCAACCTCAGTGGGTCATTTAATGCCGATAAAGTTTTGAAATATCAATTCTTAATGGATAATACAATTTTGTTTATCAACTCATGTTTTTCTATTTAACCCATAGATGGGACAAATAAATTATAAGATCTATTTGACCCATAGGTGTTACCTTAAATGTGACTATCACTCCAGGTCAGATAGGACGTGGGAGTACGTGCGATGAAAGGGTACTACACGCTCCCAAATTCCCAGAACTGGATCCTCCCCATAGATGAAGTTTTTGCTAGTCGGCCAACATCGGTGGGTCAATCATAGGATTGATTTTACTACGTTGGAAAATGAAACAATGATATTAGAGATCAATAACATTAAGTAATTATTTATTAAACCAGGTTTTGTTAAAACCAGTATGCAAATTAACTACAACATATATTATGTAAACCTTTATTTCTTAGTGATATATAAAACGCATTTTAGGATTTTAACCACTCTAATAACATGGTCTGTTTTGGGGCAAATCTAACTCAGATTTTCATAGAGACACCGTTAATAAATTCTATGTATTAATAATTTTGACTATAAATTAAATATTGATAAACTTACGCAATTCCTGAGAGTATTGTGACGTAAGCAGTGACGTAGTTTCAGTTACAGACAGACACCGAATCTCCATCATAATAAGATATATAAAATTTTTTGCTATTTTGTTTTGTCATTTTATGCAGAGGGCTTAATATAACAACAACAACAACAACAACAATATTAATAATAATAATAATAATAATAATAATAATAATAATAATAATAATAATCTGAGAAGACTTGATGTCATTCAGACTTCAGTGAAAGAACACCAGCTAATGCTAATGTGAAAAACTCGTTAGAAGTGAAATAATAATAATAATAATAATAATAATAATAACACTACTACTACTACTACTACTACTACTACTACTACTACTACTAATAATAATAATAATAATGATAATGATAATAATAGATACTTTTATTTATTAATCCATGACAACTGTTTCATGCCTAATACAATTATTCAGCTTCGTCCGTAAGAATAATTGTTTCAAACATGAAGCAGCTGTTATAGACTATTAAATAGAACAGCGTTTATTATTATTATTATTATTATTATTATTATTATTATTATTATTATTATTATTATTATTATACATATGTGTGTTGGTTTCTTTCTTTGTTCTCGTTGCATATGAATATTCATGTGTTATTTAATGCTAAAGCCATCCTTGTAGAAGAACAGTTGTGGTAATATCTAACCCATAGCTTGGAGTTGAGGGGGTTCTTACCTTTCCCAAGGGTATTAGTCCGCGAAAGTGACCGTAATAGCGTGACTAGAGTTCGAATTTATTTATGAGGGTGTCGCAATTCAGCACGTCAGCCACGGGACCCCCCCCCCCCAATATGTGAGTGTGAGTGTTTACACTGCTGTTCAGAAGTATTTGAACGAACAGACGATTTGCTTCTGATCCTTTTTTTTGCAGAGCATTACACAATAAAACAAAGCAAAACAAAAACGAAAACAAAAACGAACAAAACAAACAAAACACACACACACACACACACACACACACACACACACACACACACACACACACACACACACACACAGACACACACACACACACACACACAACAAAAACAAATGAATTTATTGCAATCAACATTTTTTGGCTTCTGAATGCTAGAATTCTGGTAAAATCTTTTTGTTCTTAAAAATCTTTTTTAAAGAATTAAATCATTGAATGAGAACATTTTTCTTCTATCTCCCTAAGTCAGTGGTTCTCAACCGAGGTCCACATGAACCTCCAGGGTTCATGCAACGTTAGTAGGGTCCCACACGAAAAAAAATGTTTAATTGGGGGTCCACTGTGTTATCTTAGTGGTCCGTAGAGCAATTCTACTTTAGAACAATTGCTATTACTGAGAATTAAATTTCTATAGTAATCTACGCCATATTATACGAAATGGGGGTCCAGTGTGATATCTTAGTGGTTCATAGAGTAATTCTACTTTAGAACAATTGCTATTACTGAGAATTAAATTTCTACAGTAATCTACGCCATATTATACGAAATGGGGGTCCAGTGTGATATCTTAGTGGTTCATAGAGTAATTCTACTTTAGAACAATTGTTATTACTGAGAATTAAATTTCTACAGTAATCTACGCCTCATTATACGAAATGGGGGTCCACTGTGATATCTTAGTGGTCCATAAACCAATTCTACTTTAGAACAATTGTTATTACTGAGAATTAAATTTCTACAGTAATCTACGCCTCATTATACGAAATGGGGGTCCACTGTGATATCTTAGTGGTCTATAGAGTAATTCTACTTTAGAACAATTGCTATTACTGAGAATTAAATTTCTACAGTAATCTACGCCATACTATACGAATTGGGGGTCCACTGTGATATCTTAGTGGTCCATAGAGCAATTCTTCTTTAGAACAATTGTTATTACTGAGAATTAGATTTCTACAGTTTATTATGAATTATTTACTAGTGTACATAATTGTTCTATATAATTTAATTGTTAAATATATTCATTTGTAATAAATTAGTTTTCCTTCAAGATAAAGCATAATCATTCACTATTTTTTAAATTTTTTTAATACAATTCCTTTACTTTTTTATTAGTGAAAAATTTAAAATCTTTTTTCTCTGTGGACTGGCTATGAGAGTAAAAAAAAAAAATTAAAAAAAATGTAAAAGGGGTCCATGGGTTAAAAAAGGTTGAGAACCACTCCTCTAGAGAGTCTCGTAATTAGGTGACTCTGGGAAAATAGTTTAGAATTTAGTCGGAGACTGAGTGCCTGATTTGGGCAGACGTAGCCATGTATCCCAATTCCTACAAGTCGACAAAGAATGTATTGGGGAATAAAAATGTTTTTATACATTTGTTTTATAGATCATAGCTTTTCTATATACAGAATTTAATTAATTGTTAAATATGTTTATTTGCAATAAATTAATTTTCATTAAAAAATTTACTATTCCTTTACCCTTTTTGATAATTGAAAAATATAAGGAGCTTGTTCTTTGTGTAATGGCTAAGGGGACAAAAAAAAAGAAGAAAAAAAAAAGAAGAAGAGTAAAAGGAGTACATGGTAAAAAAAAAGGTTGGGAACATATATGTAAGAAAAAAAAAGTTCTGATAGTGTAATATGAAGAAATAGGGAACAAAAATTGTTCAATATACCCTCCTCATACAAGATCCAAATTTTTCTCTCTCCAATCTTTTAATTGCCTCACAGATTGTTTTGTAGTATTATAATTGGGAAAATCCAATAGATTTTTTTTTATTTTATGGCCAAAAATACATTCGAACCATTAAATTTGTTGGTAAATGCACCCCACTAAAAGGGTCAATCTACTTATTTTTTTAAAGGCACGCTACCATAACTTAAATATAAATGCATGCTCTATCAATGATATTGAGCACTGTCTACCTACAAATATAGCATCCATATTATCTACAACACACACACACACACACACACACACACACACACACACACATATATATATATATATATATATATATATATATATATATATATATATATATATATACTGTCACTGTTTGTTTAATGGAAACTTGTGAGCCCCTCCTGCTGCTGATTCCTATTGCTACTGCTCGTTTTAAAAGTGAGACAACGGAAACATTCCACCAGTTTCACACCTGATGATGACACAAGACGTGCAGAAAGCGCTCGTGAAAGAACCTTTGGTGGATTGCTACACCAATTCCACCCAGATATTAAAAAGATGGCCAGACTGTTAGAAAGGATCGAAAAAAACTCGTTCGACAAAATATCGTCAGTAGAGTTTAACAATATATATATATATATATAATATATATTATATATTGTTCAAAACCGATCAAGGGGATTGAAAAGGCGAACTCGTGTTGCTATTAGGAAGAGCTGACAACCGTGTAAGTGTGTAAGTTAATTTGGAGGCCACTTCCGTTCAAAATTCTTTATGACCCCCTGCAAAAATAGCCAATAAAAAGATTTTGTTATTTAAATGTTAATAAACAGTACTCTCTATTGGATATTGACTAAACTACCTCCCAGTTGTCCTCATTTTTATTGTTATATACACAACGTTTCGGCCGATGTACCCTCCGGACTCCTTTAGGTGTATCTTGCCAAACTCGGGAACCTTCTTGTCGTAATCGGGAGCCTTCGCGTCGTAATTGTGAGCCTACATATCATTATCGGCAGTTCGACAAGAAGATTCTCGATTTCGACTAGAAGGTTCCCAATTTCGACAAGAAACACCTGAACAAGACCGGAGAGCACATCGACCGAAACGTTGTGTATGTAACAATAAAGACGAGGACAACACTCCGAAAAATCTAAATAATACAAATTATCAAGCCTCATATAAATAATTATTCGGCGTTTGAGTTGGATGAGCGTGGTCTAATGGTTAGAGTCGTAGGAAATGGGCTCGTCAACCCGAGTACAAATCCTGGACGAAGCTACAGTTCACATAACGCTCGGAGCCCCTAAAGGTGGCGTGATGCTGAAATCCAGTGCTACCCATCAACTCCTGCGACACTACTGTTGCCAAACCGCATTGGTACCTTACCTTTCTTTTGGATCACAACAGCAGTGTGGAGAGGGGGATTTGCTGCACGGGCAACAGCTTATCCTCCATGCGAACCCGCCCAGGCTATGTAGTCCAAAGAAAGAAAAAAAAAACTTTGACACTGCTCCATCATCTCTCGTAGACGGAAGGTTGCGAACCAATACCCTTGGGAAAGGTATGAATCCAACTACTCTCCCTCCAGCTATGGGTAAAAAGTAGGATAGACTGGGCTCTTTAACCTTGGTTAGGCAACCAGTCTAAGAGAAGGAAAACTCTGAATTCAAACCTGTTAAACTCTGCTTAGGGGTGGTCACTACTAGAATTGACTCAGTTCTAATTAGTCATCTATTTCACCAATACTAATAAATTAGCCTATAAATTTTTATTAAAAATAATGGAAGTATGTTCCTATTCTTAAGAATCGGGAAAATTCGGATGTACTCGGCAAAATTCGACAAAGCATGTGGTGACAAGGGGTTAAACACATTGAAGATTTGATGTATATCATGTAATATTCATATAAACATAATTTGTTCATGTTCTACATGTTTGTCTAAAAGGCTGGAGTGATGCCAACAACGTTTATACCAACTTGAGTGCTTAAATAAAAATAACTGCCTTGTTTACTTGATAAATACTGGCATATTCAAACTGGGTGGAATTATAGAACGTACATACGACCCCATATTGTAATAGTATATATATATATATATATAATATATATATATATATATATATATATTGAAAATTCGGGACAAAGGTGTTTGCCTTTCACTACACACACACACACACACACACATATATATATATATATAATATTATATATATATATATATTAAATTCTGTGTGGAATTATAGAACGTAGATACGACCTCACATTGCAATAGTACATACACACACACACACACACACAACACACACACACACACACACACATATATATATATATAAGGTGTGTCAAAAAAAGTATCGGGATTTTTTGTAATTTTGACACACCTTGTATTCTGAAAAAAATAACATTCCATTCATTCTTTATTTCTATCTTGGTAAATACAGCTTTAATCTTGGTACTTTTTTGACACACTTTGTATTCTGAATATATATATATATATATATATTATATATATATATATATATATATATATACAGGGTGGTTGTAAAGTAACTCTCTTCCCTATATTAAAAATCTTATAATTTACTTCAGAGTCATTATTCAAAAAAATTAATAAGGGTGGAACATGCATAACAAGAGGCTTTATTCAAATTTCTGTATGAACACTTGTGTTCGCCTCCACGCTCCCAAGCCGCTCGGGAATAGCACCAACTGAACTTCCCAGGAACTCTTGCCGAATGGAAGAAATAAATTCTCGTATTCGTACTTCAAGTTCTTTCAAAGTCTTTGGGTTTCATAGAGTAGACTTGCCCCGCCAACCAACTCCAAAGAAAAATGTCGCCACGTGTTAAATCAGGGCTTCTGGCCGGCCATTCATGCGGACCACGTCTACCCATCCTTCTCACAGGAAATTTAGTCATTCACGAACAATAATAGCAAAATGTGGAGGAGCCCTATCTTGCTCAATAAAAATTAAATTGCCATATATTAAAAAAACATGGAGGTACGTGGTGTAATGGCCAGAGTCGAAGGAAATGGACTCGTCAACCCGAGTTCAAATCCTGGACAAAGCTGTTTGCATTTCACATAGCGCCGATACCCTTGGGAAAGGTATATATCCAACTACTCTCCTTCCAGCTATGGGTAAATAGTAGGACAGACTGGGCTTTTAACCATGGCTAGGTAACCAGTCTAGAGAAGGGAAACTCTGAATTAAAATTTGTTAAACTCTGCTTAAGAAATTGACCTTGTGTCACATCCTACTCGTGCGTTGGGTTTGGTAAATATATATATTAAGGAACATACATTAAAGAATTGAGAAAAATGTAAGTGTATATAAAAAATGTAGTTTATATACAGTTTAGTTTAGAGAGTTACTTTTGAATCACCCAGTATATATATGTGATATTTTCTAAGCTAAAATGTATAAATTCCTCTTTTTAAGAAATATTTATTTAATTAATTATTTATTTTGTACGCCAAAAATATTGTAGCTTGTAAAAGTGCGCCCCAAGCAAGAAAGGTTTTTTTTTTAAACTGGTGGCCTAAACTAAACCTAGGTTGTATATACAAGACAGGTACTTTTACGAAGTAGCTGCCTTGCATGTTTAGGCATACGAAGAATGGTTCTGGCAAGAGAGGCAGGTGAAGAGGGAGGAATGGCGGGAGGAGAAAAAGAAAGAGAGAGAGGGGATGCGAAAGAGATAGAGAGAATGGTTCAGGGCAGATGAGAAGAGAGAGAGAGAGAGAGAGAGAGAGAGAGAGAGAGAGGAGAGAGAGAGAGAGGGGGCTGGTATATAGGGTATATTTATAGCAAACACCCCACTGAGCCACGTCCCGATGTTTATTACAGACTCGAGTAACATCACTCCTGATAATGAACTAACGGCAGTTAAGTAATCTGAGACTCTGGGTCATTAGACGCGTGGTTCCTTTACCAACTGCACCGTGCATGCTCCCCTCGTACCCCCGCCCCCACGCAATTGATGAGAGAAAATATAATTAGCCGAGCAATAAACAGGATTCAGATGAACAGTAATTTCTTACCCTAATGAAAATGGACAAGAAAACAAAAATATAGTTTTATATGATGCGAAACCAACAGAAGACAAAAACTACGACTCATTATTTAGAGTTTCTCATCCCCCTTCAAAAAAAAAAAAAACCCCCCCAAAAAAAACAACAACAATCATAAACAACATCAAAAGCATAAGTACATATAGTATATATATTAAATAAATTCCAGAGAAAGAGAGAGAGAGAGAGAGAGAGAGAGAGAGAGAGAGAGAGAGAGAGAGAGAGAGAGAGAGAGAGAGAGAGAGAGAGATTTAAGTCAAGATTATTATACTTTTACATATTGAACTATTTACAATAGCTCCTAAGTAAACATATCAAACGTTGTAATAATCCTAGGTCCTGTTGAGGGGATTGTAAGAAGACAAAAAAAAAGCTGAAAACTAAATATAACCTAATTATAAAAAATATGCCCTTTTCACGAGCGCTAGACCAAGGAGATTGTTTTTTAGCATCTGAGGTGGAGCGCCACACCTACCATCAGCTCCTTACTTTACCTCACAGATCCCTATACTACTCATACGCTGAGTTGGCGCGGGCCGGTATCGAACTAGGAACCTTGTGGTTTCTAGCCGAACGCTCTACCGACTGAGCTAACCAGGCCCTTAGACTCCCTTGCTGATTGGCTGATATCGACTTTAGGCCACCCCGACAACTTTACTTACTTATAATAATATAACAGTCAAAAAGTATAACCTATATATTATTATCTTGGTTCACCCTCTGGTTAAAGATGAGTCCAATATGAAATGCAAAAGTGTAAATCCTGATTATCTGGTATCGCTTATTCGCCGAATTCTTATTTCTTATGAGTGTCATCACTTCAGCTAAATAATTTTTATTATAATGGAAGAAAGGTAAGAAAAATGAAAAAATATGATAATAAAGAAGGAAAGAGAATATGGGATAGGCAGAAAGAAGAGGAAGCGATAACGCTAATCTGTTTCAATAAAACATAATGAAAAGAGAGAGAGAGAGAGAGAGAGAGAGAGAGAAGAGAGAGAGAGAGAGAGAGAGAGAGAGAGAGAGAGAGAGATTTAAGTCAAGATTATTATATTTTTTACATATTGAACTATTTACAATAGCTCCTAAGTAAACATATCAAACGTTGTAATAATGCAATTGTCATACTGTGGTATATCCACAGGTCTTGCTAGTATATAGTAAATACGTTCCCTCACCTAGTTCTGGGTAAAGGCCCAGTGAGGGATTGTGAGAACACGAAAGAAAGCTGAAAACAAAATACAACCTAATTATAATAATATATCAGTAAAAAGTATTACAAAAAAGTAAATACAAGGAAAAAACTAGCAAATATATGCACCCTCCGGGTGTAAGTATTTAAGTTTTAATGTAATAAAATATTATACTGAGTTAGAAAGGCTAATGAAACTAAATAAGAATGCAGATAAAAAGATTTGAAACAGAGGGAGTATAACCAAAATTAGAGCAACTAACTCTTCCATCACTCCAGTCTTTCTTAATTTAACTATTTAGTTAAAATAGGAAGTAAAGAATAAAATTACAGTTATTTCTTCTTAGAAATCCATAATACTAAGCATATATTTATTAAAATAACATTTTTAATATCAATATACAAATTAGCCTTCCCTTTCACACTATCAACCGCTATTTTGTTGTATAAATACAATTGCATATTATTAGTATGTAGATATGGCCAACAGAATTAATAATGTATAACAAATTTTATCAACAATGGATGTTTAGATAAAAATAAAACCATGGAGAATGTGACGTAAATTGTGACTTGAGTAGTAATATAGTTTTGGTTACAGACAGACGGGCAAACACACAATCTCAATTATAATAAGAAGGATATATCAGTTAAAATGTATAATCTTCTATACATAAATATACTTGTTCCTTAATCTTCCAACCGTTATTACCTTGCACCACCCACTCTCTAGTTAAAAATGAAACCGTCCAAAATGTAAATCCTGATTATCTGGTGTCGCTTATCAGCCGAATTCTTATTTTTTATGAGTTCCGTCACCCCGGCTAAAAAACGGACCCATTCCGTTTTTATTATAAAGAAATAAATTCACTATCTATTCACCTTCGAACTCATTCTATTCAAATAAAGTCCCATTATTATTGTAATCTGAGTCATTCTGTTCAATTATAAGGAACTAGCTATCAGTTTTTGCACTTTGTATGTGGTGGGAGAGCCGCTGTGGGCAGTTTAAAGTAGGCAAAGAGTTAAATAAACGATTCAGTTCGAGGTTCCATGAAGGCTCCCGATTATGACATGAAGGCTTCCAAGTTCGACAAGAAACACCCGAAGACCGGAGGGCATATCGGCTGAAACGTTGTGTATATGACAATAAATATTCGGTGTCTGTAACCGAAATACGTCACTGCTTACATCACAATACCCTCAGAAATTGCATAAATTTATAGTCAAAATCATTAATACATTGAATAAAGAACAACCCTATTCTATATACTCAGAAATTAAGTATGCAGCATTATACGGTTCATATTGTTAGTTAAAACAAGTTTTAACAAATATATACCCGATATTATAGATTATATGTAGTTTGTTTTATTTTAATATATATTTAAGAAATCTAACGTATAGAGTTTTACGAGAAAATTATTTACAAACAAGAAATAGTCACATAATGTTCTAAATTAAATTTTATATACGGTAACAAAAAAACCCAAAAATTCTGTTTTGATTATCGTCTGTCGTAAAACAAAATTTTATGACAGACGATAATCAAAACAGAACGGTTTTGGCGCCCTACAAACGAAACACCTTAAATATTTGAATTAATTTGAATTTAGCTGTAAAAAAACTAGGTTTTATTAGAAAGAAAACTTACTTGTTTGAATATTGACAACAAAAGTATATTATCATGTCTATTATTTTAAAAGAATATAAGATTTCAAAGATCTGTTTAACATTTTTTTACGAAAGAGCATGGCAAACATTAACTTTTACAACACCCGGTGGGTGTTTTTTTGCTAGTACATATAATTTTGTTGTTTTATTAAGACCTTATGCAAATGAAAATGTTAATTTGCATAGTACAAAGGCAAAGTTTGATAGCAACTAATAGCGACATCCTATACTTTTACAACATAAGCAATTAAGAAATAAATAGGTACTGCTAAACGGAGCGTAAAATGCATTTTTGACAAAATGACTTTAGCCCCCCCCCCCAGAAAATAATTTACCAAAAATCAGGGAATTATCGGATTTTAATGAAATTTTCAGTGTTTATTTATCAATGAATGATCTTTATAATGCATTACTTATTTTATTTCAAAACTTTCTAATTTTTTTCAGGTCACTTATTTTTGACCCCACTTATGTTGGGGGCGTAACTTTTTTTTCAAGTTGGTCTTATAGTTTTCTAATTACAGTATAAATAATGAGATAAAATACTGAACTTATGAATAGAAACAAAAAAAAAAAAAAAAAAAAATTACGATGGCTTTTCTATGAGAAAATAAGTACCGAAAATTGAAAAATAAAATGTAAAAAAATAATAAATAATTAATTCTTTGGAGATTACTTTTTACTCATTTCGATAATTATTTAATTGGCTATTATCTTATAAAAGAAAAAAACTATACATTGATATTTTTTCTGCTTAAAAGGGGGGGGTATATTTTCAATAGAGTTTTTCTTCAAAACATTACTTTATGTGTCTAAAATAAGGTTTGCATTAAATAGATATTTATTTCTAGAATCTAAAAATATAACATTCTAAAATTAATTATTAATTGATTATTTTAAATGAATTTTATATATTAATTTTTCATAGCAAAAATACTAAATTGAAGTTTTGAAATAAAATAACTGATGCATTATAAAATTCATTAATTGATAAATCAATACTGAAAATTTCATTAAATCGGATAATTACCTGATTTTTGGTAATTTTTTTTTTGCAATCGCGAATGTTACATAAAATTTATAAACAAGCGCGTAAAACCATTGAAAAATAAACAGAATGGCGGATCGCGTCGAAATTGACCAAAAGAAATAGTTTTAAATCTATTAAAAATAAACTGCATATGTAATGATATTTTTCTTTTTTCAGTGATGGTTAATATGTTACTACTTATCGATTTAGAGAAAGTTTGACCTTAAATAATAGATTTAGTTATTTTTAATTCGCTTTTAAAATTCGTAGCAGACGACAAAAATGCCAGTCCCTTGAAATAAAACATATTATCCAGAAAATCTAAATAAAATACACGCTATAAATTTCTAACAAAGGTGAAACTGTTATATATTGGATGCACAGAGAAGATAAAGTAGCACTCATTGGCATAGATAATGTTGACACTCTCAGGCATTGGATGCT
>CM042162.1:61812161-61822161 GCA_023376005.1 Doryteuthis pealeii
GTCTATGCGATTTTCTAACCAAGTGCCGTTTTCATTTCCATTCTACACTGACTTAGATATACGTGCTCTACCCAAAATATTGAGCACTATTTACTTATAAATATAGCACATCTCATCATCTCATGAGTTGGCCAGGGCTAGTATCGAACACGGAACCTTGTGGTTTCAAGACGAATTTCGTGTTATTTTGAGGATCTCTTCGAAATCCAATAAAGAATATATATATATATATATGTATATATATATAAGTTAAAAGAAAGGAAATGAATCCGACGGTATAAGATGAAAAATGCGGCGGAAGTGCTCACATTCGAAACTATTGTATACCTTTTTTTCTTTTTTTTTCTTTTTTGCAACATCAAGGTTTTTGTTTTGAACTCATATGACTTTTGTCTCCGCGCTTAACAATACGGAGTATAAACAAGCTCTGATGACGATTTTCATAAAATCGAAATATTGTTCAATATCAGCTATGTTATAAAATGTTTTCAGTTTAACAGCATTTTGTGGTGTTTTCATATCCTTTTATCTATACTCATATATATATATATATATATATATATATATATATATATATATATATATATAAAGGAATGTGTGGTAAATAAGTATGTTTAGAATTGGGAATATGGCCGTAAGTGGGAGTGGTGATGTTGCTACCACTCAGAAATATCTTTAGAGCTTTTACGAGCGTAGAAATAAATTAAAAAAAAAAAACTACGCAAAAGAGAATATGTTAAAACAAAAGAAAAAAAAAACCATCTCTAAAGTCGATCAGGAATTTTATTGTATGAGGTTGATTCTTAGTTTTGAATAGTAAAGTAAGTAAAGTCGTCGGGGCCTAATGTCGGTATCAGCCAGACAGCCAGGGAGTCTATCCCCTTTTCACTAGCGCTAGACCAAGGAGATTATTTTAGAGTCTGAGGTGGAGCGCCACACCTACCATCAGCTCCTCACTTTACCGCACAGACCCCTGTGCTAGTTAGACGCTGGGTTGGTGAGGGCCGGTATCGAACCAGGAACCTTGTAGTTCCTAACCGAACGCTCTACCGACTGAGCTAACACGGGTTGATATGCCATAAAATCCAAACGAAACCTAATTTCTTTTCGCTTTCTTTTATTTTTATTCTATGGTCTATGGGAACGGCATAATCCACTAGTTCTTTTCTCCTTGTTAATTGATATTAGATCTGATTTTCTCATCTGAATTGGTTGATGTGTTTGTATATCAAATTGATTGTTGGTTGTTTTGTTTTACGGCATATCAACCCTTTTCGGGTCATTTAATGCCGGATCAAGTCATTTTCTTAAACAAAGGACTCAGTGAGAGATGGTTGGTTGGTTGTTTTATCAACCTTTTCGGTCATTTAATGCCGGATCAAGCCATTTCTTAAACAAAGGACTCAGTGAGAGATGGTTTTGGTTGTTTTGTTTTACGGCATATCAATCCTTTTCGGGTCATTTAATGCCGGATCAAGCCATTTTTTTAAACAAAGGACTCAGTGAGAGATGGTTGGTTGGTTGTTTTGTTTTACGGCATATCAACCCTTTTCGGGTCATTTATGCTATTGAGGTAGTTAGGAGCTTTAAGATAGAAACAAGAGATCGCTTCAAGGACACGGAGAATTCATAAAAAAATAGCAAGGAAATATTAATTACAGTAGCCAATAATAACAGTTGCAATATATGGAGAAGAAGAAAAACAAGAGAAACAATAAAACAAAAATGGCAAGAAAAAAATTATATGGATGTTTTATATATATATATATATATATATATATATATATATATATATTATATATAAGTTATGGAATCCTTTGGTAAGTTTATAAGTCCTGTCCAGCGTAGTGTTAAAGGTCCAGTGATTTAATCCTATGTTCCGTCGTCCACGAAGGTTCAAAGTAGCTATGAGTAGTTATATGACCAGTATGCTTAGCTTAAGTATTGTTTCAGCAGCAGAGTACTGCCAGTGGTTGGCCAAGAGGTTGATGACATGGTTCTCGGTGAGTCTATAAATAGAAGCGGGCATCTAGCACACACCTTATATACAAAAAACGCCAACAATGGATACTTCAAACGACTAATTGGGAAGATTTTATATGAAAAGACCTCGACCTGGTAAAGAAAAGAAAAACTTTGAGAGAATCTGAATCACTCATGATTTCAGCACAAACTAATTCCATAAAAAGAAATGGTAATCTGAATATTAGCTACATAAATAAGAGTAACTTCCCCTTGTTTCTTTCACTTTGAGGAAGCCTTTTGTTTTGGTTGGCCATTTTCATTTCACCGCAAATCTACACAACTGCATGTTTTAACACAAAAATATAATAAAATGTGTTCTTAATAATAACAATTAAGTTCTTTTCAAATAGAAAAATTAAGAATGCCTTTTATGATATTTTCGTGTTAAAACATGCAGTTGTATTGATTCGAACAAATTCGTATTTTCAGTGTAGAGAATGTACTTCGGGATTTGTCCATCATCCACCCGGCGGACATGGCCCACCCATCGGAGACGACGCTGTTTCAGTAGAGAACACAAGTTGGGAAATTGAGCTATAACTCTCTATAACTAACCATTTGAGATAAGGCCAATGATATGTTGAGAGAGAGAGAGAGAGAGAGAGAGAGAGAGAGAGAGAGAGAGAGAGAGAGAGAGAGAGAGAGAGAGAGAGAGAGAGAGATAGATTGATGAATATGCATAGAACGAGTTAGATAGATAGATCTGAATTGCCGAGGAAGTTTGAGCTCGAAGAGTATCGAACTTATTCAACAAACCTATGGATAAAAATAGCAAACTTAGTGCCTTATCGCTTAAGAACAAACACAGGACAATTGAGGAAGTGGAAAAAGAATAGACTCCCTCGCTGTCCGGCTATTACCAATAATAGAGCACTCCACCGACTTTAATACTATTCCTATCCATAACTAACAATTTGACATAAGGCCATTAATATGTTGAGAGAGAGAGAGAGAGAGAGAGAGAGAGAGAGAGAATAGATTGATGAATATGCATAGAACGAGATAAATAGATAGATCTGAATTACCGAGAAAGTTTGAATTATTTTAAATTGCAATACCCGGTAATACTTAGGAAAGGTGGAGTTATTCACAGTTCCCAGAGTGCGTCTGACAATGCTAGCAAAACTGGTTACTCATATTGCATTTTCAATAGCAATCTTTGCTAGGTGTGTTTATGACGGATCAGTTTTTTATGGAAATATCAATGGCTTTTTAATTTATAAGTACTTCTTCCATCCAGCTTTCTTCATTCAGAGTAAATAAGCCGGTGAAGTTTGAGCTCGAAGAGTATCGAACTTATTCAACAAACCTATGGATAAGAATAGCAAACTTAGTGCCTTATCGCTTAAGAACAAACACAGGACAATTGAGGAAGTGGAAAAAGAATAGACTCCCTCGCTGTCCGGCTAATACCAATAATAGAGCACTCCGCCGACTTTAATACTATTCCTATCTATAACTAGCAATTTGACATAATGCCATTAATATGTTGAGAGAGAGAGAGAGAGAGAGAGAGGAGAGAGAGAGAGAGAGAGAGAGAGAGAGAGAGAGAGAGAGAATAGATTGATGAATATGCATAGAACGAGATAGATAGATCTGAATTGCCGAGGAAGTTTGAGCTCGAAGAGTATCGAACTTATTCAACAAACCTATGGATAAGAATAGCAAACAGTGCCTTATCGCTTAAGAACAAACACAGGACAATTGAGGAAGTGGAAAAAGAATAGACTCCTTTACCGAGAAAGTTTGAATTATTTTAAATTGCAATACCCGGTATTACTTGGGAAAGGTGGGGTTATTCACAGTTCCCAGAGTGCGCCTGACAATGCTAGCAAACCTGGTTACTCATATTGCATTTTCAATAGCAATCTTTGCTAGGTGTGTTTATGACGGATCAGTTTTTTATGGAAATATCAATGGCTTTTTAATTTATAAGTACTTCTTCCATCCAGCTTTCTTCATTCAGAGTAAATAAGCCGGTGAAGTTTGAGCTCGAAGAGTATCGAACTTATTCAACAAACCTATGTATAAGAATAGCAAACTTAGTGCCTTATCGCTTAAGAACAAACACAGGACAATTGAGGAAGTGGAAAAAGAATAGACCCCCTCGCTGTCCGGCTAATACCAATAATAGGTCACTCCGCTACTAATACTATTCCTATCCATAACTAACAATTTGACATAAGGCCATTAATATGGAGAGAGAGAGAGAGAGAGAGAGAGAGAGAGAGAGAGAGAGAGAGAGAGAGAGAGAGAGAGAATAGATTGATGAATATGCATAGAACGAGATAGATAGATAGATCTAAATATCCGAATTGCCGAGGAAGTTTGAGCTCGAAGAGTATCGAACTTATTCAACAAACCTATGGATAAGAATAGCAAACTTAGTGCCTTATCGCTTAAGAACAAACACAGGACAATTGAGGAAGAATAGACCCCCTCGCTGTCCGGCTATTACCAATAATAGGTCACTCCGCTACTAATACTATTCCTATCTATAACTAACAATTTGACATAAAGCTACCAGTTGCTTATTATACCTAGTCTTTCTAAGTAGTCGTCTTATTACAGATATATTGACATTGCCTAACTTTTGTGATAAGCTAGGATTTAGCCGTTCATTCAATAAGGCTGTATATATTTACTTACCGTATAGATCAATATATAATGAATAAAGATAAGTAGATATGTACATAAAAGAGAGTCCAGCAATAATTAATAGTTTTTTTTCTTCTTCTTCTTCTGTTGGGCTTTCGTTAATAATTTTTTCTGACATTGAATCAACCACAGAACGAAGCTAACTCCTTAATTGCGTGGTGTGTGCCGATTCGTCGGTAAAAAGCTTTGTCCGTTTGTTTCCAGATGTTCACGGTTGACAGGCGCCCGCAGAATTTACACAGCATAGTTATTAAGTAAAATATATGATTTGGTGGTTATTGCATAGCGGAAAAATAATGATTACAAGGCGATGGGCGGAGAAGGGAATTCAGGGCATGGAGATGAGGAAAGATAAATGGGGACAGTATCTATCTATCTATCTATCTATCTATCTATCTATCTATCTATCTATCTATTTCAGTCTATTCATATCTATCTATCTATCTATCTATTTATCTATCTATCTATCTATCTATCTCTTCATATCTGTCTATCTATTTATCTATATCTTATCTATCTATCTATCTATCTATCTATGTCAGTCTCTTATCTATTATCTATCTATCTATCTATCTATCTATATATCTATCTTCATCTCTCTTCATTTCTATCTATCTATCTATCATATCTCAGTCTATTCATATCTATCTATCTATCTATCTATCTATCTATCTATCAATCATCAATCAATCATCTCTTCATATCTATCTATCTATCTATCTATCTATCTATCTATCTATCTCTATCTATCTATGTATCTCTATTATCTTATCTATCTATCTATTATCTATCAGTCTCTTAATATCTATGTATCTATCTATCTATCTATTATCTATATCTATCTATCTATCTCTATCTATAATCTATCTATCTATCTATCTATCTATCTATCTATCTCTATCTATCTATCTATCTCTCAGTCTCTTCATATCTATCTATCTATCTATCTATCTATCTATCTATCTATCTATCTATCTAGTCTCTTCATATCTATCTATCTATCTATCTATCTATCTATCTATCTAGTCTCTTCATATCTATCTATGTCTAATATCCATTTATATATCTATGTCAGTCTTGTAATATCTATCTATCTATACTATCTACCTGGAGTGGTAGTACCGTTAGGCATCATCAATGGATTAAATAAAGAAAAAACGGGTATTAAAAAATATGTTTAAAAAATTGAGTATGGAAAAAAATTGAATACCCAATAAGAATGAATAAAACAAAATATCTTCAGCATAGAATAACACAACAAGGTTAACAGCTTGGGTAATCTGATATGTGTGGTAAAGTGGGAACTGATGGTAGGTGTGGTACTCCACCTCATCCAAAAAAAATCTCCCTGGTCTAGCGCTAACGAAAAGCGGGATAGACTCCCTCGCTGATCTGCTGATACAGACAATAAGCCACTACGCCAACTTTACTTTTACTTAAGCCTGTTAAATAACAGGATCACAACATTTTATAGGTAATAGCGAGGTAGAAATGGGCATTTCCCAGTTGGAATTCAGACCACCTGGTTATATGTACTTTTATGCAATGGTCTTGATACCGGCCACTCGGGTTGAAAGAGTTAAGTTTTAATTATTCTGGCACCAACTAGATTGTTTGATTTGGAAGTAATCGATTGCCATTGAATGGTAATTATTCTTTCTTTCTTTCTTTCTTTCTTTTCTTTCTTTCTTTCTTTCTTTCTTTCTTTGATTTCCTTTCACACTCCTCTTTGGTTTTTAATAACTTCCTTTTCATACCTTTTTTTTGTCTCTCTCTCTCTCTCTCTCTCTCTCTCTCTCTCTCTCTCTATATATATATATATATATAATAGGTTATCTTCCTTCCTTCCTTCCTTCCTTCATTCATTCATTCTTTCTTTCTTTCCATTTTAAGGCTTATCTTCGTTTATTCGTTCTTTCTTTCGTTCTTTCTTTCTTTCTTTCTTTCTTTCTTTCTGTCCATTTTAAAGTTTATTTTCGTTTATTCTTTCTTTCTTTCTTTCTTTCTTTCTTCTTTTTTCTTACCACACTTTTGTGTTTTTTTTTTTGTTTCATTCTTTTTATCTATTTTTCTAAATATCCAAAGTCTATTCTTTCTTTGGTCATCTTTCTTTCTTTCTTTCTTTCTGTCAAATCCATTTCTTTCTTTCTTTCTTTCTTCTTTTTTCTTTTTCTTTCTTTCTAATCCATTTCTTTCTTTCTTTCTTTCTTTTTTTTCTTCTTTCTTTCAATTATTTCTTTCTTTCTTTCTTTCTTTCTTCCTTTCTTTCTTTCTTTTTTTCTTTCTTTCTTTCTAATCCATTTCTTTCTTTCTTTCTTTTTCTTTCTTTCTTTTCTTTCTTTCTTTTCTTTCTAATCCATTTCTTTCTTTCTTTCTTTTTTCTTTCTTTCTTTCTTTCTTTCTTTCTTTCTTTCTTTCTTTTCTTTCTTTCTTTCTTTCTTTCTTTCTTTCTTTTCTTTTTTCTTTCTTTCTTTCTTTCTTTTTTCTTTCTTCTTTTTTTAATCCATTTCTTTTTTCTTTCTTTTTTCTTTCTTTCTTTCTTTCTTTCTTTCAAATTTCTTTCTTCTTTCTTTCTTTCTTTCTTTCTTTCTAATCATTTGTTTGTTTGTTTGTTTCTTTCTAATCCATTTTTTCTTTATTTCTTCTTTCCTTCCTTCCTTTCTTTACATTTCTTTAATTTTCTTTTACACCTCCATTTTGTTTTCGACCATATCCTTCTTCCTTTCGTTTCCTCTTTCTTTCTTATCCTTAATCTATTTATGATATTATTCATCTTGTGACTCTTGTATGATTATCTCCAACATTCTCAGCGTCACCCTAAACGCCTTGTTTCCATAAACAACGTTCCTCGCACCACCATCCCAAGCCCCACCCCATCCCTATCATCAAGGTTTCTCCCTCAATATTTGCCCCCGTAAATACTCTGCTATTATTGTAGAGGCAGATTAATTCAATAAACTGGTTCCGTCGTGAATGGCCGACCGTGGCGAGATCTTGTTTCGGATTTCAACGCCAACCGAGATTGCCTTTTCGGTTTGCGTCAGTTGAGATTAAATTAATCTAGTTGCCTTATTAGCAATAAAAGAAGTCGGAGTCCGGAGTCGGAGTCGAGGCACATCTAAATTGCGTTCCACAACCTTTGAAAGGGGTTTTTACCACTTAAGGGTTATGTCTTTAATCGATAATTTGTGCTGAAGGAGTTTAGAACAAAAAAAAAAAAAAAAAAGAATAAAAGAAAAAGGAGTCGGAGTCAAAAAGTCTCATAGTCGGAAGTCGGAAGTCGGAAGCAAATATTGATGAAATGATCTGATTGCGTTTCCAACAAACTTTGAAAAAGGTTTTTACACTTAAGGGTTATGTCTTTAATCGATAATTTTTGTGAAGGAGTTTAGAAAAAAAAAAAAAAAAAGAATAAAAGAAAAAAGGATTCGGAGTCAAAGTCATAGTCGGAGAGTCGCAGTCGGAAGGCAAAATATGAATGAAATACTGATTGCGTTCCCAACAAACTTTGAAAAGGTTTTTACACTTAAGGTTATGTCTTTAATATCGATAATTTGTGTGAAGGAGTTTAGAACAAAAAAAAAAAAAAACAAAAAAAAAAAAATATTAAAAGAAAAAAGGAGTCGGAGTCGGAGTCAGAAGTCAGAGTCGGAGTCGGAAGCAAATATGAATGAAATCTGATTGCGTTCCAACAACTTTGAAAGGTTTTTACAACTTAAGGGTTATGTTTTAATCGATAATTTTGCTGAAGGAGTTTAGCAAAACAAAAAAAACCAAAAAAAAAAAAAAAAAAAATTAAAAAGAAAAGGATTCGGAGCAAAGTCATAGTCGGAGTCGGAAGCAAATAATGAATGAAAAATCTGATTGCGTTTCCAACAATACTTTGAAAAGGTTTTTAACACATCTTAAGGGTTATGTCTTTAATCGATAATTTGTGTGAAGGAGTTTCAGAAACAAAAAAAAAAAAAAAAAAAAAAAGAACAAAAAGAATAAAAAGAAAAAGGATTCGGAGTTTAAGTCATAGTCGGAGTGGAGTCGGAAGCAAATATGAATGAAATCTGATTGCGTTCGCAACAAACTTTGAAAGGTTTTTTAACACTTAAGGGTTTGTCTTTAATTCGATAATTTTGTGTGAAGGAGTTTTAGAAAAAAAAAAAAAAAAAAAAAAGAATTAAAAGAAAAAAGGAGTCCGGAGTCAGAAGTCATAGTCGGAGTCGGAGAGCAAAATATGAATGAAATCTGATTGCGTTCCAACAAACTTTGAAAGGTTTTTACACTTAAGGTTATGTTTTAATCGATAATTTTGTGAAGGAGTTTAGAGAAAAAAAAAAAAAAAAAAAAAGAAAAGAAAAAACGGATTCGGAGTCAAAGTCATAGTCCGGAGTCGGAGTCGGAAGCAAATATGAATGAAATCTGATTGCGTTTCAACAAACTTTGAAGGTTTTTACACTTAAGGGTTATGTCTTTAAATCGATAATTTGTGTGAAGGAGTTTAGAACAAAAAAAAAAAAAAAAAAAGAAATAAAAAGAAAAAGTTCGGAGTCAAAGTCATAGTCGGAGTCGGAGTCGGAAAGCACTATGAGAATGAAATCTGATTTGCGTTCAACAAACTTTGAAAAGGTTTTTACAACTTAAGGGTTATGTCTTTAAAAATCGAATAATTTGTGTGAAGGAGTTTAGAACAAAAAAAAAAAAAAAAAAAAAAAAAAGATTAAAGAAAAGGAGTTCGGAGTCGGAGTCAAGGTCAGAGGTCCGGGGTCGGAAGCAAAATATGAATGAATCTGATTGCGTTCAAAAACTTTGAAAGGTTTTTACACTTAAGGGTTATGTCTTTAAATCGATAATTTGTGTGAAGGAGTTTAGAACAAAAAAAAAAAAAAAAAAAAAAAAAAAAAAATTAAAAGAAAAAAGGAGTCGGAGTCGGAGTCAGAGTCAGAGTCGGAGTCGGAACAAATATGAATGAAATCTGATTGCGTTCCAACAAACTTTGAAAGGTTTTTTAACACTTAAGGGTTATGTCTTTAATCGATAATTTGTGTGAAGGAGTTTAGAAACAAAAAAACAAAAAAAAAAAAAAAAGAAATAAAAAGAAAAAAGGATTCGGAGTCAAAGTCATAGTCGGAGTCGGAAGCAAATATGAATGAAAATCTGATTGCGTTCCAACAAACTTTGAAAGGTTTTTACACTTAAGGGTTATGTCTTTAATCGATAATTTGTTGTGAAGGAGTTTAGAACAAAAAAAAAAAAAAAAAAAAAAAAAAAGAAACAAAAGAAATAAAAGAAAAAAGGATCGGAGTTAAATCATAGTCGGAGTCGG
>CM042162.1:61832161-61882161 GCA_023376005.1 Doryteuthis pealeii
GATTGGTTATTTGATTTTAACGGCATTTATTGTAGAAGAACAGTAGTGGCACCAGTTAACGAACAGCTAGGGGAAGTGAGGAGGTTCATACCTTTCCCAACTGTATTTGTACGAAAGGAACTTAATAGCCCGACTGGGGTTCGAACTTGCTCACCACGATGTCGCAGCACAGAACGTTAACCACTACACCACGGAGATTCCTCCCAGTAAGCAATTGACTTCCTTAGTCTAACCCAAAGCTAGAATCTATTTACAATATCCTAAGCAGTTACCCATAATATATATATATATATATATATATATATATATATATATATATATATATATATATATATATATATATAAGTGTATTTAGGCAGCATTTTTTCTTTTATACAGGTTTCGTTGAATTGAACAGACAATTCCTGTCTGACAAGTCTTTCATTGATCCGTTCTAATCTTCGGGCCATCCTTCTAGTTTCAGGGTGGAACTGGTATACCAGTCCACCGAATGTTTCAACACTAGCGCTTTCGGCAATACACTTTGCCATCCTCAGGTGGGAAACGATGGAATAGTTTTCATGTCTCGTTTTTAACGAGAACGAGTAGAAGCAAGGAATTAGTGGGAGGTAATATCAATTGGTAGTGGGAGGTTTGGAATGGTAGTAGTTTGAATAAAGCAGTGGTGATTTTTTTTGGGGGGGGCACAGGTTGTGATAAGGGGGGATAATGGAAGTAATGTAGGCAGATATATATATATAATAATATATACCCCACACGAGCAGGATGTGACACAAGGTCAATTTTTTAAGCGTAGTTTAACAGGTTTGAATTCAGAGTTTTCCTTATCCTAAACTGGTTATCTCACAAGAGCCTCGTCTGGGAATTGAACTCGAGTCGGGGAGTCCATTTCCTACAATTCTAACCATTACACAACGAGCCTCCCACAAGTTGAGCTCATAAGTCACTGGGTAGAAGCCTTTCTCTAACCTGTGTTAGATAAAACCTTGTTAATTTCTAACAACCTGGTCTTGCATTTTCAGTCAGTGTTCCTTATTCTATTCGTATGTAAAAACATAACCAGGGGGAACCATTGTCCTTCGGGTATCTTCACTTTATCAAATTTGGCCCACTTTGTAAAGATTTTGGACACACCTGCACTTACACATTGTTTTGGCTGTTTGCGTCGCCATTTTCTTGAACAACCCCCCCCCCCGTAAACAACGATCTCTTGGCAAGAACATTTCCTAATCTATCTATCTTTCAATCTATGGACTCATCAATATATCTCAGTTTGCTCATTTTTGTTTCTTCTTTACCAGGTTACTCATTTCTCTCTCTCTCTCTCTCTCTCTCTCTCTCTCTCTCTCTCTTTTCTCTCTATCTATCTATCTCTGTTCATCTTTCTCTCTTGGTTTGCTCATTCTCTCTCTCTCTCTCTCTCTCTTCTCTCTCTCTCTATATATATATATATATATATATTATATATATGGTGTGTGTGTGTGTGTGTGTGTTCATGTTTCTCTCTCAGATTACTCATCTCTCTCTCTCTCTCTCTCTCTCTCTCTCTCTCTATATATATATATATATATATATATATATATTATATATATATGCGAAGTAAATAAATAATGTGTTTGATATGGCCTTAGCCGACAATTTTTGGGAGAATATGTGCTTAATTGAAGTCATACCTAATTTTGAAAATTGATTAACGGATAATTAATGAATTAGGCGGCATATCTGTTCAAATGTAAGGCTAAACAAATCGAGAAAAAGTCAATCTCTGTATGTACATTTCAGCCTATTATGCCTCATCAGCAGAGATGACTTTTTCTCGATTTGTTTAGCCTTACATTTGAACAGGCATGCTCGCCTAATTCATTAATTATCCATTAATTAATTTTCAAAATTAGGTATGATTCCAAATAAGCACATATTATCCCCAAAATGGTCGGCTAAGGCCATATCAAACACATTGTTTATTTATTTACTTCTCATACTGTCGTGTAACAAGTCACCAAAAAGTGGAATATATATATATATATATATATATTATATATATATATATATATATATATATATATTATATATCTGTTGATCTTTCTCTCTCAGATTGCTCATATCTATCTATCTATTTATCTACCAATTTATTTATCTATCTATTCAGGTTTTATACTTTTATATCTTGAAGGACAGATGAGAAATCCAGAGAACTCGTATCTTTTCCTACCAACCGTAACAAGGCCGTTAGTGTAGACCGTTTTGTTTAAACAAAAAACGTAAACATTAGGACAAGAAAATGTCCTAATCTTTAGAGATTCGAAGGAGAAGATTGAATTGTTGCGCACGACGCAATTGCGCCGGTGAAATTGGCATCCATTAACGCACACATCTGCGTCAAGCACAAAATGATACGGGGGTTGGGGGAAAATTTCTAACCGCCCCATTTATTATTTTACCTGATGAGGATTAGAGGTTGTTAGTCGAAATGTTGTAGATTTGACGTTACTATGGGATGAATGTATTCCAGGGTTGATTATTTTATTACTTTATTTAGGGAAAACCAGCTTGTTAACCACAACAGTAGAAGGGGTTCTCATCAAGCCTGTAGTTTGTCTATTCTTATCTATCTATCTATCTATCTATTTAAGTCGGTTCATACCTCCTCTTAAGTTTGCTCATTATCTATCTATCTATCTATCTATCTATCTCTCTCTCACTCTCTCTCTCTCTCTCTCTCTCTCTATATATATATATATATATATATATATATCACCCTCTCTCTCTTTCTCACTCTCTCTCCCCTCTCTCTCACCCCCCCTCTCTCTCTCTCTCTCTCTATATATATATATATATATATATATAGGGCGGTCTTCCATCTATAGCTCTGCTGATGAGGCCTAATAGGCCGAAATGTACATACAGAGATTGATTTTCCTCGATTTGTTTAGCCTTACTTTTAAATAGGCATTCCCGCCTAATTAATTAATTATTAATCAATTAATTTTCAAAATTAGGTACGACTTCAATTAAGCACATATTCTCCCAAAAATTGTCGGCAAAAAGCCATATCCAAACACATGGTGTTTACATACTTATCATATATATATATATATATATATATAAAATGTTGTTCTGGTTCCAACGGGAGAAAATTCAATATTTTATAAAAATTTTATAAAAAATTTTCATATTATCAATCAAAGCCTGAAGAAGATACCAGAAGATCTGAAACACGTGTTGCATATGCAAGATAAAAAGAATTTTTCTGAAAACATAATACATTTTGCGACCTTTTATATATATATATATATATATATATATATATATATATATATATATATATATATATATCGCGCCCTCTCTCTTTCTCTTTCTTTCTTTCTTTTCTCTCTCTCTCTCTCTCTCTCTCTATATATATATATATATATATATATATTATATATACAAGTCTATTCATCTTACTTTCTTTCCCTCCAGTTTACTCACATCTATCTATCTGTCTGGTTTAGCTCAGTCGGTAGAACATACGACTAGGAACCAGATGGTTCCTGGTTCGATACTAGCTCAGAGTAGGAATAGCACAAGAATCTGTACGGTAAAGTAAGGAGCTGGTGGTAGTTGTCGCACTCCGTCTCAGACGCCAAAAACTATCTCCTGGTCTAGCGCTGTCTGGTTGATACCGACTTTAGGCCACCCCGACGACTTAATATATACATATATATATATATATATATATATATATATATATATATATATATCTTCAGATCACTTTCTTTATTGAAACCGTTTTTAATAAAGAAAGTGATCTGAAGAAACTCGTAGGGTCTCAGATACCCACGGGTGGAAATGGATCATAATCGCTGAATACCCGGTCTTTAAGCATTTTTTCTTTACAAATTACTTTATACGTTAATAAAAAGTAAACATTGAGCTCTCAAACGGACTTGAACCTTGCAACACCAAACAGTTGGAGGAAAGGACCAGTTTAGAATCATCTTAATACCAAAGAACTTGGTACCCCACCAAAGTATATATATATATATATATATATATATATATATATATAGATAATCTAATGAGTCAGACGAACCTACTATTAGTTTCGCATAAAGCTCTCAGGCTAAAATCTGACTCAGATTTAGCCCTGAAGAGCTTTATGCGAATCTAATAGTAGGTTCGTCTGACTCATTAGATTATCTTTATTATTGGCTCTACTTAGGTATCGAGCACTTTTACATATTAGCTTCTCCTAGCGGTTATATGAATATATATATATCTTATATACATATATATACATATAAATTGTTTTTTCTTTTGGCCAAATACTGTACCAAAGATTATTTTTTGGTACGAATATCTTGGTCCTTTCTTTTTTTCAAAAATTTTTTTCTTCCTGGTTGATGTTTGGTAGTATATTTTTACAATCAAACTTTCTGCTGGGTTTTTCTCTCCCGCAAGGATCTACCAACACGCTTGTATATATATATATATATATATATATATATATATTACATATATATACATTTTATATATACATTTTATATATATATTTATATATTTTATATATTATTATACATATATTTTATATATTTATATATTTTATACATATATACATATACATATATTTATATATTATATATAATATATATATATATATATATATATATATATATATATATATATAAATATACACATTTTATATATACATTTATTATATTTATATATTATATTTATACATATATTTATATATATTTATATCTTATACATATATACATATACATATATTTTATATATTTTATATATTTATTATACATTATATATATATATATATATATAATATATATATATATATACATATATATTATTATATATACATTTTATATATATATACATATATATATATATATACATATATATATATATATACATTTATATGTATATATACATATATACATACACACACACACACACACACACACACACACACCCCAATATATATATATATATATATATATACATTTTCAGTCTGTCCCCCCCCCCCCCAGTTTGCTCATTATCTATGTCTCTATTCTATCTATCAATTCCAGTCTGCTCATCTTTGTTTGTTTCTTTCTCTCTTTACCAGGTTGCTCATATCTATCTATCTATCTATCTATCTATCTATCTATCCATCCATCCACATATCTATCTATCTATCTATTTATCAATCTGTCTATTCATCCATTCGGGTTTTATACTTGTATATCTTGAAGGACAGATGAGAAATCCAGATAACTCGTATCTTTTCCTACCAACCGTGACAAGTAGCGAAATTCTTCAGATAAGGAATCAAATTCCGTCCAACCGCTTCCTCGTTTCTTAAAATCCCCCCACCCCACCCCTACTAAAAGAAAGAATCTACAATTGAACCCGTTTCTCTGTTTAACCCAGTTATTGCCATCTTCAACGTCATTAAAAGAAATTGCCTGACGCCCCGAGATAAAGTATCTCGACTATAATTGTACTTACTTATATGTACGACTGCCACGGCAACTACTACTACTACTACTACTACTACTACTACTACTGCAATTCCTACCACTATTATTACAATAACGAGCCCGGTTTAGCTCAGTCGGTTAGAGAGCACTTGCCTAGGAATTGCAAGGCTCCTGGTTCGATACCGGCATTCGCCAACTCAGCGTACGAGTAGCACAGGGATCTGTGTGGTAAAGTCAGGAGCTAATGGTAGGGTGTGGACTTACCTCAGATGCAAGAGAATCTCCTTGGGCTAGTGCTAGTGAAAAGGGAATAGACTCCCTCGATGTCTGGCTGATATCGACATTAGGCCATCAACTTTACTTTACTTTTATTAATTACTATTCCGTCTATTCCAAATACCATTACAAGTTCTACTACTACGACTATATCTATTTTATCACTACTATTATGGTTGTTTGATTGTTTTGTTTTACGGCATCTCAACACTTTTGGGGTCATTTAATGCCGAATCAAGTTTGGGGTCATTTAATGCCGAATCAACTCAGGTTGCTTACAGTATCTATAATTACTACTACTACTACTACTACTACTACTACCTCAAACATCACAATAGTTGCTAACATATTAATCGCCATTACTCCCAGGTCGACTCTGACCCTGAGTCGTAGTACCTCTAAGGGTAGATAAAAATAGATAAAAAAATGAATATACAAAAATGTTTTGAAAAAATCGAATGCCCAACATGAATGAATAAAACAAAGTCTTTGCCATAAAATAACCCAAGGGTTGACATGTTAAAAACCAACCAACCAACCCAACCAACTACTACTACTACTACTACTACTACTACTACTACTACAAGGCCTACCATTGTGGAGTGCTTGTCGTCAAATGGTTATCGCCGTAGGAAATAGACTGAGTGGGCACTTTAACCTTGGTATGGCAACCTGTCTAGGAGAAGGAAAACTTAGAATTCTAAACTGTTAAACGCCACTTAAGAAATTGACCTTGTGTCATATCTTGCTCTGAAGATGATTTTTATAAAATCGAAATATTGTTAAATATTAGCTATGAATATGTTATAAAATGTTTTCACTTTAACAACATTTTGTGTTGTTTTCATATCCTTTATCTATACTCATACCGTCGGATTCATTTCCTTTCTTTTAACTTATACTATATATATATATATATATATATATATATATATATATATATCCAATTAATCAGGTCTTTTTTTTCTTCTTTCTTTTTCCGTTTCTTTCTTTGATTCTTTTTTCCTTTCTTTCTTTTTTTTTCTTTCTTTCTTTTAAATACTTATTGTAAAAAGTCGACCTTACTTATCAAATAGGTAAGAAAGGACCCGAAGAAAATGGCTGATCTTAAACCTGTGTTGTCGAATACGAAAATGGTAAAGGCAGACGACTTCTACCAAATATGGCCGACTGAACGAATTTTATATGCTCACCGCACTCGCATTAAATAGATAAGGTCTGATGGGAGCTGCTACGTTTTAAACGAATTAGAGTCATTGCTAGTAGCACAGCTTTCACAAAATGCTAGGCCCATCCTGAACCTGCGATAAACCGGGGCTTTGATAAATAGAAAGGGTGTTGCACTAAATATAGGATAATAAAAAAAAGAAGCTCTTCTTGGGTGTATTTATTTATCATAAAAAATTATCATTTTTTTAAAGATTGATTAGATGGTATATATATATTTACCAACCCCTCCGCACAAGCAGGATGTGACACAAGGTCAATTTCTTAAGCGGAGTTCAACAGGTTTGAATTCAGAGTTTTCCTTCTCCTAGACCGGTTGCCTAACCAAGGTTAAAGAGCCCAGTCTGCCCAACTATTTACCCATAGCTGTAGGGAGAGTGGGATTCACACCTTTCCTAAGGGCATTAGCGCTAAGTTAAATGCAATTAGCACGTCCGGGATTTGAACTCGGGGCGACGAGTCCATTTCCCATGACTTTAACCATTACACCACGCGCTTCCTACTGATACATGATTAGATTAGATGGGTATAAGTCTGAATAAAATAATAAGATTTCTTTACTAATTTCATTATGCTTACTAGCAAAATAGAAAACGCCCACAGGGCGACGTAAAATAAATATTGCCTGGGAGTTGAAAATTTAATATCAGAGAGTAAAGTAAAATCATCAAATTTATTAAAGGAGTAAAAAATAAAATAAATTTATTAAAGGAGTAAAAAAAAAAAAATTGAAATGGAAATTTAGTTTTGATAACTTTAAATGTATATTAAAATAAAACAAACCATGTATAGATAGATAATACCAGGCATGTATTTATTAAAACTTGTTAAAAAAACCCAATGAGGACTGTCTAACATTGCATGCTCAAATTTATCCTACGTTATGACGTTTAAGGTAGTGTGACGTAATTAGTGACGTCGTTTTGTTACAGACAAAAACCGGAAGCGAATCTCCATTATTAATAGATATCTACGAGTCAAAAAGTAGGCCATTTATAATTACCAACCCCAGGGACATGTATCATACTTCAAAATGAAGCTGGTCCTCTGTGGACCACATCCCTACTTCTCCACATTAGTCATCGTTTCTCTCAATAGCAATGTTACACCTTTGAAAGTGAGCTTGTATCCGTGTCCTATAAGATTCTGTTGACTGTTCTTTGGGCCACTTCTTCACTACAGATTTCACTTCCTCGTCACTGGAATAATGTTTGCATCTCTTCGGCCCCCTGAAAGGAGAGACAAACATTATTCCAGTGACCTGGAAGGTCAATTTATGTAAGAATACTGCATCATCAAAAGGTTAGCAACACAGAGAGATTAGTCCGTACACGCAATTCCATTACCCTAAAGATCTGGGCTACACCTCGTATGGTTTCTGGCAACACCAGAGAGTATGTCAGTAACTGATGAAATCTTCAATAAGATCATTTGTGGAGGTGTAAATTTGGGAGGTGAAATTCTTGGAGGTGTAATTTTTGGAGATGAAATCTTTGGAAGTATAAATTTTTGGAGGTGTAAATTTGGGAAGTATTAACTCAAGAGGTGAAATTTTGGGAAGTGTAAATTTGGAAAGTGAAATTTTGGGAAGTGTAAATTTGGGAGGTGTTAACTCGAGAGGTGAAATTTTGGGAGGCGTAAATTTGGAAAGTGAAACTTTGGGAAGTGTAAATTTGGGAAGTGTTAACTCAGGAGGTGAAATTTTGGGAGGTGTAAATTTGGAAAGTGAAATTTTGGGAAGTGTAAATTTGGGAGGTGTAATTTTGGGGAGCTGAAATTTTGGGAGGTGTAAACAAGAGTTGGCTCATGCTCTTGAATTTTAGCTCCCATCTTTGATGCTGATTGATTTCTTTGTTTAATGGCACATCAGCCTTTGTGGGTTATTTGATGCCAAAGCCATCTAGGACAGTGGTTCTCAACCTTTTTTTTTCGTAACTTTGATTCCTATTTTACCGCCATAACCATTCGATGTTTTAAAATCCTATTGTATTTTTTGATGATTAGATATTTTTTTGCTTGCCTGGACACCCCCGAAATTTATATGATCTCTGGGACCACATGGCCCTCGGTTGAGAACCAGTGATCTAGAAGAACAGCAGTGGTACTAGTTAAACCCATATCTGCCGGATGAAGGAGTTCATACGTGTTCCTACGATATTAATCCGGAAGTAGACGTAATGGTCTTATTTTTTTCAGGAATAAGAATTTACTGAACACCGGTCCTACAGTCGAGAAAATTCAAATGCTTACAGAAACACCTGGGACGCGCAATGAGAAAATGCTATATACGGATAATCTGTTTGCTACCCACTTTTGAAAAAAAAAAAAAAAAAAAAAAAAAAAAAAGAAAGAAACGTTTTCAATGACTAACACAGAACTTAAGCATACGGGTATCTTAACTGCTTACGTAATGCTAACCAGGGTAGTAAAGACTCACCCGATATAGCCGCGGAATTTTCGTAAACATAGGAGTCTGTGTGCGTTTGGGTGTGGCAAATTTAGTGTGTGCAAGCGCATGTTAAGTATGGTAGGGTTTGAATAGTCTTTCACTAGGTTTAGCTTAGTTTTGAAAAAAGCCAGACGTAAGAGACACCCGGTGAGAATCAAACTCGTCAAGAGTGATCTGCAAGCATAGCCTGTTAACCATCATAGCACTCGAGCTGGGTAGAATGTCAGCATGTGAATGTAAAAAATACAATGGTTTGCATGTGAGTGTATTTGTGTTTGTAAACATTGTAGGATTTGTATGCCTGTGCATGTAAACATTCTAGAGTTTGGGTGTGCAGTTGTGTCTGTATATGTACATGTGAAAGAGGCGCGTGGTGCAATGGTTATAGTCGTAGAAATGGACTCGCCAAAGCATGGATTTCGCATAGCGCTAATATATTTGGGAAAGGTATGAATCCAACTGCGCTCCCTCTAGCTATGGATAGATAGTAGGACAGACTGGGCTTTTAAACCTTGATTAGGCAACCAGTCTAGGAGAAGGAAAATTCTAAATTCAAACCTGTTAAACTTCGCTTAAGAAATTGGCCTTGTGTCACATCCTGCTCGTGCAGAGGGGTTGGTATATATATATATATATATATATATATAAAGATAAAAGGTGGCTTACTGGTGAAAATGGGCACGATCGCTGGAGGTGCGAAATTCAGGGGTTAAGTCAGCGATATAACAAATACAAAGTGCTCAATACGAAGTAGAGCAAATTTATTAAAAAATGGATACAATAGAAACCTACTCGAGTTTCACCATAAGGATCTTCAGGGTTAAATCCACTGAATTAATCGAGGAACCGATTAATTGCAGCCGATCACACGTGCGAGATTAACTTTTTTTTTATTATCTCCCCACTACCCAGGCAACGCCGGGTAGCCACTTCTAGTCAAGAATAAACCTAATCTTTTGGAATACTTAATGTTTTTCTATTTTACTTCAATTTATGTGTATGCAGACTGGTCAGAATTTATGTGTGCGGCTGTATGTCCGTGTTTGATCGCATACTGGGTCCGGTGTGTATGCATCTGTGTCTATACATGTAAACAGGCAAAGGTTAATGTATCTGAATATGTAGAAATACAGGATTATGTGTCAGATATTTGCGTGTGCAGCTGTGTACGTGTGCAGCTGCACGTGCATGTATGTGTCAGGATACCTAAACATGTTAGTGTTTGTATGCATTTTTAATCTCCTTCTCTCTCTCTCTCTCTCAGTCTCTCTCTCTCTCCTCTCTCTCTCTCTCTCTCTATCTCTCTCTCTCATACACTGTCTCTCTCTTCCTTTTCTCTCTTGTTTGCTTCGAAGTGTCGAATTATGTTTCATGTTACTAGCCTGCCATAACAACGGAATTTCTCACAATTCTCTGGTGTATTTAGACTGAGCAAGTAATATATATATATATATATATATATATATATATATATATATATAATATTTTGTGACACGCCTTGTATATATATATATATGCATATATATATAAGGTGTGTGAAAAAAGTATCAAGATTTTTTGTACTTTTTGACACACCTTGTATTCTAAAAGAAATAACATTCCATTCATTAATTTTTTTCAGGCTACATGGTGTGTAAAAAAGTACAAAAAATTTCCATACTTTTTTGACACACCTTGTATATATATGTCCGTTGACATATATATATATATATATATATATATATATGTATATATATGTCCGTTGAAACGGTCTTATCTTTTAAAGACCGTTTCAACGGACATGCATGGTACTAACTGATATTAATCGAAAACTCGATTAATTCTGCGGATGTAACCCTGACGATTCAGACGATGAAACCAAGTAGGTTACCTTTATCCATTATATATATATATATATATATATATATATATATATATATATATATATGGTGACTCTCGGTCTGTATATATCTTATTAGTATATGTTATGCATATAATAATAATATATATGATCTGGGATTTAGTGTGAAGCATTGGGTGTGAAATATATAAGAAACTCAGTTTGTATACAATTATTATAATGTATACATTTAATGGCTGATCCATTACTGTCTGTTTCAAAGCATTATATTCTTATCTTCAGACAAGTTTTACAAGGCGATTTGTCTGAAGATAAGCATATAATGCTTTGAAACCGACGGTAATGAATGTATAGATTATAATAATAGTAAATATAGGTCTTTCAATCGTAATCAAGCACTATATTTTCCTTCCTCCAACTTAAAAAAAACCCCCAATATATATATATATATATATATATATATATATAAACTCCCGTGCTAAAACAGGATACAACACCTGATCAATTTCATAATCAGAGTTTAACAGGTTTGAATTCAGAGTTTTCCTTCTCCTTGATTGGTTGCCATATCAAGGTTGAAGAGCCCAATCCGCCCTATTATTTATATATTATTATTTATAGTTAGATGCATATCTTTTCCAAGTGTACTACCGCTATATTAAAAGCCAACAATCTCCGTAGTCTAGCGCTAGTAAAAAAGCGATGGACTCCCTCGCTGTCCGTCTGATACCGATAATAGGCCACCCCACCTACTTTATTTTACCCCCCCCCCATATATATATATATTTATACATGGTTTGGAGGTTGATTTTGAAGGCTATCACAATGCAGGTGTAAAGAAAATATAATAAGGTAACAATGGTGGGATTTATTCTTGATATTTCGAGATAAAATCTCTTCTTCAGAAGAACACTGGAACTGAAGTAGTTGTCGTCTTGTTATGGCATTTTTAGTTAAATGAATTTTTTTTTTGAAAATGTTACAGATGGTATTTTTTTATAACTGTATTCTCGTGTTGCATGTTTATGTGAATGCACTTTTTTGTTTGTACGTGTGCGTATGTTGTCATGCGCGTGTGCATGAAAATGCGTGTAGACTGTGATGTTATGACCGTATCCATGCGCGTGTGTGCATATGAATGACCGAATCCACGTCCGTATGTGCGTATGAAAGAGCGTATTTGTGTTTGGTGGCCATGGTGATGTATAATATTTTGTGTTGGATGTAATATAAATTATTTAATCATTTCTTATAATCATTATAATTATAATTATAATTATTATTATTATTTATTTGTTTATTTACTTATATATTTTATTTAATTTAATTTAATCATATATATTATATATATATATATATATATATATATATGTATATAAGATTTTTTGGATGTTTTTTTTTAGAAGCATTGTTGAACAAAGTATATATTATTATTTATATTTTTGCTTGAAGGCAATTACAATACGTATATCGCATAAAATTCAATAATTATAGAAGATAATAATGACAAGTGAATTTCGGTAATTATAGAAGATAATAATGACAAGTGAATTTTGGTAAAGAATTACTCGGTGTGTAGGACATCGTACATACTGTTTCAACTTTATTAAGTCTCATCAGCGATGTATACTAACGATTTCCCTACGACAGAAATCGAAACCGGGACTTCAGCAGGATAGTCAGAAACCATACTGCCTCGGCCACGATACAACACGGGACAATCCTTACGAAATTAACCTGTCAATGATACTGATATGTCTCTACCATATGAGGTAAGGGGACGTTGAGTGAATAATAACAAACCCGGGCCTTATATATATATATATTATATTATTATTGTAAAACTCATTTGAATTTCCTCTCCGACCCAAACAACTACGGGAGTGAATGAGCTCTGATGATGATTTTTGTAAAATCGAAATATTGATCAGTATCAGCTATGAATATATTATAAATTGTTTTCTTCTTTAACAGCATTGTGTGATGTTTTCATTCCACCTTTTCTTACTCATATATATATATATATATATATATATATATATATATATCTTATTATAATGGAGATTGTGTGTTTTTCTGTCTGTAACCGAAACTATATTCCTACTCAAGTCACAATTCTCTTAGTTATTGACATCACATTCTCCGCGATTTTATTTTTATCTAAACCTCAATTATTAATAAAATTGTCTTACATTATTAATACTGTTAACTATGTCTACATACTAACAACATGCAATTATATTTATATATACAACAAAATAGCGGTTTACAATCTGAACGGGAAGGCTAATTTGCATATTAATATTAAAAAATCGAATTTAATAAATATGTGCTTAATATTATTGATTTCTAACTGTTTGGTTTTATTTTAATGAATATAAGCAAAAATCTCTTCAATGAATCTTAAATGAAATCCATTAACAAGATAAAATAAGTGTCATTTTATTCTTTACTTCCTCTTATAACTAAATACTTAAATTAGAAAAAATAATAATGAAAGACGAGAGTGATGGAAGAGTAAGTTTCAGTTGTTCCATTTTTTATTATACTCCCTCTGTTTCAAATCTTTTATTATACTCCCTCTGTTTCAAATCTTTTTATCTGTATTCTTATTTAGTTTCATTAGCCTTTCTAATTTAATACAATATTTTATTACATTAAAACTTAAATACTTGCACCCGGAGGGTGCATATATTTGCTAGTATATATATATATGTGAGTCTCTTGACTCATTCTGTGGCTTATCTACTCATCGAATCTATCCCCTTATGTTTATTTCTTCTGTGGATTGCCTAAGGCTTAAATCTTTAAACATAGGCCAAACAGAAATACCGTGCTTCTTTGAAAATAAGGCAGAGAGCTTATATTAATTTTCCCTCCGAAATATAACACTAGGGCTTATTTTTTGGGAGGGCGAAGTCTTATTTTTCATACATCGAAAAACAACATTACGAAGTAGAAAATTACGAAATTTCTGAATAAACAGTAAACACGAAAAACGATCTACATTAACAAGTTCTTTTATTCAAAAAACTCATTAACGATAATTTATGCAAAAATAATCATATCATCCTCCCCTGGAATGTTATTGGAATGTGTCTGGATTCCAAAATTCCTGTGGAGTTTTCGTATGATTCAATTTCCTGCAGAATTTTCGTCCCTATTCTCTCATTGAATGAGAAGTTCATATCCAGGTAGCCAGTTCGTGTTTATTTCTTTCGTCTGTCTGCCGCTCTCAACTAGGGCTTATTTTAAGTGAGGGCTTATATCAAAATCATCATGAAAAATCACGGTAGGTCTTATTTTGCAGGTAGGGCTTATTTTCGAGGAAACGTGGTATGTTATTTGTCATGAAATCGCAGAAATACCATAGACAATGACTAGGCAAGCGTTTCAGAACATCAGGGTGAGGTTTCAGGAGTGTATAGCACGCGAGGGCAAATAATTGGATGACGTATACTTTGAAACAAAGTGATGAAAACAACAAAACAAAATATCACCCAAAGTGTCAGTACTTGTTAAGGTCACATATATAGGTCAAAATAAATCTGTTTAAAATTTATTCGTATTCAATAGGACTGTGTGCAAGAAAAATGTCTCAGGAAATAACTGTACAATAAAATTAAGTGTTAACTATCGTGGCATAATGGTTAGCAAGCTAGTCTCACAAATGCGTTATTACTGGAAAGTGAGTTCGATCCTGGCGGGATGCCCTATGCTTATGACTTTGTGTCAAATCCTATCTGTAGGGTAAATACTTTTTTTGAACGTGATTCTCTTACCTCTTTGCATAAAATAACCCAAGACGAGTTGAAATACCGTTAGAATAAAATCAATCAATCAATCATGAGAAAAGTTTAATAAATGTGATAGATAATTATGATTAATTTCTTTTTATTAAAAAAAAGACTCCCCCCCCCCCCGAAAAAAGGTTAATATTATGTGACCCCATTTTGGCGACTGCTAAAATTTTTAAAATTGTTTTGTTACCCACAATTCAACTTTTGGGGGAATTCCTCCAAAATCAAGTCACGTTGAAAGCACCGGTTACCGCTAAATCATCGAAGTTAAGCAGCGATGATCCTGTTTAATACTTAATTTTGGACCATTCAAGCAACAGCAGGTACTGTAAAAAAAAACGAATATAAAAAAATGACTTGATTAGGCATCAAATGACCCGAGAAGGGTTGATATTCCTTAATAAAAGTTATTTTCTTTTGCGACATTAAAAAGGCTTTTAAAACCTGCATTAAATTAAATAATTTCACTTATGCTCGAGTCACGCTGAAGAAACCGGTTTCCGTCAGATTACCGAAGTTAAGCAGCGTTGATCCTCCTTAATTCTGAGATGGGTGACCTGTTAGTAACAGTTCATATTGTCCTATGTGTCATCTATACACATATAAAGGGCAGTTGTGTGTATATGTATGTTCGGAGGAAACTTCGAAAATAAAACAATTAACGACAACGTAAATATATATACACATTAAATATCACAAGGGCTTGGTTTTTGAGCAAAAATAATAGAGATTTGATTTATATTCGTGAAGATAATTAAAAAAAAAAAGATTTAAATGATAACAGCATGGATTTTTTTTTCATTTAATATTTTAGATAGTAGACATTAACATTTCTTTTCAGAGTAGCTGGATCGATGCAAGGTTTATTTTGTTACATAGGGATTTGAATGGGGCATCCCACGAGGATTCAACTCACGATTCAATAATAATAGATCTACGGGATCAACTTTAAAAAATCCCCCTCCACCCAAGCGACGCCGGGTAGCCGCTGCTAGAGGCTACTAAAGCTTAATAAATAATATCTTAAATGTCTCTCTTTATTCAATCAAAAAAACATACGAGCCATATTGTGTAAGGGGAAACAACTCATAATTGACTTGTAAATTTACAGTTATTTTCAGTGCAAATTAATTCAAAAGTACCTACTTCCTCGCGGTGAAATGGTTAGGAAGTTAGATTAACAGACCATTGTTACTGAGTTCGATTCTCACCAGGTACCTCAAATTTCTTGGTCTTGTACCACAAATAAGCTAAGTTTAGTAAGGAACTTTAATATTTCATTTGTTAATAATAATAATAAAAGGACTATAAAGTGGACCGCCCTGTCGATTAAGTTTTGAAATAAATCAATTCTTAATGGATAATACAATTTTTTTTATAAATACATTTTTCTATTTAACCCATTGATGGGAACCTAACAGGTACTACCACTCCGGGTCAGAGTTGACCAGGGAGCAATGGTGATGAAGGGGTGCTTCACATTCCCCAAAACCTCCAACACTGAAACCTAATCATTAGACAGAGTTTAATGTCATTCCCAGGACATGTAGACCCTCAGCCACCGCCTTCTAGCACTCATATGATAAAAAGGGTTGGGGCTTGCTATAAGGGCAATAGGGTTGGGGCAATCATATAGGTGCTAGGGCTTGACGTGACCAGCCGATTAATCGGAGGGGGCCTCTCCGACCGCCCGTCTAGCCCAAGATAAGGCCAAAGTGGAGTATTTAGCAAGTCATGAACTGCTCATCCACCTGGGTTCTATCTTAAGCATCACAGGTCGCCACCCTCGGCCAACAGGTGGCCCCATTGGGGGAGTCTTACCCCTCTACAGAGGAATGTGGAGCACACCTTCATCACCATTGCTCCCTGGTCCACTCTGACCTGGAGTGGTAATACCTGTTTGATATTCGGTTTCTTACAGTAACTGCTGTTGCTTGAATGGTCACCCATCTAAGTATTGAACAGGCTCATCGTTAACTTCGGTGATCTGTCGGGAACCGGTGCTTTTAACGTGACTTGACCATAAGCCTTTTGATTTGGGAGGAATTCCCCCAAAAGTTGAATTGTGGGTAACAAAACAATTTTAACATTTTCGCAGTCGCCAAAATGGGGTCACATAATATTAACCTTTTTTTTTCTTTAATAAAAAGAAATTAATCATAATTATCTATCAAATTTATTAAACTTTTCTCATGATTGATTGATTGATTGATTTTAACGGTATTTCAACTCGTCTTGGGTTATTTTATGCAAAGACGTAAGAGAATCACGTTAAAAAAGGGATTTACCCTACAGATAGGACTTGAACGTAAAAATGTTTTCTGTATATTTATAAATATTTCAGTCGGCTAGTACTCAAAAGGTTCCTGGTTCGATATCGGCACTCGCCAAATCAGGATATGAGTAGCACAGGATCTGTGCAGTAAAGTAAGGAGTTGATGGAAGGTGTGGCGCTCCACCTCTGATGCAAAAACAATCTCCTTGGTCTAGCGCTATTGAAAAGAGGATAGACTCCCTCACTGTATGGCTGATACCGACTTTAGACCATCCCAACGACTTTACTTTTACTTACTTAATATATTGAATGATTTTTTTAACAGAACAGGATTTGCTCGTTCGGAATTAAAACATTGTGTCACTTTTTATGTCGATGTTTCTTCTCATGTCGGTTAAACGTTTCACGCTCTCGGTCTCAGGTGCGATTGTTTACGTTTAGCCACTCAAGTTTCGCTCATTAAAAGCAATTGTAACCAATCGAGAGAATGACAAAGTGGTTGCATCATTATTAAACAAAATTATTTTACATAAGGGCCGGTTTAGCTCAGGTAGAGTGTCCAGCTGAGAACCTCAAGGTTCCTGGTTCGATACCGGTCCGCGCCAAATCTTTCTCTCTCTCTGTGTCTGTCTCTGTCTCTCTGTGTCTGTCTCTGTCTCTCTGTCTCTCTCTCTATATATATATATATATTCAAGCCTATTCATCTTACTTTCTTTTCCTCCAGTTTTCTCGCATCTATCTATCTATCTATCTATCTATCTATCTGTCTCTCCGGTTTAGCAAAGTCGGTAGAGCATCCGACTAGGAACCACAAAGTTCCTGGTTCGATACCAGCTCAGCGTATGAGTTGCGCAGGTATCTCTGTGGTAAAGTGAGGAGCTGATTGTGGGTCTGGTGCTCCACCTCAGATGTGAAAACAATCTCCTTGGTCTAGCGCTAGTGAAAAGGGGATTGGCTCCATCACTGTCTGATACCGACTTTAAGCCACCCCGAGGACGACTTATTTTACATATCAAAACGTAAAGCGTTAATGCAGCAGTTTGTGCTGTGACCGATGAAGTTGGTTGGTTGGTTGGATTTTACGGCATGTCAACCCATGTTGAGTTATTTTATGCTGAAGACATTTTGATTTATCCATTCTTGATAGGCATTCAATTTTTTAAAACATATTTTCTTAATACTCATTTTTAAAAAATCTATTTAACCCATAGACGGGACCCTAAGAGTTACTACCACCCCAGGTTAGGGTAAACCTGGGAATAATAGTGATGAAGAGGTACTCCGCACACCCCAGAGCTCCAAAATTGGAACTTCACCATTAGAGGCTGTTTAGACGTCATACCCAAGACACTAAGACCTTCAGTCACCGCCCTCTGAAAAATATATAATAAAAGGGTTGGGTCCTTGCCATAAGTGCAATAGGGTTGGGACAATCATATAGGTGCTAGAGCTTGACGTAACCAGCCGATTGATTGGAGGAGGCTTCTCGGACCACCCGTCTAGCCTAAGTATGGGTGAAAGCGGAGTGTTGCGTGTCATGGACTACTCAGCCACTGGTATTCCGTCTTAAGCACCACGGGTCGCCACCTACCACCCTTGGTGGGATTTTATCCCTCTGCAGAAGTGCAGTCGGCGTATTTTACAGCCCCTGCCAACAGGGTGGCAGAGTGTTTAAGAAAAATGTTCGGCTAGAAACCACAAGGTTCCTAGTTCGATACCCTCCCTCGCCAACTCAGCGTATGAGTAGCACAGGGATCTGTGCGGTAAAGTAAGGAGCTGATGGTAGGCGTGGCGCTCCATCACAGACGCTAAAAACAATCTCCTTGGTCTAGCGCTAGTGAAAAGGGGATAGACTCCCTCGCTGATTGGCTGATACCAACTTTAGGCTGCTAAAATAATCTCCTTGGTCTAGTGCTAGTGAAAAGGGGATAGACTCCATCACTGCATGGCTGATACTAACATTAGGCCGCCCCGACGACTTTACTTTAGGGGCCGGGTTAGCTCAGTCGGTAGGCGTTCGGCTAGAAACCACAAGGTTCTTAGTTCGATACCGGTCCTCGCCAACTCAGCGTATGAGTAGCACAGGGATCTGTGCGGTAAAGTAAGGAGCTGATGGTAAGTGTGGAGCTCCACCTCAGACGCCAAAAACAATCTCCTTGGTCTTGCGCTATTGAAAAGCGGATAGACTCCCTCGCTGACTGGCTGATACCGACTTTAGGTCGCCCCGACGACTTTACTTACTTTTTTATAACTTGACCAATTCTCATTTCAAATTTTAACTGAAACAACTAGAAATTATGTTAAGTGTTGAAGCACCCTTTCTTGAATGTAATTTCTATACGTGAAAAAGTATAGAAATTACACTAAACATAGAATTTTGTGTTGTTTCTTCACCCGCTGCTACAATTTGAGATCATTTGAATGAGAATTTCCAAAGTTATTAGATTACAAAATTATATAATTTCTCTGAATGTTTGAGATGAGGCTTGAAGATTAGAATTATCTGCGTTATTCGGACTATTGTCCCCATCTTCATTGTTATTTGTACAACGTTTCGGCCGATATACCCTGCGGCCTTCTTCAGGTATTTCTTGTCAGACTCGGGAACCTTCTCGGACTCAGGAACCCTCTTTTCGAACTCAGGGAACTTTCTTGTCGTATTCGGGAGCCATCACGGAACTTTGAACCTAACCCTTTATTTATTCCACGGGGGTATCCTGTTCTCATTCCGCTAACCATAGCTGGGGTAGGAGTTGTGTTAATTAATTATTTTTCTAACTGCTTTCACTCAGGATTGAACTCGGGTTCCAGAGATAACTGTCACTTAGAACTGTCTTAACCTAACTGCCTAATCCACTCGGCCATGTGTCCAAAAGAAGGTTCCCGAGTCCGAGAAGGTTCCCGAGTCCGAGAAGAATACCTGAAGAAGGCCGGAGGGTATATCGGCCGAAACGTTGTACAAATAACAATGAAGATAGGGACAATAGTCCGAATAACGCAGATAATACTAAAATTATATCATTTTTTCTGAAACACCCTGTAAATCTCAAAGGATATAACTTTTTTTTAAAGACGCCCTTTCATTTCTAGTGAATAGTATTTCTTCACCTCAAAAAAACAAAACAAAAAAACCCCCCAAAAACCCCAAACAAACAAAGACATAAAACCGTTAAATATAGTATTCTGCGTGATTTCTAAAATTTGAGATCATTTGAATGAGAATTGGTCAAATTATTAGATAATGTAATTATTATCGATTTTTCTGATACACCCGGAACATCTCAAATCATATCAACAATTTTAAGACACTCTTTCATTTGCAAAATTACGAGATTACAAAATGATATCAATTTTTCTGAAACATTCCGTCTATCTCAAATGATATCAACATTTTTAAGACGCCCTTTCATTTCCAGCGAATGGTATTTCATGACCTAAAAAGAAAAGAAAACCCAAAGATATAAAAACATTAAATATAGTATTTTGAGTTATTCATACACATGCTGTTAAAAATTGAGACCGTTTGAACGAGAATTGGCCAAGTTACGGGATAAGAAAATGATATCAATGTTTCTGAAACTTTCCGTCCATCTCAAATGATATCAATTTTTTAAAATACACCCTTTCATTTCCAGAGAATAGTATTTCTTCTCATAAAAAAACAAAGATATAAAAACATTAAATATAGTATTTTAAGTTATTCATACACATGCTGTTAAAAATTGAGATCGTTTGGACGAGAATTGACCGAGTTACGAGATTAGAAAATGATACCAATATTTTTGAAACTTTCCGTCCATCTCAAATGATATCAATTCTTTTAAAGACACCCTTTCATTTCCAGTGAATGGTATTTCTTCTCATAAAAAACCAAAGATATAAAAACATTAAATATAGTATTTTGAGTTATTCATACACATGCTGTTAAAAATTGAGATCGTTTGAACGAGAATTGACCGAGTTACGAGATTAGAAAATGAAACCAATATTTTTGAAACACCCTGTAAATGAGATCAAATTTTTCTTTATTTGTAAGTAGATTTTAATCTCCTATGTTTTGTTTTTTTCTCTCTCTCGATTTGTTGTGGCTTATTCTTTAGTTCTGTTCCGCGTTGTTTTTCCTACGAGAACTCGAAATGACCCGGATGTAGATAATTGTCTACTTAAAAAGTCGACCCTTTGATCTTTCATGTAAGATTACCGGTTATCTTCCGACGCCTTTTGATGTACGTCTTGGACGTAGACGCATCTTTAACGATTTTAAACTTCGACGTTCCAACTTTGGTCATTTGTTTTTCTACTCTTGTAAGAAAATAAGAAGAAGAAAAAAGAAAAGAGAAAAAGAAAAAAGAAAAGAGAAAAAGAAAAAGAAACGTGGAGTCGATTTCGTCCAAATATTGAATGAAAAAATATCGATGTAAACTGGAAAATGAGGCTAAATGAGTTCAAGCTGAAATGTAAAAGGAAGTAGAAAATACACACACACACACACACACACACACACCAAAAAAACAAAAAATAAAAAACAAACAAACAAACAACAAACAAAAAAACAAACAGCAGTGGTACAAAAAACAAACAAACCCAGATTAAAAAGAAATTGATTGAAATTTAAGTCAGAATAAATTTTGCAATTATCAATTTATAAAACTTTCATTTTTGTTGCCATTTTTGTTCTTTCTTTCTTTTCTTTTCTTTTTTTCTTTCTTTTCCTTCCTTTCTTCCTTTTCTTTCGTTCTTTTCCTTCCTTTCTTCCTTTTTCTTTCGTTCTTTTCCTTCCTTTCTTCCTTTTTCTTTCATTGCTTTTCATGTTTTTTTCTTTCTTTTTTCTTTCATCCCTTCTTTCTTTCTTTTCCTTTCTTTTTCTTCTTTCTTTCTTTCTTCTTTTCCTTCCTTTCTTCCTTTTTCTTTCATTGCTTTTCATGTTTTTTTTTCTTTTTTTCTTTTCATCCCTTCTTTCTTTCTTTCTTTCTTTCTTTTTTATTTTCATTGTTGTTTTCTTTCTAGCTACCTTCTTTGAATTTCTTCTTTCTTTTCTCCTTTCTATCTTTCTTTCTTTGCTGTTGATTTTCTTTCTTTCTATTTTCTTTCATTCTTTTTTGAAAAAAGAATCTATGAATAAATAAATAGATAAACACTTTCTTTAATTCTTTCTTTCTTTTCTTTTCCTTTGTGAGTTTCTCTCTTCCATTCCTGATTTTCTCGTGAATACATTTTTTTCGTGCATCTAAAAATAATCTTTCTTTCTTTCTTTTCTTTCTTTCTTTGCTTTTCAATTTTTCTTTTCTTTTTTCTTTTCATCCCTTCCTTCCTTCCTTCCTTCTTCCTTTCTTTGTTTTTCATTGTTTTTTTCTTCGTTTCTTTCTTTCTTTCTTTCTTTCTTTCTTTCTTTCTTTCTTTTATTTTCATTGTTGATTTCCTTCTAGCTTCCTTCTTTTCATTTCTTCTTTCTTTCTTTCTTTCTTTTGCTTTCTTTTTTCTTTCTTTGCTTTTCTTTCTTTCTTTCTTTCTTTCTTTCTTTCTCTTTCTACACAGTTTGCTTGTTATTCTATTTCTTTTCCACCTCTTCTTCTTTGCGGAATTTCTGTCTGATCAATATCGATTTGCGATAACGAATTCACACCCAAAAAATGATGCCCACGCCTATGTTACATACAGATAAAAATCCACTTACTTGCAAGCACACACACACACACACGCGCACACACAGATATGTGTATATGTGTATATATACACTACCGACCAAAAGTTTGGTACCACCATGATTTTCTAAGTTCATGAAAAAGTAAAATTGATGGAGTGTCAGTATCATATAACTGTGTGTGTGTGGTGTAATGATTAGAGTCGTAGGAAATGGACTCGTCGACTCGAGTTCAAATCCTGGACGAAGCTGCTTGTATTTCACATAGCGCTAATATCCTTGGGAAAGGCATGCATCCAAATACTCTCCCTCCAGTTATGGGTAAATAGCAGAGGAGACTGGGCTCTTAATTTTGACTAAGTAACCAGTCTAAGAGAAGGAAAACTCTGAATTCGAACCTGTTAAATTCCGCGTAAGAAATTGACCTTGTGTCGCATCCTGCTGTCGGTAAATACATAAATATATCAGTAAAAAAAGTAAAGTCGTCGGGGCGACCTAAAGTCGGTATCAGCCAGTCAGCGAGGGAGTCTATCCCCTTTTCAATAGCGCTAGACCAAGGAGATTGTTTTGGCATCTGAGGTGGAGCGCCACACCTACCATCAGCTCCTTACTTTACCGCACATCTCCCCGTGCTACTCATACGCTGAGTTGGCGAGGACCGGTATCGAACGCTCTACCGACTGATCTAGTGTAAAACATGTAAATATAAATGTATAATGCGTGCAATTCTCTAACCACAAGGCATGAAATAAGCCTACACGAGTTGACATGCCGTTAAAATCAATCTATCAATCTGAGCAACGCTGCTCAGTAAGTCAGTTTTAGCCATCTCCTCGACAGGTTGCCCCAGCAAGGCTAGAGAGCCCAGTCTGCCTTTATATTTACTGATAGTTGGAGATAAGAGATGGATCCATTTCTTTCCCAAGGGCACTTGCGTAAAGTAAATCAGAATGGATTTGAATTTGGCTCGTCCAGTCTATTTTCTACGTAACCTATACACCACACACGTATCTCTCTCTCTCTCTCTCTCTCTCTCTCTCTATATATATATATATATATATATATATATATATATAGTGTTTTATAATTTGCTTGAAGCCTTGTGTTTATATTGGTTTGGTGGTTGGTTTTGAAGGCTATCACAATGCGAGTGTAATGAAAAACAAGGTAACTATGATGTTGTTTGTTAACCTGTGATTTATTCTTAATATTTCGAGATAAAATGACTTCTACAGAAAATTTCTTTTATTGATTATTATAAATTGAGTTATTTTCAGGGATTTATAAAAATCCTTGTATGAGTATATTGTTTGCACACTATAGTTGTACAGTGAGATTTCGATGATCCCAAATAAAATCACCCCTTACTTATCAGTCATTTGGATTACCTTATATATATATATATATATATATATATATATATATATATATATATATATAAAGAGTCAGATAAACCTACTAAAAGTTTCAATTAATGCTCTTCAGGGCTAAGATCCGACTCTTAGAATCGGATCTTAGTCCTGAAGAGTATTAGGCGAAACTTTCAGTAGGTTTATCTGACTCATTAGGTTTATCTTTATTATTTGTTCTACTTAGGTATTGAGCACTTTTTACTTATTAGCTTTAGTTTCCTGGCGGTTTTGTATGCTCAGTCGGTAGAGCGTTCGGCTAGAAACCACAAGGTTCCTAGTTCGATACCGGTCCCCGCCAACTCAGCGTATGATAGCACAGGGATCTGTGCGGTAAAAAGGAGCTGATGGTAGGTTGGCGCTCCACATCAGATGCTAAAAAACAATCTCCTTGGTCTAGCGCTATTGAAAAGGGATAGACACCCTCGCTGACTGGCTGATACACTTTAGGCCTCGTCGACTTTTTACTTATATATTATATATATATATATATATATATATATATACATATAAATTGTTTTTTCTTTTCAAAATTGTACCAATAGATTTCTTGGTCTTTTGTTCTTTTCCAAATTTTTTTTCTCCCGGGTAAAGTATATTTTTCCAATCAAACTATTTGCTGTTTTTTCTCACCGCGAGGATTTAAACAAGTTTGGTATATATATATATATATCAGCCACTCCACACGAGCTGGATGCGACATATCAATTTCTTAAGCGGTTGTTTAACAGGTTTGAATTCAGATTTTTCCTTCTCCTAAGCTGGTTGCCTAACCAAGCTAAAAAGAGCACAGTCTGCCCAACTATCTACCTATAACAGGAGGGAGAATAATTGGATTAATACCTTTCCTATGGGTATTATGTGAAATGCAAACAGCCTCGACCAGGATTTGAACTCGTCTCGTCGTCTCCATTTTCAACTACGCTAACCATTACACCACGCGCATTCAACACGCACACACACACACACACACACACATATATATATATATATATATACATACGTAGGAGAAGAAATACCCCCTTCTCTCTCTCTCCCCCCTCTCTCTCTCTCTCTCTCCCTCTCTCTCTCTTACACCCACCAACACATGCAACCCCAACACATGCAACCCACACAGAAAAGCGAATAAATATAATGTAAATTTTTGGAAGAAGATAAGTAAATTAAAAAAAAATCCATACTTTTGTTCACCGTAAATATCAGGTTTGAAAACTTTTGATTGAATTTCGCTTAAAAGAAAAGAAAAGAAGCCCAGACTACTTTTTCCGCCCATTTTCAATATGTAAAATGGAAGAAGATTGCCAAAAAAATATAAAAAAAATTGTGGAAATCACAAAATGGCGGATGCGAAACTATGGCTAATAATTTTGTAGGTAAAAAAATAAGAAAGGAAAAAACAAAGTAAAAGAAAAAGACAAAAGACTTCATAAATAAATAAATAAATAAATAAAAAGAAGAAAGAATTGTTAAGTGTTTCCCTTGTCAGTTGAGAAGGGCAAAATCGAATTGAAAAAGAAAATGGGGTAAGTGGAAATATACCCCTCCCCTCCCCTCCCCTCTAACCCTGCGAAAAAAATTCCATCCCAAAAGAATAATAATGACGCTAACTGCTTGCTGTACACAGATGATATTGGGCGGGCATAGCTGTTGAGATAATTACTTATTTCCCATTTGCGTCACTAGGTGGCGCACGCAGATGAGGCCTGAATTTTTAATGCTGCTTTTCAAGGCTGGTTTCTCACTTGGAAACATAACTATCAAGTTGAAATAGGAAGTAAAGAATAAAATTACAGTTATTTCTTCTTGTTAATGGATTTCTTTTAAGATTTATCCCCGAGATTTTTGCTCATATTCATTAAGATAAAACCAAACAATTAGAAATCAATAATACTAAGCACATGTTTATTAAAATCAAATTTTCAAAATCAATATGCAAATTAGCCTTCCCGTTCACGCTATAAAACGCTATTTTGTTGTATATATAAATACAATTGCATGTTATTAGTAAGTACATATTGTCAACAGTATTAATAATGTAAAGCAATTTCATTAATTGAGGTTTAAAATTTAAATAAAAAAATTAAATCATGGAGAATGTGACGTAAATTGTGATATAGTTTCGGTTACAGACAGAAAAACACACCATCTCCATTATAAGTAAAAAAGTCGTCGGGGCGGCCTAATGTCAGTATCAGCCATGCAGCGAGGGAGTCTTTTCAATAGCGCTAGACCAAGGAGATTATTTTAGCGTCTGAGGTGGAACGCCACACCTACCATCAGCTCCTTACTTTACCGCATAGATCCCTGTGCTACTCATACGCTGAGTTGGCGTGGGCGGGTATCGAACTAGGAACCTTTTGGTTTCTAGCCGAATAGGCAGCATTTATTCCTTAGTCTTAGGATAGAATTAAATTGAAAAAAATCAATTTCAATTGGTTCAAATTAGTCGTAATTTGCAATTAAAAAAAACAAACTAACCCGTCTCTTACTTTACATTCTGCCTATCACTTTCCCCTCTCTATGTATATCTTGATTAACCTCCTCGTTATATATGTTAGTTTCTCAGAGAGAGAGAGAGAGAGAGAGAGAGAGAGAGAGAGAGAGAGAGAGAGAGAGAGAGAGAGAGAGAGAGACGTATTTGTATGTTAAGTTTCATAGGCAGCGAGCCTGTAGCTTCAACATCTTGGTTCTTAATAAATTTAAATTAGCTCAAACGCTCCCTTTCTTAGAAAACCTACAAAATGATTTTAATGTTTTTTTCTTCTTCAGAATACAAGGGATGTCAAAAAGTATCGAGATTTTTTGTACTTTTTGACACACCTTGTATTCTGAAGAAAAAAAAAGAACAATGTTCCATTCATTCTTCATTTCTATCTTGGTAAATACAGCTTTAACTTGGTACTTTTTTGACACACCTTGTATATATTTGTGTGTGTGTGTGTGTGTGTGTGATACTAATGTAGTGTAATACAGCAATTTGGAGGGTGCATCGCGAGAATCAAACTGATTACGGTGAACTAATGGCCTGTTATTAATAAAGATACATTTCACAGATGAGCTAAAATATATTTTATGGTGGTGACAATAACTCCTGAATCTTACCCGAGTATATGATCGTGGCGCCAACGATAGCTTATGTCGGTCAAATCACCGGGCAGCCACTGAGGAGATGTTGAAGCGATCCCGATCCTGTACACGAAGGACAAGAAGACATTTCACTCCTACTCCAAGTGTAAACGCATGAAGGGTTTGCTAAATTGTCATGAAAAACTTGGACTAAATATGCAGTCAAATATCGTGCTTTCATATCTATCTATCAATCTATCTATCTATGTAGAGACTGAGACCCCCTATATATATATATATATATATATATATATATATATATATATATATATATATATATATATATATATGTGTGTTGTGTAAAATCCGCAGATGTGGAAGTAAAAAAAAAAAAAGAAATATATATATATATATATATATATATTACGTAGCAAAGTTGTGAGTACAGGCAGAGTTATTATCAACAATATTTTTGGAGGAGTGGTTGTTGGATCGAATAACAGTAAATTGAAGATAATTGATAATCCTGCATGCGCAGCGTCTTATATCATTCAATGTTCACTATATTAGAGGCCGCTGACAATGAATTACGTCTTTCAATTCTTGAATCCTTATTGATCAGCAAAATCCGTCCTGAACTCTGTATACAAAAATCCTTCAATTTACTGTTATTCGGATCCAACAACCACTCCTCCAACAAAATATTGTTGATAATAACTCTGCCTGTTCTCACAACTTTGCTACGTAATATATATATATATATATATTATTATATATATATATATATATATATATATTTTTTTTTTTTTTTTACTTCCACATCTGCGGATTTTACACATTATTCTCGTACAAATATATATAATATATATATATATATATATATATATATATATATGAAGTGAACAAACAATGTGTTTGAAATGGCAAAGGCCGACAATTTTTGGGAGATTATGAGCTTAATTAAAGTCAGACCTAATTTGTTAATTAATTAATTATAATTAAATGAATTAGGCGTGCATATCGGTTTAAATGTAAAGCGTAAACAAATCGAGAAAAGTTGATCTCAGTATGTACCTTATATATATATATCAATGTGTATGTTTGGCACTATTATACTTGAAGAAGCGGTACTAATCCAACCTCCAGTGTTATTAGAAGAGTGCTCAATATCTGTAATAGAGCGTTAATAGATAAATAAATAAATGTTTTAGTTAGATAAACAAATAAATAAATGTTTTAGTCTCGCTGCCTGATGACTGACACCGAGCAAGAAACCAATGGTAGCAAAATTGTTCCAATGCAAATAAATATAAACTAAAACATTTATTTATTTATTTATCTATACACTAAAACACACACACACACACACACACACACACACACACACACATATATATATATATATATATATATATATATATATTTAAAAAATGTTTTTTTTAAATTGGGCGTTATTATGAAGCATTAAAAATGTATAAATGAATGAACTCGATATTATGGAGTATTGGATTCACTTATTTTTTAAATTATTTTTTCTCATAAATTTTCAGGTTCGTTAGATATCCTTTGTCAAATATTATTACTGTTTAACGTTTTCTTTATCTCTGTTGTTATCGACAGTGGCAGCGTCTGTAAAATATTTGTAATAACGGAGAATTCCGATATCTGCGTTTAATCCCTTCACGTGCGTTTGTAATTTTAGAATCCATTTAGTTTCTGATTGTTTTCTAGATTGCGTTGTTGGGAATGCGTGTTCTAATAAGATGCATTTGAGGTGTGTAAGGTTGTGTGATAAGGTGTTAAAATGAAGTGCTATTGTACTATGCGGGGATTTGAGATTTATAGTGGATTTGTGGTTATTTAGTCTTAGTCTAAAGGGTGTTGATGTTTCTTCCACATATCCACTATTTCTACATTGTGTGCAGTAAATATAGTATATAATGTTAGCGCTATCGCTGCAAACTTGGCATCTAGGCTTGTTGCATCGTTTATTACCTTTCCGTACGGTGTTATGTAAATTTATATATATATATATATATATATATATATATATATATATATATATATATAGATGAGAGGTATCCAAAACTTGGTAGTAAGGGATGATTCTATATGTGATTTCTAAGATACACTGTATTATTATTGTATGATCCAGTATGTATAAATACAGTGAATCTTTAAATCACTAAAAAGAGCTCAATATATAATACACTTTTCAGATTATATACAGAGCAATATTTATCTTTGAAAGGAAGGAAAAACTCAACACCATAATTCCATAATAAATTTATTTCGACCAAAATTGGGGCCTATATAAATCTAAGTTGATTTAATATAGCTCCTCAAAATTTCGTCTCGTCAGATGGTAGAGCAAGGTAATTTGAATTGCATATATGTTTTTGGACCGCAAATTACGTCGGTTGATTATTGTGGACGCTCTTTATGCTTTAGATTTTGCTTTTGAATAACAGTAAGAAATGTCTTCACATAAACACCAGAAGAATTATTAGCAACCTGATGATAGCAAAATAGCTTGAAACCTGGGTAGTTGCCTATGGAAAACAATTATATACAAAATATATATATATGGTGATTGAAATGTAAATCCCTATTTTAATACAAAAAGCTCTCCAGTTGTCAATATTTTCCATTAAGGAACGCGAGTATTAATATATAGATGAGTGGAACCTCTTACGCCACTGTAGGCGCCCTGGTATTTACTACATGTAGTTTAATATGAATCACGGTCACTGTAGTAATGTTCTCCTCTGTTGTCGAGGGGAACTTTTTTTTTACGGCACGATAGGTACCATAATATTTACTATGGGCGTATTAGAGTGTGAGATCTTCCTAATCACGTCATGCCAGGCTCCCTTATCAGCAGGCACCTCGTTAAAAATCGAACCGTGGCAGACGCCCACGTCTATTAGTGTAACCACACACAGTTGAATATCATCAAGAGAATCTGCTCTATCTCTCTCTTTGTTGGCTTAACAGAACAATTGATTAATTACTGAACAGACCCACTTGTGGCAGCAGATGTGCATTTGGAAAGGAATTAAAATGAGCATTTGCAAAGGAGTCTATATTTCAAGCGCGTGGTGTAATGGTTAAAGTCATGGGAAGTGGAGTCGTCGCCCCGAGTTAAAATCCTGGGTGTGGTAATTGCATTTCACTTAGCGCTAATATCCTTGGGAAAGGTATGAATCCCACTCTCCCTCCTGCTATTGATAAATAGTAGGGCAGACTGGGCTCTTTAACCTTGGTTAGGCAACCGAAAAACTCTGAATTCAAACCTGTTGAACTCCGCTTAAGAAATTGACCTTGTGTCACATCCTACTCGTGCGGAGGGGTTGGTATATATATATATATATATATATATATATATATATATATATATATATATATATTTCAATACTCGTGTTCCTCATCTTGCAACATTCTCTAGTTAATGATAAGACCGTCTAAATCGTCCACGATCATCATGCCATCACTTTCCATAGATGAGATATTACTACCTAATTATGTGAACTGGCCTACTAATTTCAGAGTCTTGTCATTTAATGTGGAGATGTCTCCACCTTGTTTAAAATATTACTTGTGTTCCTTAATTGTATGACCGTTATCATCTTGCAACACCTTCTGGTTAAAAAATGAGACTGTTCAAACTGTCCAAGATGAAATGTAAAAATGTATGCGCCGAATTCTTATTTCTTATGAGTGTCGTCACCCCAGTTAAATAATGGAGCATTCTGTTTTTGTCATAAAGAAAGGTGTGGGCGCCTTAATATTGTAAATTGTTACTTATCTTATCAATGGAACGAGGCCGATGCTCTATAAATCTTTATCAACAATTTCATTAAAAAACAGCCACTTTTTTCTTAAAATGATGTCAGTCTGTTACTATATTAATTTTCTTGTGGGGGGGGGGATTGTGGTGTAATGGTTATTTTCATAGGAAATGGGCATAGTGACTAGAGTTCAAATCCTGGACAAGGTTGTTTATATTTCACCTAGCGTTAATACCTTTGAGAAAGGTATGCATCCAACGATTCTCTCTCCAGCTATGGGTAAACAGTGGGGCGGACTTGGATCTTTTACCTTGATTAGACAACCAGTCTAGGAAAAGGAAAACATTTATAAAAAAAATAAGAATATTATATTGTCACTTATTCTAATTTTTTCTCTTAATAACGTAACCTAAATTTACAAATAAAAATGTTTTTCTATGAATATTTTAATTATGATAATGAAATAAATCACGTTAAAAGAACACATTTTCAACTCGGTGTTTGAGTGGATGAAGAAAATCCGAGTGTCCCATAATTTAATTATATCCAATAATTTAAACACACGAAACTACAGAAATGTATTTTCCGTAGAAAACAAAAGAAGAAAACAAAATTGATACAAGAAACAACTTTATATACATAATATATAACTGGTATAGTCAATTGTTCTTTCAGCGATATTGCAGACCGTACGTGTCTGTAGGTAGTTGTGTGTGCAAAGTGCGTATACATTGTTATGAAGAAAAAGGATATGCTAAAATATAATAATAAAGAAAGAATATAATTAGTAGTACTCGTGTCCCTTAGTTGTACAACTGTTAAAAAAAAGAAAAGATATAAGTGTCTAACTCTACCGACTCATCGGATGCGAATCGGATTCATTCGCATCTGATGAGTCTGGAGAGTTAGACACTTTGTCTAAGCTCCCTGAAATAGACTATAAGCTAAATCTCTAAGTCTTTTGTTATTTCTTTACTTATATATATATATATATATATATATATATATATATACATATATATATATATATATAGTCATCCACAGACACCGTGTTTCGACGTATCACGTCTCTTCAGTGTGACTAGACATTTGTAAGCTACCTACATCGATTCAGCATCAGCCCGACAGCTTAACCGCTCGGCTATCGTCACCTACAGAATGGGAAGGGGATTTTAACTGTTTTAATACACACATCTGTATATATGTAATGGCCGCCATAGATGTGTGTGTGTGTGTGTGTGCGTGTGCGCGTGTGTATGTGTCTGTGTATGTGTCTGTCTGTGTGTCTGTGTATGTGTATGTATGTGTGTCCGTGTGTACCAATCTAGCACTTTCATTAAATGCCCGCCAGATCTTAAATGGACAATTAGAACTGCAATTATTCTGAATTTCTCTCTTTTCTGACAAAATCGATTAATTACGTCTTGTCTTATGGCAAAGATGGGTCATCGTGCCATTTTCAAGGGTTCTACGAATCACAATTAAAATTAAAGGATTTTCAAAGTTCTAGAAGGCTGCGTTCTCTTATTCGGAGATTTCCACTGCTTAATTGGAAAAATAAATATTTAACAAACGACTAATTTGACTAATTGATTAATGTTATGAGCAAGACTAAGTCGTTAATTGGTAACTCTTGCTTTACTTGGTAACGAATTCGCCCCGAAAGTAACACTACGAGGTGAGGTATGAGGTATAATTTTAGTTAAAGGAGGGTTTGGTTTTGGTTTTGGTTTGTTTTGTTTTACGGCATATCAACCTCGGTGGGTCATTTAATGCCGACAAAGTTTTGAAATTGTTGTGAGGTTTTAAGGGTTCAAATAAGAACAAAACGACGGGTAACAAATGTAGAAAAATGTATTAACAGAAAGTAGACAAATACAATAGAGAGATGTGGAAATTACGTCCGACGAACAGAGTTATTGGCATACTCGCATTGGCTTACTGCTAAGCCACAATTATCCCTGTTATTTCGGTGCATTCCATTAGTCTTATAGGGTGTATCACCTATAACAAAAATAAATTCATTCTTAATGAATACACAATTTTTAAAAAACACATTTTTCTATTTAACCCATACATGGGACCCTAACAGGTACTACCACTCCGGGTTAGAGTGGACCTGGGAGCAATGGTGATGAAGGAGTGCTCCACATTCCCCAAACCTCCAGAACTGGAACCTCACCATCAGATGGAGTTTAACGTAATTCACAGGACATGAAAACCCTTAACCACCGCCTTCTAGCACCCATATGATAAAAAGGGCTGGGGCTTGCCATAAAGTAAGGGCAAAAGTGGAGTGTTGTATGTCATATACTTCTCAGCCACCTGGGTTCCATCCTTAAGCATTACGGGTCGCCACCTACGGCCAACAGGTGGCCCCATTTGGGGAGTCTTACCCCTCTGATAATTCTGAGCCAGGGTCAGAATTATCCTGATGATCCATTACTATGTGATACTCCTCATCGAACTCTATCAGAAAATCATATTAGTTTGGCACTTTATTTGCACACGAAATTTGCAATTTTTGCCCACTCTCAGGGGGGTTATCAAGCCTCGAAAATCACCTAAAACTACCAATTGAGCAGTTTTTCACCATCTGTAAATTCAAGGCATTAGAATCCATGAGAAAAAACAATAAAATCGATAACGTACATTTTCAGCAAAATACGTAGACTTATAATGGCTGAAAAATGGCATTTTGGGTAAACCTTTGAAGCCCCATATCTCCCCCAATTCTCAAGCGCCATCAACCATCTTTTACTATGTGATACTCCTCATCGAACTCTATCAGATAGCCTCTGACTCATTAGTCTTCACTATTTTATATATATATATATATATATATATATGTGTGTGTGTGTGTGTGTGTGTGTGTGTACTGACCTCGTATTATCGTGTGAGATTGACGCATAAAGCATTATTATTTAATATTTTAATAAATATATCGAGTTAGGGTTGAGAGTGTTTATATGCGATTTAAGTTTGTGTTATCAACTGATAAGCTTCAGTCTGTTTCAGACGAAATAATTGATGTGTACGGTAATTATTTAATAAGCTTAGCTTACTCTGACGCAAAGCCCTAGATGCCACGTATTGGTTGGTTGGCGGTCTTCCGTCTACAAGAGACGATGGAGTAGTGTCAAACTTAAAAAAAAAATAATTTGAACTACATAGCCTGGGCGGGTTCATATGGAGGATAAGCTGTTATCCGTGCAGCAAATCCCCCTCTCCTCACTGACACTGTGATCCAAAGTAAAGGTAAAGTACCAATGCGGTTTGGCAACGGTAGTTTCGCAGGGGTTGATGGGTAATACTAGATTTCAGCATCGCGCCACCTTTAGGGACTCCGGCTCCTGATTTGTCTTTGGATTTCGACAATACGTCCCATTTCTATCCAACCAAAAACATTTCCGTTCTTCGTTTATAAAATTCAAATAAAATATCAACCTCAGTGGGTCATTTAATGCCGACAAAGTCTTGAAATAAATTTATTCTTAATGGATACTCAATTTTTTTCATAAAGTTATTTTTCTATTTAACCTAACACGTACTACCACTCCGGGTCAGAGTGGACCAGGGAGCAATGGTGATAAAAGGCTGCTCCACATTCCCCATACCTCCAAAACTGAAACCTCGCCATCAGATAGAGTTTAACGTCATTCACAGGACATGAAGACCCTCAGCCACCGCCTTCTAGCACCCATATAATAAAAAGGGTTGGGGGTTTCCATTAGGGCAATAGGGTTGGAGCAATCATATAGGTGCTAGGGCTTGACGTGACCAGCCGATTGATCGGAGGGGGCCTCTCCGACCGCCCGTCTAGCCCAAGAGACAAAGTGAAGTGTCCCAGGCCATGGACTGCTCAGCCACCTGCGTTCCATCTTTAAGCATCATGGGTTGCCACCCACGGCCAACAGGTGGTCCCATTGGGGGGAGTCTTACCTCTGCAGAGGTGCAGTCGTTGTATTCTAACGCCACAGCGATTATATGTTATAGGGGTATATAACACTTAACTTTTAAAGAATGGCTGTGCACCCTCAGATAGAGTTTAACGTCATTCACAGGACATAAAGACCCTCAGCCACCGCCTATATAATAAAAAGGGTTGGGGCTTTCCATAAGGGCAATAGGGTTGGAGCAATTATATAAGTTCTAGGGCTTGACATGACCAGCCGGTATATAACACTTAACTTTTAAAGAATGGCTGTGCACCAAATTCTTCCCCTTACTTGTTGGAGGCGCATTGTGTAATGGTTATTGTCTTAAGAAATGGACTCGGCGAGACGTGTTCGCAAGGAAAAAGGGAGTTATGATTTTCAAAAAAATTGCCAAATTTTCTTGTAATACTAATCGTGGCGGAATAAGTTACCTAAGCGTTGTATTCTTGCGAGTTAACTCTGAAAAAAAGTGTCAAAACCGATGAATCAATCATATATACATTATTAGAGAGAGAGAGAGAGAGAGAGAGAGAGAGAGAGAGAGAGAGAGAGAGAGAGATAGTGTGTGTGTGGTGTGTGAGAGAGAGAGAGAGAGAGAGAGAGAGAGGGGGGGGGCATGATAAATCTCTTTTATCAAGAGGCAATATATATATATAGAAATATATCCCACATCCCAATATATATATATTTACCAACCCCTCTGCACGAGCAGGATGTGACACAAGGTCAATTTCTAAAGCGGAGTTTAACAGGTTTGAATTCAGAGTTTTCCTTCTCCTAGACCGGTTGCCTAACCAAGGTTAAAGAGCCCAGTCTGTCCTACTATTTTCCCATAGCTGGAGGGAGAGTAGGATTCATAGCTTTCCCAAGGGTATTAGCGCTAAGTGAAATGCAATTACCACGTCCATGATTTGAACTCGGGGCGACGAGTCTATTTCCCATGACTTTAACCATTACACCAGGCACTTCCAAATCCCAATGTATGTGAGTGGATTGTACTCACACACACACACGCACACATATATATATGTATGTATGTATGTATACAATCCACTCGCATATATTGTGATATATTTATTTATGATTTCTACACATTGCAAAAAGGTAAAATGAATCAGATAAGTTGATGAATGAACAAAAAACAAAAACAAATAAACAAACAAAAAAAACCCCCCAAAAAACCCAATATCGTAGAAACCTCAACTCTATGAATAACCAGTTTCATCATATGACGTGTATTTTCTTCTCTTTCTTTCTTAAAATAGTACATAATTATTTTCTTGTTGTAGTTTTAGTTTGTTTTTAAAAAACATTTTTACAACCAGAATAGTATTCGCAGTGGAGTTACTCCCAAAGAGGATCAACTATTCTTGAAATAAAATGCGCCATCTGTTGGGATTTTCCGTAGAAAAATGCATTTTACGCAATTCAAAGTGTTCCAACCAATCAGAATCTTTCACTCCCGGACACATACATAAATAATAAATAATGAAAAAGGAGCTGAATATATATATATATATATATATATATATATATATATATATATATATATATATATATATATATATAAGTAAAGAAATAACAAAAGACTTAGAGATTTAGCATTATAGTCTATTTCAGGGAGCTATACTCTAATGCTAAATCTCTAAGTCTTTTGTTATTTCTATACTCATATATTTGCTCTGTGACTCTAACATTAAGAGCACACATTGAGCTCTCAAAACTGCGACTTGGTTTTGTTTAAATAAAACTCTTGTGTAGTAAGGAAGATTTCTTCTTTGGACTTTTGGATTATATATATATATATATATATATATATATATATATATATATATATATATCAAACCTCAAATATCTTGCCCTGATGACGGCCGTTCTTCTGTATACTTAAAATCATTTTATATTTTTTTCTATCATTATTATTTAATCCATTTCGTATTTAAAATAATAATAAAAATAATACATTGTGTACAAGGACATTCTCCCGGTCGAAACACGTGTCATCACTCCATGAAACAATTTTTATCCATTCAACATTTTCTTTCCTTTATTTATTTTTTCAATATATATATATATATATATATATATATATATATATACACCGGATGTATTAAAAAGTGCTCATATTATGAAGAGGAAATATTACACAGGAAATAAAACAATTCTAATACCAAAGTCAGGTTTCAAGTCCTATTTCTTACCGTAAACACACACACACACACACGCGCGCGCGCGCGCGCGCGCGCGAATGAAATATAAGTAATTCTCTAAATATATATTGAAAACTAGCTTAAAACTCGCCCTATTGGGCGGCAGTTAAGCTAGTTCTTTCTAAATTTATTTCCAAGTTATAAAAATTGTTATACGATAACAATTTTTATAACTTGGAAATACATTTGGGAATAACTTGCAAAAAAAATAAAATGTCGGAAAATAATCATAGTAATTATCAATTGGAAATCCAAAATTTCAGGATTGTGGGTCCGAATTCAGCCCGTAATGTTTTTAATTTGGTCGCTGGGTCGACCTGATTCCAAAATGGTAGTATATGTTGAGCTACGCCCTCTAGGAGTAAAGCTGAAAAAATATGACACTTACATTCGCATTTATCATTAGAGAAGAGAGGGCTTCAAATTGAATTTTGAGCATCAAGATTGCGGGTCCTGGTTCGGCCCGATTCCAAAATGGATATGATATGTTGAGCTACAGCTTCTAGGAGTAAAGTTGAAAAAATAAATTAGACACTGACACATGGGCATTCGCATTTATTATTAGAGCAAAGATATTTACACACATTTACCGTTGATAGGTTAACCTGTCTATATTATACATTTAAATCAGAGATTCATATCTGCCTATTTTATGTTGACAATCTAAGGCAGTAATTTACGTTCCATTTTATTTTATTTTATCTTATTTATTTATTTTTTTATTTCAGCTTTTCACACATATTTCCTCTCTCTGACTTCAAGTCACGCGATCTTCGTGTTCATTTGTCGAGTTTTTTGTCGTTTAAGTATTGGTGTATGTTAATTTTTTTAATATGCCATTAAAGAAATGTCGAAAAAATGTCGGAACCTAAAAAAACAACAAAAACCAAAAAACAACAAAAAAACAACAAAAAACAAAAAAAAAATGAAGCCTAATTAGGAAAATGGGAGTCAATCTAAATTATTCACCCGAAAAGGAATATATTTCTTGATTTAAAAAAAAAAAACGAAGAAGTATTCTTCTATCTAATCATGTAATCACAGTCAATAAGCGCTTCAAAGTTATTTTCTTATTTATTATTAGTTAACATTCTATGACTGATTACCTCCCTTGAATTCCCATGTAATCCCTGAGACAATATAAAAAAATCAAATAAAACAACGAACTAATTTAATAAAGCTTTTATCTTATATAATTGAAATAGTGAAAAGAGCCTTTTCTTTCTTTCTTTCTTTCTTTCTTCTAATTTGAAAAAGAAAAAGAGTCCCTGAGAAATAAAAGTACGTATGCGTAAATCTAAAAACATACTAACTTATGAACAACCACTAAAACTATACACAGGAAAGAAAAATCTATATGTATAAAGAAAAAATCCTGTATATCTCTCTGTCTGTATGTTTGTCTGTCTGTGAAAGAATTTGAGTCCAACCGAATTAAACACCAAAAATTGAAGCGGGTAATTTTCAGTCCAGCAACATTCAAAGTGGAGAAGTTCCAACATGTAGTTTATGTGGAAGAGTATGTCTCTCCAGGGCTGGCGTGGTGAGTTATCTGAGAAAACACAAAGATACAGTGTCAAGTGCTACTGGCATTTAGCTATGAAAAAAAAGAAGAGAAAAGAACAGGAAATGATCCTACTCGAGCACGAGTTGACAGCCAACACTTCTTCATGACTCTATAAGGACAGTAATAATTTTCTAGCTGCTGGTTGTTATTTTTGTGTGGGAATACTAGATGCTGATTGGTTAATAAATATATATATATATATATGGATTGATTGAGTTTAACGGCATATCAACCCGTCTAGTGTTATTTTATGCTTAGAGGTTTGGGAATCGCGTTCATTCTACGTTCATATACACATTGTGTAATTTTTTATTTATATTTCTTTTATAACAGTTCTATTTAATACGAATAATGATAATAATGATCCCCAGAAATCAGATGTAGTTTAGTATCCTAACTACCCACACCCTTTTTTTAGAGTAGTTGGAGCCTGCTGTTAGGGATATATATATATATATATATATATATATATATATATATATATATATATATATATGTCATCGTGGTGGCCTAAAGTCGGTATCAGCCAGACAGCGAGTCTATCCCCTTTTCACTAACACTAGACCAAGGAGATTACTTTAATGTCTGAGGTGGAGCTCCACGCCTACTATCAGCTCCTTACTTTACCACACAGATCTCTGTACTACTCATACGCTGAGTTGGCGAGGACCGTTATCGAACACTCTACCGGCTGAGCTAAACCGATCATATATATATATATATATATATATATATATATTTGTTGAATTTTTTAAATATAAAAGTTTTTCATAAGCAACTACCCAGGTTTCAGGTTATTTCACCATCGTCAGGCTGCTAAATCTTCTGGTGTTTATTTTCTAAAATAAATAAATAAGAAAATAAACACCAGAAGATTTATCAGTCTGACGATGGTGAAATAACCTGAAACCTGGGTAGTTGCTTATGAAAAACTTTTATATTTAAAAAATTCAACAAATAAATAAAGTTCCTATAAATTTGTGGTTGAGCACTGTGATTTCTTTGTTTCATCCCAAAACAATTTTTTAAATATCTATCTATCTATCTCTATATATAATTTTTTAACCAGTTCTACTCTTCTTCTTTTTATGGTGAGTCGTTCCACTCAACTTATTGTTGGAGGATCGACTAGTTTATAAGAATTATTCTATAAAATATGCTGCATTTTATGTAGTTGAACACGGGCTATCATTTTTGTCGTTGTCGGGGAACTGGCTTGTTTACAATTATTACCTTTTAGTAGTGTATATATATATATATTATATATATATATATATATGTGTGTGTGTGTGTGTGTGTGTGTGTGTGTATGTGTGTGTGTGTGTGTGCGTGTGCGTACGCGTGTGTGCGTAGGTGTGTGTGCGTGTGTGTGTTGGAGATATATGGTGATGTAAATAATAGATTTGCATATCTGAATTTGTATAGAAAGGGACATACAGACAAAATATGTACAGAGACGGACAGACAGACAAACAAACTGGTGAGCCCGCACACACACACACACACACACACACACACACACACATATATATATATATAATATATATATATATATATGTGTGTGTATGTGTGTGTGTGTGTGTGCATTTAAAAATTCAATGATTGTTATATTTTCTCTACACCATATACGTTGATTACTACTTTATTTCTTATTGTTTTATTACAGCATTAGTTTTTAACGGACGCTCGATATACCATATAATTTCAACACACACACACACACACACACACACACACACATATACATATATATATATATATATATATATATATATATATATATATATATATATATATATATGTATATCCAGCGTCCGTAAAAAAGTAAATTGTCGTAAAAGCAGTAAGAAATAAAGCCGTACTCAATTCACAAAATCTCTCTCTCCCTCTCTCCCTCTCTCTTTCTTTCTTTCTTTCTTTCTTTCTCTCTCTCTCTCCCTCTCCCTCTCCCCCTCTCTCCCCCCTCCTCTCTCTCTCTCTCTCTATATATATATATATATATAGTATAAAAAGATGAGAGCTCCTAAGAACATAAAGAAATACATATCTTAATTTACGTGTATCGCTAATATTATTTATGTAGACCTTTCATTCTGAAATCGGTTTGGCTTTGATATGAGTTTAGTTCATTATTCCCAAGCGTATTTATATCTCAGTTCGTGCTTGCACGTTGACTTTGAGTAAAACAATATTTTTTTCTATGTATGTGAATGAATACTAAACAAATATGGCTGAACGACGAGATACCTGTTGTTGTGTGCATGTGTAAAACTCTCCCGCTTGCAAACAAAGAGCGATAGTACATACACGACTTGACATAAAACTCAAAAGTGTATTCAGAGAGTTTTCAATGCTTTTCTTCTTCTTCTTCTTCTTCTTCTTCTTCTTCTTCTTCTTCTTCTTCTTCTTCTTCTTCTTCTTCTTCTTTTGCCGTGAAAGAAAAATAAGAAGATGAAGACGCCATTTTGAAACGAAAATTAAATTACTTGATTACAGACTAGAGGAAACAGATTTTACTTATGTAAATTCTTTTTTTTTTCTTTTTTACGTTCCTCAATAAATGTTTTAAGGTTGATCATTAAACGGAACTCAGGAATTGCACTCACCCACGCATGGGAAAACTCAAGAAAATAATAAACCGTTATATATATATATATATATATATATATATATATATATATATATATATAGAGAGAGAGAGAGAGAGAGAGAGAGAGAGAGAGAGAGAGTCAACGATAAACTTGTACGTACACCCATCAATTTTAAATATTTTTATGCGTCCCTCAGAATCTAATGCCTACATGATGCCACAGTTTATAAACACACACACACACACACACACACACACACACACACACAGACAAAACACACTGACACAGACACACAGACTCAGACACAGACACAGACACACACACACACACACACACAAGGAATATAAAAGTCAATTTTCAGAACAATTGGTTAGATACAATCAATTTGACCGGTGAATTATGCAAAATAGGAAAAGACATTATTCTGGCATCATGCGAGCGTTAGATTCTGAGAAATGCATAAAAATATTCAAAATTAATGGGTGTACAAATAATTTCGTCGTTGTGAGTATATATATATATATATATATATATATATATATATATATATATATATGTAATTCCTCTAAATTTCTTTCTTACCGAAAAGCAAAGGAACCCAAAAAAAAAAAGAAAGAAAAGGAGAAAAAAAATATATACCTATTGCTATTTTTCTCAGTTTATATATATATATATATATATATATAATTTTAGTAAAAATTATGGGTCTACCACGTTTTCAATCGTCACGATCTCATTAGGACTCTAGGTTTTACTAGACAAAGCTAAACTATAAATAGTAGTAGTATATTTAGTTGAGTAAAACAAGGGAGCCTGATGAGATCGGGACAGTTGAAACCTCCGAAGATCCATAATTCTTTCCCCAAAATTATAGCTACTTTTTAAGAAGTATTGAGCACTCTTGCATAAATTCCTAATGCACGCGTAAACACTTAATGCACACATAAAGACTTAAACTTACGAACAACCACATAAATCTATATATTGAAAACAAAGATTCTGTCTGTCCGTATGTTTGTTTGTATCGGAGATCTCCGAACGAAACCGATGCCACCCCCCGTACGCCACGCTATGAGTAAACAAAGCAGTAACTCGTAGCAAATGAATGATAATAACAAACTGGTTTAGCACATTTGGTAGAGCATCCACCTTGGAACTACAAAGTTCAGGTTCGATACCAGCCCACGCCAGCCCAGAACGTAAATAGCGTAGCTTGGATCTGTGAGCTTAAGTGTGGAACTTATAGTAGGTGAGGTGCTAAACCTTAAATGCAAAAATAATATCCCTGGTCTAGCGCTACTAGGGAAAAGGGGATAGACTCCCTCGCTGTCCGGCTGATACCGACAATAGACCACTCAGCTGACTTTACTACTTAACTACTGGCTAGTGAAAAGGGGATAGACTCCCTCGCTGTCCAGCTGATACCAACAATAGACCACTCAGCTGACTTTACTACTTAACTACTGCTAGTGAAAAGGGGATAGACTCCCTCGCTGTCCAACTGATACCAACAATAGACCACTCAGCTGACTTTATTACTACTGGCTAGTGAAAAGGGATAGGCTCCCTCGCTGCCCAGCCGATACCCAATAGACCACTCAGACTGACTTGACGGCTAGTGAAAAGGGGACTCAACTGACCAACAATAGACCACTCAGCTGACTTTACTACTTAACTACTGGCTAGTGAAAAGGGGATAGACTCCCTCGCTGTCCAACTGATACCAATAGACCACTAAGCTGACTTTATACTTAACTACTGGCTAGTGAAAAGTAGGCTCCCTCGCTGCCAGTTGATACCAACAATAGACCACTCAGCTGACTTTACTACTAAACTACTGGCTAGTGAAAGGGATAGACTCCCTCTCTGTCCGGCTGATACCGACAATAGACCACTCAGTCTACTCTACTTTTACATACTAATTAAAGCGACTGTATTTCATTTATTCTAATTATTGATTGTCTTACAACCTGCTAATGAAAATAATTAATAATTCATTTGTCACGTAAAATAATTTCTAATACATTTCTATAGTAGAATAATTTGTAATTTTTATATGTTAAAACAATTTCAAATGAATATCTATATATGCTTTTTAGTTTTCATTGTGTTGTAAAGATTTTTTAAATATTGGTCTTATCTATGGAATGTTAATGAGAATTTGGGAGAGCCATTAACGTTCCAAGATTTGTTCGGACTGCTGGTCTTCTTTTTCTGTACTGTCGATATTAACATAACTTTCTTGTGTCGCTGAGTGAATAGATCTGGTTTGGATATTAGCGGCCATTTTCTGTCGCCATTAAAAAAAATGAATGAAAACAAATAAAAGATAAAAAGAAGAAAAAAAAAAACAAACAAAGAAGGTAAAGAAAAGTAAAGAAACGTTTCGTATCATACACCCGGTGAGAACTGTAGAATGGATTTTTAACAAACTTTGGAATTGCTATTTAACTAAATTTGGTTAGCCTTGAACACGGGCTTTCGGGTTGCTTACCAATCTCAGAACAGAACAGGCACATTGTTGCTTAACTACAGCGGTCTGGCGGGAACCGGTGCTTTCAGTGGGACTTGACCGTAAGTCAATCTTAAAATCAGATTATCGGATTACAAATTATACGTTTATTTAAAAAAAACACAACATCATTTCATTTATTTCGTCGTCGGCCATCATAGTTTCTTTTGCTGTTTGAGATCTTGTTACCTGTGTTAAACTTGCAAATCGTCGTCAAAATTAAAACGGAAACTTATTTGGTGGTAATCATGACAGGTTTACTACAGTGTATGAATGAACTTTTTTGCGGATTGGGTTACGGTTTAGGGGTTTGGGGATTAAGGCTGTTTGTTTTTTTTTAATTACGTACTGCTTAAAAAACAACGACAAAAAACAAAAAAACAAACAAATTACTATACATTTAATTAACCATTGAAATTAATTATTGAATCCAACAGCAGACACATTAGTCTCAGTTGTTTGTGTTAGTATTGATTTCAAAAATATTTTTCAACATATTTAATGTTGAAAAATATTTTTTTTCAACATGGTTAAAAAACCAAATTACTATATATTTAATATAGTAATTTGGTTTTTTTAAGCAATACGTAATTAAAAACAACCTTAATCCCCAAACCCCTAAACCGTAACCCAATTAGCAAAAAAGTTCATTCATACACTGTAGTTAAACTGTCATGGATCACCATCAAATAAGTTTCCGTTTTAATTTTGATGACGATTTGCCAGTTTTGCCCAATATTTTTGCAATATCTTCATATAATTACAGTAAAAAATTTTGAAGATTCAGATTCAGTTCTTTTGTTTTTTTTTTCTTTTTTTAAGGAAACATTTTCAGTCATTGATGTAACCTCAATATCTTGCTTCGTTTTAAGTTTTAGAAAAAACAATGCTACACAGTATAAAAAGAAAGAAAGAAAGTAGGGAAAGATAGAGAGAGAAGAACGCTAATCAGTTTCAATCGAACATAATGAAAAGACGAAAAGAAGGAAAGAAAGAAAAAGAAGAGTAGGTGTGTGTGTGTGTGTGTGTGTGTGCGTGAGAGAGAGAGAGAGAGAGAGAGAGAGAGAGAGAGAGAGAGAGAGAGAGAGAGAGAGAGAGAGAGAGAGAGAGAGAGTTAAATCAAGATTATTATACTTTTTACATATTGAACTATTGCAATGGCTCTTAAGTAAACCTATCAAACGTTGTAATAATTAAATTATCATACTGTGGTTTATCTACAGGTCCTGCTAGTCAAGATTTTAATACTTTTTACATATTGAACTATTTTGCAAATAGCCCTTGAGTATATATATCAAACGTTGTAATAATTAAATTATCATACTGTGGTCTATCCACAGGTCCTGCTAGTCTTGTTTAAAACGAATGAACACCGTTTTTTTAATTAATTTTCTTTTGTTTTTATTTCTATTTCAGAATTTCTCCAATCAGGATAGTTTCTTCAGTTTAAAGCAAACATCTATGAAGGACTGTGTCGGCAGTGATAGTTAAACGCCCCCTCGATGTATCCACAATTAAAGAAAAGAAGGGTTTTCGGTAAGAATAAATTTAAGCATTTTTTCTCTCTATATATATATGTACTAGAACAAAATAAAAAAACACCCTCCGGGCGATATAAAATACATTTTTGAAACATATTGCCTGGGGGTGGGAGTAAAAAATTCAATGTCAGCGAGTTTGTACCCTAAGTAGGTAAAATCATCAAATTCATTAAAGGATTAAAAAAATAAAACAATTTGAAATGTAAACTTTAAATATGTATTAAAATAAAACGAACTATATATAGATATATAATATCAGTCATGTATTTTAAAACAAGTTCTAATAGAACTTGTTTTAAAAAACAATGAGGACTGTCTAATGTTGCATGTTCAAATTTTGAGTGTATTTATTCTATGTTATGACGACTTTGGGTAATGTGACGTAGGCAATGACTTAATTTTTGTTACAGAAAAAACTGGAAGCGAATCTCCATTATTCATTGATATCAGGCCAATGCAAATGTTCTCAACTCAGGCTCTTTCGCAATTTTAAGAAAATACAATAACAAACTTAGAAATTTACCCATCTCTTTATTGCTCATAAAAGTGTAGCTAATTTTCACCTTTAGTCGGCTAAATTCCTAGCAAATAAGTCGATTAGAGTAACCTCCCTTGACTTTCACTTTGAAACAAGCCGGTAGCTATTTTGAAAGTTTCCGTGCGAAATAAACAAAGAAACTTTTTCGAAAACAATACAACTGCATGCTTTAACACAAAAATATCATAAAATGTGTTCTTAATAACAATTTAGTTCATTTCAGATAATTTTATGCTAGGAATTTAACCAGCTGATTTCACTTTGAAACAAGCCGGTAGCCATTTTGAAAGTGTCCACACAAAATACACAAATATGAGAAACTTTTCGAAAACAATACAACTGCATGCTTTAACACAAAAATATCATAAAATGTGTTCTTAATAACAATTAGTTCATTTCAGATAATGCGCACGCACAATTTTCTGCTAGGAATTTAGCCAACTAAAGGTGAAAATTACCCTAGTGTAATCAATAACGCATATAGCGTAGTTGGTTAATTAACAGCGTTGATTCCAGGGGGTCATCCCTACCTCCTCGATTTAAAGGGTAGGGCTGGGTTTATTGCCCAGTGCCTGAGGCGGCCCCTTGAAGGGGAATACCGACGGGATCAACGTATTAGATTAGATTAGAAAGGTTAATGAAACTAAAAAAGAATGCAGATAAATGATTTGAAACAGTGGGGGGGGGATATAATCGAAAAATAGAACAACTTTGAAACTAACTCTTCCATCATTTTCCATCACACCTGTCTTTCATTGCTATTTTTTCCTAATTCAACTATATAGTTAAATTAGGAAGTAAAGAATAAAATTACAGTTATTTCTTCTTGTAAGTGGATAAAACCAAACAATTAGAAATCAATAATATCAAGCACATATAAAATCAAATTTTAATTATCAATATGCAAATTAGCCTTCCCGTTCACACTGTAAACCGCTATTTTGTTGTATATATAAATACATTTACATGTTATTAGCATGTAGATATGGTCAACAGTGGTTTCGGTCCTGGAACGTAGAAGCTAACCCAGGCAACACCTGTCCCCTTGATTTAAAGGGGCAGAGCTGGGTTTATTGACTAATGCCGACGAGATCAACGCATTTTTGCACCCACGAGCTTCGGTTTGTGGGTAGTCTCACATTAATAGGGCCTTGTGCCTAACCAGTACACGTGGGGGTACGTGGTAAATAACGCATATCAGTTATAAGCATGTTTATCGGAATTACTTTATTCTCAATTTCTGTTGTGTACAGAGTTGTATAGGTTTTGTCATTAATAATACAGCATACTTTCTCTTCTAACCTTTCTCAAATTCCCACACGTAATTATGCTGTATATTATATTCTTCCTTCCTAAACTTGTTTTCTTTCTGAGGCGGCATGTGTCCCATTGCCAGCCCTACACCTCCCCACCCTCCGTACCACGCACTACATAGTCTGTGTGTACATGTCTGCACACTTGTCATATGATCTTACATCTATTCCTCACCAGTTAATCCATCACCGAAGAGGCAGAGAGATCATATCTTATGTCGCAGTTGTTTGATAGACGCGAAGACTTTGACTTTGTTTGTTGTAAGACTGTTATTTGCTATTTGGCAAGGCCGACAAAGAAAAACTGTGACATGCCAAATTGTACGGGACATTTTTGAAAATTACCCCCACGAGTCCAATGTTGTTTTCAGTTCTGTTGCTTGGGCCTTGTTCGGGTTATTTTGGGAAGCTTATTAACTCAGCTGCCCTGGCGTATATCTCCGTTTTGTTCGTGCGCATGCGCGCAAGAACAGGTTCACCTCTGCGCATGGGCGAAAGGGAAGGATGAGAATTGAGGCTTGAAGGCATGAGGAAGAGCGTATGGGTTTCACTACAGCATAGTTTGTCTATTCACATACATATGTATGAGAGCGGTTTAAGTATACTAATCTACCAATTTACAATAACAAGATGTGTATCAGGGAACCTATATTTATTTACGGCATATATATATATATATATATATATATATATATATATATATATATATATATATATTGTGTGTGTGTGTGTGTGTGTTTGTGTTTGTGTGCGTATATGTATGGGTGCCTGTATATGTATAACCATACAAACATATACATTACTATATAACAGTATAATATATATATATATATATATATATGTGTGTGTGTGTGTGTTGTGTATATATCAGTGTGTGTATGTATGTATTTTGTGTGTATATGTGCATGTGTGTTTGTGTATGCATAAGTATATATATATATATATATAAGCACACAAACATACATATAATTATATAATATATAATATATATATATAAGTGTGTATGTGTGTTTTGTATATGTGTGTGTATGTGTGCGTGTGCGTGTGCGAGTGTGACTGTGTATGCACATGTATATATGTAGCTACACACACGTATGTATAAAATCACGCACACATACAAGTACGCACATGCATAAACACATGCATAAACACATATAACCACTAAGACACAGTAAATATATGAAAATATTGTATCGATATTACACACACACACACACACACACACATACATATATATATGTGTGTGTGAATAATATGTTTACTTATGCATAAATGAATATATATATATATACGGGCATATATATGCACACACACACACACACACACACACACACACATATATATATATATATATATATATATATATATATATATATATTACGTCGTCCTTGAAATGAATAGGTATTTCCAACAGGTCACGAAGGTTAACGTTTGAGATTATGTAATAGGCAGAACTAGAATTATTTTCTATGATAGCAAACTTGGAAGATTGACGCAGAATAATCTTCCTATCTCCATCTCCAATTTGTCAGGGTATGCTATATATATACTTATATATATATATATATATATATATATATATATATATATATATATATATATATATATATGGTCAGTGCAAAAGTATCAGATGCATTGTAAAAAGTTTATTCTAAATAACATAAAAAATAGGTAACTGGTAGGCTGCATAATTTACCGATATTTATCGAATACATTGACTAAAATAAAAATGAATAAGCTAGGCTATGCCTAGGTCTGATAATTGTATCTAAATAATAGCTATTTCGACTTCAGACGGGAACCAATTAATGGCGTAGGGTGAGGCATTACTATATATAAAACAAAAAAATAAATAAATAAATAAATAAAAACAAGATTTGGCCCACAAGGGTTGAAATGCCATGAAACAAAATGACAAACTAATCCTACCTATCTAGTTATGCCACCGATCATATATACAAAAACAGAAAGGTTTGGTATTAAATAACCCACATGGGTTGGCACGTGCCGACACAAAATAACCAACCCATTAAGGTACAAAGATTCCATTCTGCGTGGTCCCCTACCCAACTACTTATGCCAATGAGTGATCTTGAGCAATTTGAAGCCCGTATAACAGTGTTTCGTAAATTCTAAAAAAAAGAAAGAAAAAAAAAGAAAAGAGATATTTTATGACTATTATTGTATTCTCCTGTGAACTACGACACATGGACACACCAGTATAGGCTGATCATGAAGTAAGTGTTTATAAAAGCAAAGCAAACCAAACCAAACATAAATATTTACCAACAAACAATTTGCTTTAACATTATTTATAATAAACAACAAGATTTGGCATCAAATAGCCCACAAGGGTTGATATGCCATAAAGCAAAATAACCATCTTACCAACAGATTTGTTTGACTCATAGAAGGGTCCCTAACAGACATTACCACTCAGAATCAGAGTGGAATTTGGAATAATTGTAAGGGGTGACTACACACTCACTGTTATATACTGGCTTTTTACGTTACCAAATCAGCATATAATGTTATATACCTTTCTTTCTTC
>CM042162.1:61887161-61889661 GCA_023376005.1 Doryteuthis pealeii
GCAAAACGTGTTAAAATCCTGGACGAGGCTGTTTGCATTTCATGTAGCAACTTGGGAAATGTATGCATATAACTATTCTCCTTTCAGCTATGGGTAAATAGCAGGACAGACTGGGCTCTTTAAACTTGATATGGCAACTGATTTAAGAAAAGGAAAAGTCCAAATTCAAACCTGTTAAACCCCGCTTAAAATTGTCCTTGTGTCACATCCTGCTTGTGCGGAGGGGCTGGTAAATCCGCATAATATTTTAACTATAACATATTAATTTAGTTGAGGTAGTTTAAACAATGAGTCTTTTGCTCAAAATTGAGAGATGGGCCTCTTTGTGCTTTGGGATCTCGGGCAATGTTCGATTGACTGACCGCTCGGTCCACCTCCAATTTCTATAGAATAAGATTGTCTGTTTTTGGTGACGCAAAAGCAATGATGCAACGTTAATTTAAAATATCACCTTCTTCTTCTTCTTCTTCTTCTTCTCTTCTTCTTCTTCTTCTTCTTCTTCTTGCTCTCTCTCTTGTCTTGTATTGATTCATTGGTGCTAGAAAGAATTTCAGGTTCGTATTAGAATGTGGGTAACAGCACAGAGACGTGTAAACTAGTCACGTGGAAAAATTACAGATTTCTCTCCCTTTAAAGTGTTCGTATTTCATTTTGTTGAATTAATTAAAACCACTTGAAGAACCAATTTAATTAACTAACTAAAAATAAATCAGACAATTTAATTTATTGAAATAACAATCAATTTTGATGCGTAAAATTATTGGAGAGGAGTCAATTTTGCATGACGAGTTCATATTTCTGTGGCATCACCCACATTCCAGTAGGAACCACAAACTAATACGTGAGCCTTTGTTCATTTGCCTCTCTTCATTCTAATCATCATCATATCGCGCATGTAGCACGGGTATCGACAACAATCTTACGCCAACAATCTTACGCCAACCCTCCCTATCATTCACTGCACCAGGGAGCTCCTCTGTGCAGCAGCCAGCATCCTCACATAGCTGGTCAATGTACGTCCTTGCTGGGCGCCCCACACTTGCATGACCATGTGTTGGCTTCCACAGGAGAACGTCGCTTATGAGTTCACCCTTACTTCTCCAGCAGTGTCCTGCATGCCTTGTCCGTCTCACTCGGATAGTTTGTGAGATGGGGGGCAGGTGACCGTACAGCTGTTTCCTTGTGGGGTGCTGTTTCCATGACTTGTTCAACACTGCTCGCAGCATCCTTGTGCAGCTCCCATCTAGCTTATTCTCAAGACGTTTAGTTAGGGTCCAGGTGGTGCAGCCATATAACAGCACCGACACAACCACAGCCTGGAAGAACTGTCGCTTCAGCCTGTTAGGGAGATCGGACCCCATAAATAATAATAATAATAATAATAATAATAATAATAATAATAATACAAAGCTAGGCACGGCTGGGTTGGGAAGGTGATCCACTGGGAATTATGCAAAAAATTAAATTTTGACCATACAACAAAACGGTATATGAATCTGTTCTTGAGAATGAAACGCATAAAATTCTCTAGGACTTTGAGATAAAGACGGATCACCCTATCCCACCCAAGAGACCATACCGATTAACAAAAAGAGAAAAAAAGAAAGAAAAACAAACAAAAGAAAAAAAACATGTCAATTGGTGGACTTTGTGGTTCCAGCAGACCACAGGGTGAAGCTGAAGGAAAATCAAAAGATGGATAAATACCTGGACCTTTTCAGAGAATTGAAAAAACCCAAACAAAACAACTGTGGAATATGAGAGTGAAAGTGATCCCAATTGTAGTTGGTGCACTTGGAACGTTCCCAAAAGACTGGAGGATCTGGAAATCAGAGGAAGAATTAAGACCATACAGACTACTGCACTGGTGCAATCAGTTACAATACTCAGAAAAGTCATGGAAACCTGATGAGACTTGTTATCACTCAGCCTCCAGTGAAATACCATCAGCTAACGCTGATGTGAAAAGCTCAAAAGGAGTGATAATAATAATAATACTATCCAAACAACAGCATTATTGAGATCGGCTAGAATACTGAGAAGAGTCCTGGTAACATAAGGATACTTGCTTTCACTCAGTCTCCAGTAAACCACCAGCTAAGGCGGTCGTGAAAGTCCCTCATTGAGTGAAAATAATAATAATAATAATAATAATAATAATAATAATAATAGGCGGGAAAGGTGATCCACTGGGAATTGTGCAAGAAATTAAATTTTCACCATTTTATCCATTATGATATATTTATCTTCATATTTATCAAATTCTCTTAAAATCTATCAACTTATTCATTCAAGTCGTTTATATCACGCTGTGTAACGGTTAACAAGCTATTATTAGCGAGTTCGATTCTCACTGGGTGCTCCATACTTCTATCCTTATGCTAGCTAAGCTTAGTAAATACTTATTTACCTAAACCTGTTCATGTATGCTTCAATTTTTATATCTTTTCCACGGGATTTGTTAACATGTTCAAATCACTGTCCGTGAATTCATTTTGAT
>CM042162.1:61894661-61904661 GCA_023376005.1 Doryteuthis pealeii
TCATTTCATGTAACGTCGGAATAATACTGTTTCGGATAGAAAATATATACTGCTATGGGCTAAAAATCATGCCAGGAACAGTATAATTCTGACTCCCTCATTGCCCGGCTGATATCGACAATAAGCCACCCCACCGACTTTATTTACTACTAGCAGCGACTCCTCGGCGTCGCCTGGATAGAGTTTTTTTTTAAAAAAAAGTTAGTCCCGCATATCCATTATTACTGAATCGTGAGTTGAATTCTCGTGGGATGCCCCATTTAAATCCCTGTGTAAAAAAAAAGACCTTGCATTGATCCAGCTACTCTGAAAAGAAATGTTAATGTCTACTATCTAAAATATTAAATGAAAAAAAATCCATGCTGTTATCATTTAAATTATATTTTTAAAATTATCTTTACGAATATAAATCAAATCTCTATTATTTTTGCTTAAAAACCAAGCCCTGGTGATATTTAATGTATATATATCTATTTACTTTGTCGTTAATTGTTTGAGTTTCGAAGTTTCCTCCGGACAACTTCTCTTTTTTTTTAGTGGTGTTAAACTAAAAGGCAAACGATGAAGGACGCGAATCTAGTTTAGATAAGATGGGGTAACCTTGAATCTATTCTTATAAGCAATCATAGAAACTAAAAAAAGGGGATAAGAATAACCCCCTTGTTACTATTTTATGGGCCATCCTTTAGGCTTCAAGCAAGAGCGCTTGTCCAACGAAAATCCTTGGCAAAGAATCCTTTGGTTGTTTCTTGGTGCTCCTCAGTATTGCAAGTCCTTCTTTAATGATTGCAAATGGACGTCTCTCGGTATCAGTGATTAAGTAGTCAACCAGCCACATATTCAGGCTGTTGATTGGCTGAGGTTTAAACCATATGACCTCGCATAGTCTATACATTTAAGTGGTGTAATGGTTAAAGTCTTGGGAAATGGACTCGACGCCCCGAGTTCAAATCCTGGACGTGCTAATTGCATTTCACTTAGTGCTAATACCCTTGGGAAAAGTATGAATCCTACTCTCCCTCCAGCTATGGGTAAATAGTAGGACAGACTGGGATCTTTAACCTTTGTTAGGCAACCGGTCAAGGAGAAGGAAAACTCTGAATTCAAACCTGTTAAACCCCGCTTAAGAAATTGACCTTGTGTCACATCCTGCTCATGCGGAGGGGCTGGTAAATATATATATATGTGTGAAATAAAAGGAAATTAATCCGACAGTGTGAATTTGATATATTGAAAAATTTGATATATTGAAAAATTTGATATATTGAAAAAACAAATGATGTTTACAAATACTTGGGATCATCAGGAGAGAATGTGCACCGTTTCGGGGCCTTCCTCTCAATGGGGTCCGATGTGCAGTTAAAACCGTTCAGAGGAAGGCCCCGAAACGGTGCACATTCTCTCCTGATGATCCCAAGTATTTGTAAACATCATTTGTTTTTTCATTATATATATATATATATACTAGCAAATATATGCACCCTCCGGGTGCAAGTATTTTAGTTAAATTTCATAATGAAATATCATATTAAATTAGAAAGGCTAATGAAACTGAATAAGAATGTAAATAAAAAGATTTTGAACAGAGGGGTATGATTGAAAAATAGAACAACTTTGAAACTAACTCTTCCATCATTTTACGTTACTCCCGTCTTTCATTGGTAAATTTTCCTAATTAAACTATTTAGTTAAAATAGGAAGTAAAGAATAATATTACAGTTATTTCCTCTTGTTAAGGGATTTCTCTTAAGATTTATTGAAGAGATTTTTGCTCATATTCAATAAGATAAAACCAAACAATTAGAAATCAATAATACTAAGCATATATTTATCAAAATCAATTTTTTAAGATCAATATGCAAATTAGCCTTCCCGTTCATACTCTAAACCTCTATTTTGTTGTATATATAAATACAATTGCATGTTATCAGTATGTAGATATGGTCAACAGTGTAAGTAATGTAAAACAATTTTATTAATAATTGAGGTTTAAATAAAAATAAAATCATGGAGAATTTGATGTAAATAACGAAAGGAATTGTGATTTGTATAGTAATATAGTTTCGGTTACAGACAGACAAACCCACAATCTCCATTATAATAAGATATCAAAATGTTCCGACTTTTTCTTAGAGGATTTAGACTAAAAGGCAACGATGAAGGACTCTAATCTAGTTTAGGTAAGACGGTGTAACCTTGAATCTATTTTTATAAACAATCATAGAAACTAAAAAAAAAAAAAAAAAAAAAAGGTGATAAGAATAACTCCCTTCGTGTGTCGTTGGTTCGGGTAACACATAACATAATAAATCTCTATGATATGAAAACTTAGATTTTCCTCTGTAAGTGTTTTTTTTATTTTATTTTTAACTAATACATCGTGGGCGTCTCAAGTACTTCACCGTGTATTCCTTTCATACTCGTTCTATTGGGTTACCACTTCAAGCAGAACTAGAATTGGCGTAGACATTGTCTGCAGTTATGATTAGTGTTTATTATGTTATCGATATCTACCGTGTTCTGGGTAGGACGTTAAACTGCATCAAGTGGTGAGGTTTCACTTCTGGAGCTCTGGGGAGTGTGGAGTGTCCCGTCACTGCCATTACTCCTAAGGTCGTCGCGGCGGCCGAATGTCGGTATCAGCCATACAGCGAGGAGGTCTATCCCCATTTTCACAAGCGCTAGACCAAGGAGATTGTTTTTTTTGCGTCTGAAGTGGAGCGCCACACCTACCACCAGCTCCTTACTTTACCGCTACTCATAAGGAGTCTATCCCCTTTTCACTAGCGCTAGACCAAGGAGATTGTTTTTTTGCGTCTGATGTGGAGCACCACACCTACCGCCAGCTCCTTACTTTACCGCTACTCATAAGGAGTCTATCCCCTTTTAACTAGCGCTAGACAAAGGAGATTGTTTTTTTTGCGTCTGAGGTGGAGCGCCACACCCACCACCAGCTCCTTACTTTACCGCTACTCATAGGGAGCCTATCCCCTTTTAACTAGCGCTAGACCATTGTTTTTGTATTTTTGCGCATTTGTTTTTGCATGCGGGAGGACGCGGGTTCGATCCCGGCAGGCAAGACAATGTCTCGCTCTTTTTCTAAAAGACTACGGTAGTACTCGTCCTCCGTCACAAAGACATTTTTGGACTTAGACCATGATCTTATTTTCTGATTTGTATCGTTAATACTTCTTGCTATGCTTGTTGTTGCTGTTGTTGTTGTTATTGTTGCTGCTGCTGCTGCTGCTGGATCGGTTGAGCCGGCTCCATCCAACGAATTCACTGTATCCCGAATGAACAAGTTGGTACTGAACTCATGAAAAGAGTAACAAGGGAATAGGAAATTCACAAGCGGTCCCCAAACCCTGCATACATATCTCGGTCAGAGGAACGAGATACCCTTGTTTGCCGCAAATTTTCTACAGACGCAGTAACAAGTACGCCAAAACCGTTGATTTTTGACAATGATGGAGACGCTCTTTGGATTTTCACTAGAGCCCCTTTAGCTGGGTTGTGGCCCTGATACCACTGGGTGTCAGACCAATCCGCCTTGAGAGGCCCTACCAGAACATTGATTTTCGGACGGCATAGTCACCACCCAGCCTCGGTGAGGAGGGGTTGGACTTTACATGCTTAGCTATGATTAAAAGAAGGAAAACTGTCAGACCATATTACCTTTATTCACCCCTTTTTGATCTCACTTAAGAAAGGACATGTTTTTCATTTACACCGTCAATACCCGGTTGTTTGTTAGGGGTTAGGGTTAGAGGTTAGGGTTAGGGGTTAGTTTTATAATCTAAAAAAATCTAAAAATCGTCTGTTAATATAACTTAAATAAAATCGTGACGTAGTTTCAGCTACAGAGAGACAGTTACATAATTTCCATTGTAATAAGATATACACAACGTTTCGGCCGGTGTGCTCTCCGTCCCTTTTCAACCTACATATGATTGTCACTTATAAATGTATTAACTCAACCCTTGAAAGTGTTGGACCATATGTCCAAATGAACAACAGTCCGAAAATCTAAAAAAGAACATGTTTTTCATTTACACCACCAATATCCGGTTGTTTGTTAGGGGTTAGGGTTAGAGGTTAGGGTTAGAGGTTAGGGTTTGGGGTTAGTTTTATAATTAAAAAAATATCTAAAAATCGTATGTTAAAACAACCGGATATTGACGGTGTAAATGAAAAACATGTCCTTTCTTAATCGAGATTAAAAAGGGGTGCCTAAAGGTCATATGGTCCGAAAAATTGATTTTCGGACGGCATAGCTCTGACAAGAGCACATTGTCACAACCCAGCCTCGACGAGGAGGGGTTGGAATTTACATGCTTAGCTATGATTAAAAGAACGAAAACTGTCTTCTGAATCATCAAAACTTTTAATGCCTCGTTGGCGCTACATAGTTGCCACTGAATTGCTTCATTAAGATATCTCGGATTTCTACCGCTCAGCGCACGGTGAGGCATAGCTGTTTTTTCGCTCAGAGACGAGGAGGACGAACCCAACGTTTTTTTTTCTTTGTTGGTAACGCTGTACAAAAGACAAACACGTACACATAATTAAACAAAAACTCAAAAGATAAAAGGCACGTCATCAATTAACATCTCTTTTCATTCCATGTAAATAGTTGTGTCTTAAATATGCATTTCGGTTCTAATCAATGTCGTCTCCCCCCCTATGTGCAAGAATGCTTTATATAATGTACGAATTGTCAACACAACATGAGGTACAGGATTTATCTAAAAACGTGTGTTTAAACCTACCTAACTTTTTAATTACTTTACAGGGTGCGACAGAAATACCTTCGATATGAAAACTGTCACCTGTGGGATACTAATAAACATAGGAAAGTGGTAATGGTAGCTCCATTTAGATAACTTTTTAATTACTTTACAGGGTGCGAAAGAAATACCTTCGATATGTTAAACTGTCACCTGTGGGATACTAGTAAACATAGGAAAGTGGTAATGATATCTCCATCTAGATAACTTTTTAATTACTTTACAGGGTGCGACAGATATACTTCCTACGTGTTAAACTGTCACCTGTGTTGTACAAGTGAATCTAGGAAAGTGGTAATGGTAGCTCCATCCAGCTAACTTTTTAATTACTTTACAACGGGCAACAGAAATACCGTCGATATGTTAAACTGTCACTAGTGGGATACAAATAAACATAGGAAAGTGGTAATGGTAGCTCCATCTAGATAACTTTTTAATTACTTTACAGGGTGCGACAGAAATACTTCCTACGTGTTAAACTGTCACCTGTGTTGTACAAGTGAATCTAGGAAAGTGGTAATGGTAGCTCTATCTAGCTAACTTTTTAATTACTTTATAGGGTGCGACAGAAATACCTTCGATATGTTAAACTGTCATCTGTGGGATACTAATAAACATAGGAAAGTGGTAACGGTAGCTCCATCTAGCTAACTTTTAATTACTTTACAGGGTGCGACAGAAATACTTCCTACGTGTTAAACTGTCACCTGTGTTGTACAAAGAAATTGGTAATGGTAGCTATATCTCGCTCACTTTTTAATTACTTTATAGGGTGCCACAGAAATACCTTCGATATGTTAAACTGTCACCTGTGTGGTGCAAGTGAACCTAGGAAAGTGGTAATGGTAGCTCCATCTTGCTTATGTTTTACCATTTTTTGTTTAGGTATGATTAGTTATGACCATGGCTTAAACCGGTACACACCGAGCATTTGCTGTTGAAACGTATTCATTAAAAATTGGAGAATCTGTAAATTCTACAGAGAGAGCTTTTCGTACTCAATTCATGTTACGTCGGAATGATACTGCTTAGGATAGAAAATAGATACTTCTATAGCTGGTTGGTTGATTGTTTTATTTTATGGTATATCAAACGTTTTCGGGTAATTCAATGCCGAATCAAGTCATTTTGATGAACAGAAGTTGGTTACATTATAAGCTGTTGCTTAAGGGTTAACTCAATTCAAAATTGAACAGGCTCATCGCTGCTTACCTTCGAGGATCTAGCGGGAAGTGATGCTTTCAGTATGACTTGACCGTGATGATACTATCGATTCAAAATCGTATCCAGAACAGCGTCATTCGAACATCATTCGCTCTAATGATTACATATATAACGGTAAGGATTTATTAAACAAATACATCAAAACTTTCATTCCTTGTAATGATTACATATATAAAGGTAAGGATTTATTAAACAAATACATCAAAACTTTCATTCCTTGTAATGATTACATATATAAAGGTAAGGATTTATTAAACAAATACATCAAAACTTTCATTCCTTGTAATGATTACATATATAAGGGTAAGGATTTATTAAACAAATACATCAAAACTTTGATTCCCTCTAATAATTACATATATAACGGTAAGGATTTATTAAACAAATACATCAAAACTTTCATTCCCTCTAATGATTACATATATAACGGTAAGGATTTATTAAACAAATACATCAAAACTTTCATTCCCTCTAATGATTACATATATAACAGTAAGGATTTATTAAACAAATACATCAAAACTTTCATTCCCTCTAATGATTACATATATAACGGTAAGGATTTATTAAACAAATACATCAAAATTTCATTCCTCATAATTACATATATAACGGTAAGGATTTATTAAACAAATACATCAAAACTTTCATTCCCTCTAATGATTACATATATAACAGTAAGGATTTATTAAACAATACATCAAAACTTTCATTCCCTCTAATGATTACATATATAACAGTAAGGATTTATTAAACAAATACATCAAAACTTTCATTCCCTCTAATGATTACATATATAACAGTAAGGATTTATTAAACAAATACATCAAAACTTTCATTCCCTCTAATGATTACATATATAACAGTAAGGATTTATTAAACAAATACATCAAAACTTTCATTCCCTCTAATGATTACATATATAACGGTAAGGATTTATTAAACAAATACATCAAAACTTTCATTCCCTCTAATGATTACATATATAACGGTAAGGATTTATTAAACAAATACATCAAAACTTTCATTCCCTCTAATGATTACATATATAACAGTAAGGATTTATTAAACAAATACATCAAAACTTTCATTCCCTCTAATGATTACATATATAACGGTAAGGATTTATTAAACAAATACATCAAAAATTTCATTCCCTCTAATGATTACATATATAACAGTAAGGATTTATTAAACAAATACATCAAAACTTTCATTCCCTCTAATGATTACATATATAACGGTAAGGATTTATTAAACAAATACATCAAAACTTTCATTCCCTCTAATGATTACATATATAAAGGTAAGGATTTATTAAACAAATACATCAAAACTTTCATTCCCTCTAATGATTACATATATAAAGGTAAGGATTTATTAAACAAATACATCAAAACTTTCATTCCTTGTAATGATTACATATATAAGGGTAAGGATTTATTAAACAAATACATCAAAACTTTCATTCCTTGTAATGATTACATATATAAGGGTAAGGATTTATTAAACAAACACATCAAAACTTTCATTCCCTCTAATGACTACATATATAACGGTAAGGATTTATTAAACAAATACATCAAAAGTTTCATTCCCTCTAATAATTACATACATTATCGCCCATACATACATCTTACCAATTTTATTTTAATAAGAAATTACTTTTCTTTATATCAGATCTATTTGACACATCATCATCATCATGTCGTGCAATTAGCACGGATATCCATGACAATCTCTCACCAACCTTTCCTATCATTTATTTTCCCAGGGAGGTCCTCTGCGCAGCAGCATCCTGCATCTTTGCTTAGTTGGTCAATGTAGGTCCTTGATGGGCGGCCCACACTAGTATGTCCTTGTGTTATTACCGTAACAAGAACTAATAGGTACATCAGAATAGAGTTGGCGACTTTTATATACCCAACATCGGGTATATAATCGAGAGAGGAAACGAGAGAGAGAGAGAGAGAGAGAGAGAGAGAGAGAGAGAGAGAGAGAGAGAGAGAGAGAGAGAGAGAGAGAGTGAGACTCATTTGTTACTTCATTTCTTTACTACTACTAATCGCCATGTTTCCTCTTCTTCTTCTTCTTTGGTTGTCATCTAGTCTTCCAACCGCTTCTTCTAAGGGCTTCTTCTAAGGGCTAAACTTTTTAGTCATGCAATTAATTAAACCACAAGACATTTCTTTTCTTGATCAATATTTATTTAACCCATTCTTATTCGCCGCGCGGGTGAAAAAATCAAGTTCGCAGTAGCACGTCTGCTCTGCATCAATCTCAGGTTGAAACTTATTCTCTAATTAACTAATCACGTGACGCGCGAGATTGACAACAGTTCTGGTATTTTTTCCACTGGACCCCTTCGAATTCTCGCAACAGGGTCTGTCAACAATTTATGCTACCACATAAATTGTAACAGTGACCCCCAAACTCTACAGAGCTTCAAAACTGGAGCCTGGCCATCGGACGCAATTTAGAGAGATACCCTGGACACTTATCAGTTGTAAGTCTGTTGGAAATAATTAAGAGCTATTACATTTAGATCGCTCATCGAATAATACCACGGAAGAAAGAAATTAAGAATAAGATAGTTTGTACAAGTAGACAATAGGGAGAAACATTAAAATTAGTCTCGTTTTAGTATGATTAGCGGACTGGGAATCGTGCCAAAAATACTCAAGAAAGTTTGAACACTTAGCGAATCACAGCATGTTGGGGTACTGTGAGGATAACGAGAAGGGTACTTAGTCTCGATGCTTAATAAGTAGAGAGCGTTACAGCCCAGACGCAAAAACAATCTCCCTGGTCTAGCGCTAGTGAAAATGGGATAGACTCCCTCGTTGTCTGGATGATACCAACAATAGGCCACTCCACTTTATTTTTTTTACTTCACTTCAAAAGTAAAGTGGGGAGCTGATAATAGGTGTGGCACTCCACCTCAGACGTAAAAACAATCTCCCTGGTCTAGCGCTAGTGAAAGGGGGATAGACTCCTTCGCTGTATGGCTGATACCAACAATAGGCCACTCCATTGACTTTATTTTTTTTTACTTCACTTAAAAAGTAAAGTGGGGAGCTGATAATAGGTGTGGCGCTCCACATCAGACGCAAAAACAATCTCCCTGGTCTAGCGCTATTGAAAAAGGGATAGACTCCCTCGCTGTCTGTCTGATAACAACAATAGGCCACTCCACTGACTTTACTTTTTATCTATCTATCTATACATATATAAAGGGCAGTTGTGTGTATCTATGTCCGTCTATACATATATAAAGGGCAGTTGTGTGTATGTATGTCCGTCTATATATATAAAGGGCAGTTGTGTGTATGTAGTCCGTCTATACATATATAAAGGGCAGTTGTGTGTATGTGTCCGTCTATACATATATAAAGGGCAGTCGTGTGTATGTATGTCCGTCTATACATATAAAAGGGCAGTTATGTGTATGTATGTCCATCTATACATATATAAAGGGCAGTTGTGTGTATGTATGTCCGTCTATACATATATAAAGGGCAGTTGTGTGTATGTGTATGTCCGGAGGAAACTTCGAAAATAAAACAATTAACCACAAAATAAATATATATACACATTAAATATCACCAGGGCTTGGTTTTTGAGCAAAAATAATGAAGGTTTGATTTATATTTGTGAAGATAATTAGAAAATAGAATTTAAATGGTAACAGCATAAACATTTTTTGCATTAAGTATTTTAAATAGCAGATATGAATGTTTCTTTTCATATTGTTTGGATCAACACAAGGTCTCTTTTTTACATAGGGATATTAATTGGGGCATCTTACGAGGGTCCAACTTGCGATTCAACAGTAATGGATCTCCGAGACTACCTTTCTTATATATATATATATATATATATATATATATATATATATATATATATATATATGGAATTAAACAAAAGGCAGGTCTCCTGTTTAACGATTTTATTGGTGATCTTTTCAAGCTTTCTGGCCAACTTTTTTA
>CM042162.1:61912161-61913982 GCA_023376005.1 Doryteuthis pealeii
GTCTCTCAGTTTTGACTAACGAGAAGAGAGCCCTTTTGGTTTGAATTTAGAGTTTTCATTTCCGGTTGTCATACAAATATTAAAGAGTCCAGTCTGCGGTACTATTTTACCCATAGCTAGAGGGAGAATAGTTGGATTCGTACATTTCCCAAGGGTATTAGCGCTATCTCAAATGCAGACAGCCGCGTATAGGATTTGAACTCGTCTCACCGTATCAATTTCCTATGACGGTGACCATTGCACCACGCCTCTCCACTGAGGTAGTCAACGATCACCCCTCGTGTATTTTGGGTATTTGCCTCATACCCCACTTATATGGGCTGGGCACAAGGCCTCGTTTTAACGTGGGCCCACCCACAAGCCGAAGCTCATGGGTGGGAAAGAACAAAAATTGCGTCGATTCCTTCGGCATTCCCCCTCAAGGAGGGCGCCTCAGGCGCTGGGCAATAAACCCAGCCCTGTGCCCAAGGGGGCAGGTATTGCCTGGGTGGATAGCCCCCTGGGACCGACGTTATTAATTGAACACATCGGTCCAGTGGCCGAAGCACACCGGACCCCCGTCCCGAAGGACGGGTTGGAAATGCCCTCGTGTATTGTGATACTTTGTCCACCCACTGCAAAGGTCTCGCATCTGAAGACTGAAAAATCACTACGTGAACACCTGTGCCACATTTTGTTTTGTCTATGAATCAACCCTAAACTGGTACGTGATCCTATAGGGATTGTGTCACATCCTAGTCGTTGTGATCAGGTTGGGTGAATACCTTTAAATCTCAGAGATAAACTGTATTCTTTACTTCCCATTTTAACTAAATAGTTAAATTAGGTCAATTTAGCAATGAAAGACGGAAGTGATGGAAGAGTAAGTTTCAGTTGTTCTATTTTTTGATTCTACCCCTTCTATTTCAAATCATTTTATCTGCATTCTTATTTAGTTTCATTAGCCTTTCTAAATTAATATAATATATCATTACATTAAAATTTGAATACTTGCACCCGGACGGTGCATATATTTGCTAGTACAGATAAAAAATACCAAGAAAATTTGGTATAGCCTAAGAGGAAATTTGGTAGGCAAAGAGTTAAAATATCTACTGCTCTTAAGTGGTCGCCCATTTAACTATTGAACAGTCTCACCATTGCTTAACTTCGATGCTATAGTGGGAAATGTTGCTTTCAATGTGATTTGTTATTTACTAATACTAGCAAATATATGCACCTTCTTCGGGTGCAAGTATTTAGGTTTTGATGTAATAAAATATTGTATCAAATTAGAAACTATTTAGAAAATGATAAACTGAGGGGGTATAATCGAAAAATAGAACAGCTTTAAATCTAACTCTTCCATCATTTTCCATCACTCCCGTTTTTCATTTTTCCTAATTAATCTATTTAGTTAGATTATGAAGTATTTAATAAAATTTCAGTTCTTTCGTCTTGTTTATGGATTTCTTTTAAGATTTATCCCCGATATTTCTGCTCAGATTCGTTAAGAGAAAACCAAACAATTAGAAATCAATGATACTAAGCATATATTTATTAAAATCAAATTCTTAATATCAATAGCAAATTAGCCTTCTCGTTCACACTGTAAACCGCTATTTTATTGAATATATAATTATACTTGCTTGTTGTTAGTATGTAGATTAATCCAACAGTCTTAATAAGGTATAAGAATTTTATCAATAATTGAGGTTTAAATAAAAATAAATTCATGGTGAATGTGACGTCAATAACTAAGGGAATTGTGACTTGAGTAGTTATTTAGTTTCGGTTACAGACAGACAAACACACAATCTCCATTATAATAAATATTTGGTT
>CM042162.1:61914082-61936582 GCA_023376005.1 Doryteuthis pealeii
AGAGAGATCAGCTTAATACATCCTGATGAAGGTTAAAGAAACCGAAACGTTTAAGCGTCGATGAATAAATGAAATCTAATTTTGGAACACTTGTTTTTTCAAATTGCTAATATTGTCAAGATTATTTCCATATTTACTCCATATATATATATATAATATATATTATATATATATATATATATAGGGTGTTTCGGATAAATTTGACATACATATATTTGGTTATTTTTCTCCGTGGTTGGAGGTATTGACGCACACTACGCATCATTTAAAAGCTTGGACCTTTTCATTCTATACGTGAGACAGATAGATGAATGACTGGAACCCCACCATGAATAATAGAAGAGAATAATTGTATCATGATAATCTGCGCCAGCCATCAAAATAAGGAGATTATGGTTTGCTGACTAATGCTCCCTGAAATAATTTAAAAATATCAGGCCATGAACTGGAGAATTGCAATTGAGACTACGAGGCTGTGGCTATGAGAAAGCAACATAACAGATGATCTGATTGCGTTCGTACAGCAGAATTCCTCGAAAATCTGCAGAAAAAGTGTTGGAGGACGCTGGCATTGAAATCCGAGCTTTGTCAGGTGAATTGAATGTTTCAGCCTCTACCATGAAGCTTGCTCTTAATGCAGACCTTCGCTGCTACTTATACAAGCGTCGCAGAGGTCAACTGCTCCCAGAAAAGGCCCGTGACAATCGTCTGACAAAGACGAAGAAACTTCTGAGCAAAGTGAAACATCCTGCAAGAACCACAAACAATCTGGTTCTTTTCCGATGAGAAAAACTTTTGCCAAGATCAAAAGCACAACATGCAGAATAACAGATGGCTTGCATATAGTCCAAAGGATACTCCTCATGTCATGCAAACTAAATTTCCCCAAACTGTGATGGTTTTCGGGATGTGTGTCCTCTGAGGGTGATGTGATGCCTCGCATTTTTTTAGAGATGGTATCAGATTGAATTCAAGATGCTACGTGGATTGCAAACACTGTAGTCATTCCTGGATAACAGGGTAGCCAATGGTAGGCCATATGTATGGCTGCAGCATTCGGCTCCCTGCCACAACCCTGGGAAAAGTCAAAAATGGTTGTCCTCGAATTTTTATGACTACACCAGTCCCAATGTCTAGCCTCCGAACTCCCCAGATCTTAACCCCATGGTTATGTATGTGGCGCTGTTGACAAAGACACCAATCGCCGTGCTAGTACTACAAAAGCCCAGTTAATCGACAGAATTAAAGTAGTTTTTGAGACCCTTCCCAGGGAAACCGTAACATCAGCTTACGCCAGGTTCTGGAGCAGGATTGAAGCTGTGATCGATGTTGATGGCGGTTATTTTGAGTGAAACTTGTTGACAGTAGTATAATGTTCGTGTCTGTTGGATCTCTTTAGAATCCATTAAATTTTGTAGTTACCAAGCACTTTTTCTTTTTCCTTATGAAACTGTCAAATTTATCCCTAACACCCTGTATATATACGGAATCCCTGCTGTAAATCAGGAAATAGATACTTTCTTCACTTTCTTCTTTTAAACCAGTGACTCTCAATCGGTGCTGGTAGGGTCCCTGGGGGGTCCATATTAGATTAGGGCATCCACGCAAGCTAAATAATACAAGGTGTGTCAAAAAAGTGCCAAGATTTTTTTTGCTTTTTGACACATCTTGTATACTGAAAAAAAAGTTCCATTCATTAATTTTTTTCAGAATACAAGGTGTGTCAAAAAAGTACCAAGTTTAAAGCTGTATTTAGTAAGATAGAAATGAAGAATGAAATGGAACGTTATTTTTCCAGAATATAAGGTGTGTCAAAAAGTATAAAAAATCTCGATACTTTTTTGACACACCTTGTAAATTGGGGGTGCACAATAGTATTTTAGTTCTCAATATATTTATGACATTTCATTAGTAAAGCATTTTCCATATAATTTAATTAGTTGTTAAAGTTTATGGGTAATTAGTTATACTAGTAGAAAATAAAAAACGACCTCCGAGCGATGTAAAAATCGATTTTTGAAACATATTGCCTGAGGGGTGGGAGTAAAAAATTCAATGTCAGCGAGTTTGTACCCTAAGTAAGTAAAATCATCAAATTCATTAAAGGATTAAAGAATAAAACAATTTGAAAATGTAAACTTTAAATATGTATTAAAATAAAAACAAACTATATATAGATATATAATACCAGTCATGTATTTATTAAAACTGTTTTTAAAAAAACAATGAGGACTGTCTAATGCTGCATGTTCAAATTTTGAGTGTATTTATTGAATAGAATACACTCAAAATAACATAGATAAATGTTAATTCTATGTTTGACGATTTTGGGTAATGTGACGTTAAGCAGTGACGCAATTTTCATTACAGACAAAAACCGGAAGCGAATCTCCTTATTAATAAGATTAGTATCTACAATACACAAAATATTTTATAAATCTTTTAATACAATTCCTGATAACATTTAATTATAAAAATACAATAGTATTTAAAAAAAAATCGAATGGCTATGTGGGTCCACTAGACTAAGATAAGAATAAAAGAGGTCCATAAATAAAAAAAAAGTTTGGGAACCACTGGTTTCGACAGATAAATGTTTATATTTTCTTTTAAAATATGACTGTTATATATTTCACTATACAATAGATAGATAAATAGATGCATACCTATATATAGAGGGCACCCCATTTGGTGTAATAGATATATATATATATATTATATAATATATATATATATTATATATATATAATGTAATATGTTTGTGTACACACACACACAACACACACACACACACCACACACACACACACACACATAATATACACTGGTACCCTGATTTTATCACTTTGACTGTTATTGTTTTTTGAGTTATTTCACCGGTTTACATGCACACACACACATCACACACACACCACACACACACACATATATATATATATATATATATATATATATATAATTTGGGAATAAAAGGCCTTAAATACCATGGGTATCGTGGTTATTGGACCATTTTTTACACTCGCGATTTTGCCCACGAGCTCTTCGACCACTGATATCTTTTATTTAGGGTCTAATACACACACAACACACAACACACACACACACACACACACACACCACACACACACACACACACACTTTTATTTAGGGTCTAAATAAAGAAATCAGTGGTCTGAAAGAACTTCGTGGGCATACTCGCGAGTGGAAATGGTCCATAACCACGATACCCATGGTATTTAAGGCCTTTTATTCCCAAATAACTTTGCTCGGTTTTACAATAATTAAACATTGAGCTCTCAGACGGAACCTGAACTCTACAACAAAACTACTGGTAGAGAATAGGACCAGCCTAGAATCACCTGTACCAAGAAACTTGGTACCGCACAAAGTATATATATATATATATATATATATATATATATATATATATATATATCAAGGGCAGCTTATGTGGTGTAATAGTTAGCAACCTAGATGAGAAGAACTTTAGGTATATAATATATATATATATATATATATATTATAATATATATATATATATTATATTATATATATATATATATATGATGTATATGTTTGTGTATACACACACACACACACCACATATATATATATTATATAATAATATATATATATATATATATATGTAATATGTGCGTGTATATATATATACACACACACACACTGGTACCCTGACTTTTATCACTTTTGACTGTTATTGTTTTTGAGTTATTTCACCGGTTTAAAACAATTCTTCAATTATAAATTATTCTAATATTCTTTTATTTTACAGGCCAGGTACAAATTAACTGAAATGATATTAATTTAAATGTGCAAAAATTATCTTGATTTATTTCAATTTTTACTAACAGCCTCACTCCCAGGAGCTAGTTAGTAATGTAAGCCAAGGTACCACACTATAAAAATCAATAAAACTATTTATTTATCTATGTATATATGAATACACGTTGCATTGTATCTGTATAATATTATTTGATTATAAATTATTTAAACTTATCTTCTGGGTGATTCATTATTAATTTTTTCTTCTTCTTTTTTCTTTTTCGTTGTAGATATTTATCTTTGGCCCGTTCGAGATGACAACCAGTCAGCCAGAAGCTACCAACTCACTTGGTGTTTTTAACACCAATGAGTGAAACCCCGGACAGTCCGTCCTCACATGCTTCGCTTTGCTTCGACCCAACCCTTGCTTTGAGACAACCCCCTTTGGCTGAGAGCGAACCCGTGACTCACCCCAGCACTGACTCCGCTCACGCAGAGACGCCGACGACACAGCAGACAATGGGAAACCAACAAAGTGGAGAAGGCAGCTTGCGACGTAGAAGCAAGAAGAAATCAAAGAAAGAGGATAAACTGAAAATTGGAATTGCTTCGGCTTTGTTTAGCGATCCGGTCCTGGGAGCCACCAGTATGGGCGGTTATGGCGGCACTTCCGTCGACGACTCTGCTACTCCCAGCAAAAGAAAAAAGCAGGTCGAACAGACCAAATCCCCTCGACCAATCAGATCAACCTACGATAACGTTAACCAAACAGGCTCGATTACAAGTCTTTGTGACGCCTCAGAGATGTACACCAGTGATCTATTTCTGGACACGGTCAGTCGTCTTGACGTCAGTATGACGCCAAGCCAAGCGGAAATAGCTGGTATTCGGCATCACATTGATCCACAAGCGATTGATAATCTTTCCTATGGAGGCTCGTCTTTAGCTGAATCAGGCTTCATTACGCCAGCCCTTACAACACCCCAAGTTCAGAGAAACCAATTGGCCGGTACCATGACCACCTCTGACAGCGTTTCGGAACTCGGCAAGGAAATAGAAAGGACGATTGTCGAAAGACTGTCAGCCAATCAGAAAGCTGGAAATGCTGAGGCTCAGTCGGAGGCTAGCGTCTCCTCGTCGCCAAAGTCTAACGAGGTTAAAATGACCCTGGTTATGAGATCACCGATTCCTCCCCGAAAAGCTGTGACTGAGGTGAAATTATCGGGGGCCTCTCCCCGGACCGCTAAGCTGGAAATTATCGATAATAAACCAGAAGATTTGTGCGGAGATCCCGAGAACTCAGGACCGAAGTCTTTGAAACCACTTGTTGAATCAAAAATAGAAATCGATCTTGGATCAGATCATCCGGGCCTTGATAAAAAACGGCCGAAAATCTGAGGCCAGTGATGGAACCGACAAAGCTGATAATGAACTAATGGAAAAAGAGTGCAAGACTGACGAGATGAAGCCGGTTTTAGAGAAGGGGGAAAAATCCTGACGATGACCCAGGAAAGAGAGTCGAGACCAAGGAAAAAACAAAGAGTTGGATGTGAACTTTTATGAGTTCCAGTTCGGACGAGAATTGTGGAGATTTCGTAAAGGTGAAATTACATATCGAAGAAGAAGACCTCTTAGTTGCTAAAGACGACGAAGAGAAAAGTACCCCGAGCAGGGTCACAGTAGAGGGTCAGTAACCGAAGCTGGTCAGGTAACAAAAATCGCTGACGAAAGCTCAGACCATAACCCCGTACCCAGTGTGACTGCTGCCGGACAGCAATCGCCACTGGTCAAGCAAGATGTACCCGAGCCAGAAAACGTATCAAAGGAGGAGGTGGTGGTGGGAGAAAAATATGTCCAGATAGAACCAACGGACAAAGAGGAGAAGACTGAAAAAACTACAACACCATCAGTAGGGGCCCGGAGGAGGAGAGAAAGACCAAAAGCCGAGACCCCTAAAGAGGATGAGGAGAAAACGGTAGAAGAAAAGGTTGAAAAGTCGGAATCGGTATTAACGTCTCAGGCACCCCGGTCTCAAAGAGACGAGGGAAAAGAAACGGCTTCTACTGGTACTGCAGTCGCTGCTGCTGCTGTTGTTGCAACGGAACCCTTAGAATCGACTGTTAGAACAGTAGTAATGCCAACGGTGTCTGAAAAGACAGATGACAATGCAAGTGTTGTCGACACGCCGGAAGCCGCTTGTGAAGAACTGATACAAGCCACTGAATTCGCATCTGTGGAACAGGCCCAAGTGATCATGCGACGGCCGGTCTTTCAGCATGATGATCAAGGCCTGGGTGATATTAAAAAAACGGAACGAGACACCACCGAAACGGGATCGGAAACGAAACCCGGGCCAGAAACAAAATCCAGACCGGGTTTAAACTTGGAACCAGAAATGGACGACAAAAACTCTAAAAATAAAAGCGAAGAAGAACCGATAAAAGAAAAAGAAGGAACTTCGATCGCTACAAACGAACAAAAGGTCCCAGCGCAAACAGATGAGGGTTCACAAAAAGAACAGTATTTATTGGAGACGGAAAAAGCTATCGTCAGCACGTCGAACACTGACGACATCACAACAACAAAAACAACAACAACAAAACAAATAAGGGAGATCCTCCAGAAGAACAACCCGCTGACGAGAAACCGAGTGCGGGAGGATCAGAAAAAAAAACAACCAAATCGAAAAAAGATAGAAAGCGAAAGAGAAAAGAGAAGGAAGCAACAACCGGCGGACGACGTGACGACGACTCAAGTCGAAACATAGAGACGACGTCGGGACAAGAAGATGTAGCGCCATCAACCAAGAAGCCGACGAAAACAGTTTCAAGTAAAAGAGGATACGAGAAAAGCACGACCGACGACTCAGGTGATAGCAGCGGAACTGCTTTTAATAAACACTCGCTACAGCAACAGATTACTATCATAGAAGAAACGGGTTATAAAAAAGATGGCGACAAAAAAACAAAAGGAACACGCAGACGACAAACCCGTCGACGCTTGTGATTATTTTTTCTCGGTCCGAAGAGTTTAGAAAACAAGAGACTTGCAAAACGGAGACGCCTGAAAGTCCGTGTTCTCCTCGCAAAAGGAGAGAAAATCCGCACGTAGCCATTGAGACTAACTTAACGGTCGAGTCGCCGGCAAGTAGCGAGATATTAAGCGACGAACCAACGCCTACAAATGATCGGTCAAATCAACTGAGGCGTTTTATCTGCCAGAGACCGGAATCAGAAGGCAAGGCAAAGCTGTTTTGCGTTGCCGACAGCGAAAGAAATCAGGAGAAGGAATCTGGGAATGATATGGCCGAACAAGGTGATCAGAGGGACGAAATTCAACGACAGTCTTCCGACTCGGAGTATAAAACCACCGGTTCGCCTCCAACGTTAGAAGATAAAAACAATGGCGAAAACGAATCCACAGACAACGCCGTCGTAAAAGATTCCCCGGAAGGGAAAACCAAATCGGACAACAAAAAGAAGTTTAAGAATATCACTAACTTCGGAAGAAGTCTCGGAGATATTACAGAACTCCCAGACGATATTTAATAGCAGACAATTGGGCCACAACCAAGATGGCGAAGACGAAGTCAAAAATATAATGACCGGTTCCGACCGGAAGGAAGACGAAAACGACGAGGACGTACCGGAAGACGAGGGCCACCGGAAGAAGCACACGAAAAAATATTAGTAAACTTGACACTCAGCGACATTGATAGTTCACTTCCGGAAACATTACCGGAACTTGCGGACTTGCAAAACTTTCTGGAGTATATCAAAATCGGAGAACAGCCAACAGAGGGGCGAAACGCCGCCCTTTCCCAGGGCGAGACGGGTCGGTCATCGCCGAACGAGAACTCGAACAGTCGCCGTTTGTCGCGTATCTCGCCGGCAGTCACCGAGAGATCCGTCACAGAATCCGATCTGGATATTTCCGAGCAGCGTGATGACCTCAGTACAGACAGCAACATCTTCGCTGACCGACGAAACGAGTCGTCTTCGGAATTGCTCTTCAAAAGACCTACACGGAACCGACCAGGTGGCGAGGTGTGTTGTCAGTTGTACCGTGGTCAACACCAACGCTGACGACGCAGCGACGATTTCTGGGCCGAGAACTCAGCCACGAAGAGGTCTACAGGCGAATCGAAACGTCCACGAAAGCCGTCACCACGGTTTTCGACAATGCACGCCCTGCAGATGCAGGATATCATACTCATTCTGCACAACCTCCGCTGCAAATGGAAAATTTGCAGGATTCTCTAGACAACGCTTCCATTCTCAGTCAGGAGTACTACAATATGGACAACGACCAAGTAACGTTCAAGAGTTTTACTCCCTTGAAAAAGGTTTGCTAGTATCACAAGAATATTTCTCAAGAAGCCGGAAGGCCCCGGTGACAACCGAAGAGTATTCTCCTGTGGATATTGGTCCAGTGTTAACGGAAGAATATTATTCGTCGACACTGGCAAGCCACCAAATGTTGTAGACATTTTTATTTTTTTTATTTAAATCACCAAGCATCTAAGACTAAAAGCCATAAAGAACGTAACAAGAACATTTATTTCTCAGAATCATAGACATTGTGAATTTACATTCTCAACTTCATAATTTTTTTTTCCGAAAAAAAAAAAGGAATGTAAAAAAAAAAAGAGGACAAAAACAGAAACAGAACAAAACCGACAGTAAAAGACTAACTCGTAAATTATTTAATCTCAAACAGAGATAATTTTTTTTCTCTTAAAACGACGGACAAAAAAAAAGAAAAGACATTTAGTGTCAAAGTCAGTACAAAAAAAATAAAAAAAACCCCAAAGTAGACTTTAGTTAAAAAAAATGAATATTTAAATTAGACAAAAAACAACATATTAAAGTAACAACCCCTTTTAATTGGGTGAAAACCTTGACAGTTTAATAAATCCGTAAGGTGCGTGCTACTTTCATTGATATCTCTTTTGGCAAAATGGCGCTGACGAAAAGCATGCTGGGAATTTTCCCCTGGCCTATTAGATCTTCAGGGCAATAGGGCGGGATTATTTTGTGTGCTTATCTCCTCTCCAAGTAACGTGCGACAGGTTATACTAAGTTACATAGTACCCACACGAAAGGAACAATCTCTGAGCTGACCTATTATCAAACGTCTTAGTCGAATATCTTTACAAAGGTAAAGGGTTCCAACTGCTCTGTGATTTACCCAACGTAAGGGAAGAAGAGTTCATGCCTTCATTGGGAAATTATAAGATAGAAAATAATTTTGCAAAAATTCGTTAATTTTCTGAAATAGCTGACTGAGTAAATCTCACATATAGTCCAAAGTTCGTGTGCAGTTTAAAATTGAAATTATTTAAAAATGCACACCGACTTTTAGGACTTATATATATAATATATATAATATATATATATATATATATATATATATATATATATAAAGAAAAGGGCGCAAAGTGATTTTGAATTATGAGAATTTATTTAGTATTTCGGATACGTATTTCGGATTCTTTAAAATCCTCTTCAAGCTGATACAATTGTATTAATTTGAAAGCCTACCGAAATAAATAAAAAAAAACAAAAAAAAAACATACAAAGTTCAAACCACTTTTCGGACGATTTTATATAAAATACAAATACTTTCCTCTCGTTGGATCTAACTATAATCTTATATATAATATAATATATATATATATATATATATATTATATATATATATATATAACGAATTAAAAATCGAATGGTTTAAAAACTACTTCGATTTTAATCGTCTATTTAGCTCTTATATTGAGCACTTTTAATCGGTTTTAGAGTGAAAAAATCCCGAAGTAATAAGAATTGTATACTTATTTGATTGTTTGGATTTAATGGTAAAACACGCGTATATATTATATAATATATATATATATATATATATATATATATATATATATATATATATATATATAATAAAGATTGGAATAAAAACAATAATATGTATTAAATTTATGATGTTACCAAATAAGTTATTTATTAAGTTTGTAGTTTAGTCTCCTTTATTTCTATATCCTCCTTTTTCCTGGTAACATGACGATATATAAGTCCCATTCCTTCATACGTAGATTACATTTAACCATTGTCCAATATCACAAGAGTATTATCTATAGGAAACCCACTCTGTCTTGGATCTAAATTTGCTTTAAAGATAGTTATTGTGTTATCTAGCGAATGCCACAATTCTTCCATCATAAGTAATGACTAAAAAAACCCAGCTATAACAGCTATAAAAAACAGTAATATTTACCGAGGTAATATTTACCAATGATTAAGACCAATCATTGGTAAATATTACCTCGGTAAATATTACCGGTAAACATTACCTAAGTATATTAGTTTGGGTTCAGCTTTCGACATTCTTCTTTAAAAATGCCAAATAAACTTTAGTTTTTTCTTCATGCAACTGTTTATTTTTATCTCAATATTCCAAGGCTTATACTCTCTCATATAACTTTGCCACAAACTTTGTATATAAATATATATATTTAATATACATATATTTAAAAAAGATACTAAGTTCTTGGATGTCTCACTGTGGAGTGGTTAGCAAGTTAGTGCCACAGGCCATTTATTTAACTACCCCAAAATGGTAAAATAGTGTTGTGGGTGGAAGCTGTTGGTTGTACTCGATACGGCACATGAATAACGAGTTCGATCCTCGCTGGATGCCTCATACTTGCGACCTTGTGCCACATCCTAACCGTGGCGAACAGGTTAGCTAAATACCTTGGACGTCCTATCATGGCGTAATGGTCAGCAAGCTAGTCTCACCGATCCATTACTGCTGAATAGCGAGTTCGATCCTCGCTAGATGCCCCATACTTGCGACCTTGTGCCACATCCTAACCGTGGCGAACAGTTTGGCTAAATACACACTCTCTAATCATTAAAATAAATACCATGAATCTGAAATTTGAAAAAATACGTAATTTTAAATGTGATCTAAATTCCGATGCTGTATCACCGGGGATCATATTTCATGGACATTGCCTCATTATTTCAGCCACGGAAACCTATAGTCAAACGAGGTACGAATCTAGATATCATTTCAATGATTAGAAGGAGTTGGAACACTAAATAAAGGGAAAAGAGCAGCCAAAAAGGATTAAGAAAAATGCTTTATCCGAGAATTAAAACAATATAAGACTACTGCTACTAGTAGTACTACTAGCACTTGTCTTGAATTGTTTAGTAGTAGTAGCACTACTACTACTACTACTACTACTACTAATAATAATAATAATAATAGTAGTAGTAGTAGTAGTAGTAGTACTAATACTATTACCTATCCCTACCACTACTAGGTAGTAAATGAAGAATATAACGTAAAGAATAAAGTGGTAGTTTCAATATAACATTATTTGAGCCCCGTCTAACTATTAGGATCCTGTGGATGAATTGGTCCAGGCTTCATCCATGTAAGCCGAGTTCCAAAGTCATTGTAGACTACTTCAAGTCCCATTGAAAGATCCTTAATTTATGCTTATTGCGGACTACTTAAAATAATGAGCGTAACGGTTATCGTCTCCGGAAATGGACTCGGCTAGCCGAGTTCAAATTCTGGACGAAGCTGTTTGCGTCTCACTTCGCGCTCAATGCCCTTGGGAAAGGCGTGAATCCATCTATAGATGGGTTAATAGTAGGGTAGACTGGGCTCTTTAGCCTTGGCACGGCAACCGGTCTAGGGAGAAGGAAAACTCTGAATTCTAAACCAGCTTTACTCCGCTGAAAAAAATTGACCTTGTGTCGCACCCTGTCCGTGGCGGAGGGGTTGGGTAAATACATACATAAACTAAGATGAAGACCAGGTTATTATCCTCGTACCCCACTTGTACAAAGTCAGGCACAAGGCCCTATTAACGTGGGACCACCTACAAGCCGAGACTCATTGGTGGGCGGGTTTAAAAATTGCGTCTATCCCCTCAACATTCCCCCTCAGGCACTGGGCAATAAACCCAGCCCTGCCCCTTTAAATCGAGGGTACAGATGTTGCCTGGGGTGGGGGGTTGACCCCCTGGGATCGACGCTCGTAATTTTTACCCACGTGGTTAAAGAACCATAAGGATCAGATGAAGACCAGCTGAAATAAATAAAAAGATAATACTTAATCTCAGATCCCGACGAACTACTACTACTAATACTACTATTGTTATTACTAGTAGTATTAACATTAATAGTAAACAAGGAATATAGTGTGAACGTGTAGGAAAACGGCTATATTTGAACTCTGTCTAACCAAGAGGTTTCCGTGGCCTAACTGGTTCATGCATCGTCCATGTAAGAGTACCCAAGATATGGTACATTACGTCAAATCTCATTGGGAGCAACTTCATTCATATTACTTGAATGCTTTTCAAGATTATAATACCTAGACTTCGCAAGAGAATTGAAAAAGCTGTGGAATATGAGGGTGAAAGTGATACCAATAATAGTTGGGCACTTGGAACAGTCCCCAAAGGCTAAAAGATTGGAGGAAGAATTGAGACCATCCAACAACACATTGTTGAAATCAGCTGGAAATACTCAGGAGAGTCCTGGAACCTAAAAGACTTGTCACTCTAAAACTCCAGTGAAAGACCATCAGCGAACGCTGGTGTGAAAAACTAATAATAATAATAATAATAATAATAAGAACCCAACGAAGATAAGACTACTACTACTACTACTACTACTACTACTACTATCATTATTATTGATAGTCGTATTTGTAGTATTAGTAGCATTAGTCGCAAACAAGGTATGTGGTGTGAAATATCGGAATGAACGAGTAGGAATACGACTAAATTTGGTCCCTATCTAACAATTAGGATTATGCTGCTAAATTGATTCATGCATCGTCCATGTAAGCTGAGTACCCAGAATATTGGGTGCTAATTCAAGTCTCAGTGGATGCTACTTCTTTATTCATATTTCACACTGCTTACTTGAATGTTTGGAGTGTATTCAGCCAAGAAAGTTGTGATAAAAAGAAATACTAAGAAGATAAGACGAACCAAATTTTTTTATAATAATAATAATAATAATAATAATAATAATAATAATAATAATAATAATAATAATTCTCTGGGACTTTGAAATAAAAACGGATCACCTTATCACAGCAAAAAGACCAGATCTAGTGTTGATAAACAAAAAAGAAAGAACTTGTCAACTGGTGGATTTTGCAGTGCACAGCAGATCACAGGGTGAAGCTAAAGGAAAATGAAAAAAATGGACAAATATCTGGACCTTGCCAGAGAACTGAAAAAGTTATGGAATATGAAAGTGAAAGTGATGCCAATTGTGGTTGGTGCACTTGCAACAGTCCCAAAAGGATTGGAAAAGGGTCTGGAAAGTTTGGAAATCAGAGGAAGGGTTGAAACCATTCAGAACACTGCATTGCTGCAATCTTCCAGAATACTCAGAAGAGTCCTGGAGACCTGACGAGACTTGCTGTCACTCAGACTCCTGTGAAAGACCATCAGCTAATGCTGATGTGAAAACTCAAAAGGAGTAAATAATAATAATAATAATAATAATAATAATAATAATCTAGAACCCAATGAATATAAGACTACTACTACTACTACTACTACTACTACTACTACTACTACTACTCTCATTATTATTAGTAGTAATATTTGTAGTATTAGTACTATTAGAAAGAAATACTAGGATAAAGAAAAAAACTAGTAAAAATGATAATGAAATTACTTTATCTAAGAATCGAACCAACTTAAGATTACTACTACTACTACTACTACTTGTGATAAATAAGAATGTCGTTTGAAGAATCAGTTGGAAGGAATTATAATAGTGCTGAACCCTATCTAACGCTTTGGTTGAATTGGTTACGGCATCGCTAACGTAAGACGAGTCCCCAGATTATGGTAGTCTAGTTAAAGTCCCATTAGAAGCTACTTCTTTAATCCTACTTTTGTGCTTGGAGGATAATCGACAAAGAAAGTCGCGACAGAGAGCAAGAATAAAATAAAGAAATAAACAGCCAAAAAAGAAAAAGAAAAGAAAACAAAAGAAAATACAAAAAAAAAGAAAAGAATAAGAAACTACTTCATCTCTGGATTCAAATGATCTAAAATCGATCTCCTTCCCGAGAATAAAATATACCAAAAGTCTTCACTAGTCACGTGCAAACGATAGATTTAGCGACTAAAACCCAGAAGTTGTTTTTATGATCTTATTTTCCTCAAATGCATTAAATTTAGCTAGTAGTTAACTTGAAATAGTGGGTGAAGAAAAAAGAAAAACACTGGGATTCGTGGATAGGATTTTACTGCAACCTTTTAGACTTTTCTGCGTCAGGGACACAGGATGCGTACCTATCAGCATCTCTGTATTTGTCACATCAATAGAACCAAAACAATCAAATAAGATTTTAGATTTATGCAATTTAAATTGCAACTAGGCATCACCTAATTAAAGAAAACTTTAAAAATATCTATGAATTAAAATTCTAGAGTATTAAACAAAAAATAAAACAGTGGAAAAACTGAACCATTTTTTTTATTATTGCCACAAATTTTAATGAAACTTCAACCACTTAGACATGCATAGGAAGTGATTATTTTCCTTGAAAAAAAAAAGAGGTAAAAAAGTTATTTATTAAAACAAAATACGCAAATTCGCTTTTATTAAAGTTTAGTGTAATTATTCATAAGCAATGCTTACCAATTTTTTATACGGGTTTTAAGAGGGTCATTATTAAAAATAAACGACGTAGAATCGCTTTTATTAAAGTTTACGATAATTATTTGTAAGCAGTAATTTCCCATGTCAAATACGGATTGTAAGATGGTTATTATTAAAGATAAAGGACGCAGATTCGCTTTTATTAAATTTTAGGATTAGCATTTGTAAGCAGTACTTACCTATTTTACATACGGATTATAAGATGGTTATTATTAAAAATAAAGGTCTTTGATTCACTTTTATTAAAGTTTAGGATAATTATTCGTAAGCAGTAATTTCCCATATCAAATACGTTTTGTAAGATGGTTATTATTAAAAATAAAGGTAGTTTTATTTTATTAAATTTTAGAATAATTACTCGCAAGCAGTACTTAAATATGGATTGTAAGAAGGTCATCATTAAAAATAAAGGAATTAAATTCACTTTTATTAAAGTTTAGGGTAATCATTTGTATCTAAAAGACGTTTTATTTATTTGTATATTTTACTTATTGTGAGTTAACTCTTTGTTTACACGGATCGTGGCGTACAGAAGACGGCTTCGGGATAATTCGGAGATCTCAGATACTCTCGAAACCCCTAAAAATTAATAAATATTTCGAATGAATAATTTTATTTTATTATTTTTCAGACATGAAGGGGTAGTATTGACCTAAATAAAAAAAATAACGAGTTTCTATGCCTTTTTTTAGGGCACCGTTGAAATTAAAATATATTCTCTCTTAGCCACTAGACACAACAGAGAGAGTCTAAGTGCATATGGAGAGGCAAATAGCTCTGTGTTTCTTGTAACGATTACCAAGACAGTGGGCAAGCACTGTTAAACGGACACCCTCTTACAGTATGGGCAACAGACTCTACTTAAAAACCAGTCGTATTTCTCAGTATATATTAAAACCACGTCTTTATCAATTTTAATAATTTGGTTGAAATCGAGCCAAAAAATGGCAGAGCCTTAACTGTTCGGACGGACGGACGGACAGACAGATGGACGGATATTGTGAATCATAAGATATTTATATGAATTGTAAGGTTTTTGGTGAGTGCTATTTATTTACTTATGTGTGTCTTGAATAAATGCTAGTTATATCCCCCTTTTCAACGCCAGTTTTAACCCTTTCACTGTTCAGGGTAAATTAGAGGTGTCTACTCGCACGTTTTCATAAGATGCTATCCTTTATTTCAAATGCTTTTTGAGAACCACCTATGACCCTCAAACGTGTCACGGGGTCATCATTAAAGATAAAGGACTTGAATTAAGCTCTCATAACAATGAAAGGGTTAAGACCTAACAAAGTAATAATCTATACAAATCGAAGGTAAAATAAATCATTTTAACCACTTACCAGTCGCTTTCAGAGTGGCGAAACAAATTGTGCCAAATAAGTTTGCTGTACCTCTTTTCAATGAAACTACCGTTGTATTATTCATTATTTGAAGTACGATACTGTTATTTAAAAAAATGTTCTGGCATGCAAAGGATGCAGTTTTTAGGTTTCAGCCTGCACGCCCTGTTATTATGTTCCAGTCAAAGAAAAAAAAATCTCAATTAATGGAATCTGTTTGCGATATACGTGGCATTTTCATTAACCATATATAAAAATTCTGTACATATTTGTTTAATAAATCGTTGTAATTCCTGGGCGCCTCGCATGCTGTAATGGTTAATAAGCTTGGTTAGCAGTTCATTATTAGTTATTTTATTGGGTGCTTCATTTTCCTGGCCTTGTGCCAAGCTAATCTAAGTAAATGACAACTCGTTATGATCCTGGGCGCATTGCATGCTGTAATGGCTATAAGCTTGGTTAACAGTTCAATATTAGTTTATTGGGTGCTCCATACTCCTGGCCTTGTGCCAAGCTAATCTATGTAAATGACAACTCGTTATGGTCCTGGGTGCCGCCTCGCATGCTGTAATGGTTATAAGCTTGGTTAGCAGTTCAATATTAGTGAGTTTATTGGGTGCTCCATATTCCTGGCCTTGTGCCAAGCTAATCTAAGTAAATGACAACTCGTTATGACCCTGGGCGCATTGCATGCTGTAATGAACTATAAACCAAGCTTATTAAAGCTTGCTTAGTAGTTCATTATTAGTGAGTTTATTTGGTGCTCCATTTTCCTGGCCTTGTGCCAAGCTAAGCTAAGTAAATGACAACTCGTTATGTTTTTGTCTTGTCATTGTTTCTTGGCATTCTAAAAATGAGTATTCTTAGAATTAGGTAGAATGGTATTTCTGCAACAGAACAAGTCACGTTGAAAACAGCGGTTCCCGCTAGATCACCGAAGTTAAGCATCGTTGAGCCTGTTTAATACTTAGTTGGGTGAACATTTAAGGAACAGTAGGCACTGTAAGTAAACCGAATATCAAAATGACTTGATCCGGCATCAAATTACTCAAACAGGGTTGATATGCCGTAAAACAAAACAACCAACCATTCTTCAAATAGAATAACAAAATACAGATGAAATTCCTGGCACTGAATTTTTTTAGAACTGTCTTTCGGATTATTCGTACGAGCATCCTATTTTTCTTGTCTTTCTCTTTTTATCGCAACGTTTCGACAGACACGTTCGTCAGCTTTTCGAATATACTGCAGTCTTTGGATGTCTCCTGGTATGTTTCTTAATCGCTCAACCTGAACGCAATTTACAGTTAACGATTTTTTTTCTTCAAATCTCAGAACTAGATTTCGTCTCTCGAATTCGAGAACGCCGAATTGCGTTGTTACAAAAAGTACCAAGTACTTAAGAGGTGCTGGGTGCAATAGATACGAAGTATGTCAGAAAAGTTCCAGGACTGGTGTCACAAAAAATTATTTCAAATCCAAACTACAAACTATCCCCTTCAAAGTAATCTCTCTGGAGTCTAATGCACTTTCCCACCCTTCTCTCTTCTTCTTTCATGCACTCTCGGAAGAATCCTTCCGGGATTCTCCGTAGCTCTGTCATCACGGCCTTTTTGATCTCATGCACATCCTCAAAACGAGTTCTCTTGATTACCCTCTTGAGCTTGGAGAAGAGGAAAAAATCACACGTAGCCAGGTCGGGCGAGTAGGGAGGTTGCTCCAGTACAGTGATGTTCTTCTATGCTTGGAACTCTCGGGCTACTCAGGGCAGTGTGGGCAGGTGCGTTGTATTGGTGAAGCACCCACGAGTTTTTGCCACATCTCTCGCCTCTTCTTGCGCACTGAACGAAGCAAGCGCCGCAGTGGCAAGAACTCGTAGTGGACGATGCCCATCACATCGATTTTTTCTGACACATGGAACTTTTTTTTTTACATACCTCTTATACCTTAGGATGGCCGATGAATAAATCCGCCGGAAGTTGCGATGAAAACGCCAAAGATCAGGATGCTATTAATTGGTGACTAGTTTATCTTTCATCTAATTTTTGTTGCTTCTGTACGGGTCGTTTTTTAAAAAAATATTCTATTAGATGCTAGACCCGGTAATACCCGAGGAAGGTGAGGTTATTCGCGGTGCCATACTGGATTTTCAATGGCAAACTAGGCGAGTTTATAGCACTGGTTATACACAGACATATTGAAATTGCTATTTAGGTAGTAGATTATACATAAATTAGAGCCGGTTTGCTCAGCTCGGTAGAGATTCCGGCCTAGGAATCACAAGGTTCTTGGTTCAATACCGACCCTCGCCAAATCAGCGTATGTGTAACACAGGTATCAGTGCAGTAAAGTAAGGAGCTGATGGTAGGTGTGGCGCTCCACCTCAGACGCTAAAATAATCTCTTTGGTCTAGCGCTAGTGAAAAGGGGATAGAATCCTCCGCTGTCTGGCTGATACTGACATTAGACCGCCCCAACGACTTTACTTTACTTTTTTTAATACTTAAATTGTTCAAATTTATAAAAACTCAAATTTTGCCTTTCTAATTAAATTAGGGAAGAAATATAAGATTCCCTTTGATATTGCCCAGATATGTTATTTCACTAAAAAAATATTTTGATTTTTGTAGATAATTTCTCTCGCAATTAATTGATTTCAACGTACTATTACCCTCCCCCCCCATCCACTTCTCTCACTGAAATATCTTCTCTTTCTCCCTCCATTGTAAAGATATCCACAGAGGTTCCATTGTTGACTTTTTATTAAAACCCAATTAGCCAGTCCTGTTTCTGAATATTAGCTTAACATGTGTGTAAAGTTTCATCGTGATCGGATTGCTGGTGTAGGCGCCAACTGGTTATATACAAACCGACAGAAAATGCAATTTATATAGTTGATGGCTTGTAAGTAATCAACATAGATCTGGAATAAATGATAATAAAAAACGTTCCAGGTGGATCTGAATATTAGCTTAACATGTGTGTAAAGTTTAATCGTGACCGGATCGCTGGTGTAGGCACCAACTGGTTATACCCAGACAGACAGAAAATGCAAGTAATAAAAAAGGTTCCAGGTGGATCTGAAATTAGCCCTCATATCTTTGGGAAATCATTGGAAAGATTGATAAAGAAATTGTTCCATATGCTAATTATCTTTTTCTTTTGTTTTGTTTTTCTTAGTGTGCAGTGCTTGTTATTTATTGGGCACCGGTTTCGATCCAACATAATTGAATATCCAACACTTGCGTCATTACCAGCAGAATTTTTTTTTAAGCTTCAGGAAGGCAATGATCAACTTAGGAAATAATTATGGTATCGTTTTTCTGACCACGCCCGTCTAAAAGAACAAAACAAAAAAACAAACAAACAACAAAAAAAAAAAAACAAAAAAAAAACAACATAAAGCAAAAAACAATACAAAAAACAACCCAATATTTTAGAAGCATCTATATTATCATATAAACATAGTAAATACAAAAAAAAAAAAATGAAATATATAAATATAAAATAATTATAAATAAATAAAACTTAACAACTTAGGTATTCTAATACGTTCTCTCTCTCTCTCTCTCTCTCTCTCTCTATATATATATATATATATATAATATATATATATAGTCGATTCGAGTTCAATTCCTAGACGAAGCTGTTGGCATTTCACATAGCGCTAATACCCTTGGGAAAGGTATGAATCCATATATTCTCCCTCCAGCTATGGGTTAAATAGTAGGGCAGACTGGGCCCTTCAGCCTTGGGTAGGTAACCAGTCTAGGAGAGGGATAACTCTGAATTCAAAATTCCTGAGGTCGGTCGTTGATTGGGTTTGTGGCAACCCTTGATGCACCAATTCTTTCCTATCGACTGTGCCAAAAAGTGTGGATGGTCCAACACAAGCCTTCACCACTATAAACAAATCACTGTGTGGGTGTTCATTGTGTGTGTGAACCCTCATGCGTCGAAAATCGAGGAGAGAGTCCATAATATATATATATTATATATATAATATATATATATATATATATATTTGGGAGAATGTGTGCTTAATTGAAGTCGAACCTAATTTTATGAAAGTTAATTAACTAATAATTAATTAATTAGTGGGATTACCTATTAAATTTAAGGCTAAACAAATCGAGAAAAATCAATCTCTGTATGTACATTTCGGCCTATTAGGCCTCATCAGCAGAGCTATAGATACAAAGACCGCCCCGTGTGCGATTCGAAACCTCGTAAGTTCGTGTAGAGGTCACTTAAGAGGAATATAAATACCTACTCCTTAACAAAACGAAGAAATCTGCTAAGTCCGTTTGGTGTGGTGGTAAGACGCTTGACAGTCAGCTTGACAATCAGGTTTCGAATCGCACACGGGCGGTCTTTGTATCTATAGCTCTGCTGATGAGGCCTAATAGGCCGAAATGTACATACAGAGATTGATTTTTCTCGATTTGTTTAGCCTTAAATTTAATAGGTAATCCCGCCTAATTAATTAATTATTAATAATTAACTTTTCATAAAATTAGGTTCGACTTCAATTAAGCACACATTCTCCCAAATATTGTCGGCTGAAAATAGCCATATCACAAACATCGTCTGTTTGTTTACTTCTCATATATATATATATATATATATATATATATATATAGGTGAATATCAAATATTTCCGTGATAGGATTCAACCAAAATAGACAACTCAAAATGTACATATAAATAAAGTTTACGTGCACTCACACACACACACACACACACACGCACACACACATATCAACACATACGCATGCGCTACAAAGTGGCAATCTTGGTCATCGAGATTGATTAATTGATTTTGATGGAATGTCAACCCGGCTAGGGTTATTTTATGCCGGGAGGTTAGGGAATCGCTTTCATTATAGGTTCGTATTTACGTTTTTGATGTAGTTGTTTTTTAAGTGTTTTTATTTCTTTTGCATAATCTATCGATTACGAATGATTTTTTTAGATAGATCTATTAGACCCAAGGACCGGTTTAGCTCAGTCGGTATAGTGTCGGCTAGGAATCACAAGGTTCCCGGCTCGATACCGGCCCTCGACAACTCAGCGTCTGAATAGCACAGGGATCTGTGCGGTAAAGTGAGGAACTGATGGTAGACATTAAAATAACCTCCTTGGTCTAGCGCTAGTGAAAAGGGGATAGACTCCCTTGCTGTCTGGCTGATACCGACATTAGGCCGCCCCGACGACTTTAAAAAAAAATTAGACTCATAGACGGGATCCTAAAAAGTACTGCCACTCCGGGTCAGAGTAGGCCTGGAATTAATGGCAATGAAAGGAGTACTTCACACCTCTCAGGTTTCTATAGACCCCCCCCCCAAAAAAAAGAAGGTTAAGTTTATCACCGTCAAGGAAAAACATAGTGTAAATAAGAGCAGGAATCCGGGACGACAAAATGTTTATAGACCCGAAAAAAAAAATGAGAATAATTATTTTGTAAGGTTTTTTTTATATGTTGCACCACTGATCCAACCTCCCCATCCAACCTCCCCAATTATTAATACACCCAGTTTAGAACAGTCATTACGTCTATTTATTACGCTCTACGTAGAGAATCAACCCAGACAAACAAGGGAGTTTTCTTATTAAAATTTTCATTTACACAGAATAAATAAAATTGTCTGCAAGTCTTTGACAACAAAAAGAAACAATAAAAAAATAAAAGAGGCGAAAAAGAGACCCCATTACATGAACAGTCCTAGAAACGTTGGCGTTTGTAGTATGTCCGCGTCACCGACGCAATTTCGCGTGTACGTCGCAAAGTTTCGGCTATATAAAACATTTCACTGTATGAAACTTTCTCGAATAGCTTCTGGGATTGTTATGCAAAGATATTATTCACATGGCACCAATAAAGAAAGAATTGAACAAATAGCTTTGAATCGTGTTATGAGACGAGAATAATAGAGCGGCAATTTGGAATCATCTATTTGGCTTGAGAAGAGGAAGGTGTTTCATTTTTCGCCTCGGTCCCATAATAGTTGTTGCGTCTCGGTTCCGTTTTTATATGCATTTTGTGCCCCAGATTCAAGGGCATAAAAATCGCATGAAAAATGTAACAGCTAATGTAGGACAACTAATATGTGAGGTGGTATTATTTTATTGTAATTTTGGAAAGAATATGGTATTTAACATAGATAATTTCAAACTTAGGACTGTGTCATGTAACAGATATAAAACATAATGACACAGTATGTATGTATGTATCGTATGTAGATAGATATAAACAGGGTGAGATTGATAGATAGATAGATAGTTATAATAGATAGAGAGATAGATCTGTCTCACCCTGTCTATCTATCTGTTTATCTATCTCACTCTGTTCATATGTATGTATGTATGTATCTCTCTCTCCCTCTCTCTCTCTCCCTCTCCCTCTCTCTCTATATCTATCTATCTATCTATCTATCTACCTAGCCGGGATGTAATATGTATGTATGTATCTATTAGCATCTCTCTCTCTCTCTCTCTATCTATCTATCTAGCCGGATGTATGTATGTATGTATGTATCTAATTATATTAGCATCTATCTATCTATCTATCTATCTCAGCCTGTTTATATCTATCTATCTACCTACCTATGCGTCTATGCATCTCAGTCTGTTTATATCTTTCTATCTATCTCAGTTGCTATTT
>CM042162.1:61944552-61952052 GCA_023376005.1 Doryteuthis pealeii
TGTATATATCCTTGTGATTGATAGTATATCATTTCATATAGGTTCGTGTACACAACTTCTTAACTTTTTGTTAAACCAACCCCAACTTCAAACACAATTGAAAAAGAAATCAAACGGAAAAAGTCGTATTTAAATAACAATACTTTGTATTAAATAGAAATTACAACATGTATGAAATAGCCATACCCGGACCGGGACCATAAAATATCCTTGTCTTCTATATTTATCGGTATTAATAGTTCATATTTTATCTGTTTTCTTTGCTGATACTGTAGGAGACCTGATTTGTTGCCGTGGAACCCACATCGGTTTTCATTCTTTGAAACTACTGAAAAAAAAAAAAAAAAAAAATTCTCCCGCTTTCCTTTTTTTTTGGGCGCTTGATTTTTGAAATTCAACGTTTGTTGTTTTCCGTACCTGCATTTTTTTTGGGCGATTCGCTTACTCCCCCTTTTTTAAATATAATCTGGCAACTGCCATTTATAACCATTACAAATCTGTATACTGGAATCTGATGTGGGGGGGAGCCGTACGGAGAGGGGTCTACTCCAGTTTTGAACTAACGAGAAGAGAAGCCCTTTGGTTTTTGAAATTTTAGAGTTTTCCATTTCCGTTGTCATACAAAATATAAAAGAAGAGTTCCAGTGTATCTGCGTGAAGTACTATTTTACCCATAGTTAGAGGAAGAAATTAGTTGGATTCCGTACATTCCCAAGGTTAATTAGAGCTATCTCAAATGCAGACAGCCGCCGATTATTATTCTAGGATTTGAACTCTCCACGCGTATTCAATTTCCTATTGACGGGTGACCATTGCAACCACGCCTCTCCACTGAGTACGTCAACGATCACCCCTCGTGTATTTTGCGGTATTTGCCTCTCAAAGACCCACTTAATATGGGCTGGGCACAAGGGCCTCGTTTTAACGTGGCGCCCACCCACAAGCCGAAGCTCATCGGGTGGGAAAAACAAAAATTGCGTCGATATCCTGCGGCATTCCCCCTTCGAAGGAGGCGCCTCAGGCGCTGGCATATAACCCAGCCCTTGTGCCCAATGGGGCAGGTATTGCCTGGGATGTATACCCCCCTGGGACCGACCTTATTAATTGAACAACCATCGTCAGTGGCCGCAAGCTCAGCCACCGGACCCCGTCCCGAAGGACGGGATGGAAATGCCCTCGTGATATTTGAAATGTGGGTGATGCTGATCGGGGTGATACCATCTCTACTTTCTTCGTACAACGTAAATCCACACCCACCCACTCGCCAAATCAAGAAGTTCTCTCTACCTTTTTAATTTCTTTTTTTTTTGTTTCTCGTCATTGTTCTCCCTCTGGAAGCAACAAGAGGGAAAGATACCTGAAAAAAACAACATATATCATTACATACATAAACAATAGTAATAACACCACAATTCACCTTACAATAACGCCGCCCTCACTCGGCGTGAACAGCAACCTGTGCCACATTTTTGTTTTTGCTGTCTATGAGACATTTTCAACCCTTCCCTAAGACTTGCGGATACGCACCAGCCAGTCGAATCCAGTAAACTAACTGATACACTAAAACCATGATCCTTATTACGCATTGTGTATATGTCAACTCTTCTGCACATGCTCCTAAATCTAAGTCCCGATTATCGTCGTTATACGTGTGGTATCAGGGATCTTGGACGTCGTTGGTGAAATGAACCTCTTAAAATGCTCCAAGGAGATTGAGACATAACTGTAAAAGAACTTCTTACTGTCCCATTTTTAAGCTACAATATACGGTGAAATGTATCATAATATAGGTCAAATTTAGCATTAATTGGAAAAGAGAGACGAGTGATGGAAAAGAGTAAAGTTTTTCAAGTGTTCTATATTTTTTTCGATGCTCTACCCTCTATTATCAATCATTTTTAATTCTGCATTTCGTATTTAGTTTCATTTAGCCCTTTCTAAATTAAATTATAAATATCCATTTATCCAATTTAAAATGGAAAATACTTGCACCCCGCGGCACGGACGGTTTGCAGATTATTTGCTAGTTACCAAGATAAAAAAAAAAATACCCGAAGAGAAATACATATTGGTTTATATACGCCCTTTTAAAAAAGATGGAAATTTGGTATTGGCCAAAGAGTGATGTTAAAGATATCTTACTTTGCTCTTAAGGGTCGTTCTCATCGTCGCCCATATTAACTATTGAACAGTTCTCACCATGCTTAAAAAAAAAACTTCGATGCTATATTGGAAATGCTTTGCTTGTTTGCAATCGTGTGATCTTTGTGATTTACTAATACTAGCAAAATATATGTGCACCTTTTTATCCTTTCGGGTGCTGGTATTTGCAAGTTAATTAGGTTTTATTATTGTATCAATTAGAAACACATTTTAGAAAAAATGATAAACTGAGGGGTATAATCGAAAAATAGAACAGCTTTAAATCTAACTCTTCCATCAATTTTTCCATCACTCCCGTTTTTCAATTTTTCCTAATTAATCTATTTAGTTAGATTATGAAGTATTTAATAAAATTTTCAGTTTTTTTCGTCTGTTTATGGATTTCTTTTTAAGATTTATCCCGATATTTCTGCTCAGATTCGTTAAAGAAAACCAAACAATTAGAAATCAATGATACTAAGCATATATTTATTAAAATCAAATTTTAATATCAATAGCAAATTAGCCTTCTCGTTCACACTGGTAAACGCTATTTTATTGAATATATAATTATACTTGCTTGTTGTTAGTATGTAGATTAATCCAACAGTCTTAATAAGTATAAGAATTTTATCAATAATTGAGGTTTAAATAAAAATAAATTCATGGTGAATGTGCGTCAATAACTAAGGGAATTGTGACTTGAGTAGTTATTTAGTTTCGGTTACAGACAGACAAACACACAATCTCCATTATTAATAAAATATTTGGTTAGTCTAGCACAGAGGCCTCAGGTTGATTTTAGTACCCACTGTTCCTTTAGTGGTTCATTGGCATTTCAGTCTCGGAAGACTATAATATAGTTTTGTGCCCTGAAGTTACAGCGCCTCCTGTGACTGTGAAGTCCAATATTCGAAAAACATTCTCGACCATATATGTCGCATGTGTAGGCTATCCCTGAAGATGTTGATGTACCGGTGCTTTGTTGCTTGCTGCTTTCTTCTAGACCTCTTAGCTTCATGGTGTTGTGTCAGGGTGACTTCATACATGAACAGTCTACTACGGAGAGCCTGCCACCTGTTCCTTAAGTGGTTACCCACCTAAATACTAAACATGCTCACCATTGCTTAACTTCTTGAGAAATGGTGCTTCTCAGGATGAAGTAACCGTAAGTCAATATATATATATATTAAAGGTTAATTCTATATTTCCTTATCTCTGGTGGCGCACGTGCGAGTGTGTGTGCGTGCGTGCATGTGTGTATTCAGGAGCGTGATAATATGATCATTACAACGTTTGATATGTTTGCTTAAGAGCTATTGAAAAATACTTCAATATGTAAAAAGTATAATAATATTGACTTAACTCTCTCTCACTCTTTTTTTTCTTTCCTTCTTTTCATATTTTCATAATGTTTGATTGAAATAGATTAGCATTATCGCTTCCGCACGCTCACTCCCTCTCTCTATCTTTCCCTTACTCTCTTTCTTTCTTTTTTTCTTTCTTTCTTTCTTATTATATTTATTCTGTGTACCATGTCCTTTTCTTTCCTTTCTTTCTTTATAATAAAACGGAATGGTCCATTATTTAGCTGAGGGGACGACACTCATTAAAAATATTACTTCGGCGGATAAGCAACACCAGATAATCAGGATCTACAGTTTTGCATTTCCTCTTGGACGATTCGGACGGTCTTATTTTTAACAGAGGATGTTGCAATAGGATAACGGTCGTACAATTAAAGAACACGAATATTAATATATAAATACCAAAAACAAAAAAAAAAAAACACAATAAATATTTAATCATTTATTAAATACAGAACTTAAAAATAATAATTAAAAATTAAAAATAATTAATCGTAAAATAAAAAATAAAAAATTCCTTTTCTAAATTAATAACATATTCCGCCCATAACTTTTTTTACTTTCTATATAAAAACAAAATACAGTAAATATCTAATCATTTATGAAAAACAGAAACTTAAAAATAAAAATTTAAAAAAATAAAAATAATTAATCGTAAAAAATTCCTTTACTAAAAAATCTTTTGAATTCCAACCGTCACATTTCTTAATACCCATCCCCTTCCGTTTAAATGTTTTCGTCTTGTTGCCAACCTCTCAAAAATCCGCTACATTTGATGACAAAAGGTATACATAGAGACATGACCGACATATATATGGCACGAATGCCCACATTGGTGAATATTGTAACGACTTTCGTTCTTTTTTGCAGTATTAAGGTTTTTTTGTTTTGTAAACTGATTTGACATTCCTCTCCGACCCAAACAACTACGGGAGTGAATGAGCTCTGATGATGATTTTTGTAAAATCGAAATATTGATCAGTATCAGCTATGATTATATTATAAATTGTTTTCTTCTTTAACAGCATTGTGTGATGTTTTCATTCCACCTTTTCATACTCATAAATACCAAAGCTGAATTCTATCTCTCATAATCTGTTAGTGTGTGTGTGTGTGAGTGTGTATGTGCGTGTGTGTGTATGTTCTTTTTTTCTTTCTTTCTTTCTTTCTTATTATATTTATTCTGTGTAGCATGTCCTTTTCTTTCCTTTCTTTCTTTATAATAAAACGGAATGGTCCATTATTTAGCTGAGGTGACGACACTCATAAAAAAATAAGAATTCGGCGGATAAGCAACACCAGATAATCAGGATCTACAGTTTTGCATTGGACGATTTGGACGGTCTTATTTTTAACCAGAGGATGTTGCAAGTGGATAACGGTCGTACAATTAAAGAACACGAATATTAATATATAGATACCAAAGCTGAATTCTATCTCTCATAATCTCTGTTAGTATGTGTGTGTGTGTGTGTGTGTGTGAGTGTGTGTGTGCGTATGCGTGAGTGTGTATGTGTGTATGTGTATTCAAAAGCGTGTCATGATTTTCTTTGGCGAGTTGATTAAATGAGGAGGTCGGTTTACAGAGTTTGCAGCTCTTCGAGAAACATTTCATCTTCTATTTCTGATGATTTTTCTAAATGCGTTCGAACAAGAGCCTCCCGCCAAAATCTCCAGTTTTTCGCGGTCAAATCGCAATCCACCTTTTGTCGCAGTCGAATTTCAGATTGCTGGCCACAAGCCAACGCACGAAGATGCAACACCCACCGATTCCGAACGAATTATGCAATGAATTCGCCACCGTAAATCGACACGGCCAATTTGAAAGGCAAATTAATGTTTGCCATTTGGCTTCCGTTCCTTGACATATCCCAAGAATTGCATCAGCAATGGGCGAAGTGCTTCCCAAGATTTCTCTGACAGATACAAATAACATTTACGGGCGTCGCATCGTTGTGTAATGGTTAGCAAGCTAGTCTCGTTGATCAGTTACTACTGAATTAGCGAGTTCGATCCGCGCTGGGCGCCCCTTACTTACGACCTTATGTCACATCCTACTCGTTGTGATCAGGTTAGGGTGAATATCTAAAAATCTTATAATAGAGATTGTGTGCGTTTCTGTCTGTAACCGAAACTATATTACCATTCAAGTCACAATTCCCTTAGTTATTTACGTCACATTCTTCATGGTTTTATTTTTTATTTAAACCTAAATTATTAATAATATTGTTTTCATCATCATCATGTCGCGCATGTAGCATGGGTATCGACAACAATCTTACGCCAACCCTCCCTATCATTCATTGCACCTTTGATCTCCTCTGCGGCACAGCCAGCATCTTCACCTAACTGGTCAATGTAGGTCCTTGCTGGGCGCCCCACACTTGCATGTCCATGTGTTGGCTTCCACAGGAGAACGTCGATTATGAGTTCATCCTTACTTCTCCAGCAGTGTCCTGCATGCCTTGTCCGTTTCACTCGGATAGTTTGTGAGATGGGGGAGGGGCAGGTGACCGTATAGCTGGGGTGCTGTTTCCATGACTTGTTCAACACTACTCGCAGCATCCTTGTGCAGCTCCCATCTAGCTTATTCTCAAGACGTTTAGTTAGGGTCCAGGTGGTGCAGCCATATAACAGCACCGACACAACCACAGCCTGGAAGAACTGTCGCTTCAGCCTGTTAGGGAGATCGGACCTCCATATGACCGATAATCTATTTACATTATCAATATTGTTGACCAAATCCGCATACTAATAACATGTAATTGCATTTATATATGAAACAAAATAGCTGTTTACAGTGTAAATGGGAAGGATAATTTGCATATTAATATAAAAAATTGATTTTGAAATTTTACACAAATCGTAGGTATCTATTTATTTGTAAACTTTTTAGTTAACCTCTTGTTACTGAAAACAGTGGCGTGAGTAAAAGATAATTTTAATTTTTTTTACTCAATTTTTGAGTGTATATGATATAAGGTTCTTTTGTATTCTACGTATTGACGATTTTGGGTATTGTGGCGTAAGCAGTGACTTTATTACAGTTACAGAAAAATAGAGACTGAATCCCCATTATTAATAGATTGCTGTTGTTGATCTGTTTCTCCCGCAATGATTCACGAGAAGGCTGTCCGCTACATACCCGAGCTAATCTGCATCGACTGTGTAACACTGCTCACATTTATTTCTTAATTTAGACCTGTGCTATATATAGTTAAACATAGTAAATGACAGGATTGCTCGGTGACAGAGATAGTTGCATGTATCTCATTAGTGTCACTGGTCCGTGATCACTCTTCGCTAAAAAGGCAAGGATATCAAATGTTGGTTTTAAAGATAAATAGAAAGGTTATTTTCATAAGTTGGAAGCGCGTGGTGTAATGGTTAGAGTCATAGGAAATGGACTCGTCGACCCAAGTTCAAATCATGGATGAAGCTACAGTTCACATAGCGCTAATACTCTTGGGAAAGGTATGCATCCAACTACTCTCCCTCCAGCTCTGGATAAATAGCAGCACAGACTGGTCTCTTACCATTGGTTAGAGAACCAGTCTAGGAGAAGGAAAACTCTAAATTCAAACTTCCGCTTAGGGTGGTCACTACTGGAATAGGCTCAGTCCTAATTAGTGATCTAATTCGACCCCCCCCCCAAAAAAAAACAAAAAAAAAACAAGGAGATTGTACATAACCTTCTTACCAAGATTTTCTTCAATTCAACCACATACTGTCGGCTAGGGTTGTAGAATATGTCGACTTCACCCCTGCAGAGGGGTAAGGCCACCTTGTCGGCTGGGGATGTAGTATAGGCCGACTGCACCTTTGTACAGGGGTAAGACGTCTCCAATGGGTCTACCAGTTGGCCATTGGTGGCAACACGTGATGCTTAAGAACGGAATCTTTGCGGCTCCGATCAATTGACTAGTCATGTCAAGCCCTAGCACCTATATTGCTTCACCCTATTGCCCTCATGGCAATCCCCCAACCTTTT
>CM042162.1:61959552-62006057 GCA_023376005.1 Doryteuthis pealeii
AAATCAAGTTTTAATAAATACATGACTGGTATTATATATCTATATATAGTTTGTTTTATTTTAATACATATTTAAAGTTTACATTTCAAATTGTTTTATTTTTTAATCCTTTAATGAATTTGATGATTTTACTTACTTAGGGTACAAACTCGCTGACATTGGATTTTTTTACTCCCACACCTCAGGCAATATGTTTCAAAAATCTATTTTTACATCGCCCGGAGGATGTTTTATATTTTGTACTAGTTTATATAACTGAAATGACATTAATTTAAATGTGCAAAAATTATCTTGATTTATTTCAATTTTTACTAACAGCTTCACTCCCAGTTATTAGTTAGTAATGTAAGCCAAGGTACCACACTATAAAAATCAATAAAACTATTTATTTATCTATGTATATATGAATACACGTTGCATTGTATCTGTATAATATTATTTGATTATAAATTATTTAAACTTATCTTCTGGGTGATTCATTATTAATTTTTTCTTCTTTTCTTTCTTTTTCGTTGTAGATATTTATCTTTGGCCCGTTCGAGATGACAACCAGTCAGCCAGAAGCTACCAACTCACTTGGTGTTTTTAACACCAATGAGTGAAACCCCGGACAGTCCGTCCTCACATGCTTCGCTTTGCTTCGACCCAACCCTTGCTTTGAGACAACCCCCTTTGGCTGAGAGCGAACCCGTGACTCACCCCAGCACTGACTCCGCTCACGCAGAGACGCCGACGACACAGCAGACAATGGGAAACCAACAAAGTGGAGAAGGCAGCTTGCGACGTAGAAGCAAGAAGAAATCAAAGAAAGAGGATAAACTGAAAATTGAATTGCTTCGGCTTTGTTTAGCGATCCGGTCCTGGAGCCACCAGTATGGGCGGTTATGGCGGCACTTCCGTCGACGACTCTGCTACTCCCAGCAAAAGAAAAAAGCAGGTCGAACAGACCAAATCCCCTCGACCAATCAGATCAACCTACGATAACGTTAACCAAACAGGCTCGATTACAAGTCTTTGTGACGCCTCAGAGATGTACACCAGTGATCTATTTCTGGACACGGTCAGTCGTCTGACGTCAGTATGACGCCAAGCCAAGCGGAAATAGCTGGTATTCGGCATCACATTGATCCACAAGCGATTGATAATCTTTCCTATGGAGGCTCGTCTTTAGCTGAATCAGGCTTCATTACGCCAGCCCTTACAACACCCCAAGTTCAGAGAAACCAATTGGCCGTACCATGACCACCTCTGACAGCGTTTCGGAACTCGGCAAGGAAATGAAAGGACGATTGTCGAAAGACTGTCAGCCAATCAGAAAGCTGGAAATGCTGAGGCTCAGTCGGAAGCTAGCGTCTCCTCGTCTCCAAAGTCTAACGAGGTTAAAATGACCCTGGTTATGAGATCACCGATTCCTCCCCGAAAAGCTGTGACTGAGGTGAAATTATCGGGGGCCTCTCCCCGGACCGCTAAGCTGGAAATTATCGATAATAAACCAGAAGATTTGAGCGGAGATCCCGAGAACTCAGGACCGAAGTCTTTGAAACCACTTGTTGAATCAAAAATAGAAATCGATCTTGGATCAGATCATCCGGGCCTTGATAAAAACGGCCGAAAATCTGAGGCCAGTGATGGAACCGACAAAGCTGATAATGAACTAATGGAAAAAGAGTGCAAGACTGACGAGATGAAGCCGGTTTTAGAGAAGGGGAAAAATCCTGACGATGACCCAGGAAAGAGAGTCGAGACCAAGGAAAAACACAAAGAGTTGGATGTGAACTTTATGAGTTCCAGTTCGGACGAGAATTGTGGAGATTTCGTAAAGGTGAAATTACATATCGAAGAAGAAGACCTCTTAGTTGCTAAAGACGACGAAGAGAAAAGTACCCCGAGCAGGGTCACAGTAGAGGCGTCAGTAACCGAAGCTGGTCAGGTAACAAAAATCGCTGACGAAAGCTCAGACCATAACCCCGTACCCAGTGTGACTGCTGCCGGACAGCAATCGCCACTGGTCAAGCAAGATGTACCCGAGCCAGAAAACGTATCAAAGGAGGAGGTGGTGGTGGGAGAAAAATATGTCCAGATAGAACCAACGGACAAAGAGGAGAAGACTGAAAAAACTACAACACCATCAGTAGGGGCCCGGAGGAGGAGAGAAAGACCAAAAGCCGAGACCCCTAAAGAGGATGAGGAGAAAACGGTAGAAGAAAAGGTTGAAAAGTCGGAATCGGTATTAACGTCTCAGGCACCCCGGTCTCAAAGAGACGAGGGAAAAGAAACGGCTTCTACTGGTACTGCAGTCGCTGCTGCTGCTGTTGTTGCAACGGAACCCTTAGAATCGACTGTTAGAACAGTAGTAATGCCAACGGTGTCTGAAAAGACAGATGACAATGCAAGTGTTGTCGACACGCCGGAAGCCGCTTGTGAAGAACTGATACAAGCCACTGAATTCGCATCTGTGGAACAGGCCCAAGTGATCATGCGACGGCCGGTCTTTCAGCATGATGATCAAGGCCTGAGTGATATTAAAAAAGCGGAACGAGACACCACCGAAACGGGACCGGAAACGAAACCCGGACCGGAAACAAAATCCAGACCGGGTTTAAACTTGGAACCAGAAATGGACGACAAAAACTCTAAAAATAAAAGCGAAGAAGAACCGAAAAAGAAAAAGAAGGAACTTCGATCGCTCCAAACGAACAAAAGGTCCCAGCGCAAACAGATGAGGGTTCACAAAAAGAACAGTATTTATTGGAGACGGAAAAAGCTATCGTCAGCACGTCGAACACTGACGACATCACAACAACAAAAACAACAACAACAACAACAAATAAGGGAGATCCTCCAGAAGAACAACCCGCCGACGAGAAACCGAGTGCGGGAGGATCAGAAAAAACAACCAAATCGAAAAAAGATAGAAAGCGAAAGAGAAAGAGAGGGAAGCAACAACCGGCGGACGACGTGACGACGACTCAAGCTGAAACAATAGAGACGACGTCGGGACACGAAGATGTAGCGCCATCAACCAACGAAGCCGACGAAACAGTTTCAAGTAAAGAGGATACCGAGAAAAGCACGACCGACGACTCAGGTGATAGCAGCGGAACTGCTTTTAATAAACACTCGCTACAGCAACAGATTACTATCATAGAAAGAACGGGTTATAAAAAAGATGGCGACAACAAAAAACAAAAGGAACACGCAGACGACAAACCCGTCGACGCTTGTGATTTATTTCTCGGATCCGAAGAGTTTAGAAAACAAGAGACTTGCAAAACGGAGACGCCTGAAAGTCCGTGTTCTCCTCGCCAAAAGAGAGAAAATCCGCACGTAGCCATTGAGACTAACTTAACGGTCGAGTCGCCGGCAAGTAGCGAGATATTAAGCGACGAACCAACGCCTACAAATGATCGGTCAAATCAACTGAGGGCGTTTTATCTGCCAGACCGGAATCAGAAGGCTAGGGCAAAGCTGTTTTGCGTTGCCGACAGCGAAAGAAATCAGGAGAAGGAATCTGGGAATGATATGGCCGAACAAGGTGATCAGAGGGACGAAATTCAACGACAGTCTTCCGACTCGGAGGTAAAACCCACCGGTTCGCCTCCAACGTTAGAAGATAAAAACAATGGCGAAAACGAATCCACAGACAACGCCGTCGTAAAAGATTCCCCGGAAGGGACCAAAACCAAATCGGAACAAAAAAGAAGTTTAAGGATATCACTAACTTCGGAAGAAGTCTCGGAGATATTACAGAACTCCCAGACGATATTTAATAGCAGACAATTGGGCCACAACCAAGATGGCGAAGACGAAGTCAAAAATATAATGACCGGTTCCGACCGGAAGGAAGACGAAAACGACGAGGACGTACCGGAAGACGAGGGCCACCGGAAGAAGCACACGAAAAATATTAGTAACTTGACACTCAGCGACATTGATAGTTCACTTCCGGAAACATTACCGGAACTTGCGGACTTGCAAAACTTTCTGGAGTATATCAAAATCGGAGAACAGCCAGCAGAGGGCGAGACGCCGCCCTTTTCGCCCAGGGGCGAGACGGGTCGGTCGTCGCCGAACGAGAACTCGAACAGTCGCCGTTTGTCGCGTATCTCGCCGGCAGTCACCGAGAGATCCGTCACAGAATCCGATCTGGATATTTCCGAGCAGCGTGATGACCTCAGTACAGACAGCAACATCTTCGCTGACGACGAAGACGAGTCGTCTTCGGAATTGCTCTTCACAAAGACCTACACGGAACCGGACCAGGGTGGCGAGGTGTGTGTCAGTTGTACCGTGGTCAACACCAACGCTGACGACGACAGCGACGAGTTCTGGGCCGAGAACTCAGCCACTGAAGAGGTCTACAGGCGAATCGAAACGTCCACGAAAGCCGTCACCACGGTTTTCGACAATGCACGCCTTCAGATGCAGGATATCCATACTCATCTGCACAACCTCCGGCTGCAAATGGAAAATTTGCAGGATTCTCTAGACAACGCTTCCATTCTCAGTCAGGAGTACTACAATATGGACAACGACCAAGTAACGTCTCAAGAGTTTTACTCCCTTGAAAAAGGTTTGCTAGTATCACAAGAATATTTCTCAAGAAGCCGGAAGGCCCCGGTGACAACCGAAGAGTATTCTCCTGTGGATATTGGTCCAGTGTTAACGGAAGAATATTATTCGTCGACACTGGGCAAGCCACCAATGTTGTAGACATTTTTATTTTTTATTTAAATCACCAAGCATCTAAGACTAAAAGCCATAAAGAACGTAACAAGAACATTTATTTCTCAGAATCATAGACATTGTGAATTTACATTCTCAACTTCATAATTTTTTTTTCCAGGAAAAAAAAAAGGAATGTAAAAAAAAAAAAGAGGACAAAAACAGAAACAGAAACAAAACCGACAGTAAAAGACTAACTCGTAAATTATTTTAATCTCAAACAGAGATGAATTTTTTTTCTCTTAAAACGACGGACAAAAAAAGAAGAAAAGAACAGTTAGTGTCAAAGTCAGTACAAAAAAAAATAATAAAAAAACCCCAAAGTAGACTTTAGTTAAAAAAAATGAATATTTAAATTAGACAAAAAACAAACATATTAAAGTAACAAACCCCTTTTAATTGGGTGAAAACCTTGACAGTTTAATAAATCCGTAAGGTGCGTGCTACTTTCATTGATATCTCTTTTGGCAATATGGCGCTGACGAAAAGCATGCTGGGAATTTTCCCCTGGCCTATTAGATCTTCAGGGCAATAGGGGCGGGATTATTTTGTGGTGCTTATCTCCTCTCCAAGTAACGTGCGATAGGTTATACTAAGTTACATAGTACCAGCACGAAGGAACAATCTCTGAGCTGACCTATTATCAAACGTCTAAGTCGGATAATCTTTACAAAGGTAAAGGGTTCCAACTGCTCTGTGATTTACCAATACGTAAGGGAAGAAGTAGGTTCATGCCTTCATTGGGAAATTATAAGATCAGAAAATAATTTTTGCAAAAGTTTCGTTAATTTTCTGAGATAGCTGACTGAGTAAATCTCACATATAGGTCCAAAGTTCGTGTGCAGTTTAAAATTGAAACTTATTTAAAATGCACACCGACTTTATGGACTATATTATATATTATATATATATATATATATATATATTATATATATATATATATAAAGAAAGGGCCGCAAAGTGATTTGAATTATGAGAATTTATTTAGTATTTCGGATACGTATTTCGGATTCTTTAAAATCCTCTTCAAGCTGATACATTGTATTAATTTGAAGCCTACCGAAATAAATAAAAAAAAAAACAAAGAAAAACATACAAAGTTCAAACCACTTTTCGGACGATTTTATTATAAAATAAATACTTTCCTCTCGTTGGATCTACTATAATCTTAATATATATATATATATATATATATATATATATATATATATATATATATATATACGATTAAATCGAATGGTTTAAAAACTACTTCGATTTTAATCGTCTATTTCGCTCTTTATATTGAGCACTTTTTAATCGGTTTTAGTGAAAAAATCCTGAAGTAAATAAGATTGTATACTTATTTGATTGTTGGATTTAATGGTAAACACGGCATATATATATATATATATATATATATATATATATATTATATATATATATATATATATATATATACTTATAAAGATTGGAATAAAAACAATAATATGCATTAATTATGATGTTACCGAATAAGTTATTTTAAGTTTGTAGTTTAGTCTCCTTTATTTCTATATCCTCCTTTTTCCTGGTAACATGACTATATATAAGTCCCATTCCTTCATACGTAGATTACATTTAACCATTGTCCAATATCTCAAGAGTATTATCTATAGGAAACCCACTCTGTCTTGGATTTAAATTTGCTTTAAAGATAGTTATTGTGTTATCTAGCGAATGCCACAATTCTTCCATCATAATTAATGACTAAAAAAACCCGGCTATAACAGCTATAAAAACAGTAATATTTACCGAGGTAATATTTACCAATGATTAAGACCAATCATTGGTAAATATTACCGGTAAACATTACCTAAGTATATTAGTTTGGGTTCAGCTTTCGACATTCTTCTTTAAAAATGCCAAATAAACTTTAGTTTTTTTCTTCGTGCAACTGTTTCCTTTTATCTCAATATTCCAAGGCTTATACTCTCTCATAATTAAAGGGCATGCCGTCGTGATGTAATGGTAAACAAGCTAGTCTTGCAGATCCATTTTTATGACGTTTTTATGCCACAAACTTTGTATATAAATATATATATTTAATATACATATATTTAAAAAAAATACTAAGTTCTTGGATGTCTCACTGTGGAGTGGTTAGCAAGTTAGTGCCACAGGCCATTTATTTAACTACCCCACAATGGTAAAATAGTTTTGTGGGTGGAAGCTGTTGGTTGTACTCAATACGGCACATGAATAGCGAGTTCGATCCTCGCTGGATGCTTCATACTTGCGGCCTTGTGCCACATCCTAACCGTGGCGAACAGGTTGGCTAAATACCTTGGACGTCCTATCATGGCGTAATGGTCAGCAAGCTAGCCTCACAGATCCATTACTGCTGAATAGCGAGTTCGATCCTCACTAGATGCCCCATACTTGCAATCTTGTGTCACATCCAACCCGTGATGAACGAGCTGGGTAAATACACACTCTCTAATCATTAAAATAAATACCATGAATCTGAAATTTGAAAAAATACGTAATTTTTCATCTAAATTCCGATGCTATATCAGCGGGGATCATATTTCATGGACATTGCCTCATTATTTCAGCCACGGAAGCCTATAGTCAAACGAGGTACGAATCTAGATATCATTTCAATGATTAGAAGGAGTTGGAACACTAAATAAAGGGAAAAGAGCAGCCAAAAAGGATTAAGAAAAATGCTTTATCCGAGAATTAAAACAACATAAGACTACTGCTACTAGTAGTACTACTAGCACTTGTCTTGAATTGTTTAGTAGTAGTAGCACTACTACTACTAATAATAATAATAGTAGTAGTAGTAGTAATACTATTACCTATCTCTACCACTACTAGGTAGTAAATGAAGAATATAACGTAAAGAATAAAGAGGTATTTTCAATATAACATTATTTGAGCCCCGTCTAACTATTAGGATCCTGTGGATGAATTGGTCCAGGCTTCATCCATGTAAGCCGAGTTCCAAAGTCATTGTAGACTACTTCAAGTCCCATTGAAAGATCCTTAATTTATGCTTATTGCGGACTACTTAAAATAATGAGCGTAACGGTTATCGTCTCCGGAAATGGACTCGGCTAGCCGAGTTCAAATTCTGGACGAAGCTGTTTGCGTCTCACTTCGCGCTCAAATGCCCTTGGGAAAGGCGTGAATCCATCTATAGATGGGTTAATTAGGGTAGACTGGGCTCTTTAGCCTTGGCACGGCAACCGGTCTAGGGAGAAGGAAAACTCTGAATTCAAAACCAGCTTTACTCCGCTTGAAAAATTGACCTTGTGTCGCACCCTGTCCGTGGCGGAGGGGGTGGTAAATACATACATAAACTAAGATGAAGACCAGGTTATTATCCTCGTACCCCACTTGTACAAAGTCAGGCACAGGCCCTATTAACGTGGGACCACCTACAAGCCGAGACTCATTGGTGGCGGGTTTAAAAATTGCGTCTATCCTCAACATCCCCCTCAGGCACTGGGCAATAAACCCAGCCTCCTTTAAATCGAGGGTACAGATGTTGCCTGGGGTGGGGGGTTGACCCCCTGGGATCGACGCTCGTAATTTTTACCCACGTGGTTAAAGAACGCATAAGGATCAGATGAAGACCAGCTGAAATAATAAAAAGATAATACTTAATCTCAGATCCCGACGACTACTACTACTACTAATGCTACTATTGTTATTACTAGTAGTATTAACATTAATAGTAAACAAGGAATATAGTGTGAACGTGTAGGAAAACGGCTATATTTGAACTTTGTCTAACCAAGAGGTTTCCGTGGCCTAACTGGTTCATGCATCGTCCATGTAAGAGTTCCCAAGATATGGTACATTACGTCAAATCTCATTGGGAGCAACTTTATTCATATTACTTGAATGCTTGGAGATTATAATTCCTAGACTTTGCAAGAGAATTGAAAAAGCTGTGGAATATGAGGGTGAAAGTGATACCAATAATAGTTGGGTCACTTGGAACAGTCCCCAAAAGCTAAGAAAATTGGAGGAAGAATAGAGACCATCCAGACAACATCATTGTTGAAATCAGCTGGAATACTCAGGAGAGTCCTGGAGACCTGAGAAGACTTGTCACTCTAACTCCAGTGAAAGACCATCAGCGAACGCTAGTGTGAAAAACTAATAATAATAATAATAATAATAATAATAATAATCCAGAACCCAACGAAGATAAGACTACTACTACTACTACTACTACTACTACTACTATCATTATTATTGATAGTCGTATTTGTAGTATTAGTAGCATTAGTCACCAAAACAATGTATGTGGTGTGAAATATCGGAATGAACGAGTAGAAATACGACTAAATTTGGTCCCTATCTAACAATTAGGATTATGCTGCTAAATTAATTCATGCATCGTCCATGTAAGCTGAGTTCCCAGAATATGGGGTGCTAATTCAAGTCTCAGTGGACGCTTCTTCTTTATTCTTATTTCACACTGCTTACTTGAATGTTTGGAGAGTATTCAGCCAAGAAAGTTGTGATAAAAAGAAATACTAAGAAGAAAAGACGAACCAATTTTATAATAATAATAATAATAATAATAATAATAATAATAATAATAATAATAATAATAATAATAATTCTCTGGACTTCGAAATAAAACGGATCACCTTATCCCAGCAAAAAGACCAGACTAGTGTTGATAAACAAAAAGAAAGAACTTGTCAACTGGTGGATTTTGCAGTGCACAGCAGATCACAGGGTGAAGCTAAAGGAAATGAAAAAATGGACAAATATCTGGACCTTGCAGAGAACTGAAAAAGTTATGGAACAAGAAGTGAAAGTGATACCAATTGTGGTTGGTGCACTTGCAACAGTCCCAAAAGATTGGAAAAGGGTCTGGAAAGTTTGGAAATCAGAGGAAGGGTTGAACCATTCAGAATACTGCATTGCTGCAATCTGCAGAATACTCAGAAGAGTCCTGGAGACCTGACGAGACTTGCTGTCACTCAGACTCCTGTGAAAGACATCAGCTAATGCTGATGTGAAAACTCAAAAGGAGTAAAATAATAATAATAATAAATAATATAATAATAATAATCTAGAACCCAACGAATATAAGACTACTACTACTACTACTACTACTACTACTACTACTACTACTATCATTATTATTAATAGTAATATTTGTAGTATTAGTACTATTAGAAAGAATACTAAGATAAGAAAAAAACTAGTAAAAAAATGATATATGAAATTACGTTATCTAAGAATCGAACCAACTTAAGATTACTACTACTATACTACTAGCACAAAATAAGAATGTCGTTTGAAGAATCAGTTGGAAGGAATTATAATAGTGCTGAACCCTATCTAACGCTTTGGTTGAATTGGTTACGGCATCGCTAACGTAAGACGAGTCCCCAGATTATGGTAGTCTAGTTAAAGTCCATTAGAAGCTACTTCTTTAATTCTACTTTTGTGCTTGGAGGATAATCGACAAAGAAAGTCGCGACAGAGAGCAAGAAAAATAAAGAAATAAACAGCCAAAAAAGAAAAAGAAAAGAAAAGAAAAGAAAGACAAAAAAAAAGAAAGAATAAGAAACTGCTTCATCTCTGGATTAAATGATCTAAAATCGATCTCCTTCCCGAGAATAAAATATAACAAAGTCTTCACTAGTCACGTGCAAAACGATAGATTTAGCGACTAAACCCAGAAGTTGTTTTATGATCTTATTTTCCTCAAATGTATTAAAATTTAGCTTGAAGTTAACTTGAAATAGTGGGTGAAGAAAAAAGAAAAACACTGGGATTCATGGATAGGATTTTACTGCAACCTTTTAGACTTTTCTGCGTCAGGGACACAGGATGCGTACCTATCAGCATCTCTGTATTTGTCACATCAATAGAACCAAAACAATCAATAAGATTTTAGATTTATGCAATTTAAATTGCAACTAGGCATCACTAATTAAAGAAAACTTTAAAAATATCTATGAATTAAAATTTAGAGTATTAACAAAAAATAAAACAGTGGAAAAACTGAACATTTTTTTATTATTGCCACAAATTTTAATGAAACTTCAACCACTTAGACATGCATAGGAAGTGATTATTTTCTTGAAAAAAAAAGAGGTAAAAAGTTCTTTATTAAAACAAAATACGCAAATTCGCTTATTAAAGTTAGTATAATTATTCATAAGCAATGCTTACCATATTATATACGGGTTTTAAAGAGGGTCATTATTAAAAAAAACGACGTAGAATCGCTTTTATTAAAGTTTACGATAATTATTTGTAAGCAGTAATTCCCATGCCAAATAGGATTGTAAGATGGTTATTATTAAAGATAAAGGACGCAGATTCGCTTTTATTAAATTTAGGATTAGCATTTGTAAGCAGTACTTACCTATTTTACATACGGATTATAAGATGGTTATTATTAAAAATAAAGGTCTTTGATTCACTTTTATTAAGTTTAGGATAATTATTCGTAAGCAGAATTATCCCATATCAAATCGTTTTGTAAGATGGTTATTATTAAAAATAAAGGTAGTTTTATTTTATTAAATTTTAAGAATAATTACTCGCAAGCAGTACTTAATATGGATTGTAAGAAGGTCATCATTAAAAAAAAAGGAATTAAATTCACTTTTATTAAAGTTTAGGGTAATCATTTGTATCTAAAAAGCGTTTTATTTATTTGTATATTTTACTTATTGTGAGTTACCTCTTTGTTTACACGGACGTGCGTACAGAAGACGGCTTCGGGATTATTCGGAGATCTCAGATACTCTCGAAACCCCTAAAAATTAATAAATATTTCGAATGAATAATTTTATTTTTTATTTTTCAGACATGAAGGGGTATATTGACCTAAATAAAATAACGAGTTTTATGCCTTTTTTTAGGCAAACCGTTGAAATAGGCCCTATGTCAGAAGGAATTTAAAAATTTATTAGACTTTTCCAAATACCATATTTTATGGCAACAGAATCAAAGGATCCATTTATGCGCCTCTAAATAGCCCTATGCCTGTAGAATTTAATATTTATAGACTTTTGAAAATACATATTTATGGGACAGAATCAAAACAGGAATCCCATTTATCGCTCTAAATAGCTAATGCTGAAAGAATAATATTTATAGACTTTTGACAAATACATATTTATGGGACAGAATCAAAACAGGAATCCATTTTATCGCTCTAATAGGGCTATGTCAGAAAGAATTTATATTTCTTAGACTTTGCCAAATACATATTTATGGACAGAACAAACTGGAACATTTATAGCCTCTAAATAAACCCTATGTCAGAAAGAATTTACTATTTATTAACTTTTGAACGAATACCATATTTATGGACAGAATCAAAACAGGAATCCAATTTATCGCCTCTGAATAGCCCTTGCTGAAGTTTAATATTTATAAAGACGTTTGCAAATACATATTATGGGACAGAATCAAAACAGGGAATCCATTTATAGCCTCTAAATGCCCCTATGTCAGAAAGAATTATATATTTATTAGACTTTTGACAATACATATTTATGGGACGAATCAAACAGGAATCCATTAATAGCCTAAATAGCCCTATGCCTGAAAGAATTTAATATTTATTAGACTTTTGACAAATACATATTTAGGGACAGAATCAAAACAGGAGTCCATTTATAGGCCTCTAAAATAGCCCTTGTCAGAAAGAATTTATATTTATTAACTTTTGACAATACAATATTTATGGACAGAAGCTAAACAGGAATACCTTTATCGCCTCTAAATAGCCCTAGTCAGAAAGAATTTAATATTTATTAGACTTTGAACGATACATATTTATGGGACAAGAATCAAAACAGGAATCCATTTATCGCCTTCTAATAGCCCTATGTCGAAAGAATTTAATATTTATTAGACTTGACAAATACATATTTATGGGACAGAAATCTTACCAGGAATCCATTTATAGCCTCTAATAGCCCTATGTCAGAAAGAATTTATATTTATTAGACTTTTTTGACAAAATACATATTATGGGACAGAATCAAAAACAGGAATCCATTTAATCGCTCTAAATGCTTGCCTGTAAGAATTTAATATTTATTAAGACGTTTGACAAATACATATTTATGGGACAGAATCAAAACAGGAAATTATCGCGTCTAAATACCCATGCCTGAAAGAATTTAATATTTATTAGACTTTTGACAAATACATATTTATGGACAGAATTCAAACAAGGATCCATTTGTTCGCCTCTAAATAGGCCTATGTCAGAAAGAATTTTAATATTTATTAGACTTTTGCTAAATACATATTTATGGGACAAGAATCAAAACTGGAATCCATTTATCGCCTCTAAATACCCTATGTCAGAACGGGGGGGAGAATTAATATTTATGTAGACTTTTGACGAAATACATATTTATGGACAGAATTCAAAACAGGAATCGCATTTATCGCCCTAAATAGGCCCTATGCTGAAGAATTTAATATTTATTGAGCGTTTGACAAATAACATATTAATGGGAACAGATCAAAACAGGAATCATTTATAGCCTCTAATAGGCCTATGTCAGACAAGAATTTAATATTTTATTAGACTTTTTGACAATACATATTTATGGGACAGAATCAAAAAACAGGAATCCATTTTATAGCCTCCTAAAAAGCCCTATGCTTTGAAAGAATTTATATTTTTATTAGACTTTTGACAAATACAATAATTATGGGACAGAATACAACTGGAATCCATTTATAGCCTCTAAATAGCCCTATGTCAGAAGATTATATTTAATTAGACGTTTGACAAATACATATTTATGGGACAGAAACTTTACCAGGAGTCCATTTATAGCCTATAAATAGCCCTATGTCAAAAAGAATTGAATATTTATAGACGTTTGTACAAATACATTTTATGGACAGATATCAAAACAGGATCCATTTATAGCCTGCTAATAGCCCTAGTCAGAAAGAATTTAATATTATTAGACTTTTGACAAAATACATATTTTGGGACAGAATCAAAAACAAGGAATTCGCATTTATAGCCTCTAAATAGCCCTATGTGAGAAAGAATTCATAATTATTAGACGTTTGACAAACATATTTATGGACAGAATCTTAGCAGGAATCCATTTATAGGCGCTCTAAATAGCCCTAATGTGAGAAAGAATTTATAATTATGTAGATTTTTGACGAATACATATTTATGGGACAGAATCAAAACACAGGAATCAATTTATCGCTTTCTTAAATAGCCCCTATCTCAGAAAGATTGAATATTTTATGTAGACTTTTGACAAATACATATTTATGAGACAGAATCAAAACTGGAATCCATTTATATGCGCCTCTAAATGCCCATGCCTGAAGAATTTAATTTTATTAGACGTTTGACATACATGTTTATGGGACAGAATCAAAATTAAGGAATCCATTACGGGCTAATAGCCCTAATGTCAGAAAGAATTTATATTATATTAGACTTATTTGACAAAATACATATTTAGGGTACAGAATCAAAACAGGAATCCCGATTTATAGCCTCTAAATAGCCCTATGTCAGAACGAATTTAATATTTATAGAATTTGACAATACATATTTATGGGACGAATTCAAAACAGGAATCCATTTAATCGCCTCTAATAGCCCTATGCCTGTAAGAATTAATATTTATTAGATGTTTGACAATAATATTTAATGGGACAAATCAAAGACCAGGATCCATTTATCGCCTCTAAAATAGGCCCTATGTCAGAAAAAGAATTTAATATTTATTAAGACTTTGACAAATACATATTTATGGACAGAATCAAAAACAGGAATCCATTTATCGCCTCTAAATAGCCTATGCTGAAAGAATTTAATAATTTATTAGACTTTTGACAAATACATATTTATGGGAGCAGAATCAAAACAGGAATCCATTTATAGCCTCTAAATAGCCTATGTGAGAAAGAAATTTAATATTTATTAGACGTCTGACAAATACATATTTATGGGAGCAGAATTAGCAGGAATCCCCATTTATAGCCTCTAATATAGCCTATGTGAGAAAGAATTTAATATTTATTAGATTTTTGACGAATACATATTATGGACAGAAATCAAAACAGGAATCCATCTTATCGCCTCTAAATAGCCCATGTCAGAAAGAATTTAATATTTATCTAGACTTTTGAAACATAATACAATATTTTATGGGACAGATCTACCAGGATCCATTTATTAGCCTCTAAATAGCCTATGTCAGAAAGGAATTTAAATATTTATTAGACTTTTGACAAATACATTTCGTCAAAAAATCTAATAAATAATTAAATCTTTCTCCATAGGGTATTTAGAGGCTATAAATGGATTCCTGCTAGATTTGTCCATAAATATGTATTTGTCAGACGTCTAATAATATTAAATTCTTCTCACATAGGGCTATTTAGAGGCTATAAATGGATTCCTGTTTTGATTCTGTCCCATAAATATGTATTGTCAAAGTCTAATAAATATTAAATTCTTTCAGGCATAGGGCTATTTAGAGGCGATAAATGGATTCCTGTTTTGATTCTGTCCCATAAATATGTATTGTCAAAAGTCTAATAAATATTTAATTCTTTCTGACATAGGGCTATTTTAGAGGCGATAAATGGATTCCTGTTTTGATTGTGTCCATAAATATGTAATTTGTCAAACATCTAATAAATATTAAATTCTTACAGGCATAGGGCTATTTAGAGGCGATAAATGGATTCCTGTTTGATTCTGTCCCATAATATATGTATTGTCAAAAGTCTAAATAATATTAAATTCGTTCTGACATAGGGCTATTTAGAGGCTATAAATGGATTCCTGTTTTGATTCTGTCCCATAAATATGTATTTGTCAAAGTCTAATAAATATTAAATTCTTCTGACATAGGCTATTTAGAGCGCGATAAATGGATTCCTATTTTGATTCTGTCCCATAAACATGTATTTGTCAAACGTCTAATAAATATTAAATTCTTTCAGGCATAGGGCTATTTAGAGGCGATAAATGGATTCCAGTTTTGATTCTGTCTCATAAATATGTATTTGTCAAAAGTCTAATAAATATTCAATTCTTTCTGAGATAGGGCTATTTAGAGGCGATAAATTGATTCCTGTTTTGATTCTGTCCCATAAATAGTGTATTCGTCAAAAATCTAATAAATATTAATTCTTTCTCACATAGGGCTATTTAGAGCTATAAATGGATTCCTAAGATTCTGTCCCATAAATATGTATTTGTCAACGTCTAATAAATATTAAATTCTTTCTCACATAGGGCTATTTAGGGCTATAAATGGAATTCCTGTTTTGATTCTGTCCCATAAATATGTATTTGTCAAAGTCTATAAATATTAAATTCCTTTCTGACATAGGGCTATTTAGAGGCTATAAATGGATTCCTGTTTGATTCTGTCCCATAAATATTATTTGTCAACGTCTAATAAATTTCAATTCTTTCTGACATAGGGCTATTTAGAGGCTAAATGGACTTCCTGGTAAGATTCTGTCCCATAAATATGTATTGTGTCAACGTCTAATAAATATTAAATTCTTTCTGACATAGGCTATTTAGAGGCTATAAATGGATTCCAGTTGTGATTCTGTCCCATAAATATGTATTTGTCAAAAGTCTAATAAATATTAAATTCTTTCAGGCATAGGGCTATTTAGAGGCTATAAATGGATTCCTGTTTTGATTCTGTCCCATAAATATGTATTTGTCAAAAGTCTAATAAATATTAAATTCTTTCTGACATAGGGCTATTTAGAGGCTAAATGGATTCCTGTTTGATTCTGTCCCATAAATATTTTTTGTCAACGTCTAATAAATATTAAATTCTTTCAGCATAGGGCTATTTAGAGGCGATAAATGGATTCCTGTTTGATTCTGTCCCCATAAATATGTATTCGTCAAAAGTCTAATAAATATTTTAATTCTTTCTGACATAGGGTTATTTAGAGGCGATAAATGGATTCCAGTTTTGATTCTGTCCATAAATATGTATTTAGCAAAAAGTCTAATAAATATTAAATTCTTTCTGACATAGGCTATTTAGAGGCGACAAATGGATTCCTGTTTTGATTCTGTCCCATAAATATGTATTTGTCAAAAGTCTAATAAATATTAAATTCTTTCAGGCATGGGGCTATTTAGACGCGATAAAATGGATTCCTGTTTTGATTCTGTCCCATAAATATGTATTTGTCAAACGTCTAATAAATAGAATTCTTACAGGCATAGGGCTATTTAGAGGCGATAAATGGATTCCCTGTTTTGATTTGTCCCATAAATATGTATTTTGTCAAAAGTCTAATAAATATTAAATTCTTTCTGACATAGGGCTATTTTAGAGCTATAAATGGATTCCTGTAAGATTCTGTCCCATAAATATGTATTTGTCAAAAGCTAATAAATATTAAATTCTTTCTGACATAGGGCTATTTAGAGGCGATAAATGGATTCCTGTTTGATTCTGTCCCATAAATATGTATTAGTGCAAAAGTCTAATAAATATTAAATTCTTTCTGACTAGGGCTATTTAGAGGCGATAAATGGATTCCTGTTTGGCTTCTGTCCCATAAAATATGTATTTGTCCAAGTCTAATAAATATTAATTCTTTCTGACATAGGGCTATTTAGAGGCTATAAATGGACTCCTGTTTTGATTCTGTCCCATAAATATGTATTTGTCAAAAGTCTAATAAATATTAAATTCTTTCAGGCATAGGGCTATTTAGAGCTATAAATGGATTCCTGTTTGATTCTGTCCCATAAATATGTATTTTGTCAAAGTCTAATAAATATTAAATTCTTTCTGACATAGGGCTATTTAGAGGCTATAAATGGATTCCTGTTTTGATTCTGTCCCATAAATATGTATTTGTCAACGCTTATAAATATTAAATTCTTTCAGGCATAGGGCTATTCAGAGGCGATAAATGGATTCCTGTTTTGATTCTGTCCCATAAATATGTATTCGTCAAAAGTCTAATAAATAGTAAAATTCTTTCTGACATAGGGTTATTTAGAGGCTATAAATGGATTCCAGTTTTGATTCTGTCCATAAATATGTATTTGGCAAAGTCTATAAATATTAAATTCTTTCTGACATAGGCCTATTTAGAGGCGATAAATGGATTCCTGTTTTGATTCTGTCCCTAAATATGTATTTGTCAAAAGTCTAATAAAATATTAAATTCTTTCAGGCATAGGGCTATTTAGAGGCGATAAATGGATTCCTGTTTGATTCTGTCCCATAAATATGTATTGTCAAAAGTCTAATAAATATTAAATTCTTACAGGCATAGGGCTATTTAGAGCGAAAAATGATTCCTGTTTTGATTCTGTGCCATAAATATGTATTTGGAAAAGTCTAAATAAATATTAATCTTTCTGAACATAGGGCTATTTCAACGGTGCCATAAAAAAAAGGCATAGAACTGTTATTTTTTTATTAGGTCAATATACTCCCTTCATGTCTGAAAAATAATAAGAATAAATTATTCATTCGAAATATTTATTAATTTTTAGGGGTTCGAGAGTATCTGAGATCTCCGAATAATCCCGAAGCCGCTTCTGTACGCCACGATCCGTGTAAACAAGAGGTACTCACAATAAGTAAAAAATATACAATACAATAAAACGTCTTTTAATACAATGATTACCCAAACTTTATAAAGTGAATTTAATTCCTTTAATTTTTAATGATGACCTTCTACAATCCATATTTAAGTACTGCTGCGAGTAATTATTCTAGATTTAATAGAAATAAAATACTTTATTTTTAATAATAACCATCTTACAAAACGTATTTGGATAGGGATAATTTTGCTTACGATAATTATCCTAAACTTTATAAAGTGAATCAAAGACGCTTTAATTTTTAATAATAACCATCTTATAAAATCCGTATGTAAATAGGTAAGTATCTGCTTAAATATGCTAATCCTAATTTATAAAGCGAATCTGCGTCTTTTCTTTATAATAACCATCTTAGCAATCCGTATTGGCATGGGAAATTAGCTGCTTACAAATAATTATGTAAACTTTAATAAAAGCGATTCTACGTGTTTATTTTTAATAATGCCTCTTAAAAACGCGTATATAATATGTAAGCATTGCTTATGAATAATTATACTAAACTTTAATAAAGCGAATTGCGTATTTTGTTTTAATAAAGAACTTTTTTACCTCTTTTTTTTTTCAAGGAAAATAATCACTTCCTATGCATGTCTATAGTGGTTGAAGTTCATTAAATTTGTGGCAATAATAAAACAATGGTTCAGTTTTTCACTGTTTTTATTTTTTGTTTAATACTCTAGAATTTTAATTCATAGATATTTTAAAGTTATTCATAATTATTAGGTGATGCCTAGTTGGCAATTTAAATTTGCATAAATCTAAAACTTATTTGATTGTTTTGGTTCTATGATGTGACAAATACAGAGATGCTGAATAGGTACGGCATCCTGTGTCCCTGATCGCAGAAAAGTCTAAAAGAAAAAAGAAAAAACAAAAAAAAAAAAAAAAAAAAAGAAAGAAAAGGGGGAAAAAGAAAAAGGTTGCAGTAATCTATCCATGAATCCAGTGGTTTTTCTTTTTCTTCACCACTATTTCAAGTTACCTTTCAAGTCTAAATTTATACATTTGAGGAAAATAGATCATAAACAACTTCTGGGTTTAGTCGCTAAATCTATCGTTTGGCACGTGATGGTGAAGACTTTCGGTATATTTTTATTCTCGGGAAGGAGATCGATTTTAGATTGCATTTGAATCCAGAGATGAGCAGTTTTCTTATTCTTTCTTTTTTTGTCTTTTCTTTCTTTCTTTTTCCTTTTTCTTTTTGGCTGTTTATTTCTTTATTTTATTCTGCTCTCTGTCGCGACATTTCTTTGTCGATATCCTCAAGCACAAAAGTAGGATTAAAGAAGTAGCTTCTAATGGGACTTTAACTAGACTACCATAATCTGGGGATCGTCTTACGTTAGCGATGCCGTAGCCAATTCAACCAAAGCGTAGATAGGGTTCAGCACTATTATAATTCCTTCCAACTGATTCTTCAAACGACTTCTTATTTGTTAGCTAGTAGTAGTAGTAGTAGTAATTCTTAAGTTGGTTCGATTCTTAGATAACGTAATTCATTATCATTTTTACTAGTTTTTTTCTTTATCTAGTATTTCTTTCTAATAGAATAATACTACAAATATTACTATTAATAATATGATAGTAGTAGTAGTAGTAGTAGTAGTAGTATAGTAGTAAGTAGTCTTATATTCGTTGGGGTTCTAGATTATTATTATTATTATTATTATTATTATTATTATTATTATTTACTCCTTTTGAGTTTTCACATCAGCATTAGCTGATGGTCTTTCACAGGAGTCTGAGTGACAGCAAGTCTCCTCAGGTCTCCAGGACTCTTCTGCGTATTCTGGCAGATTGCAGCAATGCAGTATTCTGAATGGTTTCAACCCTTCCTCTGATTTCCAAACTTTCCAGACCCTTTTCCAATCCTTTTGGGACTGTTGCAAGTGCACCAACCACAATTGGTATCACTTTCACTTTCTTGTTCCATAACTTTTTCAGTTCTCTGGCAAGGTCCAGATTTTGTCCATTTTTTCATTCCTTTAGCTTCACCCTGTGATCTGCTGTGCACTGCAAAATTCCACCAGTTGACAAGTTTTTCTTTTTTGTTATAACACTAGTCTGGGTTCTTTTTGCTGGGATAAGGTGATCCGTTTTATTTCGAAGTCCCAGAGATTATTATTATTATTATTATATTATTATTATATATTATTTTATTATATTATTATATGAAATTGTTGCGTCTTTTCTTCTTAGTATTTCTTTTTATCACAACTTTCTTGCTGAATACTCTCCAAACATTCAAGTAAGCAGTGTGAAATAGAATAAAGAAGAAGCGTCACTGAGACTTGAATTAGCACCCATATTCTGGAACTCAAGCTTACATGGACGATGCATGAATTAAATTTAGCAGCATAATCCTAATTGTTAGATAGGGACCAAATTTAGTCGTATTCTACTCGTTCATTCCGATATTTCACACACATACATTGTTTTGGTGACTAATGCTACTAATACTACAAATACGACTATCAATAATAATGATAGTAGTAGTAGTAGTAGTAGTAGTAGTAGTAGTCTTATCTTCGTTGGGTTCTGGATTATTTATTATTATTATATTAATTATTATTATTAGTTTTCCACACTAGCGTTCGCTGATGGTCTTTCACTGGAGTTTAGAGTGACAAGTCTTTCTCAGGTCTCCAGGACTCTCCTGAGTATCCAGCTGATTTCAACAATGAGTTGTCTGGATGGTCTCTATTCTTCCTCCCATTTTCTTAGGCTTTTGGGGACTGTTCCAAGTGACCCAACTATTATTGGTATCACTTTCACCTCATATTCACAGCTTTTTTCAATTCTCTTGCAGTCTAGGAATTATAATCTCCAAGCATTCAAGTAATATGAATAAAGTTGCTCCCAATGAGATTTGACGTAATGTACCATATCTTGGGAACTCTTACATGGACGATGCATGAACCAGTTAGGCCACGGAAACCTCTTGGTTAGACAAAGTTCAAATATAGCCGTTTTCCTACACGTTCACACTATATTCCTTGTTTACTATTAATGTTAATACTACTAGTAATAACAATAGTAGCATTAGTAGTAGTAGTAGTTCGTCGGGATCTGAGATTAAGTATTATCTTTTTATTATTTCAGCTGGTCTTCATCTGATCCTTATGGTTCTTTAACCACGTGGGTAAAAATTACGAGCGTCGATCCAGGGGTCAACCCCCCACCCCAGGCAACATGCTGCCCTCGATTTAAAGGGCAGGCTGGGTTTATTCCAGTGCCTGAGGGGGGATGTTGAGGGGATAGACGCAATTTTTAAACCCGCCCACTGAGTCTCGGTGTAGGTGGTCCCCGTTAATAGGGCCTTGTGCCTGACTTTGTACAAGTGGGGGTACGAGGAATAAGCCTGGTCTTCATCTTAGTTTATGTATGTATTTACCCCAACCCCTCGCCACGGACAGGGTGCGACACAGGTCAATTTTTTCAGCGGTGTAAAGCTGGTTTTGAATTCAGAGTTTTCCTATCTCTAGAACCGGTTGCCGTGCCAAGGCTAAAGAGCCCAGTCTACCCTACTATTAACCCATCTATAGATGGATTCACGCCTTTCCCAAGGGCATTGAGCGCGAAGTGAGACGCAAAACAGCTTCGTCCAGATTTGAACTCGGCTAGCCGAGTCCATTTCCGGAGACGATAACGTTACGCTCATTATTTTAAAAGTAGTCGCAATAAGCATAAATTAAGGATCTTTCAATGGGACTTGAAGTAGTCTACAATGACTTTGGAACTCGGCTTACATGGATGAAGCCTGGACCAATTCATCCACAGGATCCTAATAGTTAGACGGGGTGCTCAAATAATGTTATATTGAAAATACGCTCTTTATTCTTTACGTTATATTCTTCATTTACTACCTAGTAGTGGTAGAGATAGGTAATAGTATTATCTACTCTACTACATTATTATTATTAGAGTAGTAGTGCTACTACTACTAAACAATTCAAGACAAGTGCTAGTAGTAACTACTAGTAGCAGTAGTCTTATGTTTGTTTTAATTCTCGGATAAAGCATTTTTCTTAATCCTTTTGCTGCTCTTTTCCTTTATTTAGTGTTCCAACTCCTTCTAATCCTTGAAATGATATCTAGATTCGTAACCTCGTTTGACTATAGGCTTCCGTGCTGAATATGAGGCAATGTCCATGAAATATATCCCGCTGATATAGCATCGGAATTTAGATGAAATTACGTATTTTTTTTCAAATTTCAGATTCATGGTATTTAATTTTAATGATTAGAGAGGTGTATTTACCCAGCTCGATTCATCAACGGGTTGGATTGACCAAGATTGCAAGTATGGGGCATCTAGTGAGGATCGAACTCGCTATTCAGCAGTAATGATCTGTGAGGCTAGCTTGCTGACCATTACGCATGATAGGACTCCAAGGTATTTAGCCAACCTGTTCGCCACGGTTAGGATGTGGCACAAGGCGCAAGTATGAAGCATCCAGCGAGGATCGAACTCGCTATTCATGTGCCGTATTGAGTACAACCAACAGCTTCCACCACAAAACTATTTTACCATGTGGGGTAGTTAAATAATGGCCTGTGGCAACTAACTTGCTAACCACTCCACAGTGAGACATCCAAGAACTTAGTATTTTTTTAAATATATGTATATTAATATATATATTTATATACAAAGTTTGTGGCATAAAAACGTCATAAAAAATGGATCTGCAAGACTAGCTTGTTTACCATTTACATGCAACGACGGCATGCGCCTTTAATTATGAGAGTATAAGCCTGGGAATATTGAAGATAAAAGGAAACAGTTGCATCAAGAAAAAAACTAAAGTTTTTTGGCATTTTTAAAGAAGAATGTCGAAAGCTGAACCCAAACTAATATCTTAGGTAATGTTTACGCGGTAATATTTAACCAATGATTGGTCCTAATCATTGGTAAATATTCTCGTAAATATTACTGTTTTATAGGCTGTTATAGCCGGGTTTTTTAGTCATTAATTATGATGGAAGAATTGTGCATTCGCTAGATACAACAATAACTATCTTTAAAGCAAATTTAAATCCAAGACAGAGTGGGTTTCCTATAGATAATACTCTTGAGATATTGGACAATGGTTAAATGTAATCTCGGTATGAAGGATGGGACTTATATATAGTCATGTTACCAGGAAAAAGGAAGGATATAGAAATAAATGGAGACTAACTACAACTTAATAACTTATTCGGTAACATCATATTAATGCATAATTATTGTTTTATTCCAATCTTTATAAGTATATATATATATATATATATATATATAGATATATATATATATAATATATATATATATATATATTATGCTGTGTTTAACCATTAATCCAACAATCAAATAAGTTACAATCTTATTTACTTCAGGATTTTTTCACTAAAACCGATAAAAAAGTGTCAATATAAAGAGCGAAATAGACGAAATTAAAATCGATAGTTTTTAAACCATTCGATTTTGAATCGTATATATATATATATATAATTATATATATATATATAAATATATATTATTAAGATTATAGTAGATCCAACGAGAGAAAGAGTATTTATTTTTATAATAAAATCGTCCGAAGTGGTTTGAACTTGTATGTTTTTCTTTGTTTTTTTTTTTTATTTATTTCGGTAGTGCTTCAAATTAATCAATTGTTAGCTTGAGGGATTTTAAGATCCGAAATACGTATCCGAAATACTAAATAATTCTCAATAATTCATCACTTGCGGCCTTTCTTTAATATATATAATATATAAATATATATATAGTATATATATAATTATATATATATATTATAGTCCCGATAAAGTCGGTGTGCTATTTTAAATAAGTTTCAATTTTAAACTGGCACCCGAACTTTGGACCTATATGTGAGATTTACTCAGTCAGCTATGCTCACGAAAATTAACGAAACTTTTGCAAAAATTATTTTCTGATCTTATAATTTCCCAACTGAAGGCATGAACCTACTTTCGCTTCCCTTACGTTTGTAAATCACAGAGGGCAGTTGGAACGGCCTTTACCTTTGTAAAGATTATCCGACTTTAGACGTTTGATAATTCAGGTCAGGCTCAGAGATGTTCCTTCGTGCTGGTTACTTATGTAAACTTAGTATAACCTGCATCGTTACTTGGAGAGGAGGATAAGCACCACAAAATAATGCCCGCCCCTATGCCTGAAGATCTAATAAGCCCAGGGGAATCGCAGCATGCTTTTCGTCAGCGCATATTGCAAGAGTATCATGAAAGTAGCACGCCCTTAGGATTATTAAACTGTCAATGGTTTCGCACCATTAAAAGGGGTTGTTACTTTACATATGTTTTGTTTTTGTCTAATTTAAATATTGCACATTATTTTTTAACTATAAAGTACTACTTTGGGGGGTTTTTTATAAATTTTATTTTTTTTTTGTACTGACTTGACACTAACTGTTCTTTCTTCTTTTTTTGTCCATCGTTTTAAGAAGAAAAAAAATTCATCTCTGTTGAGATTTAAAAAATAATTTACGAGTTAGTTCTTTAGCTGTCGTTTTGTTCTGTTTCTGGTTTTGGTCCTCTTTTTTTTTTTTAGCATCTTTTTTTTTTTTCTGGAAAAAAAATTATGAAGTTGAGAATGTAACATTCAACAATGTCTATGATTCTGAGAAATAAATGAGCTTCTTGTTATCGTATCTTTATGCTTTTAGTCTGTGTAAATGCTTGGTGATCATAAAAAAATATAAAAAATTGTGATACAACATTGGTGACTTTGCCCAAGTTCGACGAATAATATTCTCCGTTAACACTGGACCAATATCCACTAGAGACAGTACTCACTTACGTGCTCACGCTCCGGGGGCCTTCGTCGGAGCTTCGTGGTAGAAATATTCTTATGTAATGACTACAACCTTTTTAAGGGAGTAAAACTCTATGAGACGTTTACTTGGTCGTGCTCCATATTGTGTACTCCTGCTGAGAATGGAGCGTTGTCTAGAGAATCCTGCAAATTTCCATTTGCAGCCGGAAGGTTGTGCAGATGAGTATGGATATCCTGCATTGAAGCCGTGTTGTTCGAAAACCGTGGTGGACGGCTTTCAGTGGACGTTCGATTCGCCTGTAGACTCATTCAGTGGCTGAGTTCTTCGGCCGCAGAACTCGTCGCTGTCCGGTTCGTCAGCGTTGGTGGTTGACCACGGTACGTAATGACAGCACAACGCTCGCAGCACCCTGGTTCGTTCCGTGTAGGACTGCTTTGTGAATGGACAATTCCGAGAACGACTCGTTCTTCGTCGTCAGCGAAGATGACTTGCTGTCTGTACTGAGTGTCAACAGCTGGCTCGGGAAAATAGCCAGGGACGATTCTGTAGACGGATCTCTCGGTGACTGCCGAGCGGATACCGACAAAACGGCGACCCTGTGATCGAGCTCTCGTTTCGGCGACGACCGACCCGTCTCGAGACCTGGGCGAAAAGGGCAGGCGTCTCAGCCTCTGCTGGCTGGTTCTTACTCGCATTTTGTAGTATACCCAGGAAAGTTGTTGCAGTCCGCAGTTCCGGTAATGTTATCGAAGTGCAACTATCAATGTCGCTGGGATGTCGAAGTTATATATTGTTTCGGTGTGCTTCTTGCGGGTGAGCCCGTCAGATACTGCTCCGGATACGTCCTCGTCGTTTTCGTCTTCCTCCGGTCGAAACCGGCTTATATTTTGACTTCGTCTTCGCCATCCTTGGTTGTGGCCCATTGTCTGCCTATTAAATATTCGTCTGGGAGTTCTGTGTAATATCTCCCGAGACTTCTTCCGAAAGTAGTGATATCCCTTGAAGAAAAAAAGTAAAAATCACAAGAGGTAAGGACATATGAAAACAAAACGTTCTTTTTTGTTCGATTTGGTTTTGGTCCTCCAGGGGAATCTTTTAGCGACGGCGTTGTTGTGGATTCGTTTTCGCCATATGTTTTATCTTCTAACGTTGGAGGCGAAACCGGTGGGGTTTTTACCTCCGAGTCGGAGACTGTCGTTGAATTTCGTCTCTGATCCTTGTTCGGCCATATCATTCCCAGATTCCATTCTCCTGATTTCTTCGCTGTCGGCAACGCAAAACAGCTTTGCCCTAAGCCTTCGATTCCGGTCTGGCAGATAAAACGCCCTCAAGTTGATTGACCGATATTGTAGGCGTTGGTTCTCGCTTAATATCTCGCTACTTGCCGCGACCGACGCGTTAAGTTAGTCTCAATGGCTACGTGGCGGATTTTCTCTTTTGGCGAGGAGAACACGGACTTTCAGGCGTCTCCGTTTTGCAAGTCTCTTGTTTTTCTAAACTCTTTCGGATCGCAGAATAAATCACAAGCGTCGACGGGTTTTGTCGTTGCCGTGTTCCTTTTGTTTTTTGTTGTCGCGCATCTTTTTTATAACCCTTCTTTCTAAATGATGTATCTGTTGCTGAGCGAGTGTTTATTAAAGCAGTTCGCTGCTATCAGCTGGATCGTCGGTCGTGCTTTTCTCGGTATCCTCTTTACTTGAAACTGTTCGTCGGCTTCGTTGGTGATGGCGCTACATCTTCGTGTCCCGACGTCGTCTCTATTGTTTCAGCTTGAGTCGTCGTCCACGTCGTCCGCCCGGTTGTTGCTTCCCGTCTCTTTCTTTTCGCTTTCTATCTTTTTGAGATTTGGTTGTTTTTTCTGAATCCTCCCGCACTCGTTTCCGTCGGCGGGTTTGTTCTTCCTGGAGGATCTCCCTTATTTGTTGTTGTTGTTTGTTGTTGTTTGTTGTTGGTGATGTCGTCAGTGTTCGACGTGCTGACGATAGCTTTTCCGTCTCCAATACATACTGTTCTTTTGTGAACCCTCATCTGTTTGCGCTGGGACCTTTTTGTTCGTTTGGACCGATCGAAGTTCTTCTTTTTCTTTTTCGGTTCTTTTCGCTTTATTTTTAGGTTTTTGTCGTCCCTTTCTGGTTCCAAGTTTAAACCGCGGTCCTGGACTTTTGTTCCGGTCGGGTTTCGTTTCCGTCCCGTTCGTGGTGTCTCGTTCCGCTTTTTTAATATCACTCAGGCTTGATCATCATGCTGAAAGACCGGCCGTCGCATGATCACTTTGGCTAGTCCACAGATGCGAATTAGTGGCTTGTATCAGTTCTTCACAAGCGGCTTCCGGCGTGTCGACAACACTTGCATTGTCATCTGTCTTTTCAGACACCGTTGGCATTACTACTGTTCTAACAGTCGATTCTAAGGGTTCGTTGCAAACAACAGCAGCAGCCGACTGCAGTACCAGTAGAAGCCGTTCTTTTCCCTCGTCTCTTTGAGACCGGCGGTGCCTGAGACGTTAATACCGATTCCGACTTTTCAACCTTTTCTTCTACCGTTTCTCCTCATCCTCTTTAGGGGTCTCGGCTTTTGGTCTTTCTCTCCTCCTCCGGGCCCCTACTGATGGTGTTGTAGTTTGTTTTTAGTCTTTCCTCTTTGTCGTTGGTTCTATCTGGACATATTTTTTCTCACCACACCTCCTCCTTTGATACGTTTTCTGGCTCGGGTACATCTTGCTTGACCAGTGGCGATTGCTGTCCGGCAGCAGTCACACTGGTACGGGGTATGGTCTGAGCTTTCGTACCAGCGATTTTTGTTACCTGACCAGCTTCGGTTACTGACGCCTCTACTGTGACCCTGCTCGGGGTACTTTTCTCTTCGTCGTCTTTAGCAACTAAGAGGTCTTCTTCTTCGATATGTAATTTCACCTTTACGAAATCTCCACAATTCTCGTCCGAACTGGAACTCATAAAGTTCACATCGCAACTCTTTGTGTTTTTCCTTGGTCTCGACTCTCTTTCCTGGGTCATCGTCAGGATTTTTCCCCTTCTCTAAAACCGGCTTCATCTCGTCAGTCTTGCACTCCTTTTTCCATAGTTCATTATCAGCTTTGTCGGTTCCATCACTGGCTCAGATTTTCGGCCGTTTTTATCAAGGCCCGGATGATCTGATCCAAGATCGATTTCTATTTTTTGATTCAACAAGTGGTTTCAAAGACTTCGGTCCTGAGTTCTCGGGATCTCCGCTCAAATCTTCTGGTTTATTATCGATAATTTCCAGCTTAGCGGTCCCGGGAGAGGCCCCGATAATTTCACCTCAGTCACAGCTTTTCGGGAGGAATCGGTATCTCATAACCAGGGTCATTTTAAACCTCGTTAGACTTTGGAGACGAGGAGACGCTAGCTTCCGACTGAGCCTCAGCATTTCCAGCTTTCTGATTGGCTGACAGTCTTTCGACAATCGTCCTTCTATTTTCCTTGCCGAGTTCCGAAACGCTGTCAGAGTGGTCAATGGTACCGGCCAATTGGTTTCTCTGAACTTGGGGTGTTGTAAGGGCTGGCGTAATGAAGCCTGATTCAGCTAAAGACGAGCCTCCATAGGAAAGATATCAATCGCTTGTGGATCAATGTGATGCCGAATACCAGCTATTTCCGCTTGCTTGGCGTCATACTGACGTCAAGGACACTGACCGTGTCCAGAAATAGATCACTGGTGTACATTCTGAGGCGTCACAAAGACTTGTAATCGAGCCTGTTTGGTTAACGTTATCGTAGGTTGATCTGATTGGTCGAGGGGATTTGGTCTGTTCGACCTGCTTTTTTCTTTTGCTGGGAGTAGCAGAGTCGTCGACGGAAGTGCCGCCATAACCGCCCACTGGTGGCTCCCAGGACGTCGGATCGCTAAACAAAGCCGAAGCAATTCCAATTTTCAGTTTATCCCTCTTTTTCTTTGATTTCTTCTTGCTTCTACGTCGCAAGCTGCCTTCTCCACTTTGTTGGTTTCCCATGTCTTGCTGTGTCGTTCGGCGTCTCTGCGTGAGCGGAGTCAGTGCTGGGTGAGTCACGCGGTTCGCTCTCAGCCAAAGGGGGTTGTCTCAAAGCAAGGGTTTGGGTCGAAGACAAAAGCGAAGCAATGTGAGGACGGACTGTCCGGGGTTTCACTCATTGGTTTAAAAACACCATAAGTGAGTTGGTAGCTTCTGGGCTGACTGGTTGTCATCTCGAACGGGCCAAAGATAATATCTACAAACGAAAAAGAAAAGAAAAGAAGAAAAAAATTAATGATGAATCACCCAGAAGATAAGTTTAAATAATTTATAATCAAATAATATTATACAGATACAATGCAACGTTGTATTCATATATACATAGATAAATAAATAGTTTTATTGATTTTTATAGTGTGGTACCTTGGCTTACATTACTAACTAATAACTGGAGTGAAGCTGTTAGTAAAAAATTGAAATAAATCAAAGATAATTTTTGCACATTTAAATTAATGTCATTTCAGTTATATAAACTAGTACAAATATAAAACATCCTCCGGGCGATGTAAAAATAGATTTTTGAAACATATTGCCTGAGGTGTGGGAGTAAAAAAATCCAATGTCAGCGAGTTTGTACCCTAAGTAAGTAAAATCATCAAATCACATTAAAGGATTAAAAAATAAAACAATTTGAAATGTAAACTGGTTAAATATGATTAAAATAAAACAAACTATATAGATATTATAATACCAGTCATGTATTTATTTAAAACTTGATTTAAAAACAATGAGGACTGTCTAATTGTGCCTGTTCAAATTTTGAGTGTATGTTATGACGATTTTGGTAATGTGACGTAAGCAGTGACGTAATTTTTGTTACAGACAAAAACCGGAAGCGAATCTCCATTATTAATAGAAAGTCCTATATTCATATATATATATATGTGTGTGTGTGTGTGTGTGTGTGTGTGCGTGTGTGTGTGTGTGTGTGCGTGTGTGTACATGTGTCTGCACATATATATATATATATAAATATATATATATATATTATATAAATATATATATGAAGTCTGCTCATATAGGTTGCTATTACAACCAAATGGGGTGCCCTCTGTATATAGGTATGCAATCTATTTATCTATCTATATGTATAGTGAAATATAGAACAGTCATATTTTAAAAGAACATTATAAACATTTATCGTCGAAACCAGTGGTTCCCAATGTATGGACCTCTTTATTCTTATCTTAGTCTAGTGACCCACATAGCCATTCGATTTTTTAAAATACTATTGTATTTTTATAATTAAATGTTATCAGGAATTGTATTAAAAGATTTATAAAAATATTTTGTGTATTGTAGAACTAATCTTATTAATAATGGAGATTCGCTTCCGGTTTTTGTCTGTAACAAAAATTACGTCACTGATTACGTCACATTACCCCAAAATCGTCATAACATAGAATAAAATTTATTCTATGTTATTTTGAGTGTAATTATTCAATAAATACACTCAAAAATTGAACATGCAACATTAGACAGTCTTAATTTGTTTTTTTTAAACAAGTTTTAATAAAATACATGACTGGTATTATTATCTATATATAGTTTGTTTTATTTTAATACAATTTTAAAGTTTAATTCAAATTGTTTATTCTTTAATCCTTTACTTATTTATTTACATATATATATATAATATATATATATATATATATATATATATATATATATATATATATATATATACTATACTCCTTATTGTCGATTCCTCTAATTGGTAGGAAAGTGTTCCTTTTGATTTATCAGTGATTAGCCAATTTGTAACGTTGTGTGTGTTTCGTTTTTTTGTTCTTTTTTTTTTGCGGTTTATCCTTGGTAATGACATGAATCAATCTCTTATCCTAACTATCGGTGGGAGAAAGAAAAAAAGGGGTTAGACTGGGTTCTCTAGCTTCGGAATAATCGATGGCTGGATTTACATAGAATTTTTAGTTGCTAGTATGTTTGTCGGGATCACATTGAGTTGTTTTTCTTTAACAAAACAGGCCGACCTTGCCGGACGCTCTATCTATCGGCATCGTAGAGGCGGGGTTGTGCTGCCGCATCTGATCCTCCACATTTTTTCCTCTTTTAAAACACAACAGCAACGCGCACGTTACTTATTTCCCGCTTAATGACTCACTCTTACGCATGAATTATTTGCGGGAAATCCAGGGTGGAAAAAAATGCACGACATCCGTTTGGTGTACAAACAGGTTACTCAAAACATTCAGGATACTTCTCTCTCTCTCTCTCTCTATAATATATATAATATATATATACATATATATATATATTATATATATTATATAAATATATATATATATTATATGGTACTGTAGCTTCGTGTCAAAATGACGGTATTATTTAAGTACCGGGTATTTCTCGCGATTGCACGACCCTCCACCCTCCAAAAATAACTCAGCCTCGCTCTCAGTAGTAATGTGCTTGTTGGACATCTGATATGATCACCCATCCTCTACGGAACCGGAATCAGTTTAATTGGAAAGGAGGCTCCCCACAGGTAAGCAAGCCCCAGTCGAGGGTTATTGTCCAAAAATAGCTGGATCGTTTCAGTATTGCCCTTGTATGCTCCGGCATGATAACGCACCACCACAGTAGCAGAATGTGGCAGCAAATGGGTTCAATGTAAGGACCTTTGGGGTAAGCAAGCCCCCACCGGCTGGTGGTCGCCAAAATAGCTGAGTTCTGTCCGAACTCCTCTGCTACCTCTCGCGCCTCCCCATGGACAATAAACCCCTTTTTGACTGGGATAGAGTGGTGTATATGCATATGAATATGAATGAAAATATGTGAAACTACACAATAAAGCGGGGCCGCTGTCGTAAAACACTAAAAAAGGGCTCAAATATAACGATACAAATTCTTAAAACATAAACTACATGGTGGTTAACATCTACCAGAAGATACGTGAGTGTCTGTACATGCCACACACACCACACACATCACCACATATATATATATATTAAACTTATAAATATATATATATTTTATACATATATAATACATACACACACACACACACATATATATATTTATATATATATATATATACGAAGATAGGATGATGGCGTTTAGAATCCGACAATATGAGGTAGATTTAAAGATAAGTGAGCAAGAAATGAACCTAACTCAACAAAACACAATCAAGGTTGAATGATTTCCGTCCGTGTTACCCGGACATTCATTTTTGCCGATCTGACGATGTCCGCACGGTGAACACGGACGAAATCAATTCAACCCCTTGACTTTGGTTTGAGCTACTTTTACGTATTCTTACTTCAACTGCCAGTATTCTCCTCTACCTCACCCTGACCGCCTCTACCTACTTATCAGCTAACACAATATAGACTACGTACTCAGTATAACATTATAATACCATCTAGTATATATTATAAGTCTATATATAAATGCATGCCCCACCAAATAGTCATAGCTTGAAAAGGTGTCATAAAATAATTCTTCTGTCGACGCGTCTTACCAGTAACCATAAAAAAAAACTCAAGAATAACTCAAATTCTGACACCTGGTTTGTTAACAAAGACGAGATATCTACTGACTGTACTCATCCATTGTAACTATTATCACATCTTACCATAATGTATTATACTGCAATAATGAGTATTGGCGAAATTGGGCTGTCTTACGTTGTTGTTATATTTTCTTAGTGGATCGCGACTCCGAATTCAGATAAAAGATAGAATAATGAAATGCTGATTTTAATAGGCAGACAGCCATCGTCGTATTTCAATGGCGAATACCTGTCGCGGACTAATCACTATAGGTGCTTGGATGACCGGATTAATGGCGAAGAAGGGATACTCATCCACACTCCCCAGCCAGCACCAAAATTGGAACCTCGCCCTAGAGTTAAGGTAAAGGTGTTAAAGTCGTCGGGCGGCCTAATCTCGTATCAGCCAATCACAGCGAGTTATCCCCTGTTTCACTAAGTGCTAGACCCAGGAGATTATCTTAGCGTCTGAGGTGGAGCGCACACCTATTCATCAGCTCCTTACTTTTATACCGCACAGATCCTGTGCTACTCATACCTGCAGTCGGCGAGGACCGGTATCGAACTAGGAACCTTATTGGTTTTCTACCGAACGCTCTAGTCCGACTGAGCTAACCCGGATGTAGTTTTAAGTCATTTGCAGAACGCCAAGCCACTGCCCTTCTAGCATATATAGATAAGGGTTAGAGGTTTACCATTAAGAGCCATAGATCAGGACAAAAGTCTATTACTATATTAACAACAATTTAGTTACTTGTTTGGGTTTGGGTGCATACTTTATGCTGGTTGTTCAAAAATCTATTAAGAAAAAGCCGTATTAATTAGTGTACCAACGCAATGGTTTTGACAATAGATTTTAAAAGGACCTATACTCTGAGATACTTATGGAAGCCGCATGGTCTAATGGTTAAAGTTCATGGGAAATGGACTCGTCGACCTGAGTCAAATCCTGGATGTGGATTGTATTTCACTTAGCGCTAATACCCTTGGAAATGTATTGAATCCAATTTCACCCTGCACGCTATGAGTTTACAATAGCAGCGGAAGACTGGGCTCTTTAAAACCATGGCTAAGGTAAACCAGTTTAGAGAAGGAAAACTCTGAATTCCAACACAATGGACATGCTAACGTGGGCCCCGCCCCAACCAGGGACCTACATCGACCAACTATGTAAGGATGCTGGCTGCTGCGCGGAGGAGCTCCCAGAGTCGATGAATGACTAGGCGAGGGTTGGCGAGAAGATCATTCATCGGATACCGTGCAACATTGCGCGACATGCATGGATTGATGATGATTTGATTGAATGATATATTTATAGTCGACCGGAAGTTGGGGGATGATTCTATTTTGGGATCATTTATATCCTCTATTACTCCTTCAACGGCTATGCTCATGCAGGATGCACACCTATAGATTATACCAGGATCTAATTTGAGCTCCCCCTAGAGCTCAATGTAAGATAATTATAAATTTAATTAAAACAGCAGCAATATTTTAGACTGTCACAAAGAAAGAAAAACTTAACAAACCATTCATTTTTGACTATATTAAATTTCTATTTCGGTCTGAGAATTCCCATAAATGAGCCCAGTCTCGTTCAGTAGCCATTACAAAAATGTGTTTTCTGTTAATGTCTAAGGTGTTGATCCCAAAAGTGAAACGTAATAGAGCGACTGGAATTCGGAACTCGTTACCTACAATGTTTGTATCTAGGACATTAGGAACATTACGTCCTATCCCTAATTCTTTTTAAAGAAGAAGAAGAAGAAGAAGAAGCTGAAGAAGAAGAAGAAGAAGACAGCAGAAGAATAGAGAAGAAGAAGCGAGGAGGAAGAGAGACGTGAGAGGAAAGAAAGAAAAGAAAGAAAGAAAGAAAGAAAGCTAAATCGAAAGACTGTTTTGAAAATTACCCGTTTCAGAATAAATTCATTTTTCCAAAACTACGGTTTAAGAAAGAAGCGAGGTAGGAGGATAGAAAGAAAGAAAGAAAGAAAGAAAGAAAGAAAAGAAAGAAAGTAAGAAGAAGTATTAGACATTACGTACTTCCTCGTACTCTCTATAACAAGAAGCAAGAGAGCTAAGAAGAAGCAAGAACAAAGAAGAAGAAGAGAAAGAAGAAGAAAGAAGACAGAAGAGAAAGAAAGAAAAGGAAAAGAAGAAAGAAACTGTTGAGATATTACCCGTTCCAATGAATGAATTCATTTCTTCAATGCCGGTTTAGCCGCTTATGTTTTATGGTTAGGTTAGGCCTTATTTAAGAAGAAGAAGAAGAAAAAGAAGAAGAAGAAAGAAGAAAGAAGAAGAAGAAGAAGAAGTCCATGAGAAGAAGAACAGAACAAAACAAGAACCAAGAACCAAGAACAAGAAGAACAAGAACAAGTCCATGAAGAAGAAGAAGAACAAGAACAAGGACAAAGTAAGAAGTCCATGAGAAGAAGGAAAAAGAAGAAGAAAGAAAAGAAGAAGAAGAAGAAGAAGAAGAAGAAGGGAAGAAGAAGAAAAATGAAGAAGAAGAAGAAGAAGAGAAGAAGAAGAAGAAGAAGAAGAAGAAAGAATAGAGAATAGTGAATATTATATGTAGTAAATTTGTCTTGTTTGTTTGTTTGTTATGTTGTTGTGTCGTTCGTCTTTGCTTTTGTCTCTTGTTTATTTTTATTTTTTTTTTTTTTGTCTTTTGATTTCTTTTTTGTTCGTTTTTTCTTTTCAATTTTTTTTTAACAATGAAAGATCTTTGTCTGAAATTCTATTTTTAAAATTAGAAAAACTTACATCGACTTTTCTATGTTTGCAACGGTTTCTATGGGGCGAATTTATTGAGTCTTATGTCATGTCGATACCAGTGTTTCCAACCAGAAAGTTAATAAATTTCGACCAACTTGTCATTTTCAAGAAAAAAATAACTCTTCACTATTTCAATAACTTATGAAATCAGGAAAACAGGATGGGGAGCCGTGGTGTAGTGGCTAACGTGATGAACTGCGACATCCTAAATAAGCGAGGTTCAAACTCCAGTCGCTCCACTACGTTCACTTTCAGATTAATATCCATAAGAAAGGTATGAACTCCACCCCCTAGCTATGGGGTTTAAATTGTATCACTAAGGCTCCAATTTAGTTTCAGTCGGTAGAGCACCTGCATAGGAATTGCAAGTTTCTTGGTTCGATACCGGTTCGCGCCAACTCAGTGCATCAGTAGCACAGATTGGGTAATATGATCTGTGCAGTAAAGTGGGGAAGCTGGCGGAAGTATGCCGCTCCACCTCAGCAAAAATAATCTCCCTAAAAGAGGATAGACTCCCTTGCTTTTCGGCTGATAGCGACACTAAGCCATTCCGCCAATTTTTTTTTTTTTTTTGTTTTTTTTTACTGTTCTTCTACAGAGATGACGTTGACATTAAATAACCCACGAAGGTCGAATGCCATTAAACCAAGAACTTAACCAGGAAACGGGAAACCAAACAGTAAATGGGGAGGGATCTAGGGGAGGGGATCTAGGGGAGGGATCTTTGATGTTACATTTAAAGCTGAACATTTTTTTTCTATAATAGAGGGCGAATAGACTGACTGGCTGGATATTTAGAAATTTTGTTTAAAGGGAGGCCAAATGAGATGATTTGATGATGCATGATGAGGAGGAGGAGGAGGAGGAAGAGGAGGAGGCATTCATCTATCATCATCATCATCATCATCATCATCATCATCAGGTAACGCTGACAGACGGCACTTACGTGAAAACTGAAATATTTCCGGAAAAAAAAAAATTAGTCATTTTCAAATATAGCAAACCTAAAGGCAGAAATGAATTTATTCCGATTAAATACCCAATATGTCAGCCGATTCTTCGCCGAAGACCTTAAAGAGTGACTGGAATTCGAAACTCGCTAACTACGATGCAGCAGTCCAGATTATTTTGACACCAATGTACCGCTTGAACCTAGAAAATCATTATTCCATTAGTTTCTATTGATTCAGTATTTCGATTTCCCCCACCTCTTTTTTTTTTTCCTTGGCGTCTTCCAAACGAGCACGCATAAAAATACTTCTGCGCACCAACTGCGCAATGGGACTATTTAGCTTTTGCGGATGTGTTCCAATGCATTAATCGTGTGCCAAAGGAAATAACGTCGCTTTTTTTTTTTTTTTTTTTTTTTCGGGGACTATTTCTGCTTCTGAACTATCCAATATTTTTTCCTCCTCGTTATCCCCGAGGTTATATGTGGTAACTGAACCAAATTAGTTCATAGTCGAAACGTATAAGATATAGTAATAAAAAAAACAAAAAAGAAGAAATCTAATATAATATGTTAAAAAATGATTATATCCTCAAGTACTATATTCGCTTTTCTCTTCTTTTTTAAAGAAGGTAGGTTCATTTTTGCTTCTTTATTTTTTATTTTTTTTTTGGGGGGGGGTAACTGAGTCTGGCAATGGCAATTTTTTTTGTTTTTTATTTTTTGTAATGTTTTATTTTTGTTATTATGTTGTTGTTTTTGACACCAATAATAAGACTCAATGATGTTAATTCTTTTCTTTTCTTTTCTTTATATTTTTTTTTTTTCATTTCAAAGAAGAAACGGAAAAACAAGAAAGAATTCTTACCGTATCGTCTGTTCCTATCCAGCGATAGTTAACCAACTGTAATTCCCCGTGCGTTCTCAGTACGCTCCTCTGTGATAGTGCGAAACCTGGACACATACTCATGCACGAGAGACAACTGGACCATTTCCACCTCAGATCCTACGCTGCATCCTACACATATGCTGGCAGGACACAAGTTTGCCCAACATAGACGTGCTGGAATGACAAACATGAACAGCATGTTCGCCATACATCTGTGAGAGATGGCTGCGCTGGCTTTGGCACGTCAGTCGGGGGGACAAAGGCCGCATTCCCCAAAGAACCTAGTGTATACGAATTGGTAGAGGCATCCGACCAGAGATTTCCCATTAAAAATTTGCCTGTTCAGCCACTCACGCAGATGCAGTTTTTAAAAAACTATCTCACACGCCATCGTCTTTGGCAGACGGAATAATGCGAAACATATTGTAATTCCCTACCCATTTTTGCAATAATTAATGGTCAGCATAAAATTGAATTAATAAAAACCAACGAAATTACTCTAAGACTAATCTCTAAGTGTATGGTGGTAATAAATTTTAATTTAAAAAAACAAACAACTATATGAAAAAAGTATAGCTAACAGTCAATTTAGCGACCGTACACCATGTTGTGCTGGTTTGACGACCCATCTCATTTCCTTCATTGTCGGGCCCTATTCGATTCCATTGTCAGGAAATTAATGTGCGATGTATACACACACGTTTTCACAAGACTTATCCCTATTTATATGCGGTTAGAGCTCACATATGACTTCTCAAAACGTGTCATGCGGGAATCTTAACCCTTTTCACTGTTAACGGGAAATTAGAGGTGTCTACTTCACACATCTTTCACAAGACTTTTATCTCTTATTTTTATGCAATGGGGAGGTAATCATTAAAGTGTCTTATTTACAGGTAGGCTGCAAGATAAACAATATTATATTAAATGATCGTAAAACTTATTATTAAGGCATTGCCACTTTAATTTATAAAAAAAATTCATGTGTCATTAGAAAGAAAGTGTCTACACACACGTTCGCAAGACTTTATCCTTTATTTTTTATGTCCGTTTGAGGGCCACATATTGCCCTCAAACGTGTCATGGGAAATTCTTAACCTTTCACGTCAAGAAAAACATAGAGGTCTACTCACACGTTCTTTCACAAGACTTTATCCTTTATTTTTATATGCGGTTTGAGAAGCTGCATACGAGCCTCCAAACGTGATCACGAGAACAACACTTGAGAGACACATGCGACTCAAAAACATTAAATGGTTTAAGAAGCTTGAGAATGAACTTAACTTTTTCGGAATATTCATTGTGTCATTAGAAAGAAGAAAGATTTGAGAAACTAAACTTCTTACTTCCTCACTTTGGCTGTGATTGTTTTGGGTTGTTTTTTGGTTGTTTTTTGTTTTATTATTATTTCATCAATTTTTAAATATATTTTTGTTTTTTGTTCTAATTTCGTTTGTGACAGGGTTTCACTTGAATTTTATTAAATTTTTTTTTCAGGTCTTACAGACGTGGAAAATCATTGCCAATGCATGGTATTTTTTTGTGGGCTGGTTTTTGAGGACCACAGCATCTACACTCTTCCTTTTTGCTCATTCATCGCATAGCAGAATGAACCCGGAGTGTCCAGAGCAACCAGTTTTCCAGGAAATACCAAGAAAAACTTGGACAGGTGCAAAATTCTTAAATTATTCAATCTTGTGCTGTTCAGAATTTTAAATGGGTCTTGTGTCTTTCTTACTGTCTTTGTCTATTCAGGGTAGATCGATTTTTTCACTTTTTAAAAAATATCAAAATATCATGAAACTCACCGCAATTGCTACTGTTATTGTCTATTCAAGTACTAATACCAAAATTATATCTTTTGAACATTTGTACCAATTTTTGAGGAAATGGGCATCAAAGGATACGTAAACGAAAAATGCACTGAAACAATCCTCGATTTGCAACCATTTGGCTAAAAATTGATCAGAAAATCTGACATTTCAATATTTAACACCCGAGAGGTTGTCATTTTTACTTTTAGCAAAATGATAATTAAATGATGAAAATTATAACTAGAAGTTCAACTTAGAAGAAATATGTCCTTCCCACCCATTTATTGCCAAAAGCTGAGTATCTGTCGGTGCATCTTTGTCTAAAATCTCTGATGCTATTTCTTCTAAATGAAAAGAATAATTTCACAATCACTCATCAAACTATTCTGCTATTGGTGCAGTATAAACCAATCATTTATGATCTATATTAATATTATTATCGAGGCAATGTGACCACCTGTCACTCACACTCATTTTGAACTCTAATATCTTCTGGTTCCGATTTTATATTCACTTTTTTCAAATTCTACACTTCAAAAATAATAAAACTTATCCATTTGAATAAGATTATTGAATTACGATGTCAGAAAATTAACTTAATTTCCTAGTGCAATTTCCCGAACTAGCATTGAAAACCTATATCAATAAAAATTGAACTGCACAGGTAATTTCTCAAAATGAAAGAATCATTCAAATCACCACCACCCCCAAAAACTATCCTTGCGTTCACCTGCGTTAAATTTTTTATCAAAGGTCAAGGTGTTATCACAGTGACTATAATGATCACCATTTTATGTTGAATAAAAAAAAATACTATTCATTATGTTTTAGCCAGGTTCTGGTTCTTTTAAGACGCTCCTGCTTTTAATACTTCATAACAAATTGTACAATAATTATACAACACTGTATTCACAAAGTCTGTGACTTTACTTGTCACAAATAAATTAGAGTTATCAAATACTGTTACTATACATTTCAAGTTTAGAGCTTGTTATCTTAAAAATTTTGATCTGATAGACAAATGTGCCATGCAATTGTCTTGGATTTCAACGTTTAAAAAACATACCTGTCTTAAACAATCAAACTATCGAACTTTGTAAACATCACAGCCAGTTAATCATTGTGATCCTAATAAATATTCTATTTATGGTGGCAAGCTGACCTCAATTATTGCCAGGACAAAATGACCCACTTTCTGATGCGATTGAATACAATTATATATCTTGATTTGTATTTTATCTTTTCTTTCTCTTTTTCTAGGATCTCCCAAATTATGACAACGTACAAAAGACGACTTTATCTTGACATTGTGTCATGGATGAGACTGTTAAGGAGATGTACTCCAATTGCTCTATTTGTTAAGTCATTATTTAACATAGTCCACATATTTACCTGTAAGTGTAAGCGTTAAGTCTATTTGAAGCAGGAGCTGATGACGTGATCCAATAGTAAACGTATATCACACTTACCTTTCTTTCATCCTGCGTCTCTCTGCGCTGGTATCTGCGTAGGTTGGACTGGATGGCATTCCCGCCATAATTTTGGAGTCTGGAACAATCTTCTAGGATTCCTTACAGGATATCTTGTCTTGTGCCTTTCAATAGTTCTTTAAATTATATTTTCGTTTGTTTGGGGGATCCTGATTTTTTTCAATTCCCATAGTCAAAATGCCTTAGAGAACAGCGACACACATCTGCCATCTGCCCTGCCACCCACTCTCAGTTTTCTGCAGACAGCCAGGCCAACTTGCAGACTTTACTTTAATCTACTCTATTACTTTTTTTTAGTTTTTCTGATATACACTCAAAATAGAATTTTTATCGTATTTATTTTATTTGTATGATGACTTGTAATATTCTATTATGTATATTTATTAATATAATTTATGATTTTGAATAACGCCATAATATTTCGATATGATATTATGTAATAATAATAAATAGTCTATAAATAGGGCAAAAAATGTATAATATATAATTATATAATATATATTTATATATAATATTTCTTATATATATATACACTGTTTTATTATATATTTTAGTAATTCTATTTTTATTATATATTTATTATAGATTTTTTTAGATTATTTCTTTTTTTGGGTTTTTAATAAATAAAATTTTTATTTTTATTTTTACTTACTATTATTGGCATATTAGAATCTTTGATAAGAAAATGATCTTGTGCTTTCTTTCTATTTTTTGTTTTTGTTTTTTGTTAGATGATGTCAAGAGAAAGTAAGGGAAGATTGCGTCATAAAAGGAATCGGAAATTTCCAAGAATACACCAATTTATGATTCCAGTCATGTGTCTACATTTTGATCCGAGATTTCTGGACTGAACCCGAAAAGTTTAATCCTGAAAAGTAAGTATAAACAAAGTATAAAACAGTTGAGCCAGTACATACATTACTATATACTGATCCTTTCTTTCATTTTTCTTTTCTCCTTCTCCTTTCTTTCTTCTTCTTCTTTTCTTGTTACTTGTACTCATATATACTATCCCTATTATATATTATTATATATTATATATACCTATATATATATATATATATAAACAGACTGTAGTGTATAAATTTTATTGCCCATTTCGAGCAGTGTGCCTCTCAGAAAACAAATCAAAATTAACACCTACATTGGAACATCCCCATCACAACACTCTCCCGTCGCTCTTTATACATCTCTCTGATACGAGTGCCATTAACAACAACATTTCAATTATAAAAACATCCATACAAATTCACTTCTCCGACATTAGAAAAATCCTCACTGAAAATACTAAAATCATCTATAAAAATAACAAATTCTTTAGAGCGATATGGCATAAGAATTAAATAAAGACTTAATGTTAATAGAATAGCATTCAATATAGGTAAACAATATACTAAACATCTTTTAAATAACTAATGCACTTTATCTTTAGCAAGCCTCTAAAAAGCTAGACTATCCTAATTTAAAAAACAAAATAAGATAAAAGAACGAGAAAAGGAAAAAAGAACAAAACCACACTATAAACCCCCCACCCCCGATCACACTGAGGAAAACAGTCGAAAGCCGCTAGGCGTAGATAGTATTGGGACAATCCTATACAAACTGGATCCTGACCGAGAAAAATAGCCAGAAGACTGGAAAGCTACAACTGAGATTAGGAAGAAGAAATATTCCGATGTTACTTCAACAATACCATCCTACACCAATATTATATATATATTATTATATTTATATATATATATACTTGTTGTGTGTGGCTGTGTGTGTGTAAAGTTGAGACCTTACCGGTAAAAATATGGCGTTGGTTTTCTATATGTGGGTTGCGTATTAAGTGATTAATAAACCAAACTATAAAGTGCTCAATCTACGTAAGATAGGGCGGATTATTAATTATAGTGTGTACAGAATAACCCTACTCGAGTTTCACTATAAGGATCCTTCAGGTTAAATCCACTGAATTAATCAAGCATACTCGATTTAATTACAGTTATATGTGGGAGTTCATGTTCGTAACTATTCTTACAATTTTATTTATCATATTTACACAATGAAACTCCCACAATAACTCGGTTATTAATCTTCATTAATTCAGTTGGGATTTAACCCCGCAAAGATCCCTTATGGTGAAACTCGAGGTAGGTTTCTTTCTGTACACACTATAATACTATATATATGTGTGTGTACTGGGGTGGGTGGATGTGTGACTTTATTCAGGCGTTCCGTGTAGTATCAAGTTACTATCATCTTCATGAACGATAGTTTGACTTATATTTTGCCTATGGATAACGTTCGCGGAAGTAAGGAAACTTGGTGTAATTTCAACGAGGGGCAAAATAATAGGATGGCATCAGAGTTGAAAGGTACAAATAGATAAAATTGCTGTTTTTCCAGTGTTAATTATCATGCGGTTATTAATATTGTCAATAAAATTTATCGAAGAAGGTCATTGTTTCGTATGAAAACAACGTTCAAAAAGCCCAAGCATCCGTTGTTCTAAGCGAACGGAAAAGAACACTGAAGAGGTTAAGAGAAATACAAAGGTAGCATACTGGGGGCTCTTTAAAACCTCCCGGTGGTAACGCAAATTAATTTCGGGATGAAAGAAGACGATTGATCCACAGTTTGAAGGTAAGAAACATATATTCAAAAGGTACAAAAAGCAAATTTGTTTGGGCATATTGGGGCCAGATTTATCTGCTGAGAGTGAGTGAAAAGGTAAAGGTTACGCTGGCAATGAACCACTCGCATTAAAAATACATTTCCAACCCGTCCCTTCGGGACGGTGCGGTCCGGTGTTTGCTTCGGCCACTGCGACGGTGTGTTCATTAAATAGCCATCAGTCGAGCCCAGGGTTATCCCCCAGGCAAATAACCTGCCCCCTTGGGGACAGGGCTGTTATTACCAGCGCCGAGGCGCTCCCCTTGAGGGGAAGTGTCCGAAGGGATCTGTACGCAATTTTTGTTCTTTCCCAATATGAGCTTCGCTGTGAGGTACGCCCACGTTAAAACGAGGCCTTATGCCCAGCCCATACAAGTGGGTATGAGCAAATACCCACTTCGCTGAATATATATATTATTATATATATATATAGAATATCAAAAGAAAAACATATATGTATTAATATATATGTGTAGTGTGTGTGTGTGTGGTGTGGTGTGTGTGTGCGTGTGTAATGAGGCGCTAAGAATATCATTTCCACTCGCTGGTCACTAGGGGGCCGCTTAAAAAGCGCGACTCGCCTTTGGTAAGGCACGGCCCCTTGATAAGACCTTTCGTCATGGGGTTTAAATTTGGCGCCTTATATTTTATATATTTCAGCGATCTCGCTTCCCTAGTGCAGTGCGGGAGGATCAATTCGACTAGAAGCTAGGCTAATCATTAGAGAAGAGTTGTCAAGAAGAACGACCTTGCATGGACTGTGCGAGAGAATTCGAGAACAAGGGATTCAGAATTTTCGGCAGTCTGTTACTTCTGGTCAGATGATAAGTAATTCTGCCAGTATCGCAATATCATCCGGACCGAATCCCGCTTACTTTATGTATTATTCAAGTACAGACACTCAGCTGACCATCAGTTCATGCTGTACCGGCGCTTTACGAATCCTATCAGCCTGAAAAGCGCGATGTCCTGCATATAACACGCCGGACTCAAACTCCCCGCTGAATTCCTCCGGTACAGGCACCTGCAGTCTCCGTGCCTTGTTCTTACCACGCGTTCAGCAGCGCAAACACGTTAGTGCATCACATGGACGCACACTAAGTGCGCATCTCCTTTCGTTCCGGCGTGCAGCCTGCCAATAGCGCGTTCGTCTGTCGCTAGTAGCGGCACTGTGCGTTCGCGGGGCTCGCGCTTCTTGTTTCGCAACCCCCCGTGAGCCTGAGACGGTATAAGGATCGCTCGTAGACCACGTTAACTTAGATCTACTCTTTTGTATTGAGCACTTTAGTATATTTAAAATTTAGGCAACTCTTATAGTATTTTTTCTTTTCTGCGCACGTTACGAATATAGACTATCTGATTTTTTCAGGAGGCTGTGTGTACCAAGATGATTTTGGGTCTTTTCTCTTTTTCACTATATTTTTTTTCTCCAGGTAAATAGTTTGTATTGCCGTTAATTACAAAATACAAAGCCGGGAGTTAGTTATTTTTTTATGCTGTCGGAGTTTAGAAATATAATATATATAGTAATATATATACTATATACTATACTTAGTATACTTATATATGTGTGTGTGTTGTGTGTGTGTGTGTGTGTGTGCCTCTGTGTGTGGTGTACATATTTGAAAAAATTGAAGAAACACAAGTTTCATAAGATGGTGTATGCTTATTTTTCGCCTCTACGCCTACAGTGTTTCGATCTGTTTCAATAAGATTCTTACATCATGGGCTTCTCGTTAGTTTGAAGGGAAAATATAGAAATATCACAGAAAAAATAAGGAAATCTTCGAGAACCCTTTTTGTTTTTGGTGGTCGGTCGGTTATTTTGAAATTGTTGATGAAAACGCTTTTTTTTTAAAATGTATACAGAGACGCCTGAAACCACGTGTTATGTAATAGATTTCTAAAAAATGTCAAACGGACGCCAGTTTCAAACGCTGAATAGGTAAGGATGTGGTGGGTGTGGGCGGGATTATTTACCGTTATATTTTTATTTTGAATAAAATTTTTATTTTATTATACATTATTCTTTTACAGAATTTTTAATTACTGCGATGGAGTGTATATATATTTATATATATTATATGTGTGTGTGTTTGTATAAAGTATTAACTTACCGTAGGGTTATAAGACGATTCGTTTGGCAAGCGCACAATATCCAGAGGTTAAGGTTGAGAAAAACACAAATACAAAGTGCCTCAATACATGTAGAGCACTAGATTAATCGAAAACTCGATTAAATTTAAATAACCTGAAGAATCAATCGATGAAATTCGAGTAGGTTACTCTTTCCATTGTTTAAAATAATAATTCAAAGAAAACTTATCTTCAGGACAGAAAATCAGAAATGCAATCGTTGCTTAAGTTTTTTTTTTTTTTTTTTGGTGGTTTATACTTTTTTTTTTCCTCTTACTTCTTTTTCTCTTTTTCCTCCCTTCCCTCTTCTCTTATGTTATGAATGAAATGGGCGAATAACTGTAATTTATCTTTTAAAAATTTTTATACGCATTGTAATTGCCTTCAAATTATTAATATTATTATAACATTACTAAACAGATCTCAAGCACGATTACCAATATTTATGTATAATACTATATACTATATATATATATATATATACTCTATCCATGATATTATATACATTATATAGCTTTATACTTAGTAAAATGTTGAGAATTTGAACTTATTTACAAAACGTAAGATAAGATTGGATAAGAATGAGACTTGGAAGACTTGCAGGCGACCGGTTGAACACATGGGGGATATAGAGCACAAATGGTGATGTGGGGTGGTACGATTTTTGGTGGCCCTATATTTAGACTTCCAGTGAGAGACTTACAGTGTGGAGATCCCTTATGCTTAAGCAGAGGCGTAGTTACCTTTGGTTGATTTTTGGTGTCAGTGCTTTGAGTAGAATCCTTTGGTTCGTCCTAGATGTCCTTTAGTGTTACGGTTAAAATCCTTTGGTTTTTCCCTCTCGGGTGTGGTTTTAGATGTTGGGCGTAGCAATCCTTTTTGATTGAGTCCTTTGCTGCAGTTCCGTTCTCTCGGTGGTGAATACGTGAAATGAACGGCTCTTCAAGACGGTGATTAAATGACTAACTAACTTCGTGCTCGAGCTGTTGGATTGGCTGGCCATCTATATATCTCTCTATCATCATGTACCGTCCGCAATCGCCAGTCTCACTTGTATCACGTACAAAATAGCTATCTCATGCGACTAATTCTAAA
>CM042162.1:62006157-62016157 GCA_023376005.1 Doryteuthis pealeii
AGTGAGAGTAAAAAGAGAGAACGGGGAGTACTGTGAGAGTAAAAGAGACGAGTAAGAGTTAAGAGAGTTAAAGAAAGGAGTAAGAGTAGTAAGAACAGAGAGAGTGCAGACGAGAAGCAATAAGAAGATTGAAGGGAGAGAGAGAGTAAGGGAGAATAAGAGAGAGGATGTACGTGAGAGTAAGAGTAAGCGAGTTAAAGAAAAGAAAGTAGAATGCAAGAGAGAGAGAGGGGGAGAGATTAAGAGAAAAGATATCAGAGAGAGGTAACAGCGAGGGTAAAGAGAGAGTAAATAACCAGAGAGAAAGACAGGAGAAGGGTTAAAGAAAGAAGTGAAGAGAGAGAGAGAATAAAGGAGAATGAGGGAAAGAGAGTGAAAGAGAGTAAGAGAGAGTATAAAGAGAGAGGTTAAAGAGGAGGTAAGAGAGAGTTAAAGAGAGTAAGAAACAGAGAGAGAGAGGGGGATAATGATATAGTGAAAGAGCAGGAGAAGAACTAGTCATTCTGTGGTATCAAGAGGAGATCGGGGAGAAGAGAGCAGAGATAGCGAAGGCCATATTGAAATATTTGTGAGTGCTGTCAGGGACAGTTTGTATCTGGACGCAAATGTCTTGTGTATTGCAGATGTCACATAAATTGGAGATTCGTGACAGCCATGGTTAGATGGGATGTTCCAAGAGGGGCGTCATCACTGCTTGAAACTGGCGCCCCTTGCATTGTGTCGTTCAGAGGGACCTCCTATGCGGTCGGGGTTTTTCAAAAAATAGAATGTCGCTGCAGTGCATAAACATATCTAGGAAGATATGAACAGACTGAGACAGACAGACAACAGACAGGACAGACTAGATAGATAGGGGAAATATAGATAGATAGATAGATAGATTAGATAGAACAAATTGAGATAGATAGATAGATAGATAGATAATAGATAGATAGAAGATAGATAGATAGAACAAATTGAGATAGATAGATAAGATAAAGATAGAAACAAATTGAGATAGATAGATCAGATAGATAGATAGATGAAAATTGAGATAGATAATAGGATAGATAGAACCAAATTGAGATAGATAGGATAGATTGAACAAATTGAGATAGATAGATAGATTAGATAGGACCAATTGAGATAGATAGATAGATAGATTAGATAGATAGATAGATAGAACAAATTTGAGATAAGATAGATAGATAGGATAGATAGGAAACCAAAATTGAGGTAGATAGAAGATAGATTAGATAGATAGACAGAACAATTGGATAGATAGTTAGACCAATTGAGAAGATAGATTAGATTAAGATAGATAGAACAAATTGAGTAGATTAGATAGATAGATAGATAGATGAGATAGGGACAAATTGAGAAGATAGATAGATAGAACATTGAGATACGATAGATAGATAGGAAGATAGACATAGACACCAAATTGAGATAGATAATTAGATAGCATAATAGACAAATGATATAGATTAAGATAGATAGATAGCATTAGATAGGGACCAATTGAGATAGAATAGATAGATAGATAGAAGAACAAATTGCGATAGATAGATAGATAGATAGATAGGAAACAAAATTGGAACAAATAAGATAGATAGATAGATAAGAAATTTAACAAAATGGGATAGATAGATAGATAGTACGATAGATAAATTTAAACAAATTTGAGATAGATAAATAGATATTAACAAATTAGATGATAGGATAGATAAGATAGATAAGATTGAAAATAAGAATAGATTAGATAGATAGATAGATAGAACAAATTGCGGATTAGATAGTAGAAGAACAAATGAACAAATTTAAGATAGACTGATAGATAGATAACCAGAATTGGGATAGATAGGATAGATAGATAGATAGATTAAAATTTAACAAATGAGATAGATAAAGATAGATAGATAGATTGAAAAAATTGAGATAGGATAGATAGATTTAACAAATTTGCAGATTAGATAGATAGATAGATTAGATAGAAGAAAGATGGATGGATCATGTATACATATAAATGCAGCATTTAATCCGTAATTACTGCTGAAAAATCATTGGTGGGCGGGGGTTCCTACTTGTCGGTATCAGCCGGGACAGCGGAAGAATATATCCATTCTCACTAAACCTTAGACCAGGGGGGTTCGTTTTTGCATCTCGACTATAATATATACTATTTATATATATTATATACTTTAATATCATATATTATATATTATATATACTAATTATATATATATATATATGATATATATATATAATATATATATAATATATATATATACTATAATATATAATATATATATTATATTATATAACATATTGAGGCGCTGGAGCTAGCTGCTCAGAGTCGTGGGAAATGGATTCGCGGTTTGAGTTCAGTTCCTTAGACGAAGGCTTTGGCTTTCACAAGCGCTAATTACCCTTGGGAAAGGTATGATCCATATTTATTCTCCCTCCAGCTATGGGGTTAAATACTAGGGCAGGCTGGGCACTCACTCTGGGTAGGTAACAGTCTAGGAGAGGGATAACTCTGAATCAAAATTCCCTCCAGCTATGAGAAATAGGCCAGACTGGCCCTACCTGAGTAGTACCAGTCGGAGAGGGATAACTCTTGAATTTCAAATCCTGAGTCGGCCGGTTATTGGGTTCTGCTGGCAACCCCTTGATGACCAAATTCTTTCTACGACTGTGACCAAAACCATCAAAAGTCGACTGTGTGGTGTTCATGGTGAAGTTGAACCCTCTTTGCCGTCGGATTCCAATCGAACGAGAGGTCCATACTATTAATCTACTCTATAATACTATACTTGTGTGTGTGTGTGCGTGGGTGTGTGTGTTTGTGTGTGGTGGTGTGTGTCGTTATGTGTGAATAAAAGGTAAGTTAATCGACGGTATGTAGTATAACTGAATATATATACCGATATATATATATTATAGAAGAGAGAGAGAGAGAGAGAGAAAGAGAGAGGAGAGAGAAAGAAAAAAAGAAGAAAGTGATGTGAGAAGTCCCCCCAGCGAGGGAAAGAGGAGAGGGGAGGGTCTATATCAGGACACCCATAAACATCATTTTGTTAGCACCATTGGCGAAGTAGGAAGACTGATGACATTTTTAGCTCAAGCAAAGCGACCGTTTATACTCAGACCCAAAAAAGATAGTTAACTAAAGTTTAATATCTTTAGTGGGATTGCCGGCAGTAATTATTTTGCATTACTTTGTAAAGCTCTTATAGTAGACGATGGAAATACTGCGCTCAACAACTTAACGTCTTCTCAATTGCGAGTCTCCTCTCATTTTTTTTGTTTAGATTTTAAATTCAAACATCACCATCCGCATAAACCGCCACCAGAATTATCTCGTGTCTGTTTCCGAACCGTCACCCTTCTGTCCCGATGGCGAATATCCGGACCGTTTACTCTTTGTAAAAATCGTGGCCCTGCAATGGGGAAAATGCGAATCTAGACCAACGGACATTCCAATTGGAATCTTATAGATTCGATAATCTGAACTCTTAAACAAACTTGTTGTTGGTCTTCACTAAGCCAAATTTGACCATATTTATACTTTACCATTTCCACTAAAAAAATCAGTGTTCTGGCGCGGATAAGTCTATTATTATGATAAATTAACCAACGTTTGCATTTTAGTATTCAAGTAATCATAAAACTATATGCTAGTTATGAACTACATACCTACACTATCAAAAAATGTGAGTCACACTTTTCGTTAAATCTTATCATCGATACAGTCTATTTATATGAAATACAACGTTGCATTTTAGTATCAAGTATCATAATAACTATTAGGCTAGTTTGTAACTACATACCACACCTATCAAAAAATCGTGAGTCACACTTTCATTTTTTAAACCTATCATAATGGAGACTGTGTGTTTTCGAGCTCTGTAATCGAACTATATTGCTACTCAAGTCATCAGTATCTCTTAGTATATACGTGCATTTTCTCCATGATTATATTTATTTAACCTCATTATTAAAAAATTGTTTTACAATCTCATCTAATACTGTTGGCACAATGATCTCAGGTATTATTATGATTTTCTATCATATATGGGACGAGGGTCGATTGGTTACACCTATTTTTAGGACATTTTATTATTGATGGGCTGCCCACCCACACAGACCGAGAGGTTCATGGGTGTTTAGGTGGATAAAATTGTTAGCCTTCAGGTCGATCCCGTCGGCGATTCCCCCTCAAGCGGGCGCCTCAGGCGCTGGGCAATAAACCCAGCCTTGCCCGTTAAATCAAGGGGGCAGGTACATTACCTGGTCGGGGATCGCCCCCTGGGATCGAGCTGTCTTATTAACTTGTGGAAGATCCAGGCCGAAGCCACTGGACCCCGCGTTGGCCCAGAATCTACAGGTATTGCCTCTTCAATCCCACTGTATGAGCGTGCACCGAGCGTTCGGGCTGAAAGAGAAAGACACATAGAATTTATGTGGGGTTCTAGCTTCCCACCACAAGCCGCAATACGAGCCCTCGGTCCTCATGCCAAGGGTGGTCTCAGGCAGTGGAAAAAAATTGCGGTGTGGCAGATTTCCCCCGTAGCCCGAGACAATTTCTTGGACCGCTTTGCACCGGATAAAGAGCATGGGGGGCTAGCTTTCAGGGTAGCGGGTTGTCTTGGGCCCAGCTAAATCTCCACCACTCACCCATTGTCGCTTTTTGAGAGATCAAAAACTCAATACATCCTTGGGAGGTAGGTATTTGCCGGTGGTTCTTGCGGAATGGCCCCCTGGATCTGACCTCGTCTTCAGCGCTCTCGCTTAATTTATTGAAAATATAAGGCAGGATCCCAATTAGAAAACCTGCGCCCGGGGTGGCAGGCTGCGTGCGCCATGTTACTGTATTTATGTGTCGACGCAACTCTCATCAACCGCGTGATAGCTCATGGCACAAGGCAGCTTATGTCCGCGGCCGGACGAAACTCGTTACAGTTACCCCATAGTCCAAGTCCGAAAGTCGTACTTAGGCTTGAATAAAACAGAAAATGAGATTCAGGGATGGTAGGTAGAAAATTGGGTTTTTCTTTGTTCGATCCTTAGAGGTAGTTAAGGGGGAGCCGGGCATTCGAAAAACCCCTCAATGCAGTGGGGCGGCGCTCAGGCGCTGAGGCCATTAATATAAAATTACAACCCAAGGCCGAATAAATCATCAGTGCCCGTTACAATCCAAGGGGCAGGGTGGTTGCCGGCCCCCTCTGCAGAGGTGGATGAAGGGAACACCAACCAGAGTATCGACCGCGCCAGTATGAATCTCTATAGGCGAATCCACCTGATTGGGCGGGGCTGCATAGCCTAACCAACATTGCATTGTAATTTCATGATTATAACAAAATACCCGGTTTACAGGGTGTAACCAGGAATGCTTTAATTTGCTTTTTGATATTAAAAATGTTGGGTTATTTCCCTATCAGTCTTAACATGATCAAAGGGAACCACTCTGACTGAGAGTAGTTGAGCATGTGATTTATTTACTTACTTGAGTCCATCTACGGAGGAGCAAAAAAGCAACTACGGTGTGATAGTCTTAGCGGCTCTTCAGGGCTTATGGTTAGGGTTAGTTCTAATGGGAAAATAAATAAGTTATCAGTCAAGATGGTTTCCCTTTGATTCAAGGTGGTGTATAAGGCCCTGGATAGGAAATCTAACCCAAAGATTAAGTTTGGACGATAAATATCGTGCTTGTATTATGGATTTCAATTGTTGGTTTTATCTTATGATGATAATACAAAACGGTAATGAGTCGAAGTGATGTAGATGTCCCATTTCGAAAGAAAGTATGCTGTAATTGAATCTTGATGTTTTAGTTATCTAAGTTATTACAAATAGAAAACGATTGGAGTATGCGACGGTGAAGAAGTTCGGGATAAAAATCATAGAGAGTAAGTTTAGTTGTTTTATTTTTTTCGATTTATTACACCGGCTCTGATTTCCTCTCGAGGAATCATATTTATCTGTTCATTCTTATTTTAGTTTCTTATTTTAGCCTCTCTCCAACATATTAACGGTATGATATTTTATAACATTAAAAGCTAAACAACTTGCCAAGAGGGTGCATATATTGCTAGGTGTACACAAAGGACGTATAAGAAATGAATAAATATATATACTAGCCAGACCAGTGTTTGATACCACAGTATTGATAATTTAATTATTACAAGTTGATATGTTACTTAAGAGCTATTACTTATTGTTCAATATGTAAAAACGCGTTCTCAGTCCCTTCTCTCTGTTTTTCTTCTACTCTTTTTTTCTTTCTTTATATTATTTTTACCTATTGTAGATGTTCCTTCTCTTTATTATTAATAAAAACGAATGTTCCATTATTTAGCCTGAAGGACGACAAACATAAGAAACAAAGAATTCGGTGTATGAAGATAAGCGACACCAGATAATCGAGTATTTTATATTTTTTCATTTTCATCTTATAGACGATGGTGACAAGTCTCATTTTTAACCGAGGATTTTTGCAAGTGATAATGACGGAAGATCAAGGAACACAAGTATATAATATATATATATATATATAAGTTATATACCCCCACACCACATATATTATATATACCCCCCACACAACACATATATACTATATTATAATATTATGGGGGGTATTAGTATATATATATATTTCATCACAGACACCATGTTTTCATGTTATCAGCGTCTTCTCAGCGTGGCTAGACTTTGCAAGCTACCCTTCGGCCGGGATAGAAACCCGACTGATTTTCCGTCAGTCCGGGTGTTTTAACCACTCCGGCCATCAGCTATCTGCGCGAAGGAGGTAATTTTTAATGTTTTAAATGCATACACAGGTATATATTGTTACAGGCGTTAGAGAGCTCATATCCGGTTAATAGGACAATCTTGCCATTTTAGCCTTAAACAACGGGCAATCAAATTGTTATCCCAGAGTGCTCAATCAAGGAGTTGGGACTATATATACTTTTTGTCATTCCACAGCACCATGTTTTCGATGTATCACCACACACACACACACACACACCACACACATATATATATATATACTATATATCTATTATAATATATATATATATATATTCTTTGTTGGGGGTACCAAGTTCTTGGTACAAGGTGATTCTAGGCTGATCCTATTCTCTACAGTTAGTGTGTAGAGTTCAGGTTTCCTATGAGAGCTAAAATTTGTTATTATTATAAAACCAGAGCAGATTTATTTGTGAATAAAAAGGCCTTAAAAACCATGGGTATCACGATACCCTTGGTATTTAGGCCTTTTTCACAAATATATATAATATAATATATAATATTATATTATATATATATATATATATATTATATATGAAATTATTACAGTACAGAATTTAATAAGGACGCGTAAAAGCATATGCATTTGTAAAATAAATTGGGTTTTTTTTTTTTTTTTAAAGAAAGGAAAGGGGTACCCTAGTCGATTTAAAACAGAAAATGATTTTCTTTTTTCGACAATGCTCTCAGAGAAAAAATTTCATTGAAAGATAGTGAGTATTAGTTTTGTTTTGTTTTTTTGTTTGTTTTTTTTTGTAGGACAACGTTGTCTACAACAAAAAAAAAATCTAAAAGTATATCCCATCTTTCAATGAATTTTCTCGAGGAGCACTTGATCGGAAAAAAAGAAAATTCATTTCTGATATTTAAATCGAACTAGGGTACCTTTCCTCTTTTTATTAAGACGCGTAAAAGCATATCATTTTGTAAATAAATTGTTTTTTTTCTTAAAAAAAAAGGAAAGGGTACCCTAGTTCGATTTAAAATCAGAAATGATTTTCTTTTTTTCGATCAATGCTCCTCAGAGAAAAAATTTCATTGAAAGATGGTGATATACTTTAGATTTTTTTTTTGTTGTAGACAACGTTGTCTACAAAAAAAAACAAAACAAAAAAACAAAAACAAACTATATCACTATCTTTCAATGAAATTTTTTCTCTGAGGAGCATTGATCGAAAAAAAAGAAAATCATTTCTGATTTTAAATCGAACTAGGGTACCCTTTCCTTTCTTTAAAAAAAAAAAAAACAATTTATTTTTACAAAATGCATATGCTTTTACGCGTCCTTATTAAATTCTGTACTGTAAATAAACTTTTCATATATATATATATATATATATATATATATATATATATATATATATATATATTATTTGTGAAAAAAGGCCTTAAATACCAAGGTATCGTGATACCCATGGTTTTTAAGGCCTTTTTATTCACAAAATAAATCTGCTCTGTTTATAATAATAACAAATTAGCTCTCATACGGAACCTGAACTCTACAACAAACTACTGGTAGAGAATAGGATCAGCCTAGAATCACCTTGTACCAAGAAACTTGGTACCCCAACAAAGAATATATATATATATATATATAATATATATATATATATATATATATGTTGTGTGTGTGTGTGTGTGTGTGTGTGATACATCGAAACATGGTGTCTGTGGATGACAAAAAAGTATATATAGTCCCAACTCCTTGATTGAGCACTCTGGGATAACATTTTGATTGCCGGTTGTTTAAGCTAAAATGGCAAGATTGTCCTATAAACCGGATATGAGCTCTCTAACGCCTGTAACATATATACCTGTGTATGCATTTAACAGTTAAAATTACTCCTTCCCTGCAGATAGCTGATGGCCGAGTGGTTAAAACACCGGACTGACGGAAAATCAGTCGGGTTTCTATCCCGGCCGAAGGTAGCTTGCAAAGTCTAGCCACGCTGAGAAGACGTGATACATCGAAACATGGTGTCTGTGGATGAAATATATATATATATATATACCCCCCCCATATATATATATAGTATATATATGTGTGTGTGTGGGGGTATATATATATATATGTGTGTGGGGGTATATATATATATATATATATATATATATATACTTGTGTTCCTTGATCTTCCGTCCATTATCATCTTGCAAAAATCCTCTGGTTAAAAATGAGACTGTCCAAATCGTCTAAGATAAATGAAAAAATATAAATACTGATTATCTGGTGTCGCTTATCTTATACACCGAATTCTTGTTTCTTATGTTTGTCGTCACTTCAGCTAAATAATGGACCATTCTGTTTTTATTATAAATAAAGAGAGGACATGCTACATAGGTAAAATATAATAAAGAAAGAAAGAAAGAGTAGAAGAAAAACAGAGAGAAGGGATGAGAACGCGTTTTTACATATTGAACAATAGTAATAGCTCTTAAGTAAACATATCAAACATTGTAATAATTAAATTATCATACTGTGGTATAAACACTGGTCCTGCTAGTATATATATTTATTCATTTCTTATACCTCCTTTGTGTACACTAGCAAATATATGCACCCTCCTTGTGCAAGTGTTTAAGTTTTAATGTTATAAAATATCATATTAGATTAGAAAGGCTAATGAAACTAAATAAGAATGCAGATAAAATGATTTGAAAACAGAGGGGGTATAATCGAAAAATAGAACAACTGAAACTTACTCTTCCATCATTCCTGTCATTCATCGCTAAATTTTCCTAATTTAACTATTTAGTTAAAATAGAAAGTAAAGAATAAAATTACAGTTATTTCTTCTTGTCAATGGATTTCTTTTAAGATTTATCCCCGAGAGTTTTGCTCATATTCATTAAGATAAAACCAAACAATTAGAAATCAATAATACTAAGCACATATTTATTCAAATTAAATTTTGGTTATTTCCTATAAGGCTAACATGATCAAAGGGAAACCACTCTTGACTGATAAATTATTTATTTTCCCATTAAACTAACCCTAACCATAAACCCTAACCCTAACTCTAACACCGTATTCTTTTTTCCTAGTAGATCAATAAATAAATAAATAATTTATCAGTCAAGAGTGGTTCCCTTTTGATCATGTTAGACTGATAGGAAATAACCCACATTTTTAATATCAAAATGCAAATTAGCATTCCTGTTCACACTGTAAACCGGTATTTTGTTATATATCATAAATACAATTGCATGT
>CM042162.1:62021157-62028333 GCA_023376005.1 Doryteuthis pealeii
GTGCGTATGCATGTACATAAATGGTGTAATATTTAAGATTTACAACTACCATTTTCCCATAGGTAGAGGGAGAACAGATAGATTCATCTTTTTCCAAAGGCATTGAAGCGAAGTCAAACGCAAATTGCCTCGTCCAGGATTTGGATTCGGATCGCTGGTTTCATTTCCTACACCGATAACCGTTACGCTAAACTCACTTCCCTATATGTGTGTGTCTGTATGTTTAAATGCGTGTGGAGAAGCAGCCCCTATGGCTTAGTGGTGAATGTGCTGAACAGCGACATCGTAGTCATCAATTTTAGATTTCAGTCGCTGCATTACATTCACATTCGGACAAATAACTTTGGGAAACCTCGCATACCCCCAACCATTGGTTTAAATAGTATCACTACTATTCTTCTACGAGGATGGTTTAGCATTCAATAATCCACGGAGGTTTACACAAAGAAATCTCAGACATGATGGAACACTCTCAAAGTTTAACCAACAACCATTCTCGGCTTTTTTTTCCTTAACACTTTCCTCACTGAACTTATTGTGGGTGGCGACCCGTAATGACTGAAAACCACATTTAAAAACAACGCTACTACATATCAGTTAACACTAGTATAAATTGGATGCTTATAAAGTTGAATTTTTTAAACATATCCAGGAGAGAGAGAGAGAGAGAGAGAGAGAGAGAGAGAGAGAGAGAGAGAGAGACAGACAGACAGACAGACAGACTTGGAAAAAGCCTAAACATGCGATACCTTCATGATATGACACCGGCTAGAAAATTTGGGATTTATTCTAACATGTTTGCAGAAAAATAACTGAATTACGGCGAACATTTAAATACGAAAAAAAAAGTATTGTTAATAAAAAAGCTAACTTCTTATTTTGTTCCAAATTTGCAGCCGAAATTCAACCATGTGCTATGTTGAAAAGAATCGCCAATTTTGGCGTTTTATAATAAATTAAACATATCCAGGAGGAGTGTGTGTGTGTGTGTGTGTGTGTGTGTGTGAGAGAGAGGAGAGAGAGAGAGAGAGAGAGAGAGAGAGGAGAGAGAGAGAGAGAGAGAGAGAGAGAGAGCCTTTGGAAAGGCTAAACAAGCGATACCTTCATTACAATATACACATCTCCCGATGATAGTGCACGATGATTCAAAGTACTTGAGAATATATTTATTAGGATAAAATTTATTAGCCAATTTCCGTTTATACTATGTCTGAATGAAGAAATGCAGCCCATTTACACACACACACACACACACGCACACATATATAATATATATATATATGGACATTCCATGTCAAATCATCCAGAAAAAAGTAACATTGTCACCCCCCTTCAATTTTTGTACACGTGCGGACAGTATTAAAGTTAGACATTCCACAAAATTTGAGCTCCCAATTCCAAAAATTGGCGGAATTATGTCGATTTTAGCTCTCAAAATTTGTTGGGGTTCATGAAAAATGGCGATTTTTTGTAATTTTTTTTGTCTGTAAAATGAGTTCTAGTGCTCCCCTACACCTAAAATTTGGTTTATTAATCGTCAGCACAAAAAAAAAAAAAACATTGGAAAGAAATTAAGGCGCTTTGTTCTGATGATAGGTGGCTAATATGCTTCTTTGAAACTAATGGTAACAAAAGCCCGTTAATTGTATAGTATCTCATAACAAATAGATATAGCTCTTAAACCTGTAACCCAACACTTTATATTCCTTTTACCAATACAAAATACCTATATATATATATATATATATATATATATATATATATATATATATATGAAATTTAACATTTTGAAAACATATGATGTTTGTTATGAAATTGCTGACAGAATTGTTTCGACCAAATCGCATAACAAACATCATATGTTTTTTCAAAATGTTAAATTTCATACTGTCGGATTAATTTCCATCTATTTTTCATATATATATATATATATATATATATATATATATATATATATATATATATAGGTATAGCAGAAACTAAATGGATTCTAAAATTACAAACTCACGTGAGGGGACTGAACGCCGAAATCGGAATACTCCGTTATTATAATTTTTTTTACAGACTGTCAATAACAACAGTGACAAAAGATCCGTTGAACAGGAACAACAGTCATTTGATAAAGGGTATCGAACGAACCCGAACATTTATGATAAAAAATAATAATAAAAGAATAAGCGAATCCAATACTCCATAACATCGAGTTCATTCATTTATTTTTAGATGCTTCGTAATAACGCCCAACTTAAAAAAAAACATAAATATATATAATAAAGTAATCCGCAGACACGTGTTTCAAGGTATCACCTCTCATCAGTGTGGTTATACCGTTTAACAGCTGCCTCTGGCCGGGTTCGAGACCGAATGAACTTTCGTTCGCCAAACCTCTTACCCGTGCGGCCACAAGCAGCTGTCAAACATAGGAGACTATTTAATCGCTACATTTCTAAGCGGAAATGAAATTCACTAGAAGCCTCAAACTTTGTTTATGTAAACAGAGCGAGGTTTAGCTGTACGCCGAATACGGTGAATTTTGCAATTAAATCCCTTCTAATTAAAGTGCTCAACCAAATTTGGGAGCATATAAACAACATTTAGCGTTAAATAACCCACACGTCTTGATATGCCATTAAAAACCAACCAGCCTGGATAACTTTAATGTCTTTTTAACCTCATTGCTGTTAAACTTCTCTAGTTAGTCCACAGCTCTATTGTATTTTCCCGCTTGCCGTACAAATCACCGGCTCACCACAAACAGTAATATTTAGCAAGATCCAACTGTTTTCTTAAATTTCGCAATTATTAGTCAAACTCTCAGATGCTGATAATAGGATTTGATTGCCTAGACCGACACCCACGGATCTGCTGCTGGCATTGTGTTACGTCACATTTATCCAATTAGATAGAGTGGCCTGTAAATTCGGATATATTAGACCTTTTTTTTTCAGAAAATTCTATAAAAAGCAAAGTCCCAGTTTTCTCCTACCCCCCCGGGCTGCTGGCACCTGGGAGGTCAGGGATAAAATCTCGACGGTGACATCTGGACGATTGTTATGACTACACCAATTATATTGTTCTAAACGAGGCGACCTTTTAGCGTCTGAATACACTAGCGGACAAATAATAAACAAATAACCAACATTTCTTGGTACTAGATTTTATTTTCGCATTCTTCTAAAATCTTTCTCACCGGTTCACTTGTCCTATAACCAACATTTTGGTATTTTATTTTATTCTTCTAAAAATCTTTCTCACCGTTCATTGTCCCTAGCGGACAAATAACCAACATTCTTGGTACTAGATTTTTATTTTCGCATTCTTCTCTTTCTCACGGTTCACTTGTCCTAGCGGACAAATAACCAACATTTCTTGGTACTAGATTTTATTTTCGCATTCTTCTAAAATCTTTCTCACTTGTCCCTAGCGCAAAACCAACATTTCTTGGTACTAGATTTTATTTCGCATTCTTCTAAAATCTTTCTCACGTTCACTTGTCCCTAGCGGACAAATAAACCAACATTTCTTGGTACTAGATTTTATTTTCGCATTCTTCTAAAATCTTTCTCACCAGTTCACTTGTCCCTAGCGGACAAATAAACCAACATTTCTTGGTACTAGATTTTATTTTCGCATTCTTCTAAAATCTTTCTCACCGGTTCACTTGTCCCTAGCGGACAAAATAAACCAACATTTCTTGGTACTAGATTTATTTTCGCATTCTTCTAAAATCTTTCTCACCGGTTCACTTGTCCCTAGCGGACAAAATAACCAACATTTCTTGGTACTAGATTTTATTTCGCATTCTTCTAAAATCTTTCTCACCAGTTCACTTGTCCCTAGCGGACAAATAAACCAACATTTTGGTACTAGATTTTTATTTCGCATTCTTCTAAAATCTTTCTCACCGGTTCACTTGTCCCTAGCGGACAAATAAACCACATTTCTTGGTACTAGATTTTATTTTCGCATTCTTCTAAAATCTTTCTCACCGGTTCACTTGTCCCTAGCCAACAATGGGCCAACATTTTTAGGTAGTAGATTTTATTTTCGCATTCTTCTAAAATCTTTCTCACCAGCTCACTTGTCCCTAGCCAACAATGAGCCAACATTTTTAGGTACCAGATTTATTTTCGCATTCTTCTAAAATCTTTCTCACCGGTTCACTTGTCCCTAGCCAACAATGAGCCAACATTTTTAGGTAGTAGATTTTATTTTCGCATTCTTCTAAAATCCTTCTCACCGGTTCACTTGTCCCTAGCGGACAATAAACCAACATTTCTTGGTACTAGACTTTATTTTCGCATTCTTCTAAAATCCTTCTCACCGGTTCACTTGTCCCTAGCGGACAATAAACCAACATTTTTAGGTAGTAGATTTTTTTCGCATTCTTCTAAAATCTTTCTCACCAGCTCACTAAACCTTATTTATTAACGAGGTCTCTATGAAAATGTGAGTTCGATTTGCCTCAAAACAATCCATGTTATTTGTGTGTTTAAAATCCTGCAATGTGTCTTATATATCACTACTTACATAATATATGGTGTGATTTATTTGCGTACTAGTTTTATCAAAACGGGTTTAATAAAAAAATTACTTGGTGTTTTTTTATCTCTAATATTATTATTTTATTCTTTAACGTATGAAAATCAATCCTATGAATGATTTTTATATAGAAACCAATTAAAATATGATTAAATTAAGTGTAATCATTTTATATGCGTTCTTATTTAATTTCGTTAGTATTTCTAATTCAATATATTTTATTATATTAAATCTTAAATACTTACGCCCGTACTTGCTAGTAGTTATACTTTTAATGGAAAATGGCCGCATCCCGAAAGATCTTTTGTACAGCGAATTAGTAAAAGGCTCCCGATCGGTTGGTAGGCCACGCCCACGATTTAAAGATGTCTGCAGGAGAGTCATGAGGACATGCCGTATTGACACAAACACGTGGGAGGTAGATGCAAAGAATAGAGCGGCCTGGCGCTTTAATGTTAAGCAAAGCACGGAGAGGGGTGAGGTGGAGAAGAGAGTAACCTCGACAGCAAAGAGAGCCAGAAAGAGGGAGAAAAGACAGCAGCCCCAGAAAGCATCACAGTTTGTGTGCATTCAGTGCACCAAAGACTGTCACTCAAGAATTGGTCTGCAGAATCACTTACGGATATGCAGATATTTTTTTTTTTTACACTTAGTGGACGGAAAGGGGTCAACAAATACTTTTAAGATCTCTGTAATAATTCTTTCAGAGTGAAAGAAGAGTTTTTAATTGTGAAAAGGTTGAGTGTTTCATTTCATCAAATCCTGAAGAATTTTATGCCTGGAGGATAAACGATTTGCCAAATAGATCGGATTAGATTATCGATAATGCGGGAAAAATATCCTGATTAAATATACCAATTAGGACCAGGAAAGCATTTGGTTCTTTCCCATCTTTAAATGCAACACGACTTTCTTTCCAACCTGATAAGAATAGTTTGGTTTGAGAGAGAGAGAGAGAAGAGAGAGAGAGAGAGAGAGATATATATATATATATATATATATATATTTATTTGGGGAGAATATGTGCTTAATTGAAGTCGTACCTAATTTGAAAATTAATTATTATGAATTAGGCGGGCATACCTATTCAAATGTAAGGCTAACAAATCGAGTCAATCTCTGTATGTACATTTTGGCCTTAGGTCTAATAGGCCGAAATGTACATACAGAGATTGATTTTTCTCGATTTGTTTAGCCTTACATTTGAATAGGTATGCCCGCCTAATTCATTAATTATTAATTAATTAATTTTCAAAATTAGGTACGACTTCAATTAAGCACATATTCTCCCCAAAATTGTCGGCTAAATAAAGCCATATCAAAACACATTGTTTGTTTGTTTACTTCTCATATATATTATATATATATTATATATATAAATATATATATTATGCCTACCGACTAAGAGTTACGCTCATCGGTTCCCGCTAGATTACTGAGGTTAAGCAGTGATGAGCCTGTTCAATTAGGACTTGGAAAACATTTGCTTCTTTTCCGTCTTTGAATGCGACACGACTTTCTTTCCAGCCTAACAAAAATATGTCTTCCTAATAAAAAGAGAGGCAACCCTCGTGTCATAGTGATTGACGTGTTGGGTTGCGACATCATAGTAAGCGAGTTTGAACTCCAGTCGCGCTATTACGTTCACTGTGAAAGGCATGAACCCTATTTCCCACTCCAGTCCAACCTCTTGTAGCGATTGTCTGCCCCTGCTGGGGATGGACTTGTGTCCAAAAGGGTTATCTGCCCTTACCGTGAGTGTTTCGCCAATAGGTGACACGACTAGCTGGGTATTTAAAGAGCAGCTCGGGAATTTATCTTTCTCTTTTTCTCGGTACAGCATCCACAAAAGATGGACTAGACGCCTGGTGTCTCTGTCCATTAAGTGAGGGACTTTGCCCCCCTCCAACTATCAGTAAGTGACTCTTATATTCTTTATGAACTCTTTCATACTTTCAAAGGACTTTCATCCTATCTGTTTGTATCTTGTCATGTATGTCATGTCCATTAGGTGGGGTGCTTTGCCCCTCAACTATCAGTAAGTGACTCTCATATTTTTTATGAACTCTTTCGTACTTCCAAAGGACTTTCGTATTATCTGTCCGTATATTGTTATGCATGTCATTCTCCACGTGCTCAAACAATAAAGTCTGTATTTGTTGTTATATGCACCTCTTTATTCGGATTCACTTATGTATATATTCACCTACGCTGGAGGGTTAATCTGTACCTTCTAACGTATTATAAGAACCACACATTTTATTCTTACACCCTCCTCATCGTGGCAGGGTAGTGACATGTGGTGGGGTCAGAGCATTTGACACTGTATCTTAATGTTTTCTCAGATGACTCCAATTTTTTCTTTTTCTTCTTTCTTCTTTCTTTCTTTCTTTCTTTCTTTCTTTTGCACTCCATTCTTTCTTTCTTTCTTTCTTTCTTTCTTTCTTTGCACTCCATTCTTTGCTTTTTCTTTCTTTTTTTTTTTGTGGTTTTGCACTCCATTCTCCTTTCTTTCTTTCTTTTTCTTCTTTCTTTGGCACCCATTCATTCTTCTTTCTTCCTTTCCTTGCTTTGCAAATCCCATTCCTTCTTCTTTCTTTCTTTTCTTTTCTTCTTTCCTCCTTTTTTTGCAAA
>CM042162.1:62028433-62043433 GCA_023376005.1 Doryteuthis pealeii
TCCTTACTCTCTTTAACCTCTCTCTCTTTTTACTCTCTTCTTACTCTCTTATCATCTCTTCTTCTCTCTTTTCTCCTCTCTCTACTCTCTTTTCTTTAACCCTTTTCTCTGTCTTTCTCTCTGTCTTTTACTCTATCATTTTACCCCTCTCTTGTTTACTCTCTTGATTCTTTCTCCTTAATCTCTCCCCTCTCTCTTCTCTTGCTATCACTTTCTTTCTTTAACGTCGCTTTACTCTGTACTTCAGATACATCCTCTCTCTATTCTCCCTTACCTCTCGTCTCCCCCTTAATCTCTGCTTATTCTTTTCTCTCACCTCTCTCTTACTTATCTTACTCCCTTCCTTAACTCTCTTACTCTTACTTCTCTTTTACTTCACTTACTTCCTCTCTTTCTTTATCTCACTTACTTTCCTCTCTTTTTACTCTCACTTACTCCTTCTCGTTTACTCTCACTTACTCCCTCTTTCATATTCTATCTTACTCTCTCTTCCTACCCTCTCTTATTCTTTCTCTCTCCTTTCTCTTGCTATGTTACTCTATTTCTTAAACTGTCGTTCCTCCTCTCTACCTCTCTATTTTACCCCCTCTCACAATATCTCTGTCTTACTCTCATTTACTCTCCCTTTTCTCTCTTACTCTCTCCCTCTTCCTTCTCTCTCTCTTCTCTCTCTCTCTCTCTCTCTGTCTCTCTCTCAGTGGGAAGTGAACCTAGGACTGAAGAGATGCGGCACCCCTAGAATCCAGACATGATGGAACATTCTCAAGTTTCAAATTCTCAATTTCATTCTCAAACAACCATTCTTGGCTTTTTTTCCTTAACACTTTCCACACTGAACTTATCGTACATACTCACACACGCATATTATATATATATATATATATATATATATATATATATATAGAGAGAGAGAGAGAGAGAGAGAGAGATCGAAATAGATATATATATCTTTTTGTGTACATGGCGTGTGTATGCATGCATATATGTATGTGCGTATGCATGTAACATAAATGGTGTAATATTTAAGATTTACAACTACCATTTTCCCATAGGTAGAGGAGAAACAGATAGATTCATCTTTTTCCAAAGGCATTGAAGCGAAGTCAAACGCAAATTGCCTCGTCCAGGATTTGGATTCGATCGCTGGTTTCATTTCCTACACCGATAACCGTTACGCTAAACTCACTTCCCTATATGTGTGTCTGTATGTTTAAATGCGTGTGGAGAAGCAGCCCCTATGGCTTAGTGGTGAATGTGCTGAACAGCGACATCGTAGTCATCAATTTTAGATTTCAGTCGCTGCATTATTCACATTCGGACAAATAACTTTGGGAAACCTCGCATACCCCAACCATTGGTTTAAATAGTATCACTACTATTCTTCTACGAGGATGGTTTAGCATTCAATAATCCACGGAGGCTAATATGCCATTACACAAAGAAATCTCAGACATGATGGAACACTCTCAAAGTTTAACCAACAACCATTCTCGGCTTTTTTTTCCTTAACACTTTCCTCACTGAACTTATTGTGGGTGGCGACCCGTAATGACTGAAAACCACATTTAAAAACAACGCTACTACATATCAGTTAACACTAGTATAAATTGGATGCTTAAAAGTTGAATTTTTTAAACATATCCAGGGAGAGAGAGAGAGAGAGAGAGAGAGAGGAGAGAGGGAGAGAGAGACAGACAGACAGACAGAAGACAGACAGACAGACTTGGAAAAAGCCTAAACATGCGATACCTTCATGATATGACACCGGCTAGAAAATTTGGGATTTATTCTAACATGTTTGCAGAAAAATAACTGAATTACGGCGAACATTTAAATACGAAACAAAAAAGTATTGTTAATAAAAAGCTAACTTCTTATTTTGTTCCAAAATTTGCAGCCGAAATTCAACCATGTGCTATGTGAAAAGAATCGCCAATTTTGGCGTTTTATAATAAATTAAACATATCCAGGAGGTAGTGTGTGTGTGTGTGTGTGTGTGTGTGAGAGAGAGAGAGAGAGAGAGAGAGAGAGAGAGAGAGAGAGAGAGAAGAGAGAGAGAGAGAGAGAGAGAGAGAGAGCCTTTGGAAAGGCTAAACAAGCGATACCTTCATTACAATATACACATCTCCCGATGATAGTGCACGATGGATTCAAAAGTACTTGAGAATATATTTATTAGGATAAATTTATTAGCCAATTTCCGTTTATACTATGTCTGAATGAAGAAATGCAGCCCATTTACACAACACACACACACAACACACACACATATATATATATATATATATGGACAATTCCATGTCAAATCATCCAGAAAAAAGTAACATTGTCACCCCCCCTTCAATTTTTGTACACGTGCGGACAAGTATTAAAGTTAGACATTCCACAAAATTTGAGCTCCCAATTCCAAAAATTGGCGGAATTATGTCGATTTTTAGCTCTCAAAATTTGTTGGGGTTCATGAAAAATGGCGATTTTTTGTAATTTTTTTGTCTGTAAAATGAGTTCTAGTGCTCCCCTACACCTAAAATTTGGTTTATTAATCGTCAGCACAAAAAAAAAAAAAAACATTGGAAAGAAATTAAGGCGCTTTGTTCTGATGATAGGTGGCTAATATGCTTCTTGAAACTAATGGTAACAAAAGCCCGTTTGTATAGTATCTCATAACAAAATAGATATAGCTCTTAAACCTGTAACCCAACACTTTATATTCCTTTTACCAATACAAAATACCTATATATATATATATATATATATATTTATATATATATATATATATTATGAACATTTTGAAAAAAACATGATGTTTGTTATGAAATTGCTGACAGAATTGTTTCGACCAAATCGCATAAAAACATCATATGTTTTTTCAAAATGTTAAATTTCATACTGTCGGATTTATTTCCATCTATTTTTCATATATATATATATATATATATATATATATATATATAGGTATAGCAGAAACTAAATGGATTCTAATTACAAACTCACGTGAGGGGACTGAACGCCGAAATCGGAATACTCCGTTATATAATTTTTTTACAGACTGTCAATAACAACAGTGACAAAAGATCCGTTGAACAGGAACAACAGTCATTTGATAAAGGGTATCGAACGAACCGAACATTTATGATAAAATAATAATAAAAGAATAAGCGAATCCAATACTCCATAACATCGAGTTCATTCATTTATTTTAGATGCTTCGTAATAACGCCCAATTAAAAAAAAAACATAAATATATATAATAAAGTAATCCGCAGACACGTGTTTCAAGGTATCACCTCTCATCAGTGTGGTTATACCGTTTAACAGCTGCCTCTGGCCGGGTTCGAGACCCGAATGAACTTTCGTTCGCCAAACCTCTTACCCGTGCGGCCACAAGCAGCTGTCAAACATAGGAGACTATTTAATCGCTACATTTCTAAGCGGAAATGAAATTCACTAGAAGCCTCAAACTTTGTTTATGTAACAGAGCGAGGTTTAGCTGTACGCCGAATACGGTGAATTTTGCAATTAAATCCCTTTCTAATTAAAGTGCTCAACCAAATTTGGGAGCATATAAACAACATTTAGCGTTAAATAACCCACACGTCTTGATATGCTATTAAAAACCAACCAGCCTGGATAACTTTAATGTCTTTTTAACCTCAATTGCTGTTAAACTTCTCTAGTTAGTCCACAGCTCTATTGTATTTTCCCGCTTGCCGTACAAATCACCGGCTCACCACAAACAGTAATATTTAGCAAGATCCAACTGTTTCTTAAATTTCGCAATTATTAGTCAAACTCTCAGATGCTGATAATAGGATTTGATTGCCTAGACCGACACCCACGGATCTGCTGCTGGCATTGTGTTACGTCACATTTATCCAATTAGATAGAGTGGCTGTAAATTCGGATATATTAGACCTTTTTTTTTTCAGAAAATTCTATAAAAAGCAAAGTCCCAGTTTTCTCCCCCCCCCGGGCTGCTGGCACCTGGGAGGTCAGGGATAAAATCTCGACGGTGACATCTGGACGATTGTTATGACTACACCAATTCTATTGTTCTAAACGAGGCGACACTTTTAGCGTCTGAATACACTAGCGGACAAATAAACCAACATTTCTTGGTACTAGATTTTATTTTCGCATTCTTCTAAAATCTTTCTCACCGGTTCACTTGTCCCTAGCGGACAAATAAACCAACATTTCTTGGTACTAGATTTTATTTTCGCATTCTTCTAAAATCTTTCTCACCGGTTCACTTGTCCCTAGCGGACAAATAAACCAACATTTCTTGGTACTAGATTTTATTTTCGCATTCTTCTAAAATCTTTCTCACCAGTTCACTTGTCCCTAGCGGACAAATAAACCAACATTTCTTGGTACTAGATTTTATTTTCGCATTCTTCTAAAATCTTTCTCACCGGTTCACTTGTCCCTAGCGGACAAATAAACCAACATTTCTTGGTACTAGATTTTATTTTCGCATTCTTCTAAAATCTTTCTCACCGGTTCACTTGTCCCTAGCGGACAAATAAACCAACATTTCGTACTAGATTTTTATTTTCGCATTCTTCTAAAATCTTTCTCACCAGTTCACTTGTCCCTAGCGGACAAATAAACCAACATTTCTTGGTACTAGATTTTATTTTCGCATTCTTCTAAAATCTTTCTCACGGTTCACTTGTCCCTAGCGGACAAATAAACCAACATTTCTTGGGTACTAGATTTTATTTTCGCATTCTTCTAAAATCTTTCTCACCGGTTCACTTGTCCCTAGCCACAATGGGCCAACATTTTTAGGTAGTAGATTTTATTTTCGCATTCTTCTAAAATCTTTCTCACCAGCTCACTTGTCCCTAGCCAACAATGAGCCAACATTTTTAGGTACCAGATTTATTTTCGCATTCTTCTAAAATCTTTCTCACCGGTTCACTTGTCCCTAGCCAACAATGAGCCAACATTTTTAGGTAGTAGATTTTATTTTTCGCATTCTTCTAAAATCCTTCTCACCGGTTCACTTGTCCCTAGCGGACAATAAACCAACATTTCTTGGTACTAGACTTTATTTTCGCATTCTTCTAAAATCCTTCTCACCGGTTCACTTGTCCCTAGCGGACAATAAACCAACATTTTTAGGTAGTAGATTTTATTTTCGCATTCTTCTAAAATCTTTCTCACCAGCTCACTAAACCTTATTTATTAACGAGGTCTCTATGAAAATGTGAGTTCGATTTGCCTCAAAACAATCCATGTTATTTGTATGTTTAAAATCCTGCAATGTGTCTTATATATCACTACTTACATAATATATGGTGTGATTATTTGCGTACTAGTTTTAACAAAACGGGTTTAATAAAAAAATTACTTGGTGTTTTTTTTATCTCTAATATTATTATTTTATTCTCCAACGTATTAAAATCAATCCTATGAATGATTTTATATTGAAACCAATTAAAATATAATTAAATTAAGTGTAATCATTTTATATGCGTTCTTATTTAATTTCGTTAGTATTTCTAATTCAATATATCTTATTATATTAAATCTTAAATACTTACGCCCGTACTTGCTAGTAGTTATACTTTTAATGGAAAATGGCCGCACCCCAAAAGATCTTTTGTACAGTGAATTAGTAAAAGGCACCCGATCGGTTGGTAGACCACGCCTACGATTTAAAGATGTCTGCAGGAGAGTCATGAGGACATGCCGTATTGACACAAATACGTGGGAGGTAGATGCAAAGAATAGAGCGGCCTGGCGCTTTAATGTTAAGCAAAGCACGAAGAGGGGTGAGGTGGAGAGGAGTGTAGCCACGACAGCAAAGAGAGCCAGAAAGAAGGAGAAAAGCCAGCAGCTCCAGAAAGCATAACAGTTTGTGTGCATTCAGTGCACCAAAGACTGTCACTCAAGAATTGGTCTGCAGAATCACTTACGGAGATGCAGATATTTTTTTTTACACTTAGTGGTCGGTAAGGGGCCAACAACTACTTTTAAGATCTCTGTAATAATTCTTTCAGAGTGAAAGAAGAGTTTTTAATTGTGAAAAGGTTGAGTGTTTCATTTCATCAAACCCTGAAGAATTTTATGCCTGGAGGATAAACGATTTGCCAAATAGATCGGATTAGATTATCGATAATGCGGGAAAATATCCTGATTAAATATACCAATTAGGACCAGGAAAGCATTTGGTTCTTTCCCATCTTTAAATGCAATACGACTTTCTTTCCAACCTGATAAGAATAGTTTGGTTTGAGAGAGAGAGAGAAGAGAGAGAGAGAGAGAGAGAGAAGAGAGAGAGAGAGAGAGAGAAAATATATATATATATATTTTTTGGTGGGGGGAGAATATGTGCTTAATTGAAGTCGTACCTAATTTTGAAAATAATTAATTAATAATTAATGAATTAGGCGGGCATACCTATTCAAATGTAAGGCTAAACAAATCGAGAAAAACCAATCTCTGTATGTACATTTCGGCGTATTAGACCTAACAGGCCGAAATGTACATACAGAGATTGATTTTTCTCGATTTGTTTAGCCTTACATTTGAATAGGTATGCCCGCCTAATTCATTAATTATTAATTAATTAATTTTCAAAATTAGGTACGAATCAATTAAGCACATATTATCCCAAAATTGTCGGCTAAATAAGCCGTATCAAAACACATTGTTTGTTTGTTTACTTCTCATATATATATATATATATATATATATATATATATATATATATATAAATGCTCTCCGACTGTGAGTTACGGCTCACCGGTTCCCGCTAGATTACCGAGGTTAAGCAGTGATGAACCTGTTCAATTAGGACTAGGAAAACCTTTACTTCTTTTCCTGCTTTGAATGCGACACGACTTTCTTTCCAGCCTAACAAAAATATGTCTTCCTAATAAAAAGAGAGGCAACCCTCGTGTCATAGTGATTGACGTGTTGGGTTGCGACATCATAGTAAGCGAGTTTGAACTCCAGCCGCGCTATTATGTTCACTGGGAAAGGTATGAACCCTGTTTCCCACTCCAACCTCTTGTAGCGATTGTCTGCCCCTGCTGGGGATGGACTTGTGTCCAAAAGGGTTATCTGTCCTTACCGTGAGTGTTTCGCCAATAGGTGACACGACTAGCTGTGTATTTAAAGAGCAGCTCGAGAATTTCTCTTTCTCTTTCTCTCGGTACAGCATCCACAAAAGATGGACTAGACGCCTGGTGTCTCTGTCCATTAAGTGAGGGACTTTGCCCCCCTCCAACTATCAGTAAGTAACTCTCATATTCTTTATGAACTCTTTCATACTTCCAAAGGACTTTCGTCCTATCTGTTTGTATCTTTCATGTATGTCATGTCCATTAAGTGGGGTGCTTTGCCCCTCAACTATCAGTAAGTGACTCTTATATTCTTTATGAACTATTTCGTACATCCAAAGTACTTTCGTCTTATCTATCCGTATATTGTTATGCATGTCATTCTCCACGTGCTCAAACAATAAAGTCTGTATTTGTTGTTATATGCACCTCTTTATTCGGATTCACTTATGTATATATTCACCTACGCTGGAGGGTTAATCTGTACCTTCTAACGTATTATAAGAACCACACATTTTATTCTTATACCCTCCTCATCGTGGCAGGGTAGTGACAATGTGGTGGGATCAGAGCATTTGACACTGTATCCTTATGTTTTCTCAGATGACTCCATTCTTTCTTTTTCTTCTTCCTTTCTTTCTTCTTTCTTTCTTTGCACTCCATTCTCTTTCTTTCTTTCTTTCTTTCTTTCTTCTTTTTTTGCACTCCATTCTCCTTTCTTTCTTTCTTTCTTTGCACTCCATTCATTCTTTCTTCCTTTCTTTCTTTGCAATCCATTCTTTCTTTCTTTTTTCTTTCCTTTCTTTTCTTTCTTCTTTCTTCTTTGCCCATTCTCCTTTCTTTCTTTCTTTGCACTCCATTCTTTCTTTCTTTCTTTCTTTCTTTCTTTCTTTGCACTCCATTCTTTCTCTGCAAAACTTTGTGGAAATTACCGCCTCAAGGATTTGTTTGCCGGCAAAAGATGCGATTAAAAAACCGCAAGTCTGAATGAAAAGATCAGTGAAATTATATTAAAATAAGCGGAAGACTGTTGAAAATGAAGTCAAGGCCACAGTATCAACGGGGAAAACTAGACTGTGGTAATAATAAGTTATTCTGCATTTGTACCAAAACTGTATTTATATTTTCTTACTATATCTAATGTCAGCGTATGAAAATACAGTTATCATCAAAAGAAAAGCTGAATGCTTTCGGGATATATACGAGGGTGGTCACAAAGGTAAGGTTTACAAAATAGGAACTAATACAGAATAGAGTGCAAAGGAGATGATATCATTAGATTACGTATAAAAAGCATTACATTTCACGGAAATATCCGAAACCTTGAGTCGCAAAAAACCAAAGAACAAAAAACAATCAAACAAAAACAAAAAAAAGCAAACAAATAAACAAACAAAAACGAAAGGTAATTAAAAAAAAAAAAAAAGAGAGAGAGAGAGAAAGCCAAAATATTTTTTCTTGAATATATAATTTTTTCAACAAAAACATTTCCTTTTTTTAAATTGAAAAAAGTATAATCAATCAATGTTTCTTTATGTTTTTAATGAATGTTTTTTTTGAACTTTTTAAATTTTTGTAGTTTTTTAAATAACTTTTCGGCTGAACCATAACCTCACGAAAATCCAGAAAAAAACCCTGAAAAAAAAACCCCTGAACCCCCCCCCCAAAAAAAAAAAAACAAACAAAAAACAATAAAAGGTAAATGCTATTTTTTTTGCTATGAAAATTTATAGATCGCTTTGGCTGTTCTCTATTTAAAATTTTGTTTTAGCGTCTCAAAGCTTTCGGACATTTCCGTGAATGTACTGAAATCCAATGCTTTTTGTACGTAATTTAATGCTTTTATCACTTGCGTCCTATACTACATTAGTACCCTTTTTTCAGTGGTGAAGGCCCCAATATTTTAGTAATTGAACCGACTTATTTGAAATGTCGATCTAGACGGAATCACAGCCCGACGTCTAAAAATCTTCCTTTTTCTTTTTGTCTTTTTTGTCTTGTTTTTAAATTAAAAAAAAAAAACAAACAATTTACACATCGGATGATTCGTGAACAGTCGAAAAAAACCTCACGTGATTTTAAAACCAGCGCGTTCATTGGCCAGCAGAAAGCAAACATCGTAAAGACGGTTATTATGACGTGTCACTTTTTAAACATACTTTAAAAAGTTGGCCAAGCAGAAAAGGAAAAATGATAAAACTGGTTATGACGTAGCAGTTAAAATGGCACGTTCATCACAAAACGAGAATCAGATACGAGTGTTGTCGAGGCAAAGAAGCCTCTCTCTCTCTCTCTCTCTCTTCTTCTCTCTCTCTCTCTCTCTCTCTCTCAATAGCTGAGGGAAAGGGGGAAACCAAAATGACCCACAATTTTTGTTTTGTTTACATGTGTTTTTCAGTTTCTTGGGGTTTTAATTTTCAGTTTTTCCCAGCCCCTCCATCGCCAATCATCAATATTGGGACATTTTTTAAGTAGGATAGATGCATAGAGCGAATGAGGTATTTTGGTGGAAGGGAGCTGCGCAAGGAGAGAATGCAAGAATTTTATTTTTTTTTTGAATGAATCGGTCGGTGAGTGAGCCTAGCTAGATAGATCCGTGTAGTGATATGACCAGTTTTATCACCCTCCTCCAAAACCAAATTTCCGGCTACATGCGCTGTACCTCATTTCCAAATGAATAAAAAGTTTGTTTGGAGTGAGTGCACGAATGTGCTCACTTCAAATAGACTGTCCCTGTCTCTCTGTCTCTGTGTCTCTGTTTCTCTCTCTCAATCAGTATGCATTCTTGTTATAAGTAATGTCGGTACCACTGCAGAATAGCGCGCAAAAGATAAATGTATTAGAATCGCATTTTACGTATTAAAAAGCTTCAGACGACGGAAAGTCAAATTATTTATCAAAATATAATTTTTTGATGATGATGATGAAAGCAATTACCTTGTTCGTCTTTTATTAAAACCATAATTATAGGGCATGTGTTATTAGCACACTCTTATATGGAAAAGAAACCTGGACCCTGTACTCCCATCAAGAACGGCAGCTAAATAGCTTCTACATCCACTGCCTTAGACGTATACTGGGTATCGCCTGGAGTGATAGGATCACTAACACAGCAGTTCTAGAAAGAGCTCAACTTCCCAGCTTGTGTTCTCTTCTGAGACAGCTGTTGTATTATCCTCGGTCGGAAGACGAAGCTTCCGGCAAAAAGACAAAGAGAAATATAAAAATATATATTTAAAACAAAGGGGAAAACGGAAGCAAGGCTTTCCGGTCAAAGAAGCAGGGAGAAGATAAAGAAATATATAACAAATGTCCGTTATCAGATCAAAAGATAAAGATGCGTAGGAGTATCTATCAATATAAAGGCCTGAGGGTTCGAGCCGAGAGGTCAGTTGGACAGCAGACAGGCGACGGAGAACAAGGAGCGACCGTCGCCACGGTTCATTACAGCCAACGGGCTGTGAGGTTCGTCCATCCCTTTACCTCACCATCTCCAGTCATCCCAGCAGCAGTCGTAGTCATTATCAACGCTCGCCACCCACACCCAGTCGAGGAAGAGAAATAAAGTCAAAACTCCTACTATACCCATGTGTTGTGGCTTCTTAAGTCCGACTACTAACATACCCACAATATACCCACAACGCTACGTTACAGAGATACGATTTAGGATCCTGAATATGATGCCGCTATATAACATATTGGAAATTGATGCCAGTATATAACACAGCGTCATCTCCGATGGCTGGGCCATATCTACTGATGGATGATGGACGAATCACGAAGGGCATCCTCTATGCAGAGATTTCGTCTCGTAAGAGACGGATTGGTCTTCCCAGCTGCAATTTAAGTATGCCTGTAAGAATGATCTCAGGTGATTTTGGCATTATCCCTTCCAGCTTGGAAAATTTGACTCAGGACCGCCCTCGGTGACGGCAAGCTCTCGTAGCGAAATGTTCATGCCTGAAATTCCCCTGTCGCAACACCCTGAAGTCAAGAGGTCCAGAAGAAAGCGACGGCAACAAAGCACCGGTATATCAACATCTGCAGGGACTGCCTTCACATGTGACATCTTTTGAGAATTTTTTTAACTTGAAATATCCGTTGAAGGCATTGTAAGAGTTATTTTCGTATTTGCCTGGGGAGTTGTCTGCCCGTTTAGTGTCGCTGGTTCCCGCTAGGGGCCTGGTGTATTTAAGCGGCTGATTTGAACTTCTCTTCCTCTTTGCCTGCTGCTCGATATACGAGACACAATGAGGTAGTCTTATGACTACCCCTTTCTTGGTGGGGCTTTGGCCCCCCCTTACATTACTGTAAGTGATTTATACAGCATGGACTATTCTTAATCTCATGTCTGTAACTTCATATTTTATGTATGTTGATGTACACCTTTCTATCTTCTATTGTTCATGTACACTTCTATACTTTATGTATCTCGTCATATCCATGTGCTGTATACCTATTAAATGTTTTGCCCCTCAACCTTTGTCGGAGTTTGTTTGCGTTGCAACGAGTTATGACTTTGTCATAACCTTTGAATCTTACAGCATTTTAATATTATTTTTAATATTTTGTAAATAGCGTTCTTTTGGGGTGGAGATATGAACTTATTTTTTGGTAAAAGTTCTATCTTTCTCAGGTAACGCCCTTTAGAATTCTCAGATTCTCGGTGTAGATCTGCGATTGGCTGTGTGTTTATTTAGGGTTTTGAGTAACGAAGCTGAATCCCTTTTTCTAAAATCGAGGCACGAAAATCGCCAGACAGGATATTGATTTTGAAAGGACCGGTTGGATTTTTTTCCTGTCTCCGTTGACACTGTGTCAACGTAACATTTTTTGTACACTGGGAAAGACAAAGATTGTCAAAATAAGAGATATTTTGTCATAGTCTTTCCTAGAATTATTGTGGCATATATGGCGTTCCAAATATTGCACTTAACTCACAGAGTGAGTGAAATATTGAATTATTAATTATTTTGTGAATCGGTTTTGAAACCGCTAATTTTTTCTTCAGAGAAGAAAATAATTATTTGATTGTATTTCAGAGGATCGGATTCAGAAGCCGATCATAATTCATTTTTTGAAGAGAAATTATTGAATCTCTAAAAATTGTATTTTTAATTGAAAGAAGTAAGAAACTTCTTAATTTTCACGGCATTTTGGCCGTAATTCAACTTTTCATAAAAATAATAAAAAAGGGACATTTCAAAGCAACAGCAGGCCCCTTCAACAACAACAACAACATAGAATATCAACAGTTCAAGATAGCAGCCGATAACTTGTATTAGCGCGAAGCGACACCCTAAGAAAATATTTCGCAGATTGACAGACAAAATAAAGAAATTTTTTTATTTTAAATCTCTTTTGTTTTATTTGTATGTTGCAAGTAAGATTTTTTATTTATTTAAATTGCACGTAAAAAATTGTTCCTTTTTGGTATAATATTTTTCTTTTTTCGGCTTTGTGTCTTAAAGTTAGTAACAATAGCATAAATGACATATCATGCAAGCCACTAGTTTTATTTTGTTTATTAAATAAATCTTTCGAATTACTATATTGTCTCCTTTTGTGATTCTCTAAATTGTTTTACAAATTCTTTTAAAAATATTTTTGCTTGGGTAGGTAACCAGTCTAGGAAAAGTAACTCTGAATTCAAAATTCCTGTGGTCGGTCGTTGATTGGGTTTGTGGCAACCCTTCATACACCAATTATTTCCTATCAATTGTGCCAAAAAGTGTGGATGGTACAACACAAGCCTTCACCACTATAAACAAATCACTGTGTATGTTCATTGTATGAACACTCATACGTCGACCGACGGGAGGGTCCATCATATATATATATATATATATATATTATATATATATATATATATATATGCATTATTATATATTATTTGCATTATGATCATAACTACTGGTATTTACTATAGTGGTTTTATGACTTAAAAATAAATCTTTCCCATCTACGGACTTTAACGGACCACCCCTCTCCTATTAGTCCGTTGATGAGAGGTTTGTCTATTATGTTTTGTAATCATTCCCGTCTAAGTTTTTTTTAGAAGCTGTGTTGTATTTATATTGAATCGTCTACCAAATATCCATAAGTTGAAAAGAAAGTGCAAATTTTGTGTCAAGATGAACACGGAAAAAGTTACCCTATTCAATCATTTTTTCCCTACCACGACGTCTCAACTCGGCCAATTACAAATAATGAAAACATGGTTTCGGTGATAAAAAAAACAAGGTAAATCTAAAAAGAATCTCACAAACAACAACAACAAAAAAAGTTTTGTTAAATTAAGGAAGCCAATTTAAATTAAGGAAGCTCGTCCTATTCAGTTCATAAATATTTTAGCGTGCGTCTACGCCATTTGTAAAAAACACAATTCATCCGAATCTAATGGAAAATTCAGACGTTTATTATTGCTTTCTTTGTAATGAAGACAACGGAGTAAATATATTACCTACGCGGGAAGGTAAGAAATTTTGCCATACCATATCTTTATTGTCGTTAAGGTGCCCAGCACAGATATACTGGAACGAGCAAACATGAACAGCATGCCCGCCATCATCTGCGAGAGAAGCCTGCGTTGGGTTGGCCATGTCAGGAGGATGGACAAAGACCGCATCCCCAAAGAGCTATTGTATGGTGAATTACTTGAAGGCACCCGACCTGTAGGGAGACCACTCCTGCGCTTATAAATATGTTTGCAAGAGGGACATAAAGACATGTCACATTCAGCACCAATGCATGGGAGGCTTGTGCATAAGACCGTACGACCTGGCGCCTCCTCGTCAAACAAGAACGAAAAGGAGGGAAAAAGAGAGGAAAGCAGCCGCCACAGAAAAGAGGGACAACAGCAAGCATCACTGTTTATTTGCAGTCACTGCACCAGAGATTGCCATTCAAAAATTGGTCTGTTCAGCCACCTACGCAGCTGCAGATTAAAAAAGTGGACACTACGCCATCGTCTTTAGTAGACGGAAGGATGCAAACAACAACATAATTGATATGATAGTGTTTTGTACTTAGAGAAATATTAATACTAGCAAAAAAACAAAAAAAAACATCATTCGTATGGTGTAGAAATTAATTATTGAATGTTCTGTGCATGCGTTTTTAAAGTTGGCACTGTTGTAGTTATGCGAATCGAAGTTTGAGCCTCATCGCGCCATTTTGCTTGCTGTCTCATCATATCTATCAATTATTTCACCGGCATTAATTAGTTTTTTTGATAAATACCAATTTCTACGCGGGAGATTCAAAATTATCCGCACTTTTGCCATGCCATATCTTTATTATTGTCCTCCTGCGTTCTGTGGATGTGTGCTTATAGTTCGCACTGTTGTGGTTACGCGATCGAAGTTTGAGCCTGATCAGACCATTTTGCTTGCTGTTCTTTACAGTGTAAACATAGTCTCTCCAATAGCGGTATGCACAAAGGAAGGCACACGAATTCTCTGATCGGAAGGAGTGTCAGGTGCTGAAATTCACCGGAGGCTTTAGCATTATACGAGGACAGTGCACTGTCGTACAGAAGTGTGTATGAGTGGATAGCGTTTAAAAATTTAAAAGTGGCTGTACAAGCGAGTAATTCAAGGTACCACTGTACCTGTCCTAAAAAAAATGGCGTTACTTTTTGACACAACCTAGTATATATATATATATATATATATATATATATATATATATATCTTAGATAGGAAGGAAAAACTCAACACCGTAATTCCATAATAAATTTATTTCGACCAAAATTGGGGCCTATATAAATAAACTGATCTTCCATCTGATGAGACTGGATTTTGGGGAGCTATATTAAATCAACTTAGATTAATAATATTAATATTATTATGGAATTACGCTGTTGAGGTTTTCCTTCCTTTCTAAGATAAATATTGCTCTGTATATAATCTAAAAAGTTTAT
>CM042162.1:62048433-62050933 GCA_023376005.1 Doryteuthis pealeii
GATGCTAGCTGTGTTAGTTAGTCAATGCTTAAGATAAAGGTAGGAAAATACCGACATCTCTTGGATTTACTAGAATCCTTCTTGTATCCCGAAGCACTGGAAAGAGAGAGATCACTTGGTTACTTTAACCTTAATAAAGACATCTTATCGCCGCGCTGCTCGATGTCCAGTCGCATAATATTTGCGCAATGGGATATGACAGAATCCGTGACGTTCAAACGACGGCTTCTGATTAAACACGGAACAACACACCTCCTTTGCGAAATGCAATCAGCGGTTTCCTTGTTATGAGACAAGGCGTTGTGATCTTAGACCTGTGCGTTTTGCGAATCAGAGGCTTTTGTAATGTGATCGGGACGTAATGGGTGGGGGGGGTGGGGAGTCATACTTACCCACGTCGTTCGATTCATTTCTGCGAATAAAATGATTTTTGGCTTTGAACACAAAACGGAGCCATAAAAATGCACAGGGTGTACTGAAGGCCATCAATCTATCAATAAACAATCTAACTTTTAGCTCCATTTTCCGCGACAAACTTAACCAAGCACCCTTGTATATATATATATATATATATATATATATATATATATATATATATATATATATATATATATATATATATATATATATATATATATATATATAATATATATATATATATATCAATATAGGAGAATAAATAATCGCTACATATAATATATATAATATATATATATAAATAGATGTAGCGATTATTTATTCTCCTATATTTGACAGCTGCCTTTGGCCGTACGGGTTAAAGGTTTGGCGAACGAAAGTTCATTCGGGTCTCGAACCCGGCCAGAGGTAGCTGTTACGGTATAGCCACACTGATGAAAGGTGATACCTTGAAACACGTGTCTGTGTTATTACTTATTTATTATATATATACTCCCATTGACTAATGGTTGAGTTCTCTGAATAGGGACTTAATTGCAGATTCACCGTTACGGCGTATAGCTAACCCTCGCGTTTGTTTACATAAACGTTTGAGGACTCTAGTGAATTTCATTTCCGCTTAGAAATGTAGCGATTATTTATTCTCCTATATTTGACAGCTGCCTCTGGCCGTACGGGTTAAAGGTTTGGCGAACGAAAGTTCATTCGGGTCTCGAACCCGGCCAGATGTAGCTGTTACGGTATAGCCACACTGATGAAAGGTGATACCTTGAAACACGTGTCTGTGGATTACTTATTTATTATATATATATATATATATATATATATATCAATCATTATATAGAATAATTATATTAACCTGATGCTTCAAAGGAGTCTAATAATAGATGAGAAAAACTTTCTATCAGGGACCCCACTCTCAAAAAGTGTTTTAATACTTTTGAGAAAGGATCCCTTGGAAAGGTTTTTCATTTATCCCCCTCATTTCATTCATTTTTATTTCATCCATTCATTCATTTTAACATTAATTTTTAACTATATATATATATATATATATATATATATATGAGGTAAGATAAGGAATGAAAGAACAAAACTCAGACAAAAATGCGTAGTATATTTCGTTGGGGGTTTGACCTCAGCTCCTTCTGCATTATTGAAGCTGAGATCATTCCTCCAGCGAAATATACTACACATTTTGTCTGAGTTTTGTTCTTTCATTCCTTATTCTACCTCATTCTGTCAGATTCATTCCAATCCCTCTTCTTACTCTCTATATATATATATATATATATATATATATATATATGAAGATAGGAGGGTTGGAGTAAATTCGACAGAATGTGGTAAGGATAAAGGAAAAGTGACAAAAAGGAATAACTCAAAAAAAATAGGTGTGGAGAGATATATCAGTTGACTGAAGAAGTACCGTTTAAAGCGGAACGAAATATATCTCCCACACCTATTTGTTTTAAGTTATTCCTTTTTGTCCACCTTTCCTTTATCCTTACCACACACACACACACACACACACACACACACACACATATATATATATATATATATATAATACTATATATATTATATATAATATAGTAAAATATAAGTTATAAGTCGTTCGAGACAGCTATAAAAGTACGGTATCAGCTAATCAGCCGAGGAAGCTCTATACCCCTTCTTCTAACTAGCGCAAGACAGCAAGCAGAGATTTTCGAGCCATCTGTAAGGAGCATACCTGACTAGATACTTGTATTGCCGTCAGCTTCCTTACTTTATACCGCACAGATATCCTGTGCTATCTATCATAACGCTGTGTTGGACGGGTAAGCTGGATCAGGATATCGAACTAGGAAATCTATATGATGGTTTCATAGCCGAAGCTCAGATACCTGCTGGGCAGCTACCACGCACTCTATTAGCGAATAACTATAATTACTTACATACTCTAAATGTAATATTAATGACTGGCAACATTTTATGATATATATATAATATGTAGCCACTATGTACTATAACCGTCTATATTTCATACTAACAATATATAACATTACCGATATAAGTGTATATATTGAGACTATATGAT
>CM042162.1:62055933-62067900 GCA_023376005.1 Doryteuthis pealeii
AATATTATATATATAATATATATATATACTGTAAGAAATTATCAAATAATCTTCCTGTTAGGCTTTTTTCAAATCCTATTTCAAAAATTCAGTGTGTAAAAGCTAAAAGGCTGAATAATTTATATTCGTGATAAATATATTATATATTATATATATATATATATATATAATATATTTATTTATTTTACAATAGTTTTCATAGGCATCCCAAATAAATATAGCTCTTAAAACTGTCGATGAGCACTGTATTTTTCTTTGTTTCATCGCAAAAAAATTTTGTTTTACATTATACCTATATATATTATATATATAATATATATATAATATATATATATATATATAATAAATAAGAGATTCAGATGCTTGTCTGTACCGAAACTACGTCACTGCAATACGTTTTCAATTACCCTCACCCATTTGTTTAGCAATGGGTAATTGATTTATAGCCAAAATCCTTAATACATGGAATATTTACGTATTTATTTACGATGGCTTATGAAATTTGAGCTTATAGATTTGCCTCCAAAATGGCCATGTTAGTGATTTAAAATCATGCAATTTGGTTCTTATTTATTTACTTAAAAATAAATGTTTACATTAAATACATGGTATGGCTTAATTGGCAGACTGGTTTTACAAACCGGGTTTAATGATTAATGTTATTGATCTCATAATTTTTTTTATTCTCCAACTATATATAGAACCAATTAAATATTAAAATAAAGTATAATCTTTATTATGCGTTGTTATTTAATTTTGTTAGTTTTTCTAATTAGAAACCTCAGTGGGTTCATTTATGATCGATAAAGTTTTGAAATTAAAATCAATTCTTAATGCGATAATTACAATTTTTTTATAAACGTTTTCTATTTAACCCATAGATGGGACCCTTAACAGGTATAAACACTCGTGTCAGAGTGGGACCAGGGAGCAATTTGGTGACTGAGGGGTGCTCCACATTTCCCCAACCTCGCAAAATGAAACCCTCAACCATTAGATAGAGTTTAACGTTATTCCGCAGGACATGTAGAACCCGCATGCCACCGCCTTCTAGCACGCCATGATTGATTAAAAAGGGGTTTGGGGCTTGCCATTAGGGCAATAGGGTTGGAAATCATATAGGTTGCTAGGCTTGACGTGACCAGCGATTTGATCGGAGGGGGCCTCTCCGACCGCCCGTCTAGCCCAGTAGAGCAAAGTGGAGTATTGCATGTTATTAACTGCTTCATCCACCTGGGCTCTATCCTTAGCATCACGGGTCGCCCCCACCCACGGCCAAACAAGGTGACCCCAATTGGGGGAAGTCTTACAGACTTTTTAGTGTATATATAAGACAGTAGGTGCAGTCGGTACATTTACCGCCCCAGCCGACAGGGCGAAATGATTTTATGTAGAAACCAACTTAAATATTAAGTTCTATTTACAAGATAAAAACGACAATGAAAGGAGAACATTTTTATTTCCGAATACAAGTGTATCAATGGAAATGCCGAGTTTGAAGCTGTTATCACCAAGGTAGAAATGAAACCAATGAAATGAACGTTATTTCTCTTCAGAATTACAAGGTGATGTCAAAAACTACCAAAATCTCGATACTTTTATGACACTTTCTTGTATATTACAAAGCCATTCATCTATCTAATTAATATCAGATGGGACCGGTATAGTCGTTTAGAGCGTTCGGCTAGAAAGCCACTGAGGTTCCTCAGTTCGATACCGGTCCTCGCCACTACAGCGTGATGAGTAGCACAGGGGTCTGTGCGTAAGTCAGGACGCTGATGGTAGGTGTGGACGCTCCACCTCAGATGCCAAAACAATCTCCTGTGGTTAGCGCTATTGAAAAGGGATAAGATCTCTCGCGACTGGTATTACCGACTTTAGGCCGCCCCCGACACTTTATATACATTATCAAATTAATCTTGCAAAGTTTCATCTATCTGAAGTTTTCAATCTTTAATTTCAACACTTCAGAGTGAAGTAATAAGGCCGGTTTATCTCAACATCTGTTTACGAGACCATTAGCTGTCAATTCTTCAATCTCTCTNGATGTTAAACTGTACGACGATTGTTTCGACAAGTTTTTTTCGTCGATCTTTCTAAATTTCTGGCATGCTTTTTGGTGTCAGGGTGGAACTGGTGTAGCATTCCAAAAGGGTTCTATTACGAGCGCTTTTGGCAATTCGATTTGCCATCTTCAGGTAGGAAACTGATGATATGTTCCGTGTCTCATTTTTAAGGAAAACGAGCAGTAGCGTAGGAATTGGAAGTGGGCAGGTAGTAACAATTGTTAGGGGGAGGTTGTAGGAATTGGTAGTGTTTGAACGAACGATTGCAGCAAGAAGATTTTTTGTGGGAGGTGGCAGAGTTGTGAGAAGAGGAGGGAATTATTGGATATATATTCAATCTATATATATATAATTAATTCTACAAACCTCCCCTACCATGTTATTACCTCCCACTGTCTAATTCTTGCTACTACTCGTTCTCCTTAAAAAACGAGACATGAACCTAAGCCATCATGTCTACTGAATGATGGCAAAACTGTATTGCGAAAGCGCTCGTGTTTGAATATCACTTTGTGCACTGTTACAGCAGTTAACCGACAAAAGATGCGAATTAGAGTGGGAGGAGAGATACACACACACCACACACTACAACCACACATATATATATATATATAAATATATATATGAAGAAATATCAAATATCTCCGTGTTAGGGCTTTTTTTCAAATCGTATTTCAGAAATCAGATGTGTAAAAGCTAAAAGGCTGAAATAAATTTATATCTGATATATATATATATATATATATATATATATATATATATATATATATAATGGAGATTCGATGCTTGTATGTAACCGAAACTACGTCACTGCATACGTTTCAATACCCTCACCATTGTTTAGCAATGGGTATTTGATTTATAGCCAAAATCCTTAATACATGGAATATTACTTATTTATTTACGATGGCTATATGAAAATTTGAGTTAGATTTGCCTCCAAATGGCCCATGTTAGTGCATTTAAAATCATGCAATTTGTCTTATTTATTACTAAAAAATAAATGTTTACATAATACATGGTATGGTTAATTTGCAGACTGGTTTTAACAAACCGGGTTTAATGAATTAAATGTTATTGATCTCTAATATTTTTTTTATTCTCCAACGTATTATATAGAAACCAATTAAAATATTAAAATAAGTATAATCTTTTATTATGCGTTGTTATTTAATTTTGTTAGTTTTTCTAATTAGATATATTTCATTACATTAAAACTTAAATATCTGTGCCCGAGGGGTGCATATTCTTGCTAGTTTAATGATTTCATGTAGAAACCAATTAAAATATAAGTTCTATTTACCAAGATAAAAACAATTTGGAGCTGTATTCACCAAGATAAAAATGAACCATGAATGAAACGGTATTTTTTTTCAGAATACAAGGTGTGTCAAAAAGTACAAAAAATCTCGATACTTTTTAGACACATCTTGTATATATAAAGCCATTCATCTATCTATTAATATCAGTATGGGGCCGGTTTAGCTCAGTCGGTAGAGCGTTCGGCTAGAAACCACGAGGTTCCTAGTTCGATACCGGTCCTCGCCAACTCAGCGTATGAGTAGCACAGGGATCTGTGCGGTAAAGTAAGGAGCTGATGGTAGGTGTGGCGCGCCACCTCAGATGCCAAAACAATCTCCTTGGTCTAGCGCTATTGAAAAGGGGATAGATTCCCTCGCCGACTGGCTGATACCGACTTTAGGCCGCCCCGACCACTTTTTATATACAGCTATCAATTAATCTGCAAATTCATCTATCTGAAGTTTTCAATCTTTAATTTCAACACATCAGAGTGAAGTAATAAAGGCCGGTTTATCTAACATTTGTTACGAGACCATAGCTGTCATTCTTCACCATATTTGAGCTCCTCTGTATATGTATATATATATATATATATATAATATATTATATATGCCCGTGTGTGTGTGCGTACGCACTCAAACGTGTGTGCTACCGATGTATTCCTAGGTGTACAATCTTACGCATACATCTTATTATAATGGAGATTGTGGGTTTGTCTGTCTGTAACCGAAACTATATTACTATTCAATTCACAATTTCCTTTGTTATTTACATCACATTCTCCATGATTTTATTTTTTATTTAAACCTCAATTATTAGTAAAATTGTTTTACATCATTAAGACTGTTAGCAATATCTACATACTAATAACATGCAATTATATTTATATATTCAACGAAATAGCGGTTTACAGTGTGAATGGGAAGGCTAATTTGCATATTGATCTTAAAAAATTTGATTTTAATAAATATATTCTTAGTATTATTGATTTCTAATTGTTTGGTTTTATCTTAATAAATATGAGCAAAAATCTCGGGGATAAATCTTAACAGAAATCTATTAACATAAAGAAATAACTGTAATTTTATTCTTTTCTTCCTATTTTAACTAAATAGTTAAATTAGGGAAATTTACCACTGAAAGACGGGAGTAAGGGAAATGGTGGAACAGTTAGTTTCAAATTGTTCTATTTTCCGATTATACCCCCTCTGTTCCAAATATTTTTATCTGAATTCATATTCAGTTTCATTAGCCTTTCTAATTTAACATGATAGTTTATTATATTAAAACTTAAATACTTGCACCCGGAGGGTGCATATATTTGCTAGTATATATATATATATCTTATTATAATGGAGATTGTGTGTTTTTCTGTCTGTAACCGAAACTATATTACTACTCAAGTCACAATTCCCTTGATTATTTACGTCAAATTCTCCATGATTTCATTCTTTTAAACCTTCAGTTATTAATAAAAATTGTTTTACATTATTAATACTGTTGACCATATCTACGTACTAATAACATGCAATTGTATTTATATATACAACAAAATAGCGGTTTACAGTTTGAACGAGAAGGCTAATTTGCATATTGATATTTAACATTTTATTTTAATAAATATTTGCTTGGTATTATTGATTTCTAATTGTTTGGTTTTATCTTAAGAAATATAAACAAAAATCTCGTGGATAAATCTTAAAAGAAATTTATTTACAAGAAGAAATAACTGTAATATTATCCTTTACTTCCTATTTTAACTAAATAGTTAAATTAGGAAAATTTACCAATGAAAGAGGGGAGTAATGGAAAATGATGGAATAGTTAGTTTCAAAGTTGTTCTATCTTTCAATCATACCCCCTCTGTTACTAATCTTTTTATCTGCATTCTTATTCAGTTTTGTTAGCCTTTCTAATTTAATATGATATTTTATTATATCAAAACTTGAATACTTGCACCCGGAGGGTGCATATATTTGCTAGTATATATAATCACACTTACTTCCACTTTGACTGTTGCGTTTGTGCACTGAAGCAAGTTTTTAAAAAATGGCTATCAGTTTCCGTTGCGTGTTTGTTTTTTCTTTTGGCTGAATGGACAAAGAATTTTGGGGAGGAACTGAAGAGTAAAAGAGAAAAAGGGATTCTTCGAGTATTTGTCGAGTTTTTTTTTTGCGCGCGAGTATCGTCCATTGAGACGAAGGAAAAATTGAAACTATTTGTTGAAGGTATCAAACACACCCCATCTTTTTTTCTTCTTAAGGAACCAAATTCATTTCCAAGGTCTATCAGGGATTTGAAATAGGGAAAAAGTTCAAATGCAGGGATAAATTCACACACACACACACACACACACACACACACACACACACACACACACACATATATATATAATATTATATATAATAATTATATATATATGGGTTTTATGGATGTGAAAAAGACTTTTCTATTAGGGACCTCTCTAAAAGTATTTTTTCTTTTGGGAGAGGTCCTTCTTTTTCATTTATTCCATTCATTTCATTCATTTTATTCACCCATTCATTCATTTACCATTAATTTTTAACTATATATATATATATATATATATATATATATTATATATATATATATATATATATATAATCTCAAATACGATGAATATATTATATATTTTAAATCTGCTCTGCTAATTAATCATTAACAATTTTTGTATGCAAACACTTTTCATATTTTCTCCATTATATATATTATTATATATATACATATATATATATATATATATATATATTATATATATATTAAGAAATTGAAAAAACAAGTGTTCCAAAAATGAGGTGAATTTATTTATCGACGCTTAAACGTTTCGGTTTCTTTAATCCTTCATCAGGATGTATTATGGGGAGAAGAAATTGATGGATGTTTTATAGATGACAGAAGATAAAACATCTTTATAAATTTTTTTTTGTTGTGTAACTGTATTCGTTCAGCGTTATAGTTTTGAAAGACGAGTCGCAATCCGCACATGCTTTTCGAACTCGGGAACCTTCTTTTCGTAATCGGGAGCAATCACAGAACTTTGAACCTAACTCTTTATTCAGTCCACGGGGGTATCCTGTTCTCATTCCGCTAACCATAGCTGAGGTATAGGTTTTAAGCTGTATTAATTATTATTCTGTTACTGCTGCCTTTGACCCCGATTGAACCTGCAGTCTAGAGATAACTGTCACTTAGATTTATCTTGACCTAAATCCTTTATCTACTAGGCTATGTGTCCAATTGGAAATGTTGTACCGATAATAATGAAGATGGGGACAATAGTGCGAATAATCCAAATAATACTAATTATCAAGCCTCATCTAAAAAATTTAGAAAAAAATCGTCTCATAAAATGAAGACCAAGGGGTAAAGCGGCCAGTCGGATTAAAATTGGGTCGGATTAAAATTGGGTCGGATTAAAATTGGGTCGGGGAGAATATCTGGAAAGAATCAATACATATAATTGTAGTAATATTAGTAGTGGAAAACAGTTATGGGTTTACCATGATTTTGCTCTAAATGATCTCATCAGGACACTGCCTTATACTTGTATAAGTATAAAAGTATAAGGTAGGGCCCCGATGAGATCATTTATATCGAAACCATGGTAGACCCATAACTGTTTTCAACTATGACTATTACTAATATTATATATATATATCAAACATCTTGCTCTGATGAAGGCCGTTTATCTGTATACTTAAAAAATTCATATTTTTCTATCATTATTATTATTTTTATCTTATATTTAAAATAGTAATGAATAGAATACAATGTGTACAAGGACAAACACGTAATAGGTAATTAGAATTAGAAATAATGACCGGAGAGTATATCGGCAGATACGTTTTCATTGATACAATATTTCTTTGAAATGAAGGCAGATAGAAATAATCAACTTATATTTGCGACCAAATCATAAGTAATATCAATTAAAATATCTATCTATCTATCTATCTATCTATCTATCTATCTTAGTGTCCAAATAATATGTAATATCAACTAAAAGTATCTATCTATCTATCTATCTATCTTAGTAACCAAATAATAAGTAATACCAGCTAAAAGATCAACCAATCTATCAATCTATATTAGCGATCATAACATAAGTAATATCAACTAAAATATCTATCTATTTATCTATCTACCTATTTATTACGAGGTAAGTAGCAAGAAAAAAAGAAAGAAAGAAAGAAAGAAGAGAGAGTGAGAGAGGGGTGGTGAGAGAGACAGACTCATTTGCATACGGAATAGAATAAGTAATGGCGGAAAACTTATTGGCAAAAAAGTAGACATCTGTCATGTTACATATGCAAATGTCCGGTGTTTATTTTTTGCTATGATCTGTAAAATTGGAAGCCGAATGAAATCCGGAGACATGTGAATAGTGTCCTCCCTTGATATTTGCTTTTCTTCTTATTCTTTTAAAATATTTTTTATCCAGTCTCGACTCCTATTTGCCCCAAGAATATTGTTTTCCTATTTCTCTTTTTCGGCAATGTTGGGGTCTGCCGAAAGATATTAGACAAGGAGACGCCATGTTGGCTGAACGCAGACGACAATTTCGGAATAAAAAAACGTACACGAAGATTAATATAAAAGATATATTTATAGGGATGATGCATAGGCACGTGTACGAGAGATCTTATATTTGTAGATAGATACCTCTCCTTTCGTCTTCCTCCCCGTCTCTCTCTTTCTGTATATATATATATATATATAATATATATATATATATTATATATATATATATATATATGTGTGTGTGTGTGTGTGAAATAAAAGGAAATTAATCCGACAGTGTGAATTTGATATATTGAAAAAACAATTACTTATTTAATAGTTGGAGTATTATGAACAATTTTGATACTTTATATACACTTTTTATACAATTATACACTTTTTTAAACAATTTTACATCAGGCTCTTTTGAGTCTTATTATAAACTGTAATGCTTCTGATTTTTAAAAATTAAAAATAAAATTCATTTTATTTTTAAATAAAATTCATTTTATTTTTAATACAGATAACGCATTTTTTGAAAAATTCCAACTTCGACTAACAGCATTCTGTTTGTGCATTCTTCTAACGGTCATTTCATTCCGTTCTTGTTGAAGACCGATCTATTACATACGGTCGATACAGATATTCCGAGGGACCTCACAACAATGAGGGGGGGCGATGTGCAGTTAAAACCGTTGAGAGGAAGGCCCCGAAACGGTGCACATTCTCTCCTGATGATCCCAAGCATTTGTAAACATCATTTGTTTTTTCAATATATCGGATTCATTTCCATTTTTCTCTTCACATATATATATAGTATATACAGAAAAAAGAGAAGTGGGGAATATATATATATATATATATATATATATATATATATATATATAAGTATATGTATATATATATATATATATATATATATATATATATATATATATATAGCAATCGGTAATTTGCTTGAAGCATTGTTATGTATGTTATAATATAATTAATATTTGAAGCCAGTACAATGCGTATGAAAAAAAAACAAAAGATGTTATTTTTGTCTTATCGATTTCGAAGCATGAGCTTCATCATCAGAGTTTATTTTCAGAAATGACGTGCTTATGTTTTTATTTGTGTGGTTACAATTTCTCTTCTTATTTCCTTTTCCTCTCCTTTTTTTTTGTTTCTTTTTTTATCCCTGCACCTGCATATTGGCTAAACACAGACGACAATTTGGGAATAAAAAACGTATACGAAATAATGGTGATTCACTGCAAGCTGGAAAGAATTATATCACTTTATCGTATAATACAAACTAAGAAATGAAGTAAAGATTATTCTTACAGTCAATACAATTGAGAAAAAATAAGATAAAATATTTTCTTCGGAACATAATTTATATATTTTTTTTTCTTTTGATAACTCTATTTTACTTCATTTTATTTTATTTCTCATGTACCTAATTTAATTTCTATCTCGAGGCAACTTGAGGGGCCCCCAAACCAAAAGATGCCCCGGAGTCTCCTAGGTGTAAATCTGGTTCTGACCCTAACTGATTTAATATAAGAAACCAAATGAAGATATTTCTTTCTTTTCAGTTTGTTTCGGGAGATTTTATTCTCAAATCAATTTTTTAAACATTATTATTTATATCATTAATATGAAGAGGTACTGAAAAGTTCTTTGCCAAACCAAAAAAAGAATCACCATGTACATGGTGTAATGATTAGCAAGCTAGATTAGCAGGTAATCTAGTCTGGGATTATTCTATTGGGGGTATTGGGAGACAAAATAGAGTTGTCTCCCTTTTTACATTGAAGAGGGGGGATTTCCCACGTCACGTGTCGGTTTTGGTCACGTGATAAGGCGAACTCTAAAATTCGTTGGAAGCGACAGACGTGTGTCTTTTCGCTTCCTCAACAGCTACGCACATGGGTATCTGTTTTTGTTCCTAGACCTTCTGAAAAAATAGTAAGTGGTTTCCACCATTTTATTGCTTAACGTTTCTTCATATTCCTTGGAACACCTAGTGTCTGTTTCATGGTTTGGCACGTGAACTTCTTTTATGTTTTGTAATTAAATGGTAAAGAGTATTTATGATATTTTTTGCTGGTCCTCACACAATTTTTCAGGTTAAAAGGTAGGCATTTAAATTCAGATGAAAAAGACAACAACAATATAAAAAAAACAACAACATATATTCAGAAAGGTACAAATTGCAAACTTAATGGCGTTTGCTGCCAGACTTATCTGCTGAATTTCTTTGGAGTTTTGTGAGCGACCGGATTTAGACGTCCCACTGCTATCTGATCAACACTATAAGCAACTTAGTCTTTGAATTCAATTTAGACGCCAGTGTACGATATTGACTGCTCCGCCCCCTGGTGCCAGGGGCAGATAATTAATCCCTAATTTTTCCAATATATTTTAACTATAGCGCTATCAAAAACTCGCTACGGTGTGCCGTTTTTGCTTTATTACGTTAACACACACACCACACACACACACACATCACGTCGTTATAAGGTACATTGCTATTTATTATTTAATTCCATTCTGTTATTGTAATATTATTCTTTTATTATTGTCGAATCCGATACGCTGTCTACAGAGCAGATTTAATACGTATCGTATTTTATTTAGACATCCGATGACGTGTCTCCCAGATGTCTATCTCGTACCACACGAGATTCTCGCGATATTTGGTCAGCAACATCAGTACAGTCGAATGTAATCGATCAGCAATGAAAATTAAAACAATGAGACGAAATTACCAGATCGAAAATAAAAAAAATAAAATATAAAAAAAAACGAAGAAAAATAAAAAAGAAAAGAAAACAACAAAAATGTAAAAGTAAAAAAAAAAATGGGACAAATTTGTTTCAAATTTCTATCTCCAGGAAAATTTAAAACATGGAATAGATTTGTAACGGGGACATTTATCAAAGTAAACATGGGATAAAACTGGTTGGCATCTTGTGAAAGGGTGGGATTCAGGTTCGAATCCGGTTGAATATACGTCAAATAAATTTCGGCTATTTAGAAGTTTTTATATTCTGAATGCTTTCAATTTCAGTTTGTCTCTTTATGTAAACATTCTTTCTTTCTTTCTTTCTGTTTTCTTTCTTTCTTTCTTTCTTTCTTCTTTCTTTCTTCTCTTTCTTTTCTTTTTCTTTCTTTCTTTTTCTTTCTTTCTGCTTTCTTTCTTTATCTAGCTTTTGTCTCTTAATGTAAACAATTCTTTCTTTCTTTCTTTCTTTTTCCTTCTTTCTTTCTTTCTTTCTTTCTTTCTTTCTTTCTTTTTCTCTTTATCTAGCTTTTGTCTCTTTATGTAAACAATTCTTCCTTTCTTTCTTTTCTTTCTTTCTTTCTTTCCTTATCTAGCTTAATCTAAATCTAATAATTTCTATCATTTGTTGTATACTCTCTTTACTTCTATTATTCTTCTGTTCATCTTTTCTATCTTACGTTCTTCTTCTAGCGTCTGGACTTCGTCTTAGGGACTTCGTGTCTGGTCTTCCATTGGGGATTTCTCTTTATCAGAAGCCCTGTGTCATTGGTAGTTTTAGATAATAACAAAAGACTTCGATTTGCTTTAGATCATATTTTATTCTGAAATCCCCACCAGACTACCTGCGCAGATTGAGTCGGCCGTGCGCTTAACACGACTTACCAACTTCGTGGTTTGGCCGATACTGAACTAAACTCTCTTTCTAATCTAAACCGGAAGAGGGTCTTCTCCACCGATTCTCACGGTATCCCCCAGAAGGAGGATCAGACTGAGGTCAAGCTGAGTTACTCAATCCTTCAAGGCCGCCGGCTGCAACTTATAACAGCCATTTTGGTTTCTACACTACTGTAAATAAGTGTTAGGTTACTAAAAATTATGTAACACATTTAGTAAATATATATCTATTCCTTTCTATCCACCTATCTATCTTAAATTGTCAATATCTATCTATTCATTTCTATGTATGTATGTATGTATGTATGTATGTATCTCTCTCTCTCTCTCTCTATATATATATATATATATATTATATATATATATATATGTGTGTGTGTGTGTGTGGATGTGTGTGTGATCTCTTTT
>CM042162.1:62068000-62110500 GCA_023376005.1 Doryteuthis pealeii
AAAGGGAGAGGAATTTTTATCTTTCTTCTCTTTCTTCTCTCTCTCCCCCTCCCTCTCTTTTCTTATCTTTGGTTAATATCTGATAATTCGTGTGTTTTCTTTTTCTTTCTTTCTTTCTTTCTTTCTTTCTATCTCTTTATCTGTGTAGTTAATATCTATCTATCTATCTATCTGTGTATGTTTAATATCTATCTATTATCTATCTATCTATCTATCTATCCATCTATCTATTATCTTAGTTAATATCTATCTATCTATCTATCTATCTATCTATCTATCTGTCTGTCTGTCTGTCTGCTGTGTTTGTTAATATCTATATATCTATCTATATGTGTTTATTAATATGTATCTGCCTGTTCATATCTATCTATCTATCTATCTATCTATCTATCTATCTATCTATCTATCTATCTATGTTAATATCTGTTAATCTGTCTGTTCATATCTATGTATATGTCTATTATAAAATAAAAAAATATATATAAAAAACAAAAAATTCGCCTAGGCACCGCAAAGTTCCGGGTTCGGCACTGACTTTCACTAACACAGCGCATGAGTAGCACAACTTGAATCTGTGCAGTAAAGTGGGGAGTTGATGATAGGTGTGGCTCTCCACATTAGAAACAAAAACAATTTTCCTGGTCTAGCGCGAGTGATAAGGGGATAGACTCTCTCACTGTCCGGCTTGTTCCGACAATAGACCACTGCACAGACTTTAAAAGAGTTTAAAAACTATCTATCTATCTATGTTAATATCTATCTATCTATCTATCTATCTATCTATCTGTGTTAGTTAATATCTATCTATCTATCAATCTATCTATATATCTATCTATCTATCTATCTGTCTGTGTTTGTTAATATATCTATCTCTCTATCTCTCTATGTTTGTTAATATGTATATGTCTGTTCACATCTATCTATCTATCTATCTATCTATCTATCTATCTGTATCGGAGTGGTAGTACCTGTTAGGATTCCATCTATGGGTTAAGTAGAAAGATTTCACTGTCCAGCTTGTTCCGACAATAGACCACTGCACAGACTTTAAAAGAGTTTTAAAATCTAATCTATCTATCTATCTATCTAATCTATCTATCTACTCTATCTATCTATCTATCTATCTGTGTTATTAATATCTATCTATCTATCTTTTAGTACCTGTTAGGATTCTATCTTCTAATCTATCTATCTATCTATCTATCTATCTAATCTATCTATCTGTGTTTGTTAATATCTATCTATCTATCTATCTATCTATCTATCTGTGTTAGTTAATATCTATCTATCTATCTATTTAGTACCTGTTAGGATTCTATCTATCTATCTATCTATCTATCTATCTATCTATCTGTCTGTGTTTGTTAATATCTATCTATCTATCTGTTAGGATTCCATCTATGGGTTAAGTAGAAAAAATGAGTTTTAAAAATGTGTTTAAAAAATTGACTTTGAACAAAAATTTGAGTACCCTCAAGAATGAATTAAACAAAACGTCTTCGGCATAATATAACACCAACAGGGTTGACATTCCGTAAAATCCAATAAACCAAACCAAATCAAACCAAATCGGTGCGTTTAACCGTCTGAATCTTGTACACCAACGTTGCGCTGATGAGAAATCAAAAGTTTCTGTGACTTTCTTTAAAAATTGCTTTAAAAGTTTGCGTATAATTAAAAATGGCGCTTTTTAAAAATCTGATTTAAGAGATACTTTTAATAGATAATTATCTAAAGAGTCAGTAAGAAGATTAACGGAAAGTATAAAGAGTGCTGATCAAAACGTATCGAGAATTGGCATTGTCTCATGTAGAGATGTCTATATATTCTTATATATATATATATATATATATATATATATATATATTATATATATATATATATATATATGGTTTCGAATCACGCACAAGGCGGTCTTTCTATCTATAGCTCTGCTGATGAGGCCTAATAGGCCGAAATGTACATACAGAGATTGATTTTTCTCGATTTGTTTAGCCTTACATTTAATAGGTATGCCCGCCTAATTAATTAATTATTAATTAATTAACTTTCAAAATTAGGTACAACTTCAATTAAGCACATATTCTCCCAAAAATATATATATAAGTAAAGAAATAACAAAAGACTTAGAGATTTGGCTTTATAGTCTATTTCAGGGAGCTTAGACAAAGTGTCTAACTCTCCCGACTCATCAGTTGTCTAAGCTCCCTGAAATAGACTATAACGCTAAATCTCTAAGTCTTTACTTATATATTTGATATGTGACTCTTTAAGAGCACACATTGAGCTCTCAAACTGCGACAGGTTTTTTAAATAATACCCTTGTGTCGTAAGGAAGATTTCTTCCCTGGACTTTTGGATTATATATAATATATATATATATTATATATATATATATATATATATATATGTGTGTGTGTGTGTGGTGTGTGTGTATTTTGAAATAAAAAAATAAAAATAAAATAAAAAAAAATAAAACTGTTAAACAGGAGATGTGTCTTTTGTTTAATTCTATATGTATATATATATATATATATATATATATATATATATATATATATATATTATCATGTTATTTTGGAAAAGGTGACTTACCGGTGAAGATGGTCACAATGGTTAGTTGATTCAAAATTCAGAAAGGTAAGACAGCGATATAACAAATAAAAAGTGCTCAATACGTTAGTAGAGCACATTTATTGTAATACAGGTACAAGTAATAATCCTGACTATCCCGTAACGAACCGTTTATCGCGAAATACACACACGTGTAATCGACTGCAATTAATCAATATCTTGATTAATCCAGTGGATTTAACCCTGAAGATCCTTTGGTGAAACTCGAGTAGGTAATTACTTGTACCTGTATTACAATATATATATATATATATATATATATATATATATATATTAGAAAAAACGTGACTAGCTGGGTCACCTATTGAGCTCAGAGTAGATAATTGTGATCAGGCAGAAAGTTAGTTTGCAAAACGAATTAAATTTAAAAAATAGATACGACAGGAGAAAAACAAAACAAAACAAAACAAACAAACATTAAAAGTAAAAAAGTGACCAGTTTTATATATAAGCCAGCCGTTAGCTGCTGAAAATTAACATACAAATAAAGTGGGAAGTTCAATCTACCGCTCACACTCCCCGATCTCTTTCATTACATCACAGAGAAAACTAGCAAATATAAGGAGTAGTTAATCAAGATATATATAGAGAGGGGGAAAGTGACTGGCAGAATGTGAAACGAGTTTTTGACTTTATTGCAATTTACGACTAATTAGAACCAAATAAGATGATTTTTTTTCAAACATAACTTAATCCCAAAACTAAGGATTATTTTGGGATATATTTTGTGTCATTAAAATAAATAGGAAAAAGCTCTTAGCAAGCAATCATTGATTTATCCAACTAATAATAATAATAATAATAATAATAATATATTCTTAGAACGGATAGAGCACTTCCTAATATGTTTATAACATTAGATTATCTTTCTAAAATACCGGGTGTGTAGATGACGCGGGGATAAAACCTCTGACTGACGACAAATCGGTCGAGTTTCGATCCCGGCATGAAGCAGCCTGCCTTATCTAGTCACACTGATGAACCGTGAAACAGCGAAACAGAACTATATGTGGATGACAATATATATATATATATATATATATATATATATATATATATATATATATATATATATATATATATATAAGTAACAAATAACAAAAGACTTAGAGATTTAGCTTTATAGTCTATTTCAGGGAGCTTAGACAAATGTATAATTCTCCCGACTCATCTGATGAGTTGGGAGAGTTAGACACTTTGTCTAAGCTCCCTGAAATAGATTATATCGCTAAATCTCTAAGTCTTTTGTTATTTCTTTACTTATATATTTGGTCTGTGACTCTAACATTAAGAGCACATATTGAGCTCTCAAACTGCGACAGGTTTTAAATAAAACTCTTGTGTCGTAAGGAAGATTTCTTCTCTGGACTTTTGGATTATATATATATATATATATATATATATATATATAATATATATATGTGTGTGTGGGTGTGTGTGTGTGTGTGTGTGTGTAAAATACTACGAGTAGTGGAATCATATGTATTGCCGAGAGATTATACAAAAATGAGGGATGGGGAATAATCTCTCGGCAATACATATGATTTCACTACTCGTAGTATTTTACAAATTCGCTTGTACCAAAAATCTATTCATCATATATATATATATATATATATATATATATATATATATAAATATGAGGGAATGACTTACCTGTGAAAATATTGGGTTGTCTCAATATTTGGTTGGTACAAGTTTTACCTGGATAAATCAGCGTTATAACAGATATAAAGTGCTCAATATGTAAGTAGAGCGGATTTATTATTATAGTGTGTACAGAAATAACCTACTTGAGCTTCACCATAAGGATCTTCATGGTTAGATCCACTGATTAATCAAGATATCGATTGATTACAATACTGCAGGAGTTCATGTTGTAGCGATGACCGTTGAAGACAGTTATGCCTGTTTCGAAACTTCAACGACCATAACTACAACATGAACCCCTAGCTGTAATTAATCAATATCTTGATTAATTCAGTGGATTTAACCCTGAAGATCCTTATTGTGAGACTCGAGTAAGTTATTTCTGTACACACACACACACACACACACACTATATATATATATATATATATATATATATATATATATATTATATATATATATATCATCATGTCGCGCAATTTGCACGGATATCCATGACGATCTCTCGCCAACCTTCCCTATCATTCATCGACTCTGGGAGCTCCTCCGCGCAGCAGCCAGCATCCTTACATAGTAGGTCCTGGTTGGACGGCCCACGTTAGCATGTCCATGTATTGGCCTCCACAGTAGTACGTCGCTTACGAGCTCATCTTTGCTTCTCCAGCAGTGTCCTGCATGCCTAGCCCTCCTTACTCGTATGATTTGTGAGATGGGAGGCAGGTGGTCATACAGTTGCTTCTTTGTGGGATGCTGTTTCCACGACTTATTCAGGACCGCTCGCAGAATTCTTGTGCAGCTCCCATCAAGCTTATTCTCAAGGCGCTTCGTTAGGGTCCAGGTGGTACAGCCATGTAGCAGTACCGATACAACCACAGCCTGGAAGAATCGTCTCTTTAGCTTGTCAGGGAGGTTGGATTTCCATACGACTGATAATTTGTTCGTGGCCAGCCATGCATTTCCTATTCGTGTGTTAACATCGTTTTCTGTGGATGAGATATTACTACCTATATATATATATATATATATATATATACATATATATATACATACATATATATATACCAACCTGAATGAGGTAAGAAATAGATTCTTGTTTCCAAATTTATTATAAGCAAAATCTCTATTAATAATGGAGATTCGCTTCAGGTTTTTGTCTGTAACAAAAACTACCTCACTGTTTACGTCACATTACCCAAAATCGTCATAACAAAGAACGAATACACTGAAAATTTGAACATTCAGCATTAGACAGTCCTCATTGTTTTTTAAAACAAGTTTTAATAAATACATGACTGGTATTATATATCTATATATAGTTTGTTTTATTTTAATACATATTTAAAGTTTACATTTCAAATTGTTTTATTTTTTAACCCTTTAATGAATTTGATGATTTTACTTACTTAGGGTACAAACTCGCTGACATTGAATATTTTATTCCCACCCCTCAGGCAATATGTTTCAAAAATCTATTTTAAATCGCCCGTAGGTTGTTTTTTTTTTTTTTTTGCAGTATAATTAATAAAGAAATTAACATTAAAATGTATTACAACACATAATTCATTAAATTCTATTTGATCATGTTTTATACAATATATTTTTCTTATTAAAAAAAAGACATAACAAAAATATTAAGCCGTTTTTGGTGGGTGGCTAGAACGAATTACTAGTGTTTCAGTTTATTTCAATAGAGGAAAATTGATTTGATATACGAGTAAATTTAGTTACAAGCGGGACGAATTAAACTCGTCAATCAAAGCAGCACCGTATGACGCAAGAAGAAGATTCATTCTCTTTTTAATGATATTAGGACGAAGAGAACGCAAACTGCCACAGCTTGAGTTTGAACTCGTCTCACCGATTCCATTTTCTGAGCGGTTAACCATTTAGAACTCCCACTCCTCCTACACTCTGACTGTTGTAAATGGTTGAACAATGCTCTCGACCCTTAATGGGAAACACCAATTCCCTGCTTAATATTTTCAACTACAAACTGTCTCAGCTTGAGTTTGAACTCGTCTCACCGATTCCATTTTCTGAGCGGTTAACCATTTAGAACTCCCACTCCTCCTATACTCTGACTTGTAAATGGTTGAACAATGCTCTCGGCCTTAATGGAAACACCAATTCCCTGCTTAATTTTTTCAACTACAAACTGTCTCAGCTTGAGTTTGAACTCGTCTCACCGATTCCATTTTCTGAGCGTTAACCGTTTAGAACTCCCACTCTTCCTCCTACACTCTGACTGCTGTAAATGGTTGAACAATGCTCTCGGCCCTAATGGGAAACACCAATTCCCAGCTTAATTTTATTTTTTCAAATTGTTTGAGATGTTCGTGCATAATTTAACCTGTTGTATTTTTATTTTTATTTTAGCTAACTTCTTGTTGCAACTGACAACGATCTGCTTTAAGAGATGCGCTTTCCAAAGATTATTATCTTGCTGGGTTGAGGCTTATCAGAAAAGTTTACAGTGAAACTCTTTCATCTTATTAATCCATCTCTGGTGTTTATGCAGTCACTGCACCTGGGTACATTGCACGAATATTCCCCAGCGTTGTGCAACTATATTTGCGAAATTAGTACAGCAAGCGATAGCGGACACAGCTTTTACAAAAGTTTTGTCGCAAATACAATTGTTATTTACTAAGTTTACATATTTCCCAGGGCAGGTTTAGTTCAGTCGGTACAGCCTTCACTTTGGTAATCGCAAGGTTCTGGCTCGATACCGACCCTCGTCATCTCAATGCATGCTTTGCTCAGATTGGGTATTCTGATATATGCGATTAAGCATTTGGGAGCTGACGGTAGGTGTCACACCTCAGAAGAATACCCCCTCCCTGGTCTAGCGCTAGAGAAAGGTTGTTAAACTTCCTTTGTTGTCTGGGTTGATACCGACAATAGGTCACTCTGCCTACTTTTTTTTTTTTAACTTTACATATTTACCAGGGCCAGATGGTACAGTATTCGCATTGGGATCGCAAGGATCCGAGTTCGATACTGGTCCTCGTCAAATCAGTACATGCTTAGCTCAGATTGGGTCATATGATCTGTATGGTGAAGCGTCTGGGAGTTGATGGTTGGTATGGCACCCTATCACAGAAAAAAATCATCCCCCCGGTCTAGCGCTAGCGAAAAAGGGATAAACCCCGTCGCTCTTCGGCTGATACCAACAATAGACCACACCGCGGACTTTCTTTACTTACACTAGTACAAAATAAAAACGACCTCCGGCCTATAATCTATGTCGCCAAATAGATTATGCAACACTATATAGATATACTAGAATCAGCCTGTTAAGAAATTTGAACTTTTTCATTTGTATAATTTTGTAAACTTGTTCGTTTGTGTTCGTCAGTACATATATTTATCGTTCTAATTCATTCTATCGTCTTCAGTTTTTTTCCTTTATCGTTTATTGTTTTCGTAGGCCGTCTTGGTTAAACTATCTGTCAAGTTACCCAGCCTAATAGGCAAGCCCCAACCTCTTTTTATCATATGGGTGCTAGAAGGCGGTGGCTGCGGGTCTACATGTCCTGGGAATGATGTTAAACTCTATCTGATGGTGAGGTTCCAGTTTTGGAGGTTTGGGGAATGTGGAGCACCCCTTCATCACCATTGCTCCCTGGTCCACTCTGACCTGGAGTGGTAGTACCTGTTAGGGACCCATCTATGGGTTAAATAGAAAAATGTATTTATAAAAAAATTGTATCACCCATTAAGAATTGATTTATTTCAAAACTTTATCGGCATTAAATGACCCACTGAGGTTGATATGCCGTAAAACAAACCAAACCAAACCAAACCAAACCAGCCTAACAGCACAGAATAGACATACATACATGCACACAACTGCCCTTTATTTATGTAGAGATGAATATAGATGAATAAATCTTTGTTAATTCGTGGGCGGATTGAATAAAACAAATTTCCGAATAAATACAAATTCACACTACTCCAAAACAAGTTAAAGTGATGACTGTAATATTTAAAAAAAGATTATGATAGGATAATAGATAAGACACTAATAAAATCCCGTTTTCCCCTTTTTACGGAGACTGACAAACCATTCCAGTTGCTATGGCAACTCCCCCCCTAGGTCACTTACCAACATTTACAGTTTTCATATTTTCTTCTTCTTTAGATAGTAATTTCCGGTTTTGACAACTTCTCAAAACCACTACGCATGCGCTAATTGAATTACAAGTGCTACCGGAAGCTATCTGGTCACGTGGTAGACAAAGTCCCAAAGATTTGTTTTCCTTTTATTATTTTTTCGAAAATACGGCTATTATGCAAAAATGGTGTTAAGTAACGTTATGTTATAAGGGCCTCCTCTCGCAAGGATTTTGTCATTGTCTTCCATTTTTTTTTTCTGTGCGAGACTTCTGCGCAAGGGAGTTTTCTTTCTTTCTTTTTTAATGCCCAGTTATTAAGCCCCCCACCTTCCTGGTAAACATAGTGTCATCGATTTTTTTTTGTGGGTAGGGGAATTTTAAAGATCGTAGTCGTAAGTTTCTTTCGGAAAATTGGCCTGAATTCCATCATGTAAAAATCTCAAAAGTCTTCCTAAATTCATTTTTCTTAATTTTTTTTTTTAGATGAGAGTCTTGATAATTTGTATTATTTGTATTATTCAGACTATTGTCCTCATCCCTATTGTTTTATACACTGTTATATACACACTTAACCTGCTGGATATATGATAGGCCAGAGAGAGAGAGAGAGAGAGAGAGAGAGAGAGAGAGAGAGAGAGAGAGAGAGATGTTATATACCTCTTTTATTCTTCTGGCCGGATCTGGTATATCTCCTACAGGTCTGGTCTTTCTTGTATGGGGATTCCGTGTCTGGTTCTGCTGGGGACCATTTTTTATCAGAAGCCTTGTGTCATTGTTAGCTTTTAGTAATAACAACAAGACTTCGATTTACTTTGGATGTTAGTTTATTCTGGAACCCCCAGAACCAGACAAATGCGCGCTGAGAGTCACATCTTGCTAGCTTCTAACTCTGCAACTGACTAACTGCAACTCTAACTGAGTTGCTTACACCTTAAACCGGAAGGGCTTCCGATTCTCACGTTCATCCCAGAACGCAAGGTGAGAGTGAGGTCAAGCATTGTCACTCACTCTCAAGGCCATCAGCTGTACTGATCGCCATAAGGATTTCTATACTACCTTAAAAAGTAATAGGGATCCAATTAATATGTAACAGAGAGAGAGAGAGAGAGAGAGAGAGAGAGAGAGAGAGAGAGAGAGAGAGAGAGAGAGAGAGAGGTGGGAGACAGACAGACAGACAGAGTATGAGAGATGATGATGAGGATTCTTACTTGCTTTCTCAGTCTACTTGTTCTTGCTGCTATGGGTTGCTTTCTTTGGGTTGATTTATTCGGGCTGGGTGTCTGTGCATTCTTATTTTAATTAATCAACAAGACTTTGTTGTTTTTCTTTAAGTCCTTATTAAACAACCCCAGCCCAGGATCCGCGCGGATTGAGAAACGACATTTCGGCGAGACAGGCTCACTCTGAATTTCTGGTCGCAACTCAACTAAAAACTGTCTCACATCCTACTGGCGTTCTTTCGAGGGGTCAATCCGAGGTCATTACCTGCTGATAACGCTCGAGGAAATTTTTCAACCGATGCTCGTTATTTTGAATCTAACGAACTCAGATTCAAAATTTATTTAACGTATATAATTCATAAGCTACCTCTGAATTATGTAACAATACAACGTTTCGGCCGATGTGTCCTCCCTCCGGCCATCTTCAGGTATTTCTTGTCGAACTCGGGAACCTTCTCGAACCCGGGAACCTTCTCTTCGAAATCGGTACGTTCTTGTCGAACTCGGGAGCCTTCCTGTAGTAATCGGAACCTCGAATCGAACCCTTTATTCAATCCACGGGGATAGACTCTTCTCATTCCGTTAACCATGACCGGGTACATGTGTTAAGCTGTGTTACCTATTCTATGTCACTGTCACCCTTGGCCAGGATTGAACCTGCACTGAAATGACTGTCTCTTAGAACTGTATTAACTCAACACCTATATCCGTTGCGTCATTTGGATTCAATTCTTTCTAAATTCGTATTACTTTACGATCTAAAGAGTTTCTTTATTCCTCTCTGTCGGTTGGGGCAGTAGAATACGCTGATTGCACTTCTGCAGAGGGGTAACATTTCTCCAATGGGGACACCTGTTGACCGTGGGTGGTGACCCGTGATGCTTAAGGACGGATCCTGGTGGTTGAGCAGTTTATAACATGCAACCCTCCACTTTGGTCCTTACTTAGGCTAGACGAGCGGAGAGGCCCGTATCCGATCAATTGGCTTGTCACGTCAAACCCTAGCACCTATATGATTGTCCCAACCCTATTTCCCTTATTGCAAACCACCAACCCCTTTTAGCATATATGTGCTAAATGGCAGTGACTGAGGTACTTGGTGTCCTGGGTATAACGATAAACTGCTTCAAATGGTAAAGTCTCAATTCTGGGAGTCTCAGGAATGTTGAGTACTCCTTTCTTGCAATTACCCCTAGGTCTACCCTGAGCCAGAGTGGTAGTACCCGTTAGGGTCCTATCTTTAGGTTAAATAGATAAAAATGAGTTAAAATATGATTTTAAGCAAATCAAATTTTAAAAATAAATAAAAACGGCCGAAGAATTAAAAAAAGACCATTCAAATTATTTTGTAAGATTTCTAAGACAGGGAATGTTTGACCTAATTTAAATTAAAATGGATCTTGGAATTTTATTAAGCTACGGGCTCGCTGCTGCTTAATCTTAACATACAAATAAAGTGAGAGTTCAATGTCCCTCTCACAATTACTCTCCCATCACTCTCTTTACACGCACAGAGAATCTAACATATATAATGAGGAGGTAATCAATATATACACAGAGAGAGGGAAAGTAACAGGCAGAATGTGAAGTAAAAGACGGCTGAGTTTTTGACTAGCATATTACGACTAATTTGAACCGATTAAAATGGAATTTTTCATACATAACTCAATCCTAGAACTAAGGGATATTTTGATATGAATTTTGTGTCATTAAACTAAATAGGAAAAAAACCTTTTAGGAGACAAACATTAATTCGCTTAGCTTTAGTATAATAATAGATATACGAGGGTAATCCCAAATGTAAGGTCTCCAAAGCGCTGGGAAACTGTTCGTGTGACTATTGACAACACTGTTGTGTTTGTTGTGCATGCGAACTATTCCTGCTCCTTTACGTGACCCTTGCTACCACACTCAGCTTTGGCTAGTAGGTCTTTTCTGATCGAACCCCCGACTGAAGCTACCGTTAAGTGTTAAGTTCGCGTAGTTATTCGGTTTTAGAATGTAAAAAGGCATTAAACTGTATGAAATTCATCGCCAATGACCGGAAATGTATGGTGAGTCGTTCATGGATGCCAAAAACGTATGCAAGTAGTGTAAGGAGTCTGCAACTATAATGAGATTCAACGCTTCCTCAAAAACATGGTGGCAAGCTGGTATGACATGGGCATACAAAATCTGCCACAGTGCCCATAAAAACACATCGACCGAAATGGCGATTATGTAGAAAAATAGATACATATTCAAAATTTAAACGTTTCTGTGATTTCTAAATATTTTGAAAACCTTAACTTTGAAATTACCCTAGTTTTTAAAAAAGTTTTTTTTAATACTAGACTGCTTGCTGAAAATGACACAGTTTACCTTAAAAATCAGTTACTAGGTCGAATTGAAACTATTAATAACACAGTATGAAAGGGTTAGAATCGTCATTAACCTCTGCTTAATATAGTTGGGATGTATTTAAATAACTAATTTGAATAGAGGAGAGAGAGAGAGAGAGAGAGAGAGAGAGAGAGAGAGAGAGAGAGAGAGAGAGAGAGTAAAAAAAGAAAAGAAAGAAAGAAAGAAAGAAAGAAACGGATGGTTTGGGGAACTTCATTGCTTGAGGCTATTTTCTAAACAGATACAAGATTATTTTTCAACCAATTTACTTGCTACTAAATCAGATGAAGCCCTATTATTATTATTTGTACACAATTGGACTTGACACGAATAGAATCTTGTGGTTTCTACCGGGGATCAAGTGACAGTGCTCAATATTTTAGCAGACTTAAATAATCCCGTTATAGTAGTTATTTTAATTATCACTACTATTCATATCAGAACGCATAGGAATAATCTGGTAAAATTAGTATATATATATATATATATATATATATATATATATATATATATATATATATAGTAATTGGTAATTTGCTTGAAGCATTGTTAAGTATGTTATAATGTATTAATTTGAAAGCAATTACAATGCAAGTAAAAAATAAAAACAAAAAGATGTTATTTTTGTCCTATCGATTTCAAAGTAAAACTTTATCTTCAGAGACGATTTTCGGAAAAAATTTTTCCGAAAATCGTCTCTGAAGATAAAGTTTTACTTTGAAATCGATAGGACAAAAATAACATCTTTTTGTTTTTATTTTTTACTTGCATTGTAATTGCTTTCAAATTAATACATTATAATATATATATATATATATATATATATATATATATATATATATATATATATATATATATAAAGTAAATGGAAGTGAATCCGATAGTATGATTTAAACAATTTTTAGAAAAAAAAAACAAACGAACGTTCATGTTCGGAGCCGGAATTTTAAAAAAATTTTAAAAATGCATATTCTTTGTTAAAAATAAAATAAATTTTATTTTAAAAAAAGTCAGAAGCATTATAATCCAAAAGAAAACTCAAAAGAGTTTGTTGTACCCCCCCCCGCTGTTTGTAACGGTTTACTTACTCCATCTTTCTATCACAAATATTTCGCTCTTGATGAAGACCGCTTTAATAAAAGGTCGAAACAGATTTCTGTCAGCGAACTATAACATCATTTGTTTGTTTTTTCTAAAAATGTTTAATTCATATATAATATTATATATATATATATATATATATATATATATATATGAGAAAATAAATAGATAAAGGAAAGAAAATGATGAATGGATAGAATTGATTTAATTTGAGTTACCAACACGTGATTCGGTCAGGAGTTTGTTCATTTATATATATATATATATATATATATATATATATATATATATATATTACCAACACGTGTTTCGGCCAGGAGTTTGTTCATGTACTCATGTATTTTATATATATATATATATATATATATATATATATATATATATATATATATATATATATATAAAAATACATGAGTACATGAACAAACTCCTGGCCGAAACACGTGTTGGTAACACAAATTAAATCAATTTTATCCATTCAACATTTTCTTTTCTTGTATGGTTAACATTATTTTACTTGATGAGCTAGTGCTGGACCAATATATGCAGAATTATTAGTGCTAAATATCAGTGATAGACCAATAATAATAATAATAATAATAATAATAATAATAATAATAATGGGAAGGTGATCCACTGGGAATTATGCAAAAAATTAAATTTTGACCATACAACAAAATGGTATATGCATAAACCAGTTCTTGAAAACGAAACGCACAAAATTCTCTGGGACTTTGAGATAAAAACGGATCACTTATCCCAGCAAGAAGACCAGACCTAGTGTTGATAAACAAAAAAGAAAGAACTTGTCAACTGGTGGATTTTGCAGTGCCAGAAGATCACAGGGTGAAGTTAAAGGAAAATGAAAAAATAGACAAATATCTGGACCTTGCCAGAGAATTGAAAAAGTTGTGGAATATGAAAGTGAAAGTGATACCAATTGTGGTTGGTGCACTCGGAATCGTCCCAAAAGGATTAGAAAAGGGCTTGGAAAGTTTGGATATCAGAGGAAGGATTGAAACCATTCAGAACACTGCACTGCTGCACTGCCAGAATACTCAGAGAGTCCTAGAGACCTGAGGAGACTTGCTGTCACTCAGACTCCAGTGAAAGACAATCAGCTAACACTGATGTGAAAACTCAAAAGGAGTAAATAATAATAATAATAATAATAGTAGTAGTAGTAATATAATAATAATAATAATAATAATAATAATAACAATAATAGTCAATAAATATACATTAGTTTTCGTATATACATCCAGTTCACCCCATTCTTGTGGGGGAAGTGGAAAGTGTCTTGTCTATATTCAGGGGATACAATCAGCGTGTTCTAAGCCCCACCGACAGTAATTAACTACCTAGTAATTAACAATAGATTAAAATATAAAGAACAATAAAGATTTTTAAAATTTCTTATTTATTCATTTCTTTACTGGGCGCTCAATTTTATGGTCATGAGCCAGACTAAGTTTAGATTAGTATATAAACATACGTGCATCTATTTTTGTGTTTGTATTTTTTGGTTCAATATTTGTATATCTGAGGACCATAGCGCTTGTCTCCTACTTTGAAAACACCCGCCAGGTTTCTCTAAATGATTAAAGGCATAGGAGGAAGAACCAGCTGCACAATGCCATCAAACCCTGACCAGACCTTCAGCTGCAGCCGCAGAGAATGTACCGGCACGTTCCGCATAAACCTTATCAGGCTGCAGTCAACGTAGACCACCCCCTTAATCGTCGTTCACAGAGTAAATGGTTTTGTTTGTTTGTTTTATGGAATATCAACCCTTTTGGGTCATTTAATGCCGAAACAAGTCATTTTGATAAAAGTTTCTATGTTTCAAGTTCTTAATATCTTCAAATTCGCATAAACCTTATCAGCCTCGAATACGCCTGGAGTCAACGTAGACCACCCCCTTAATATTCGTTCACAGAGTAAATGGTTTTGTTTGTTTGTTTTATGGAATATCAACCCTTTTCGGGTCATTTAATGCCGAAACAAGTCATTTTGATAAAAGTTTCTATGCTTCAAGTTCTTAATATCTTCAAATTCGTATAGATAATTTTCATTAACTTCATTTGGTTTGGTTTGGTTTGGTTAGGTTTGTTTAATGGTATAACAACCCTGTGGGTTATTTAATGCCAAAAAACTGTTAGAGTGTGAGATAAAAGTTGGTATTCAATGTTCCTTTACAGTTGTATTCTTGTAGATGCATTTCATGGATGTATCATATATCTGATTCATAATTTTCGATATATTTTTATTTCTCACATGAAGGATAAAATGTCATCCATGTTAGTATTCTCAAAAAGTCCCTCTGTTGTATAGTCTCTTTACTTCTATTATTCTTCTGCTCATCTTTGGTATCTTACGTTCTTCTTCAGGCGTCTGGACTTCGTCTTGGGACTTCGTTTCTGGTCTTCTATTGGGGATTTCTCTTTATCAGAAGCCCTGTGTCAATGGTAGTTTTTAGATAATAACCCAAGACTTCGATTTGCTTTAGATCATATTTTATTCCGAAATCCACACCAGACTACCTGCGCAGATTGAGTCGGCCGTGTGCTTAACACGACTTACCACCTTCGTGGTTTGGTCAATACTGAACTAAAATCTCTTTCTAATCTAAACCGGAAGAGGGTCTTCTCCACCGATTCTCACGGTATCAACCGGAAGGATCAGGATGAGGTCAAGCCGTGTCACTCAATCCTTCAAGGCCGCCGGCTGCAACTTATATCAGCCATTTTGGTTTCTACACTACTGTAAATAAGTGTTAGGATACTAACAATTATGTAACACCTCATATTATTGGCGTTGACATATTTCTTTCTGATACGAGTGAAAACTCCACACGCCACGAGGAAATATTTGACACTGTGTTTGGCATGTCCGGAACCGTGGTTAATCCACCTGCTTGAGCATAAAAGAGTAAGTCTTGTATGGCCAATGCGCAGCCAAGCCAGTATTATTTATTCCTCTCTAGATTTTCTATATCCCTGCTTCCATTCTTTAATCTGTTGGCTTAACTGATTATAAATCTTTTGGTATTCTACTATTCCAACGTTGCTGCCATTTTTGCTTGACGAATCTTTTTATTTGGTTCTTCAGATCTTGACGTTTTCATAAATTTATTTATTCAAAATCTATGGGTTAAATAGAAAAATGTGTTTAAAAAGAAATTGAGTTTTAAAAATATGAACGAAAAAGAGCAAGACATTGTCTTGCCTGCCGGGATCGAACCCGCGTCCTCCCGCATGCAAAAACAGATGCGATTTAGGCACTGGACGGACGCGAAGTGCCAGGATGTTTTGGTAAATACGTACATAAAAACATGTGAGTCAAGCGCTGGGCAGTCAGGAGTCAGCAGTAGCAGGTTGACTGACGCGAACGACCGAGTAAAGAAATGTGATTTTGAACTGCTAAAGATTATTTCGACTACGGTGACGGATTTTGCAGCTGCTAAACGAAAACGAAGAACGTGTTGACCAGGGGAAGGTTTGGCTTGCTGGAAGACTGTGGACTCGCTTGTTTTTTACCCCCTCTCTCGGTGGGAGCTTGTTGATACGAACATCTATTTCCCCCCATATATCCCCCCCTTCTATATAAAAAAAGAATTTTAAATACCCATCAAGAATGAATAAAAAAAGTCTCCGGTATAAAATAACCCAATAAGGGTTGACATGTCGTAAAAATCCAACCAACCAACCAACCATTCTCCTACTGTTGGTATTACAATTCCAACGTTTTTGCCATTTTTACTTTATAGTCGACAGAGTAGCCTAAAGTCAGTATCAGACAGACAGCGAGGGAGACTATCTCCTTTTCCCTTAGCTCAGTCGGTTGAGTGTCGAGCTAGGGACCACAAGGTTCCAGGTTCGATACCGGCCCTCGCCAACTCAGCGTATGTAGTAGCACAGGGATCTGTGCGGTAAAGTGAGGAGCTGATGGTAGGTGTGGCGCTCCACCTCCGACGCCAAAACAATCTCCTTGGTCTAGAACTAGTGAAAAGGGGATAAACTCCCTCGCTGTCTTGCTAATAATGACTTTAGGCCAGCCTGACGACTTTACTTACTTAGACTAGGGAAATTGTTTTTGCGTCTGAGACGGGGCGCCACACCTATTATCAGCTCCGCACTTTACCGTACACGTTTCCGTGCTACTGAGTTGGCGAGGCCGGTATTGAACCAGGAACCTTGTGGTTCTGAGCCGGACGCTCTACCGACTTTTGTTTTATAATCCTTTTTAATCGGGTCTTTAGATTTGTATATGGGGGGGGGATAATTGTCTCATACCCCACTCGTATGGACTGGGCACAAGGCCTCGTTTTAACGTGGGACCACTCACAAGCCGAAGCTCATGGGTGGGAAAGAACAAAAATTCGTCGATCCCTTCGGCATTCCCCCTCAAGAGGGGCGCCTCGGGCGCTGGGCAATAAACCCAACCCTGCCCCCAAGAGGGCAGGTATTGCCTGGGGGGATGGCCCCCGGGATCGACGCTATTAATTGTACTTTACCGGGGGGGGGGAGAATCAAAGCATAGTAACTGGAACAGATACTACACCTTGATCCCCGCCTACAACAGGTAAGTAGATTTGTATATGGGATCTTGCAGATTTTCAGCAAAACCATAATGATGATTTGTATATATTATCATCAGCTGCTTAATTTCTTTTTCGACAGCCGAAAAAAAAACCCAAACCAAGCTTATTTTCTGAGCAGTTTCCCTTTTTTCCCCATATTAAATCTTTTTTTTTCCAAAAAATAATCCTTTTTTTATGGCCAAAATTTTTACATATAAATTGAAATTTCAACTGATTATGCCCAACCAATGAGAAGACGATACTCTCAGCGGGAATTTCTTCGTGGAATCACAAGGAGACTCATCCGGGTTAATGGAAGTCGTGGCCTTCATCGCCTCGTCATGCCCTTCACCCGTAACCCACCCATAAACTACCTGTAACCCAACACTATATCATTACTATTTTAAGAGTGCTCACTCGTGCAATGAGTACAAGCCTTAAGGGTTGTCACACAGAGATATTTCGGTTTGTTGATTGGTTTGGTTGGTTGGTTTAATTTTACGGCATGTCAAACCTTTTGGGGTTATTTTATGCCGAAGACGTTTTGTTTATGATTATTCATTTAAAAATTTTTTTTTAACTCATTTAAAAACTCGTCTGTTTCTATTTAAGCCATAAATTGGACCCCAAAAGTAAATTGGGACCTGGGAGTAATAGCAATGAAGGGCTACTCCACACTCACCAGAGTTCCAGAATTGGAGCTTCACCATTAGATGCGGAATAACGTCGTACCCAAGACATTAAGACACTCAGCCACCGCCTTCTATTACATATATGATTAAAAGTGTTGGGGGTCGTCATATGGGGAATAGGGTCGGGACAACCATATAGGTAATAGGGCTTGATGTGACCAGCTGATTGATCGGAGGGGGCCTCTCCGACCGCCCATCTAGCCTAAGTAAGGACCAAAGTGGAGTGTTGCATGTCATGGACTGCTCAGCCCCCAGGCTTCCATCTTTAAGCATCACAGTTTGCCACCCATGACCAACAGGTGGCCCCATTCGATGGATTTTACCCCTCACAAGTATGTATTTACCAATTCCTCCACACAAGCAGGATGTGACACAAGGTCAATTTTTATGGGGAGTTTAAAAGATTTGAATTCAGAGTTTTCCTTCTATATCGGTTAAATTGTCCGGTCTGCACTAGGGCGAGAATAGTTGGATGCATACCTTTCCCAAGTGTATTAGCGCTATACGAAATAGCATGGTGGAATGGTTCCACATATCTATTACCACTGAAAAGCAAGTTTGCTCCTTGCTGCATGACCATACTTGTAACCTTGTGTCACATCCTACCTGTCCGCCCTGTCGGCTGGGGCGTTAGAATGCACCGACTGCACCTCTGCAGAGGGGTAAGACCTGTTGGCCGTGGGTGGCGACCCGTGATGCTTAAGGATAGAACCCAGGTGGCTGAGCAGTTCATGACATGCAATACTCCACTTTGTCCCTATCTTGGGCTAGACAGGCAGTCGGAGAGGCCCCCTCCGATCAATCGGCTGGTCACGTCAAGCCCTAACACCTATATGATTTTCCCAACCCTATTGCCCTTATGGCAAGCCCCAACCCCTTTTTATCATATGGGTGCTAGAAGGCGGTGGCTGCGGGTCTACATATCCTGGGAATGACGTTAAACTCTATCTGATGGTGAGGTTCCAGTTTTGGAGGTTTGGGGAATGTGGAGCACCCCTTCATCACCATTGCTCCCTGGTCCACTTTGACCCGGAGTGGTAGTACCTGTTAGGGTCCCATCTATGGGTTAAATAGAAAAATGTATTTATAAAAAAAATTGTATTATCCATTAAGAATTGATTTATTTCAAAACTTTATCGGCATTAAATGACCCACTGAGGTTGATATGCCGTAAACCAAACCAAACCAAACCAAACCAAAAAAAACAAAAAAAAACCCAAACATCCTACCTGTGGTGAACGGGTTGGGTAAATAATTTTAGGCATCCCACCGTAGTTTTATGGTAAGCAAGCTAATGTCGAAGATCCATTACTTATGATGTTGTATACTGTTTCTTTACATCTATTATTCTTCTGCTCATCTTTGGTATCTTACATTCTTCTTCTAGCGTCTGGACTGCTATTTCTCTGTTCTTGCTGGTTGGTCGTCCTTGATTTATTTCTTCTTCTAGGTCAGTCTTGTTGCCAAGACATTCATCAACCACAAAACCATATTATTTATTTAAACCTTTATTTACTTAAGTAAACATTTTCCCCTAACTAAACACAGCGCGCGTGTGCAGTAAGCCCCATGTAAGGCAGATACATCTTCTCTGCCCGTCGTCCAAACCGAAACTGAGAGCCAACCAGGTTCCACGTGACTTCACGTATCTCGCGAGCTTTCTGTAATATTCCATGGAAAGTCCCGCCCGTGATATGAAAAGGGGGCCATCCCTTCAGAAATACAGGGGGGTGACAATAATCTATGCATAGATTATGCAACAATGAAAAGCGAGTTCAATCCTCGCTGTGTGCTCCATACTTGTGACCTCGTGTCACATCCTAACCGTGGTGAACGGGTTGGGTAAATATTAAGTGCTATGTGAAATGTTGCCACTTTTTCTTGATAAATCTTTTTATTTGGTTCTTTAGATCTGTATATATATTTACCAACTCCTCCGCACGAGCAGGATGTGACACAAGGTCAATTTCTTAAGCGGAGTTTAACACGTTTGAATTCAGAGTTTTCCTTCTCCTAGACTGGTTACTTAACCAAGGTTAAAGAGCCCAGTCTGCCCTACTATTTACCCATAGCTGGAGGGGGAGTAGGATTCATACCTTTCCCAAGGGTATTAGCGCTAAGTGAAATAATTGCCACGTCCAGGATTTGAACTCGAGTCGACGAGTCCATTTCCCATGACTTTAACCATTACACCACGCGCTTCCTTAGATCTGCATATGAGATCTTGAAGTTTTCATCAATGTCTTTATTCATGGCTTATTTTTCAACTGAATCGGCTTTGTCCTTTCCCATTATTTCAACATAACTTGGGTTTGAACTCGTATCGTCGTTTCTATTTCCTTCGACGATAACACTGGTCAACAAAATTTTTGTTGCATTGATATCATAACCACTATTATTATATCTATTAATAATGGAGATTCGCTTCCGGCTTTTGTCTGTAACAAAAATTACGTCACTGCTTACGTCACATTACCCCAAATCGTCATAACATAGAATAAATACACTCAAAATTTGAACATGCAATATTAGACAGTTCTCATTGTTTTTTTAAAAAAAGTTTTAATAAATACATGGCTGGTATTATATATCTATATATAGTTTGTTTTATTTTAATACATATTAAAAGTTTACATTTCAAGTTGTTTTATTTTTTAAAATCCTTTAATGAATTTGATGATTTTACTTACTTAGAGTACAAACTCGCTGACATTGAATATTTTATTCCCACCCCTCAGGCAATATGTTTCAAAAATCTATTTTTACATCGCCCGGAGGGTGTTTTATATTTTCGACTAGTCTTTTTAATGTACTGATTTCAAATATAAAGTGTTTATCCTGAATACTCACATTCCTTGTCTTGGTCATCAAGAGTAAGTCCCAAGTCCACTTTATAGGCTCGCTTAACAAACAATGTTATATTGCACCTCTGACTAAGTGTGAAGTATTCACAAATATAGCAGGAAACACTTGGGTTGTTTGTTCACAAATTGATGTCTCTGTAGCAAGTTGGAGTTATATATATTTTATAAATAGGTTATACACAACTTACTAACTCAACACAATGGAAAAATTACGGAGTCGTATTAAAATAAACAATCTGTATTAAATAGTTACAGAAATGTAGAACAGCATACCGGGCATAGTCCTTTCTTTTATATTGTGGTATTAATAGTTCATATTTTATCTTCTTTCATTTTCTGTTAATGGAGCTGACTTGTTGCGTGACGACTCTTGCTTGTCATCCTCAGAACTACTGAAAAATTCCCGCTTCTTCTTTTTGGCGCTCGATTTTTGAATTCAGCGTCTGTTGGTTTCCGTTACTGCATTTTTGGGATTCTTACTCCCCCTTTTTTAAAACAAATTGGCAACTGCCATTTTATTAACCATTACATCTCCTTGTAGCCATGATCATATTTAACAGGAAAAAAACACAAAATTAGATATCCCTATTGATACCATACACGCGTAAGTAGTTTATTTAGCCGCAAAAGATAAAATGTAATACCTCAAATTGCATGAAATCTGCAACATACAGAACAAAATTGTTTGCATATTTGAAATCAGCAGATCAAAAATAGTATAAAAAGTGTAAAGTCTTCGGGGAGGCCTAATGGCGGTAACAGACAGACAGGGATAGAGTCTATCCCCTTTTCACTAGCGCTAGACCAAGGAGATTATTCTAGCGTCTGAGGTGAAGCGCCACACCTACCATCAGCTCCTTAATTTATCGCACAGATCCCTGTGCTACTCATACGCTGAGTTGGCGAGGGTCGGTATCGAACAAGGAACCTTGTGAATCCAAGTCGGACACTCTATCGACTGAGCTAAACCGACAAAACAGTAAAAAAAAAATCTCATGCAACTGAAAATTTCAAAAACATTGTTGTCCTAACCCGGCCAGAGGTCACTGTTACGGTATAGCCACACTGATGAAAGGTGAAACCTTGAAACACGTGTCTGTGGATTACTTATTTATTATATATATATATATATATATATATATACCAACCCCTCCGCACGAGCAGGATGTGACACAAGGTCAATCTATTAAGCGGAGTTCAACAGGTTTGAATTCAGAGTTTTCCTTCTCCTAGACCGGTTGCCTAACCATGATTAAAAAACCCAGTCTGCCCTACTATTTATCCATAGCTGGAGGGAGAGTAGGCTTCATACCTTTCCCAAGAGTATTAGCGCTAAGTGAAATGCAATTACCACATCCAGAATTTGAACTCGGTGCGACGAGTTCATTTCCCATGACTTTAACCATTACACCACGCGCTTCCATAGGTGTATGTTAATATATATCTATCTATCTATCTATCTATGTGTCTCCGTCTGCTCATATCTATCTGACTATGTCAGTATATTCCTGAATTATCTATCTATATCTCATTATTCCTTAACTACATGTCTATCTATCTACTATTTATCTATCTATTGTGTCGTATGGAATATTCAATATTAAGCCATTCTGCTGAACTAGTTTTGCAAAACATTTTACCCTGAATGATGCCCACTCATCGTTTTTTGTTTGTTTGTTTTGAGATATCATATCGTTATTATCATTACAATCAATCAGATAAAGAGAAATCCAAACCAGAAACGATAACCGTGTCACAACCGGCGGTGCATGGCGAAACGGATGGGAAATGTCAAAACATGGCGCTTTTTGGAGAGTAGAGGCCAATAGAAGACGATTGTTGACGAAGTGCATTTCTGCAATATGAACTCAATAATGTAATTGAAAATCCCGTTTTTATATTTTGTTTCTCATTTTTCATTTTCAATTAATATTAGATAGGTTGGTTGTTTGTTTGGTTGGATTTTATGGCAATTCAACCCTTGTTGGTTTATTTCATGCCAAAGATGTTTTGTTTTATTCATTTTTGAATTCGACAAATTCAAAATTTTCTTTTAAACACAATCTTTTTTTTTTCTAAACTCAATTTTTTAATCACATTTTTAAAAAACTCATTTTTTTCTATTTGACCAATAGTTGGGACCCAAACAAGTACTACCACTCCGAGTCAGTGGACCTGGAAGTAATGAAAATGAGGTATTTACCACGCATATCACTTATGTGGGTCAGAGACAAGGTCCGATTAATGTAGTGCCAGCCACGAACCGAAGCTCAGGGGATGCGTGGATCATCTCGGCATTCCTTCTCGGGGGGGGGGGGCTCAGACACTGGGCAATAAACCCAGCCCTTCCCCTTTAAACCAAGGGGGTTAGTGTTGCCTGTGGGACGGCCCATACTATTAATTTCATCAACAAACACCGGTCCCAAAGGAACGGGTTTTGATGTAATGGCAAGGGTTACTCCACACTCCCCAGAGTTCCAGAATTGGAACTTCACCGTTAGAGGCAGTTTAACGTCATACCCAGGATACTAAAACCCTAAGCCACTGCTTTCTAGCAAATATATGATAATATGTGGGTTTCCCATAATGGTAATAGGATCGAGACAATCATATGTGCTAAAGCTTGGCATGACGAACTGATTGATCAGAGGAGGCCTCTCCGATCGTCCGTCTAACCTAAGTAAGAGCCAAAGTGGAGTGTTGCATGTCATATACTGCTCAGCTATCAGCATCATGGGTCGCAACCCACGGCCAACAGGTGGCCCCATGAGGTGTATTTTACCCCTCAGCACAAATGCAGTCAGTTATGCACAGAAGCACTTGTTAAAAATATCAAATTGTCCATCTATGGAAATAGCATCAAAGATCGTCTACTAAAAATGCACTAAAAATCTTCGTTTTCTAAAGGCCAATTTTTACAAAAAAAGAGGATTTTTAATGCATTTTAGTAGACGATCTTTGATGCTATTTCTTCAAACAATGGTACAAGTAAAAGATCTAATTTTTGGTATCAGTATTCAGTATACGAACACACAACTTTCGCATAGATGGACAATTTGATATTTTTAAAAAGTGAAAAATCGACCTACCCTTCAGCCGACAGCGCTGGCTCGGTAAATGTTTGGTTAATAACATCAGCTGCTTTAACAACTAAGACACGGAAACCACTGGTTTTGTAGTATCACACATATATCAGATTTTAGTGTAAAGTTTTATTGTACCGTCAGCATAACTGAGATGAAACAGATGTGGTGGATAAGAGAGATTTCTATGAGAATTGTGAAGAGAGGATTTCATGATAGGCACATTAGAATCGGCAAAGTGATTGATACGAATTGGCAAAGAACTAAAAGGGACATTCAGATTGATCGATTTGTGCGGAGAGGAAATCAGATTGAGAGAAGATAAAAACAAACACTTATTTAATTAGGTAGGAATGGACTGAGATAGATAGATAGATAGATAGATAGATAGAGAGAGAGAGAGAGAGAGAGAGAGAGAGAGAGAAGAGAGAGAGAGAGAGAGAGAAACAGATAGATTAACAGATATTAATATAGATAGATAGATAGAGAGAGAGAGAGAGAGAGAGAGAGAGAGAGAGAGAGAGAGAGAGAGAGAGAGGAGAAAACAGATAGATTAACAGATATTAATATAATAGATAGATAGAGAGATAGATAGATAGAGAGAGAGAGAGGGAGGGAAACAGATTAACAGATATTAATATAATATATAGATAGATAGAAAGAGAGAGAGAGAGAGAGAGAGAGAGATAGAGATAGATAGATAGATAGATAGAGAGAGAGAGAGAGGAGAGAGAGAGAGAGAGAGAGAGAGAAAGGGGAAAAAACAGATAGATTAACAGATATTAATATAGATAGATAGATAGATAGATAGAGAGAGAGAGAGAGAGAGAGAGAGAGAAAAACAGATTAACAGATGTTAATATAGATAGATTGATAGAAAGAGGGAGAGGAGAGAGAGAGAGAGAGAGAGAGAGAGAGAGGAGAGAGAGAGAGAGAAGGAGGGAAATAAACATAGATAGATATGAAACAATTTAGATAGATAAACATGTAGGTAAGGAATAATCCGATATAGATAGATAAATCAGGAATACACTGACATAGATAGATACGAACCGACGGAGACGCACAGAAAGAAAGATAGATATTAACATATCGATATATATATATATATATATATATATATATATATTATATATATGTTATTTTATTTTTTCATTTTTTTGCTCTCATATACAGCATTTCATTTTTTTTCTTCAGACCGTCTCATATCATATACCTTTAAAAAGGTGAATGTTCACCCGAAATATCGAAATGGATCAAACCAAGAACAGAACAACAATTGAATATTGAAATTCTGATTTTTGTTCTGTTTTTCTTGTTTTTGTTCTTTTTTCCAATGCTTCAAAAGACAAATAAAAACAAAAAACAAAACAACATATATGGTTATTTTATCCGTCTTTCCTTCATATGTTGCTCTTGATGAAGACAGCTCTAATAAAAAAGTTGAAACAGATTCTGTCAGCAAACTATTAAAATTTATTTTATTTTTAACACAGAATACGCATTTAAAAAAAAAAATCTCAGCATCGAAAACCAGCGTTCGTTTATTTTTTCCGTCTTTCCTTCATATGTTGTTCTTGATGAAGACCGCTCTATTAAAAAGGTCGAAACAGATTCTGTCAGCAAACTATTAACATCATTTGTTTTTTCGAAAAATGTTAGATTCATACTGTCGGATTAACTTCCATTTACTTCATATATATATATATATATATATATATATATATATATATATATATATGAATGAAAAAAAAAACAATTTGAAAAATCAGTTCTGTCTGTTTCTCCAGAGGTCTGGATTCATCAGAATGCATCGCTAGACCTTTGGTGAAACATGACAATTTGGTTGTCCTAATGGTCTTGTTATTTTTCTTTTTTTTATTTCGTTAGATTTTCATCCCAACTCTCACACAGACACTGACTCACAGAGACGCACGTGCACACACACACACACACACACACACACACACACACATTCAAGCACACACATACAAGCACACACACCTACACATACGCAAATTTAAATAATAAACATTGGTAGGACTACTTAGAATGAGAGACAGATGGTTCTTAGGTTATTTGGTTGGATTTTACGGCATGTAAACCCATTGGATTATTTTATGCCAATGATGTTTTTGTTTTATTCATTCTTGTTGGGTAGTCTATTTAAAAAAAAATAATATTATTCCAATTATATTTTTAAGACTCATTTTTTTTATCTATTCAACCCTACATTGAACCCTAACGGTACAACCACTCCGGGTCAAGAGTTGATAATTGTTAAGTTGGCCAGTTGAAAAGGGCTTAAAGTAAGTAAGTCCTGAGTTATGGAATCCTTTGGTAAGTGAATAAGTCCTATGCTGCATATAAGTCCTGAGTCCTGAGTTATCCTTTGGTAATAAGTCCTATCCTGCGTATAAGTCCTGAGTTATGGAATCCTTTGGTAAGTGAATAAGTCATATCCTGCGAATAAGTCCTGAGTTATGGAATCCTTTGTAAGTGAATAAGCGTATAAGTCCTGAGTTATGGAATCCTTTGTAAGTGAATAAGTCATATCCTGCGAATAAGTCCTGAGTTATGGAATCCTTTGGTAAGTGAATAATCCTATCCTGCGTATAAGTCCTGAGTTATGGAATCCTTTGGTAAGTGAATAAGTCCTATCCTGCGTCCTGAGTTATGGAATCCTTTGGTAGCGAATAAGTCCTATCCTGCGTATTGTTAAAGATCTAGTGATTTAACCCTATGTCCGTCGTCCACGAGTGTCAAGTAGTTATGAGCAGTACTGCCTGGTTAAGTATTGTATCAACAGCAGAGTACTGCCAGTGATTGGCCAAAAGATATCACATGGTTCTTGCCGAGTCTATAAGTAAAAGCAGGCGTCTATCACACACCTTATATACAGAAAAAGAAGCGCTTGGTGTAATGGTTAAAGTCATAGGAAATGGACTCGTCGCCCTGAATTCAAATCCTGAACGTGGTAATTGCATTTCACTTAGTGCTAATACCCTTGGGAAAGGTATGAATCTTACTCTCCCTCCAGTTAAGGGTAAATAATAGGGCAGACTGGGTTCTTTAACCTTGGTTAGGCAACCGGTCTAGGAGAAGGAAAACTCTGAATTCAAACCTGTTGAACTTCGCTTAAGAAATTGACCTTGTGTCACATCCTGCTCGTGCGGAGGGGTTGGTAAATATATATATACATAAGAATCTCAATAATAATAATAATAATGGCAATGAAGCCGTACTTCACACTCATCAGAGCTCCAGAATTGGAACTTCACCACTAGACACAGTTTAACATCATACCCTGCACACTAAGTCATTCAACCACCACCTTCAAGCACCTCTTATGATAAAAAGGGTCGGGGGTTTACTGTAAGAACAATATGGTATAGATAGATGGAGGTGTATAGTGTAATGGTTATAGTCTTAGAAAATGTACTCGTCGACCCGAATTCAATTCCTAGACGAGACTGTCTACATTTCACATAGCGCTAATAGCCTTGGGAAAGGTATGTATCCACCTACTCTCCCTCAAGCTATGGGTAAATAGCAGGGCAGACTGGGTTCCTTAACCTTGGTTAGACAACCAGTGTAGGATATATACGAGCAGTCGACAGCTATGACAGAGAGATTAAAATGAACAAGTATCCGTTTAGCTATCAGTCTATTCATATTTATCCATCTATCTATACATATTTTCCAACCCCTTCTCACGAGCAGAATGTGACACTAGGTCATTTTTAGGCGAAATTTACAGGTTTGAATTCAGAGTTTTCTTCTCCTATCTCGGTTGCCTAACCAAGGTTAAAGAGCCCAGTCTGCCCTACTATTTACCCATAATTGGAGGGAGAGTAGAATTCATACCTTTCCCAAGAGTATTAGCGCTAAGTGAAATGCAATTATCACAACCAGGATTTGAACTCGGGGCGACGAGTCCATTTCCTATGACTTCAACCATTACACCATGCGCTTCCTAGTTTTACCTTATATCTTCGTATATTGTTGATTGTGGTGAGTATACCCGTGGTTGTATACTCATCTTCTATCGTCTCAGAGTCGTTGGTATCAGTAGATTCTCTGCCATCTTCTATCTTAGATCTTAGCTGGTTCTAAGCTGGTTTCTTCTGATCTGGAATTCTTCCTGGCTTGATACAGGGACGTCACGTGTTGTTACCCCCTTTTTAATTACGAACACAAGAATTTCATTTGTTTTGAGCTCATATCATATCTTATAAGTATCCCAGATCAAGTCAAACGCACGAGCAAATTGGCTATTCGGACGAGAGACACCATACGTTTTACTAGTTCCAGCACTTAGACAAATTTGACTTATCTAGCTACTTTCACACGGCTCGCTTAGGTGGACCGGAAGAGACATCAACATAGGTTTAAAAAGTGTCAATCATTTTCCTGTGTTTTTTTTCACTAAACCGTTATTTAAAAAAATCTAAACTACACTTACCGTGCATAAGTAATAGGCTACCTATCAATTATGTAACTGGGGGAGGGAGTATAGAAGCTGTTGCACTTGCACAATACCGTGTTTCGGAAAAGAACTTCTGATCAGAAAGTATCGAGAGTTATCACTGGCGCATATAGACAAAGTCTAGACGTCGGTAGAGCAATCTAGACGCCAAGATATCATCATTTTATTAGATGTTGCACGAGTCGTCATCTGAATTTCCATTCTAAACGTGAAAAGTATGAATAAAGATATATTTTTAAATATTTAAATATTTTGATAAACCCTTCTTTCTATCTATCTATCTATCTATCTAATTCTGATCGTATCTATCTATCTATCTATCTATCTATCTATCTATGTATATATATATATATTTCATTTTGTTCGTATCTATTTATCTATCTACTTATTTGTCTATGTATCTCATTCTGTTCATGTTTCCCCCCCCCTCTCTCTCTCTCTCTCTCTCTATATATATATATATATATATATCAATCTCTTAATATGGTTCTATCTATCTATCTATCTATCTATCTATCTATTTCATTATGTTCGTATCTATTTATCTATCTACTTATTTGTCTATGTATCTCATTCTGTTCATATTTCTCTCCCCCTTTCTCCCTCTCCCCCCTCTCTCTCTATATATATATATATATATATATCAATCTGTTAACATGGTTCTAACTATCTATCTATCTATCTATCTAACTATCCAAGATTATTAGTATCATCCCCTCATTTTTCTATCGTAATTTATAGCAAATTATAGTAATGCAAACAGTAGTAGCACCAATCGCAAGTATCCCATAAAGTATAATCAAAACCATTTTCTTTCCAAAACGACTTTCAATAAACCCTTTTTCATCTGAGCCAAGGCGGATAAGTAGTCCAATTATACGGAGTGTTCCGGGGACATTCCACCTCCGTCGGCGCTAATAAGATTCACCACAATTCAATACAATCACATCTAAGAAGAAAATCTCTTGATTTTATAACTTTAAAAGTATGTCTTATGAATAAGTGCTCGACTTTGTCTGATGTAGTGTTTCCTTTGGAATAAACTTTCATTCATTCGTTGGGTGTAAGTGAAACAATTCCGCTCATCCTAAAACTGACAACAATGCTTCTTCGTTTTTAATGCGTTTCTATAGTAATTTTTCGGTTATATTCACTCTATAAAATACTAGATGTGTTAAAGATTTAGAGCGATGGTTCTCAACCGGGATCCATAGGAACCCCCTAGGACCATACAACATTTTTCTTTGGTCCAGGCAAACAAAAAATATTTAATTATATATATATATATTTACCAACCCCTCTGAGCGAGCAGGATTTGACACAATGTCAATCTCTTAAGTGGAGTTTAACAGGTTTGAATTCAGAATTTTCCTTCTCCTAGACTGGTTACCTAACCAAGGTTAAAGAGTCCAGTCTGCCCTACTATTTACCCACAGTTGGCGGAGTGGTCTATTGTTGGTAGCAGCCGGACAGTGAAGAAGTCAATCCCCCTTTTCACTAGCGCTAGACCAGGGAGATTGTTTTTGCTGAAGTGTAACACCACACCTACCGTCAGCTCCCCACGTTACTGTACAGATCAGATAACCCGATCTGTGCTACTCATGCGCTGAGTTGGCGGTGACTGGTATCGAACCAGGAACATTGCGATTTGTCGGCAAACGCTCTACCAACAGAACTAAACGTATGGCAATGGTGCGGTCCCCTAGAGTAAAATAGTGTAATTTTTCGGGTATATCGTAAGCCTTATACCCCTATAAAACATTAGGGAGTGTCATGGTTCCCAACCGGGGTTCATAGGGCCCACCAGGACCATATTTGTCTTGGTCCAGGCAAACAAAAAATATTTGATTATATATACGAGGGTTAGTCAAAAAGTAATTCCATTTTTACTAGTACAGGTATATATTTACCAACACAGGTACATGTATCATACATAAAATGTTTTGCTTTATTCATTCTTAATGGGTACTCAACATTTTTTTACTAACTTTTTAAAACACATTTTAACTCATTTTTTTCTATTTAACTCATAGATGGGACCCTAACAGGTAATGCCACTCCGTGTACAAGTGGACCTGGGAGTAATGGTGACGAAGGGGTACTTCCCACTCCACAGAAATCCAGAATTTGAACTTCACAATAAGATGCAGTTTAATGTCATATCCAGCACATTAAGACCCTCAGCTACTGCCTTCTAGCACATATGATAAAAAGGGTTAGAGGTTTTCCATGAGGGCACTATGATCGGGAGAATCATATACTTGAATCTGTATTATTTGGATTATTCGGACTATTGTCCTCATCTTTATTGTTATTTACACAACGTTTCGATTAATGCTATCTTCAGTTATTTCTTGTCGGACTCGGGAACATTCTCTTCGAACTCTAGAACCTTCTTATCAAACTCGGGAGCCTGCATGGTACCCTTTGGAAAGGTATGAATCTAACTTTTATCCCTCTAGCTATGGGTAAATAGTAGGGCAGGCTGGGATTTTTGAATTAGGTTAGGCAACCAGTCTAGGAGAAGGAAAACTCTGAATTTAAACATCTTAAACTCCGCTTGGGGTGGTTACTATTAGAAAACTTTGTCTCATGTAGTGTTTCCTTTGGAATAAACTTTCATTCATTCGTTCGGTGTAAGTGAAACAATTCCGCTTATTCTAAAACTGACAACAATGCTTCTTCGTTTTTAATGCGTTTCTATAGTAATTTTTCGATTATATTCTCTATATAAAATACTAGGATGTGTTAAAGATTTAGAGCGATGGTTCTCAACCGGGATCCATAGGAAACCCCTAGGCCAGTACTAATTAGCGATCTATTTCAACAATTTAAAATCCATGTCATAATCGAGTGTCTTCATGGAATAAAGAAGAGGACAATAGTCGGAATAATTCAAATAATACAAATTATCAAGCCTTATCTAAGAAATTCAGAAAAAAATAAATACTGTTGCCAGAGAGTTGAAAAGTGAGAGTGGTGTCTATTGTTGGAGTTGTAGTATGTATGTACGTAAGTATTTATGTACGTACCCAACCCCACCGCCATGAGCACCATCATGGTCAATGTTTTAACAGGTTTCAATCACGTGTTTTCCTTCTTTTAGACTAGTGGCCATACCGAGGTTACAGAGTCTAGTATATCCTACTTTGTCCTCTCGCTGTCCCCCCTGTCTCTCTCTCTCTCTCAAACACACACACAATACACACACACATACACGCCAACACACAAATACACACACGGACACTTCTCAATTAAGACAAGTGATAACTTGCATAATCGTTACAAGAGAAGACGGAAAAATGAGTAGCCATGATGTCAATTATTACCAAGAGAAGAAAGTAAAAGACTGAAACTCTGTTACAATAGTAGTAGTAGTAGTAGTAGTATGTATGTATGTATATATGTATGTATGTATGTATGTACACATGTAAAAAAGTTACGACTAAACCGGTAACCCCACAGATTTTATCTGATGAGGAGGGTGGCTAGACATCCTGCAGGACGAAAAACAAGACCTGTTCAAAGGGCGGAGGAAGCTATTAGCTCAACGGCCATCTAGAACCTTTTTTTTTGGGGGGGGTGTTGGACCCCTTATTCCTTGTTAGGTTATCCATCTAGGAGAAGGACAACTCTGATTTAACACCTGCAATTGACATGATTGCCAGTTATCTTGCTTAGGCTTGTCACTGGACAACAATCATGAAAATTTAGAGAGTGGTATTCGTGTTGTACAACCACTATAATATCATGATGTACAAATGTTCCCTTCTTTCTTTCTTTCTTTCATCTATCAGCCTCTGTGGTGGAGTTGTGGGATTGTGAGGGACGGCAATGATCTGTAATGATTATGCTATTGCCATGTAAAAAAGTAGTAGTATGTATGTATATATGTATGTATGTATGTAAAAAAAAGTCCTGACAACTGGGAAAAGCTGGCACTGGAGAGAACTGACTGGAGAGTTCATGTAGATGATGGCTGTACCAGTTATGAGAGTGAAAGAATCGTGCATGAAAACCTAAAGCGTTCAACTCGAAAGGGTTACACCTGTCATATTGGAGAGAACATGGAGGGTTGGAAGTGTCTGACATGTGGTCGCGTTTTGCTTTTGAGGGCTGGCTATGTCAATCATAGGAAGTCTCACCTGGGTCAATCCATTCAGATTCCAGGAGTAAATAATGTGTCTTGTGCTATATGTGGCAAGGTCTGTAAGTCGGCTTCTGGTCTTAAGAGACATATGGTGGTGCATAGGCATCAAATTTTATCATCTGACTCATCTGATTCATCTGAATCATCGCATTCAACGGGGAAGAAGTCTTTTCAATGTCATATTTGCATCAAACTTTGTGATCTGCAGCAGGTTTGATGAGTCATTGAGGGCTCATGCAAGGAAGGGTTCTGGTGGTGGAGTTGTGGATTGTGAGGGACGGCAATGATCTGTAAAGATTATGCTATTGCCATGTATGTATGTATGTATGTATGTATGGAAGGCTATGTATGAACACGGCTGACCTGATCAGTCACCAATCTGTGCATCGGCGGGGTGGACTAATAAAGTACCCTGTGCTCCCTGGAATTACCTGTAAATGTGGGAAGATGTGCAAGACTTTGGCAGGACTAAAGACCCACTTTTGTGCAGCTCATTGTTGAACTTTTTGAAGCTGACCATTATATTCTTTGAACTGTTGAACTTTTATTTATTTATTTTATTTTTTAATTTTTTATCAAGCAATGGCAATACTTGAACACGAGTTTGCTGCCATTATGTATGTATGTAAACCTAAGAATAGGTATAAGGAGTGTCTGAATTCGACCTTGAAAAAGTGTAGCATTGACGAAAAAACCTGGGAGAGCAAAGCTTTGGACCGTGGGCAGTGGAGAAAAACTTTGCTGGAAGGCACAAAGAAATTTGAGACAACCGTAGGCAACATGAACGATTAAAGCGAGATGTTCGCAAGGGAAACGTTAATAAAACAGACGACCAAGGACTTCAATCGGTCTACTGTGTGAACAATGCGGAAGGCCGTGTCTGAGCAGAGCTAGCCTGATGAGTCACCAAACTGTGCATCGTCGAAATGGACCAATAAAATACCCTGTGCTTCCTGGAATAACTTGTAAATGTGGGAAGATGTGCAAGACTTTAGCTGGACTAAAAAGTCACATTCGCGCAGCTCACCGTTGAACTTCTGAACTTTTTGAAACTCATCGTTGTATTCTTTGAACTTCTGAACTTTATTTATTTAATTTATTCTTATCAAACAATGGCAATACTTGAGCACGAGTTTGCTGCCATCATCATGTATGTATGTATGTATATATATATATATATATATATATATATAGTATGTATGTATGTAAGATTAATATTGTTAAATGTCAATGAAATTAAACGTTATGACAATCTAAATCACTAAATATTTTCCGGTGTGGTGGACCCGTAGATCACGTCAGATCATCCACCTGCTTCCCCAAAGTCTCCCAGTCATTTTGCTTCGGCTTGTCACTGATACTTGACTTTGGGGAAGGAGAGCATGCGGTGCATGTCGCACAAGCGCATAACAAAAAAAAAAACATGTGCAGATATTTCTACAAGTCCCAGAGTGATGGAGGAATTGTGAGGTGTGCAGGCCTGACGGGCTGGAAGCATGCAGATGTGAATCTACATACAGCGTGACTCGTGACCTCCTTAACGTCACCGCCTTGCTGATTGAACAGCAATGTGCCTCGGTGAGGTTGTGGGTGAATGAGCAGCCCCTTGGCTAACACTTTTCATCCAGCCATTTGGGAAGTGTCTAGAAAAGGTGAACTAAACAAATGCCGGTTCACCTATCAAGCTAGCCAGAAACCAGCATTTCGATGGATGTCCACATTAGCTTGGCGAAAACAAAAAAATACTACAACACAAAACAAGGCTAAGAATAGCCACCTGGAATGTATGGACACTTCCCGATCTTGAGAGATTGGGAAACCCCAAACTACGTACTGGTTTCGTGACAGGGGAGCATCTCGATATGGGGCCGACATCGATGCCCTTGCGGAAGTCAGTTTCAGCGATAAGGACCAATTGACAGAAGGGGGGGGGCTGGATACACATCCCCATGGAAAGACAGGCCGATAGTAGCTGTAAGAAGTTTGAAGAAAGGTGACTCGAGCCCTCCATCCTAAAGCGACACATGACGGACGTCATTTCCTATATTGAAGTCTGAAGTCAGGGCATGTATGTCGAGGGTTTCGTATGTGTGACAGGGTACATAAAAACAAGCTGGATCCCTGGGCCATCTGCGTGCTCACAACTGCTCACAACTGAACTACTTGTAGAAATTGCCTTATTCTGTGAAGAAGCGGCAATCACCATATCTTATTATAATGGAGATTGTGTGTTTTTCTGTCTGTAACCGAAACTATATTACTAATCGAGTCACAATTAACATAGTTATTTACATCACATTCTTCATAATTTTATTTATATTTAAACCTCAATTATTAATAAAATTGCTTCACCTTTTTATTAGTGTTGTCCATATCTACATGATATTTACCGCGTACCCCACTTGTACGGGTCAGGCACAAAGTCCCTATTTATGTGGGACCACCCACAAGCCGAAGCTCATGGGGTGGCTGAAAATTGCGTCGATCCCGTCGGCATTCCCCCTCAAGGGGGGCGCTCAGGCACTGGGCAATAAACCCAAAATCAAATGATGGGATCGACGCTGTTAATTATATCAATGGTCCAGAGGCCGAAGCCACTGTTGACCATATCTACATACTAATAACATGCTATTGTGTTTATATATACAAAAAATAGCGGTTTGCAGTGTGAACGGGAAGGCTAATTTGCATATTTATATTAAAAAATCGAATTTAATAATTATGTGCTTAGTATTATTGATTTCTAACTGTTTGGTTTTATTTTAATGAATATAAGCAAAAATCTCTTCAATGAATCTTAAATGAAATCCATTAACAATATAAAATAACTGTCATGTTATTCTTTACTTCCTCTTTTAACTAAATACTTAAATTAGAAAAAATAACAATGAAAGACGAGAGTGATGGAAGAGTAAGTTTCAGTTGTTCCATTTTTTATTATACTCCCTCTGTTTCAAATCTTTTATTATACTCCCTCTGTTTCAAATCTTTTTATCTGTATTCTTATTTAGTTTAAAATGTAACCCAGTACTACCTGTCTCATAGTCGGGTTATCGACGACTAAACCGGTTACCCCACCAAGCCTATCTGGTGAGGAGGATGGCTAGACATCCAGCAGGATGAAAAACAAAACCTGTCAAAGGGCGGATGAAGCCTTTCGCTCAACGGCCATCTAGCAAATAACATACGCGGGGACGTACAAATACTTGGATTGGTATCCAGGCGCGTAGCAAAACCACCGGGAGAGATGCATTCCTCAGCCTTGTCAAGGCAAGTGTCTAGGAGAAGGAAAACTCCAAAATTTAACCTGCGGCGGCTGCTGCAGCCAATGATGTTGACTTGTTCTTCTTTTTGGCTCAAATGTGGCAGTCACTTAGAGAGTGGGATTGGTTCTGTGCAAAGCCTTTCCTCACTTAAAAAAGCTTCAGGCACAGGCATTGCTTGATATGCAATACATGTCTTGTCCTTTATGTTTTTGAAGCTCACCATTATATTGTTTGAACTGTTGAGCTTTTTTAAAATTTATTTTATTTTTTAAAATTATTGTTACTATATCAAGCAATGGCAATACTTGAACGCGAGTTTGCTGCCATCATGTACGTATTTAGCCAACTCTGAAAGAGCCTTGCAAACAACTGAAATCCCCTGAGACAATTCCGATGACTGCACTATTGCAAAACTGTGAATGCACGTATGATTGCAAGAATATTGAGAAAGTTTACAGTCAACTGGCCTCCAGCTGCAATAAGGTTGTAAGATCTGAAAATTTAGTCAACATTAAATGTAAAGAAGAAGAAGAAGAAGAAGAAGAAGAAGAAGAAGAAGAAGATTTAAAGGAGAGAGAGAGAGAGAGAGAGAGAGAGAGAGAGAGAGAGAGAGAGAGAGAGAGAGAGAGAGAAGGGTAGATGGTATGAACGAAAGAAAGAAGAAAGAAAACAAGGAAGGAGAAAAGAAATCCAAGAGAGAGAAAGATAAGAAGGAAGGGAAGGAAAGAGAGACAGAAATAGAGAAGATATGAACGTAAGAAACAAAGAAGAAGAAGAAACAAACAAACAAAGAAAGAAGAAGAAAGAAAGAAAGAAAGAAAGCAAGAAAAAGGAAGATAAACGGAAAGAAAGAAAGAAAGAACAAATAAAATAAATAAAAATAAGAATAAATTGAGGAAAGAGCAATAAAAATGAGAAAGAAAGAAAAGTAAAAGAAACAAATGAAAAAAGGAAAAAAAAAAAGAAGAAGAAGAAGAAGAAGAAAGTAAGAAAGAAAGAAGAAGAAGAAAGAAATAAAGAAAGAAGGAAGAAGAAAAAAAAGAATGGAAGAAAGAAAGAAAGAAAGAAGAAGAAAGTAATAAGTAATTTAGTTCTGACTTTATGTTCAACGGAAATCCCTAGTGGTTACGAGTGTGAAAAATCAATGAGTATATAATAATAATGATGATAATGACGCAATAGAAAAGCAAGCGTGGGATGTGTGAAGACAGAGGCGAAGCAATTAATCATATAACAAGAAAATACAGGAAACTAGCACAGAGAGAGGTTACCACAATGGTACCCACATTACTTATAACAAGAATACATACTGGTTGAGAGAGAGAGAGAGAGAGAGAGAGAGAGAGAGAGAGAGAGAGAGAGAGAGAGAGAGAGAGAGAGAGAGGTGGCATGACTGGATTGGGAAAGGTGATCCACTGGGAATTGTGCAAGAAATTAAATTTCATCATGCTACTAAATGGTATATGCACAAACCAGAATCTGTCTTACAGAATGAGACGTATAAAATTCTCTGGGACTTTAAGATACAGACGGATCACATAATCCTGGACAGAAGACCAGACCTAGTGTTAATTAACAGGAAGAAAAGAACTTGTAATCTCTAGGATTTTATCATCCTGACAGACCATAGAGTGAAAATGAAAGAAAACGAAAAGATAGACAAATACTTGGACCTAACCAGAGGACTTAAAGAACTGTGGAAGGTTGTAACACTTGTAGTTTGTGCCCTTGGAACGGTCATTAAAGATCTGGAAAAGAGTGTATGTGAATTGGAAATCACAAGAAGAATCGAGAGTATTCAAACGAAAGCATTGTTAAGATCAGCTAGAATACTCAGCAGAGTACTGGAGACACGAGGAGACTTGCCGTAACTCCAATGAAAGACTACCTGCTAACGCCGGTGTGAAAAACTCGCAAGGAATAATAGTAATAATAATAATAATAACAATAATAATAATAATAATAATAATAATAATAATAATAATAATCACTCAATCATATACTTAAAAAATGTACAGTAGGATACAAATTCACTAACTCACAAGAAAAAATAAACCACCTTATGTACATGGATGACATAAAAAAATTTTGCAAAAAATTAAAAAAGAATTAGAAACCTTAGTACAAACTATTAGAATATATAGCCAAGATATAGGAATGTAATTTGGAATTGGAAAATGTGCTATGCTAGTAATAGAACGGGATAAAAGAAAATTAATGGACGGAATACAACTGCCAAATGAAGACACTATAAAATCACTTGATGGAAATGAAAGTTACAAATACTTAGGAATTTTAGAAGCAGTCAATATCAAGCAAGCAGAAATGAAAGGAAAAGTTAAAAAAGAATATCTCAGGAGAACTAAAAAAACTTCTAGAAACCAAACTTGACAGCAGAAATCTAATCAAAGGAATAAATACCTGGGCTGTCCCCATTATAAGATACTCAAGACCATTCTTAAAATGGACAAAAGAAGAACTCAGACAGATTGACCAAAGGACGAGAAAATTAATGACCATACACAAGGCTCTCCATCCTAGAGATGATAGAGACAGATTATGTGTCAAGAAAGGAAGGGGGAAGAGGTCTTGCCAACATAGAGGACTGCGTAGAAATCACAATCGAAGACTACACAAAAAAGAGCAAATACAGATTACTTATAGCGGCCAACAATAGAAACCTTAACACACACACCCAGACTTCCTTCTTGTCTCTTAATATAAAAATAAAACGTTTCTTTTGACGCCCAATGACACTTCTCTCCCCTACCTCTTACCAATACACACACACACACACACACACACACAACCTTAAGGTTTATTTCCGCTGTCGTTTATCGCAAAAAATTATATACACACACACACAACCACACACCTAAAAAATGCACAATGTTTCCTTTCGATACACGCACCTACACCGTCCCATACTCACGCCATAAAACAGAATATTTGACGTCATATTTCAAACCGTCCCCTTTTTTCAAACCTCAACATTTTTTAAACAGATGAATAACAATGACTACCACTCGCTTTTCTCGTTATTCTGTGATAAATAATTTCTTATCACCTTCCATATACCAACAAATGCCCTGAAGATGATCTAATTAATTGATCGAAACACTGCAGCGTCAGCCAATAAACTCACCACTTAACCCATTTAAACCTGTGTTTTTTTCATTTTTCTTAATATACTACATACCGTCGGATTCACTTCCTTTCTTCACACACACACACACACACACACACACACACACACACACACACACACATATATATATATATATATATATATATATATATATATATATATATACTACGTGACCACCCCCCACCCACAAAAAAAAAGAAAAAAGAAAAAAAGAGTCCTGACTTTAAAAAAGTCTGTTTTATATCACACTTTATATAGAGAGAAGAAGAAGAAGAAGAAGAAGAAGAAGAAGAAGAAGAAGAAGAAGAAGAAGAAGAAGAAGAAGAAGAAGAAACCACATGGAAAGGCCATCCACTGGGAATTGTGTAAGAAATTTAAATTTCATCATATTGACAAATGGTATACGCATAAATTGGAATATATCCTAGCAAAAGAAACAAACCAATAATCTAATCCTGGCCAGAAGAAGAATAGATCTGCTAAAATAATGGATATAAAAAATAACAAAATATTCAAGAAATTCATTAAAAATATAAACAATTTAAAATATTCAATCATTGAACGTCTAAACGATTTCTAATATGCACGGTAAAAACCCGTTGATGCAATCGATATTTTGCAACCAAAGTGTAGAGTTGTTCTACAGTTGAATAGCTCTTATTCTTTCTCTGTGTATTTTTACTATTATCGTCTAACTTCTATCACTGCTAACAAGGATAAATGCTTTGGTCTTCTGTCTTCTTGAGTTGACTTGGGTTTATCTCGTATTTGTCTTAATCTCTGTGTCCACTTATTCTTACAAATGAACACAAAGGCATGGTTTATTTTTCAACATCTTTATATTCCCAACTCCTTTTCCAATTGTTTTTTTTTCTTCTTTTTTTTCGAAGTCCGTCGTAGATGACGATGACGTCACTCAATGTCTTCATTTGTGAACCCTATGGTGGCTCATTTGTCCAATTTTTGATTGGCAGATGCGGTCACATACATTGCAGGGGAAATTCCCATCTACATTTGGTTGTTCCTGACGACGAAGACGTCGCCGCTCCGCAGTGCTTTTTATCTCATTATATATTTACCAACCCCTCCGCACGAGCAGGATGCGACACAAGGTCAATTTCTTAAGCGGAGTTTAACAGGTTTGAATTCAGAGTTTTCCTTCTCCTAGACCAGTTGCCTAACCACGGTTAAAGAGCCCGGTCTGCCCTACTATTTACCCATAGCTGGAGGGAGAGTAGGATTCATACCTTTCCCAAGGGTATTAGCGCTAAGTGAAATGCAATTACCACATCCAGCTTTTTATCTCATTATTGAGCTGCTTAGCTCCTGTGCGGCAGGCGTCTCGCCAACCCTGTCTGTTAGAGACCAGATCTTCCACGCTTGAAGGTGTGATGTTATATTTCTTCAGCGTTGTCTTAATATGGTCTTTGAACCGTTTTTGGGGTCTCCTGTCCTCCGCGTGTCATCTGTGAGTTCACTGTAAAGTAGTTTACGGGGGAGTCTGTCTGCAGGTGTGACAAACAATCGCAGATAACATTTCAACGGTACGGATTGAGAAATAACCATTATGCGTCAGTTTTCTAACACACCCTGGGACTATGCTGATTAACAAACTGTTGTAGAGTAGGTAACACCCCTTCAGCACTACTCTACCAGATAGACTGGCTCACATCCACAAAATAGCCTACGATTAAAGTAGATTAAATTGCTGAAAAATATTCACACTGACTTTGCTGCGTTGGCTATACCGAACTGACCCTCCTCTTTAGTATGAGTTTATCTTGTTTGTACTTATTTGTTCTGTGTTTGTATGTATCTGTTTTAGTACAGGATGCTGGTGCTTAATAAATGTGTTAAGCACACCATTCATCTGTGTATCTTCCCACCTCGCGATACAATACAAACCTAACTTGTTTTCCCAACTGGGTAGTTACATTTTGATGTAATCAAATATTGTATCAAACTAGAAAGACTAATGAAATTAAATACGAACACAAAAAGATTACACTTATTAGAAATCAATTAAGAAAAACGAAACTGTCATCTAATGAATTTTACTAAGCCACAAGAGTGAAAGTGAAAAAGATTTACAAATACCTGGATATTATGAACATGAAAGTGACGGTGATACCAATCGTAGTTGGAGCCCTTGGAACATTCTCCAAGAACCGGAAAAGACACTCGGTGACCTGGAGATTAGAGTTTGGTTTGGTTTGATTTGTTTTACGGCATATCAACCTCGGTGAGTCAATTTAATGCCGACAAAGTTTTGAAATAAATTCATTCTTAATGGATACTCAATTTTTTTTTATAAACACATTTTTCTATTAACCTACAGATGGGACCCTACAGGTACTACCATTGCAGGTCAGAGTGGACCTGGGAGCAATGGTGATGAAGGGATGCTCTGCATTCCCCAGACCTCCAGAACTGGAACATAGCCCTCCGATAGAGTTAAACGTCATTCCTATGACATGAAGACCCTCAGCCACCGCTTCTAGCACCCATATAATAAAATGGGTTGGGGCTGGCCATAAGTGCAAAAGTGTCTGGAACATATAGGTGTAGGGTATAACGTGACCAGCCGATTGATCGGAGTGATTAGAGAATTAAAACCATTCAGACCGCGCCAATACTAAAATCAGTTAAAATACTTAGAAGAGTCCTGGATATCCAAGGAGACTTGTTGTCACTTAGTGTTCAGTGAAAAACCACCAGTTAAAATTGGTGTGAAAAACTCGTTTAGAGTGAAACATAATTTGATGGCAATTATATATGTTCGCTTAACTCTTCCTATATAAGACTAATCCTTTATCCGACTTTATATGGCTTTCATTAATTATTCCTATCTAAAACAAATGATGTGAACACAATTTATATGGTTTTAAGTATTTCTATCTCATCCTAATTATTTACAAGCAATTAAATATGATTGACACTCGCTTTAAATAGGAAAACGTTTTATATTTAGTTTCAATAGCAGTTATTTAGGAGCAACTCTCTCTCTATATATAAAGCCCTGTCGGCTACACGAGTTTAAATCCTAAACATGGCTGTTTACATTTATTACAGAGCTAATATACTAGGGAAAGGCATGAATCCAACTATTCTCCATCCAGCA
>CM042162.1:62115500-62213000 GCA_023376005.1 Doryteuthis pealeii
GTTCAAGTTTGTTATAAGTGATAGGGTGGTAGAAAGTTTTTAAACACAATTTTTATAAACAATTTTTTTTCTTTAACCAATAGATAGGAGCTAAAGAGTTACTACCACTCCGGGTCAGAGTAGACTTGGGAGCAATGATGATGAAGGGGTGCTCGACATTACCCAGACTTTCAGAACTGGAACCTCACCATCAGATGAATTTAACGTAATTCTCAGGACATTAAGGACCTCAGTCACTACCTTCTAGCATGTACATGATTGAAGCTTCCAGTCTGTCCTACTATTTACTTATTGCTGGATAGAGAATAGTTGGATTCATGCCTTTCCCTAGTATATTAGCTCTGTAATAAATGTAAACAGCCATGTTTAGGGTTTGAACTCGTGTAGCCGACAGAGTTTTATATAAAGAGAGAGTTGGCTCTTAAATAACTGCTATTGAAACTAAATATAAAACGTTTTCCTATTTAAAGCGAGTGTCAATCATATTTAATTGCTTGTAAATAATTAGGATGAGATAGAAATACTTAAAACCATATAAATTGTGTTCACATCATTTGTTTTAGATAGGAATAATTAATGAAAGCCATATAAAGTCGGATAAAGGATTAGTCTTATATAGGAAGAGTTAAGCGAACATATATAATTGCCATCAAATTATGTTTCACTCTAAACGAGTTTTTCACACCAATTTTAACTGGTGGTTTTTCACTGAACACTAAGTGACAACAAGTCTCCTTGGATATCCAGGACTCTTCTAAGTATTTTAACTGATTTTAGTATTGGCGCGGTCTGAATGGTTTTAATTCTCTAATCACTCCGTTCAACCGCCTGGTCACGTTAAGCCCTAACACCTATATGATTGTCCCGACACTATTGCACTTATGGCAAGCCCCAACCTATTTTATTATATGGGTGCTAGAAGGCGGTGGCTGAGGGTCTTCATGTCATGGGAATGACGTTAAACTATCTGATGGTGAGGTTCCAGTTTTGGAGGTCTGAGGAATGTGGAGCATCCCTTCATCCCCATTGCTCCCAAGTCCACTCTGAACCGCAGTGGTATTACCTGTTAGGGTCCCATCTATGGGTTAGATAGAAAATATGGTAATAAAAGAATTGAGTATCCATTAAGAATGAATTTATTTCAAAACTTTATTGGCATTAAATTACTCACCGAGGTTGATATGCCGTAAAACAAAACAAACCAAACCAAACTCTAATCTCCAGATCATCGAGTCTCTTTTCCAGGTTCTTGGAGACTGTTCCAAGGGCTCCAACTACGACTGGTATCACTATCACTTTCATGTTCCATAGCTTTTTTCAGTTCTCTAGTAACATCCAGTTATTCGTATAGGTTTTCACTTTCTTTTGTAATATATTGTCTGATCAGTGCACCCAAGGACCAGGCAGAATAGGAAGTGCATGGGGGTCAGGTGCAGACTGGAAACGAAAACAGGATGTGGCCCAGACCTGACCTTTTGCACATGGAAATGCAGGTGAACATTTGACATGATTTAGGTGCAGAAATCTGTAGGCGTAGCCCATAGCCAATGAAAACAGCCTGCGTGGGCGAATAAGCATGTCTACAGAAAAACTGCGTAGGTGTCACGAACAAAGAGGCGTGACACCGGGGGTCAGACTACAATAAAAGAAGCCCGTAGAGATCGATTAGAGAGACAACGATCAGGTTTGAGATCACTTGAAAAGAACTCCCAAAGGCTCCACGTTTGCGTAACCCGGCCAACAACTCTCAGTTGTACACAACCGAGGGAATAAACATCTCATCTTACATTTTCCTAAATACAAGTGTTTGTGTTCTTTGACGGGTCCAGTGTGTAACACTTTCACTTTCACTCTGTGGCTTAGTAAAATTCATTAGATGACAGTTTCGTTTTTTCGAGTTAAGCGAATATATATATAATTGAAATCCAATTATTTTCACTCTATACTAGTTTTCACATCAATCTTAACAGCTGTTTTTTTTTCATTGAAGCTGTAAAATACACCGACTGCACTTCAGCAGGGGGTAGAATACCCCCACAGACAATGGGGCCACTAATTTGCCGTGGGGGGGGGGTAGCCCGTGATGCTTAAGGATAATGACCTAGTAGCTGAGCAGCCCATGACATGGAACTCCACTTTGGACCTTAATTAGGCGAAAAAGCCCCACCCAATTAACCCAGCTAGACATTTCAAGCCCTCGTACCTATATCATTGCCCCAACCCTTATGACAATCCCCCAACCCTGTTTATCATATATGTGCTAGAAGGCGCTGGCTGATGGTCTTAGTGTCCTGGATATAACGTTAAGCAGCATCTAGTGATGAAGCTCTGAAGTTCTGGGGAATGTGGATGATCCCTTTATGACCATTACTCCCTGGTCCATGGTTTATTTTCTTGGTCAAGATTTTATTAGTCTAGCCCATTCTTATTCGCCGCGCGGATGAGATTCAACCTCGCAGTAGCACGTCTACTCTGCTCCAATCTCAGGTTGAAACTGATTCTCTAACTAACTAATCACGTGACGTCCGAGATTCTCCTCCGATAACAGTTAGGGTTTCATCTATGTTTTAAATAGATAAAAAATGAATTTTAAAAATGTGTTTAAAAGATTGAGTTTGGGGAAAAATTTGAATACACAGCAAGAATAGTAGAAAGAAAATATCTTCGGCATAAAATAACCCAACAAGGGTTGACATGCCGTAATATCCAGCCGACCCACCCATTATATGATGTAGTTTTTCTTGTTATTTAAAACTGGGTCTAGTTCTCTAGCAAGTCTCCTCAGATCTACAGTTTCTTTTTAAAGTATTCTATCCGATCTTAACAGTGTTGTGGTCTAGATGGCCTCTTCCTGCAATTTCCCTAAGTCTCTTTTGCATGTATTTGTGGACTGTTCTAAGAGCATCAACTACAATTGGTATCGCCGCCACCTTCATATTCCACAGCTTTTTTTTAAAGCTCTTTGGCAAGGTACAGTATTTATCCAGATTTGTCCTTTCCTTTAATTTCTCTCTATGCAAATGGGAAATGGGAAAATCCACGAGTTCTTTTACTGGTTAGCAACACTAACTTTGATGTACTATTTATTTATGAATCAAGCACACACACACACACACACACACACACACACACACACAGAGTCATGGAAAATGGACTCATCGTCCCGAGTTCAAATCCTGGATGTGGAAACTGCATTTTCACTTAGCGCTAGTACCATTGGGAAAGGTATGAATCCTACTCTACTAGTTCAGCAGGGCCCATTGCTACTGAATATTGAATATTCCATACGACACAATAGATAGATAAATAGTAGATAGATAGACATGTAGTTAAGGAATAATGAGATATAGATAGATAATTCAGGAATATACTGACATAGACAGATAGATATGAGCAGACGGAGACCCATAGAAAGATATATATATATATTAACATACACATATGGAAGCGCGTGGTGTAATGGTTAAAGTTATGGGAAATGGACTCGTCGCCCCGAGTTCAAATCCTGGATGTGGAAACTGCATTTTCACTTAGCGCTAATACCCTTGGGAAAGGTATGAAGCCTACTCCCCCTCCAGCTATGGATAAATAGTAGGGCAGACTGGGCTCTTTAACCTTGGTTAGGCAACTGGTCTAGGAGAATAAAAACTCTGAATTCAAACCTGTTGAACCCCGCTTAAGAAATTGACCTTGAGTCACATCCTGCTCGTGCGGAGGGGTTGGTATATATATATATATATATTATATATATATATAATATACGCACACAGTTTTTATTTTGTTAGTCTTGCCTTGTGCCTTGTAATGGCATTCCCCAGAGCTCCAGAATTAGAAGTTCACTACAACATGCAGTTGTCATACCTATATTTATGTGTGTGTGAGATTGTGTGCTTAATTAAAGTCATACCCAATTTTGTTAATTAATTAAGTATAATTAAATGAATTAGGCGTGCATATAGGTTTAAATGTAAAGCGTAAACAAATCGAAAAAAAAGTCGATCTCTGTATGTACATTTCAGCCTATTAGACCTCATCAGCAGAGCTATAGACAGGGCAGTGCTTTGTGCGTGATTCGAACCCTACCTGTCAGGCTGACAGGCGGACATTCTAACCACTACACTAGCTGGTTTCCCAGGTCCGCTTGTCAGGCTGAAATGTTCATACAGAGATCGACTTTTTTCTCGATTTGTTTACGCTTTACATTTAAACCGATATGCACGCCTAATTCATTTAATTATAATTAATTAATTAACAAAATTAGCTATGACTTTAATTAAGCACATAATCTCCTACAAATTGTCGGTCTTCACCATTTCAAACATTTATGTGTGTGTTCCTTGTGTATGTGTGTGTGTGTGTGTGTGTTTTGTACGCTCGTATTTTAGTGTGTGTCAGTGCGTGTGTTTGTGTGGTTGATTTTATGTATTGTGCCCTTTTCTTGCGTATTTGTGTGTGTGTGTGTATGGTGTGTATGTATGTAAAGTCATCCACGATCACCAGAGAGATAGCAGTCCAGTCATGTAAACAACAGCATTGCTTTATTGCTGACAGTGAAAGTTAATTTAAGTCGCCCCTAGAGAGCTCGATCGATTTGGGAGTATAATTAATAAGTCATTCACAGACAACCGTTTTTTCGACGTTTCACGTCCGTTCAGTGGGCTAGACACAACAGAATGACTTGATGGAGGCCGTGGTGTAATGGTTAGAGTCGGTAGGAAATAGACTCGTCGACCCTAGACGAAGCTACAGTTCACATAAGCGCTAATACTCTGTGAAAGGTATGAATTCAACTACTCTCCCGCCACTATATAAATAGTAGACTGGTTTTAACCTTGGTTAGCAACCAGTCTAAGAAGGAAAACTCTGAATTCACAACTGTTAATCTCCGCTTTGGGGTGGTCGGCTACTAGAAAAGACTCAATTTAATTAGTGATTCTATTTCACTAGTATAATTCTGCATTAAATGACCCAGAAAGGGTTGATATACCAATAAAAACAAAGCAACAAAACTACCAACCCCCTTCTTCTCTATTTTCTTCTTTTTATCAAACCCTTTCACAAACAAAACGAAGTTAATGAACATTATATCCTGGTAATTTGAAGATATTAAGAACTTGAAAACAAATTTTTATCAAAATAACTTGTTTCGGCATTAAATGACCCGAAAAGGGTTGATATGCCGTAAAATAGACAAACAAAACTTTTTCCCTTTCTCTGTGCCTCTTCTCTTTCTTCTCTTCTCTTTTTTATCCTTTCTTCTTTCTTTTCTACTTTCTCTCTCTCCTCTCTCCTCTTTGCTTTCTCCCTCTCTTGCTTTCCTTCTCTCTTTTCTTTTTTCTTCTCTTTTTTCTCTCTCTCTCTTCCCATTTACCCCCTCTCTCTCTCTACTCCTTGCTTTCTTCCCTCTTGTTTTCTCCTTCTCATCTTTCTTCTTTCTTCTCTTCTTCCTTCTCTTTCTCCTTTCTCTCCCCCCCCTCTCTCTCTGTCCCCTCGCTTCTTCTCTTTCTTGGTTTTCCTCTGTCTTCCTTTCTTCTTTCTTCTCTTCTTTCTTTTCTCTCTTCCGATTCCCCCTCTCTCTCTTCGCTTCTTTCTCTTCTCTTGTTCCCCCTTATTACCTTTCTTCTTTTCTTTTCATTTTGCTCCTCCTCTTCTTTCCTCTTCCTTTCCCCCTTCTCCTCCTTTCGTTTTTCTACTCCTTTCCTGTTTCTCTACTTCTCCTTTCTTCTGTTCTTCTCTCTTTTCCCCCCTGATGTTATTTCTACCACCTTTATTCTTTCTTCTCTTCTTTCTTCTCTCTCCCCCGCTCTCTCTCTTTCCTCTTCTCCTTTTCTTGTTTTCCCTCTTTCTTTTCTCTCTCTTCTCTTTTTCTTCTCTCTTCCTAATTAATCTCTCTCCTCTTCGTATTCGTCTACTCTCTTGGTTATTTCTCTTTTTTCTTTCTTTTCTTTCTTTCTTTCTTTCTTTTCTTTTCTTTCTTTCTTCCTCTTTCTTTCTCTTTTCATTTGCTCTTCCTCTCTCTCCCTCGCTTATTCTCGTCTCTTGTTTTCCCTCTTCTCACATTTCTTCTTTCTTCTCTTCTTTCTTCTCTCTCTCTCTCTCTGTTCTTCTCTCTCTCTCGTTCTGTCTCTCTCTGTCTCTCTCTCTCTTCTCTGTGTTTCTCTTTCCTTTTTCTACTTTCTTGTTTTATTATCTCGTCTTTCTTTTCTTCAGCTCTTCTCTTTTTCTTCTCTCTTCCTATTTATCCTCTTCTCTTCATATTCTCGTATTTCTTCTTTTCTTTCTTTCTTTCTTCCTTTCTTCTCTTCTTCTCTTTTTCATTTGCTCTCTCTCCTCTCTAGTCTCTCTCTCTCCTCTCTCCGCGCTTTATTCTCTTCTCTTTGTTTTTCCTCTTCTCACATTTTCTCTTTTCTCTCTCTTCTTTTCTTCTTCTCTCATCTCCCCTTCTTCTCTCTCTTCAACTTCTCTTTCTTCTCCTACTCGCTATTATTTCCTTGTTTTTTTCTCTACTCTTTTCTCCTTTCCTCTCCTTTCCCTTTACCGCTCTTCTTTCTATTCGTCTCTTCTTGCTTTCCTTTTCGAAAAGAGGTGACGGACACCAGCCTCGCAGTTTGTTTAAAGGACAAACAACCAATGTGCGTCTGTTCCCACGGACGGCTTTCGAGAAAAGACACACGCGACATATCAAAGAGCGCATTTTTCTTGTACCACTGAGAGCTCTTACAGATGCCCGACTGTTCATTCACTGGCAAGCGTGCTGATCACTTGTAAACAGAAGAAGAAACAGAAAACAAAAACAAAAAAAAGAAAGAAAGAAAACTCCCTTCCTTTGGCGATGGACATCACCCTCGTCTGTCCGTCGACTCGGCAAATGCAAACAAACCGAAAGTGCAATTCACAACCAGCCGCGAATGCACGTGCAAGCAGCTCTGCACGCCGGTTTCGAGATGGCACTGTTGCCATGGTGACCAAACTGGGTATCACAGTATCGGAAAACCAGTGATGTTTTGTTAAGGTCAAAGAACCCATCACGATGAAGGGCATTGTTGTGTTTGTTTGTATTTTTGGATTGGTTGGTTTTGGTTGGTTGGATTTTTTACGGCATGTCAACGCCTTTTGTTGGAATTGATTTAAACTGAGACGTTTTTGTTTTTGAATGTATATTCTAGTTGGTGTTCAATTTCATTTAAACTCTTTTTTTCGCCCTGTCGGCTGGGGCGTTAGAATCACCACTGCACCTCTCAGAGGGAGAAGACTCCCCCAATGGGGCCACCTGTTGGCCGTGGGTGGCGACCGTGATGCTTAAGGATAGAGCCCAAGTGGAGATGAGCAGTTCATGACATGCAATACCCCAATTTGGCCCTATCTTGGGCTAGACGTGCGGTCGGGGGAGGCCTCCGATCAATCGGGGCTGGTCACGTCAAAGCCTGACACCTAATATGATTTCCAAAACGCCTATGCCCCGCTTATGGCAGCCAACCAGGTTGNGTTAGTTATTAGGTTTAAAAATTTAAAGCTACAGCAAGACTTTATGAACGCCTATATATATGTATATATATATTATATATATATATATATTATATATATATATATGTGTGTGTGTCTTATGTGTGAGAGTTATGTGTGTGTGCGTGTGTGTGTGTGTGATGTGATGTGTGAGAGAGAGAGAGAGAAGGAGAGAGAGAGAGAGAGAGAGAGAATTCTACTTTTGGTTACAGAGTTTCCATGTTAGATAAAGAATAACTAAATAGCAGATTTTGCCAGTGTAATAATATGTTAGATTGGGATTAAATCGCTTGTGATGCAAGTATTTGGGACTAACAGACGTTGGGTGTAGAACTAACCAACATGTCCTAAAGGAACTAAAAGTATTCCTCAAACTACTTCCGGGCCTCTCACAGGCGCATTGACACCGGCTATTGGTGATCACCTGTGCTAGTTTAATAGCTGCACGAATCAACTACAGTGTTCAGCAATTTTCCGTACCACACAAGGTATAGTCCAACTTACCATCTCCATGTCCTCGAGGCAGTTGCAATTTTTCTTCACTGCTCGGTCTTATGTAGGCAACATTCCTGGCATTATTGTTGGGGATGTTGTTGCTGAAATTGGATTTTGGTGAATAGATTTTTCTCCCCTTCTTGTTGCTCCAATCCTTGATATTGTCCTATTCCTTCTTTTACCCAACTTTATACACTTTTACTTTAGACGATCTTACGGTTGAGAACGTTTGAAAATGCACCGATCGAAAGGGCCCTTGAGTCTCTCTTTTCTTCGCCTTCCTTTTAGAATAATCGTTTTTAATTAGTTATTACCAAATAACGTATGTATATTTAAACTTTTATACAAATTTATAGTTGTACCCAAAATAGTTTCAGCGTATGAGTAGCACGGTGATCTGTGCGCGTAAAGTAAGGACCGATGGTAGGTGTGGCGCTCCACCTCAGACGCAAAAAAAATTCCTCTGTCTAGCGCTAGTGAAAAAGGGATAGACTCCTATGACTGGCAGATACCGTCTTTAGGCGACCCCGACTTTAATATCAGCCCACATGATAGCTTTCCAACAAAGTTATACTACCTCTTGTAATGGAATTAGGCAGCTACCACGCACGACGTAAGGAGGCTGAGTGTTCTAATTTATTCATTGATTTAGTGGCACTCTAATTCGTCTAGGGTTATATATATATATATATATATTATATATATATATATATAATATATAATATATATATATATATATATATATATTAGAAACAAGTATGTAGAGGAAAAGTGTTAACAGTCTTCTATTTTCAATCCAAATGATTTCAGCAAGACTCTTTGCCTATACTTAAATTAACTTGTTAATTTCTTGGTTAAATTTGAAGGGTTAAGGAATTACATCGATTGAGTTACGTATCGAGTAGGGTACTGATGAAACAGTGAAACCATAGTAGACGGTTTATTCTTTCCTCTACAACTTTACTTATATCTTCCTATTATTACTCATAATATATTAGCACTTTATGATAATTTACTTATGCCATGCAACTGAAAAAGTTGAATGCGGCAATCGGATACTATATATATATATATAATATTTATATATATATATATATTATATGGCACTAACAGTGCAATATCCTACTTTTTACTATAAACATATTTTTTGCACATGATTCCTTTGCTGAATCCAATTAATATTTGTTGTTGATATGACATGAATCCACTCACTTGGCGAGCAATGAAACGCTCAATTACCCTCCATTTCTTTAACTAGGCAGGTATAGCCATCAACAATAAAAGCCATCTGAAATCACTTTGTCACACTTCATCTTACTAAAGTCAATCAATCAACCATATGATTTCTTTTATTTCATTTTCACAAAATTTCCCACAGAAGATGCTTTATGATGATTACTTTGGCCTTGGCCTTTTCTTTGACGAGCTGTTCGGAATATTTCTGTTAAAACGGCCAACTCACTCTATCACTCTTTCTTTTCTTTTTTTCTTTTTTTTTGTTTGTTTGTTTTCGTTCTACTTTAAGACAATCAGCGATGCGTTCTTTCTTACTCCAAATTACCTTTCCGTATCTGCGACATTATATTCTTTCTGCATTCGCTCCATTCCTTTTCCGTTACGGTTAAATATACCGGAAAACACCGACCTATTTACTGGTTTATTAGCCGAGAAATTTAATATACGAAGCAAGTTATAAATTGTAGATTGCATTATTCTTGCCTATGAATGATAGCATTTTTTGCTGTATTATGCAACTAAACCTACCATCTATCTATACATATATAAAGGGCAGTTGTGTGTATGTGTATGTCCGGAGGAAACTTCAAAAATAAAACAATTAAAGACAAAGTAAATATATATACACATTAAATATCACCAGGGCTTGGTTTTTGAGCAAAAACAATGAAGATTTTATATATATATTCGTGAAGATAATTTTGAAAAATGAAATTTAAATGATAACAGCATGGAATTTTTTGCATTTAGTATTTTAGATAGGAGACATTAATTTTTCTTTTCGGGTTGTCTTTTTTACGTATGGATTTTAATGGGGCATCCTGTGAGGTCCATCTCGCAATTCAACAATAATGGATCTGTGAGATTATCTTTTTACCCCTCTACCCAGACGCCGGGTAGCCGCTTCTAGTCATAAATAATTTGGAGCTTTATCATATAGATGACTACAAGTGTCTACCCTGCGTCGCCTTGGTATGGTGGTAACGCTGGGTGTATTGATTTAGTTTGGGGATTTACAAATACTGATCATTTTAAGCAGAATTTAATGCTATTTCTATTATATATATTAATTTAAATATCTTCGTATATAAATCCAAATCTTCATAATTTTTTACACAGTTACGCGGATTCAAGTAAATATTTATTTATTATGTAAGTATTATACATACAATCCGCTCTGCACGAGTAGAATGTGATCCAAGATCATTTTTTAAGCCAAGTTTAAAGGGTTTGAATTCAGAGTTTTCTTTTTTTTTTTCTTAAACTAGTTGCTCAAACCTTGCTTAAAGTGCCCAGTCCATCCTACTATTTTCCCAATGGTTTTAGCGTTAACATGTGAAATGCAAACTGCCTTATTTCCATGTAATAAGTAATGTCGTTTCACACAGTTATAAGGATTCAAATAATTAATAACTTCATCATTATCTTATCAGGGCTTAGAATATGCTGATTCTATCTTCTGCAGGGGTCGGGGTAAGACTATCTCCCAATAAAAATGGGTGTCCTGGGTCAGAAACTAAAATGCATCTGATGATTAAGCTCCAGTCCCGGAGTTCTAGATAATGTAGAGAAACCCTTCAGTACCATTACTTACAGATATACTTAGCCTCGGTGTGGCTGTACCTGTTAGGACGCCATACATGGGAGATTTTAAAAAATCCTAAGACGTACAATGAAAGCGATTCTCTAAACTCTAGGCGTAAAATCACCGTACACGGGTTGACATGCCGTTAAAATCAACCAAACTATAGATTATACGGAATTTGGATCTTTATTATATAACAGATTATGTATATTAAAATATAAAATTACCTCGAATTAATTTGGAAATTGTTTTGGATCGATTGAATTTAATGGCATATCAACTCGTCTAGGTTTATTCTATGCCGAGTGGGTATATTATTACATTCATTGTACGTTTATTCTTACATTTCTGTTTAGTTGTCACTTACGTGCTTTTTTCCCACTCTTATATGAATCCAAATAATTATTTCTATTTAATAGTTCCTCAGTTTGTACACAATTATAAGATTTCAAGTAACTAATAATTATCCTTAGTAAACAATTATAGCTTCCTGTAATTAATCGTAATCTGATAAAAAAAGTCCATTTATATAGAATCAAGCTTTATCATCGAATAGAATAAGACTAATTAATTGATCTTTTTGACTCAAATATGAAAGACTAATAACTATTACAATTCAGATCAGAGTGGACCTGGGGTGTAATTGGCAATTAGAAAGTATTGAGGCTGGCTTCAGTTCTAGAATTTTGCACTTACTCATCGACACAAAATCCATATGTCTCTATAAAACCATCTAGATATTTATACGTCATAATTTATGTTAGTTCCTCAACAGTGAACACGGATTTACTTGAATATAGTTCCTTGTAGAACTGAGAAATTGATTGATAGATTGATAAAGAGATATTGATTGAGGCATATATTAACAGACTGCTATCGATATATATATATATATATTATATATATATTGATAGATTTCTATAAAGACTGATATATATTATATATATATATATAATATATATATATATATATATATATATATAATATATCAGTCTTTATAGAAATCTATCAATATATATAATATATATATATATATATTATATATATATTAAATGACCCACCGAGATTGATATGCCGTAAAACCCAAACCAAACCAAACCAACACACATAGTAGAAATAGTCATCTTGGACAGACACTCCCACTTCCTTCAAAACCAAGTAAAAAGTTCCCTTTTCTAAATCTTCTTTCTATTATCACGCAATCGTTTTGAGCAATCATAGACCAGGTAGAAGATCTGCGAAACGCCAAGATCTGTAAATTTACGTTAACGTTTTTTCCACGATTCAGAATTACCGCTATTTTTAATGTTTACACTGCTATTCAAAATCTTATAGGCTCCTATCAATTGTGTAACATAGGTATTTTCTTGGTAAAGATCATAACATTCATTTTTCTATTGTCATATATTTTTACAAGCAGGTAATAAAATATATAATAGTCTGAAGAATGTGTGAGTCACATTGTATTTGAAATCACATTATATTTGAGTAATTACGGTAATGTTGTATATTTTCTTAAAACACCAATGCATTTTTTAGCGTCAAATCAATTTGAAGATACTGCACTTTTTGACACCTTAGAAAATGACTTATAATCAACTCATGGAGGCGCTTGGTGTAGTGATTACCTTCATAACAAATCATCACGACGAGATGAGTTGAAATCCTGGACAAGACTCTTTGCATTTCACATACTACTAATAACCTTGGGAAAGGTATAAATCCATCTATTCTCCCTCTAAAAATGGATAACTATTAGGGTAAACTGGGCCCTTCAATTTTAGTTAAGTAACCGGTATAGGAGAAGGAAAACTCTGAATTCAAACTTGTTAAACGACGTATAAGAAATTGATCATGTGTCACATGCTTCTCGTACGGAGGGGTTGGTAAATATATATAATCAAATCATGAACAATTGATATACTTGGAAGTGGTAGACTTAAATAGACGAATTGAACGTGAGCAATGTGAGTTGATCTACTGCCCTACTAATTTAAATAAATCTACTGATATATATATATATATTATATATTATAATATATATATATATATACACACACACACACACACACATATTATATATATATATATATATATATATATATATATATATGCATATATAGATATGAGAAGTAAACAAACAAACAATGTGTTTGATATGGCTTTTTTAGCCGACAATTTTTGGGTGAATATGGGCTTAATTGAAGTCATACCTAATTTTTGAAAATTACTTAATTGATAAATAATGAATTAGGCGGACATACCCGTTCAAATGTAAGGCTAAACACTTTTTCTCGATTTGTTTAGCCTTACATTTGAATGGGTATGCCCGCCTAATTCATTAATTATCAATTAATTAATTAATTTTGAAAAATTAGGTATGACTTCAATTAAGCACATATTCTCCCATATATATATATATATATATATATATAGATAGATAGATAGATAGATAGATAGTCAGTACTGCTGTATGGCTGCACCACCTGGACCCTAACTAAGCGACTAGAGAATAAACTAGATGGGAGCTGCACAAGAATGCTGCGGGTGATCATTAACAAAACGTGGAAACAGCACTCTACCAGAAAGCAGCTGTACGGCCACCTACCACATATCACCCAAACCATCCGAGTGAGACGGACAAGACATGCGGGACACTGCTGGAGAAGCAAGGACGAACTTATAAGCGACGTCCTCCTGTGGAAGCCAGCACATGGACAAGCCAGCGTGGGCCGACCAGCAAAAACGTACGTTGATCAGCTCTGTGCGGATGCAGGATGCTGCATAGAGGACCTCCCGAGAATGATGAGCGATAGGGACGGATGGAGAGAGATTGTCATGGATATCCGCGCTGAAAGTGCGACATGATGATGATGATGATATATAGATAGATAGATAGATAGATAGATAGATTGATAGATAGATAGGTAGATATACAATTATGTATATATTTTTTGTTTTTCTTTCCTTTGCTCACTATGATAGAATGTAAATGATTTCTACCAGTATTTCTTAGTCGCCAGGATACCTATGTTCAAGTCTATTGACAACACACCTATAAAGAAAATGACAAGAACATTTATGAAAAATACTCGAAATATTTGCATATGGACACCCATAATTCCTTTAATGTTATCAGTTATTAAACTAAGAAAATGCGAGGTAACACAGAACTAGACAAGAATTATGTGTATGCAGATTTCTACAAGACATGAATATTCTAATGCAGGTTATTACTCGATAAAATGTTTTAATGAATATGCCATTAAAGAAGCAATGTTTTAATGTCGATTTCTACAGGAGAATTACATATTTTCAATTAATATTGCTGGTAGAACGTATTTTTAAGGAAGATTGCTCCGAAAAGAAGCAATAATACAATAACTAGAAGAACCTGTGGGTATACCACAGTATAATAATTAAATATAACAACGTTTGATAAGTGTCCTTAAGAGCTATTGCAATTATTTCAATACGTAAAAAGTATAATAATCTTTTATCTAACTCTCTCTCTCTCTCTCTCTCTCTCTCTCTCTCTCTCTCTCTCTCTCTCTCTCTCTCTCTCTCTTCTCTCTCTTAAGTCACTCTCCTTTTTTCATTAGTGTCGATTGAAAAGCTTCGCTGTTCATTATTCCACACACTTACCTTCCTCTTCTATGAGGTCTTTTTCCTGACTCTCTTTCTTCTTTCTTTCTTTTAACTTATCACATTTTTTTGTGCAGACTAATCCTTTGCTTCCTTTTATTTCTTATATAAATAATATGGAAATGGACCCTCTATTTAGCTGAGTTGAGTGACACTTCATGAGAAATTCGAGAATTCGCGGATAAGCAACACCCAGATTAATTAGGATGACATTTTCTTCATTCATTTTTGACGATTTTGCACGGATTCGTATTTAGCCAGAATTGTTTGCTAGATGGAAACGGTCGTACAATTAGGAACACGAGTATAATATAATTCAAATAATTCATTACCCCTAAAGACGCATAAATTTAATGGAGATTGCTATTATAGGAAGCAACTCATTTAATGAAGATTGATACGGGTAATACCTTACAGGCATCAAGAAATATCTTAACACGTAGCTATTCCTATCAAAGAAGCGATGCTTTTAAATGAATATTGCTACTAGAGAGCAATGTTTTAATCGAAGACTTGTCCTATAAAAAACCAATATTAATTGAATATTTCTGCTTAATTAAAAAGTATTCATATATAATGAAAAACGGCGTGTAAAGAAACAATATTCTCATGCAATTCCCAAAAGATTCAAGTCGGTAAACCTAGCTTTGGTCATATATAAAATATACGTCTATGGCTATTTTTTTGTCTAATGTTATTATCTACATTTTCAGACACTTATTTGACCGCCTGTCGCTGGGGTCGTTTAGAATTCACCATTACACTGCACCCTCTACAGAGGGGGTAAGACACTCCCCCAATGGGGTACCTGTTGCGCTCATGGGAGTGCCGACCCGTGATCCTTAAGGAATTAGAACTCAGGTCGGTATGAGCAGTTCGTTCTGACCTTGCAAATTTACTCCACTTTAGACGGGCGGTCGGAGAGGCCCCCTCCGATCAATCGGCCTGCACAGTCAAGCCATAGAACACTATATAATTTCCCAACCCTATTGCTCCTCATAATGGCAAGACTCCCAGACCCCTTTTTATATCAATGGTTCTAAGCGGTGACGGTGAGGTCTACATAGTCCCTGGTACATACGTTAAACCTCAATCTGAGGTGAGGTTCCCAGTTTTGGAGGTCTGTGGGAATGTAGAGCACCCCTTATCACCATTGCTTCCTGGTCCGACTCTGACCCGGAATGGATAGTATCACTGTTTTAGGTCCCATCTATGGGTTAAATAGGAAGAAAAATCGTAATAACAAAACTTGTAATTAATGCAATTATAGAATGACTTATATTCACAACTAATGTTCGGCGATTAAAATTGTACCCTTCGAGGTTGCTTTGATATTTCGCGATAAATCCCATGCGAGAATACTCAAAATACCATCACATGATTATACTTGTATAAAAAGTTGTTTTGATAGTATTATATCAATTACAAAACATCTTGAGTTAAGAAATAAATACAAGCCTCGAGGGGCGTTTCCTTAACATTGCTTCTCTCCATTGCGGGAATAATGATAGTGCACTGTGTTTACTATACGTTTGTTTTAATATATTTAAGCAATTTCCACAATAGACAACAGATCTTGACGTTCCTAAACGGTGAAACTTCATGTAGGCTTATTCGACTATATCAGTTTTTCTTATCAGTTACCACAATGTATTGAGCCTTTTGATATTCTTATTACATAATTACGTATTATTTTTTATCTTGATAGGCAAAGAATGCGATTTCAGCTTGATTCCACCTTTATTCATATATTATATATTATAATATATATAATATAATATATATTAATATTTGTGTTATTAGTATATTAGTGTGAGTGGTTAGGGTATGAGTATGATAGATAGGATTAGATTAGGTTATGAGTGATTTTCTTTCGAAGTGAGAAAAGTTGATGGCCGATCATGCAGATACATGAATATCTTGTTCGCTTGACTTAAAAAAGTAATCTTTAGGATATCGCCACATTGCACTCCTACTTACACACGCGTCGAATCTGCCTGTCGGGTTCGCGCATTCGACAAACACCCGTAAAAATTATCTAAAACTGATTGGTGTCGCTTGATTAATTTTCAATTTTATCACGATTCTGAAGGGCATTTGTTGTTTGTCTAGTTTGTTCTGTCCTCAAGATAATCATTAAATTGTTTATTGAAATCTTTTTAAGCATCTCCGCTAGAAAAATTATTACGTATCAAGATAAAAGCGAAGGAATCTTGTTGGAATTTACGAAGATTCGCGAAAAATGAATTATCCATTATTTACAACAAATGAATGGAAGGAATCAAACGGGGTGGGGGGGGGGGTGGTGGGGGGTGGGGTGAGGGAGGGAGGGAGAGGGGGGAGGGGGTGGGTGGGTGGGCGGGGGGGGGGGGGGGTGGGGGGAGAGGGGGGGAGGAGAGCCCGCGAAAAAAAAACTTTCAAGATTCGCGTTGAGCTCTCTGAAAAATTTGAAAAGTGTTTTGTTTCTGAAGAACAACATAAAGCCAAACAAAAGGTGCGGGTTTCTCTTGTGAAATTTGCTTTGACAATGTCTGAAAAAATGTGTTACTTCGAATATTTAATGGCTGTGGCGATACACACATTCATCTGGATAGATATTTTATCAAACGTCTTCATTTCCGTGATAAAACTATTCTTCTTTATTTCTTAAGCTGAAAATTAGAATAAATAACTCAACTGTTTAATAGCTTCACAAAAAATGTCAAAACCTAAAGAAACAACAACACAGAGACTCTTAAATATGGAACAAATGGAGAGTTTGAAATCTCTAGACAATGAGCTATTTCTGTGAATTTACAGAGGTAAAACGGGTCAGCAAGAAAAGAAATTCAACTTACCACGACCATAAAATATTTAGGACCGCCTGTAGGTGGGGTTGTTGGCTGTGGGTGGCGACCCGTGATGCTTAAGGATGGAATCCTTGTGGCATAGAAGCAGTCCAATAACATGCAAAACTCCACTTTTGGCCCTTACGTAAGCTAGAAATGAGGTGCGTTGTCAGGCATCCTCGATCAGTGACTGATTACGTCAAGAACCTAGCTCCTATATGATTGTCTGACCTATGTACCTTAATTATAAATATCCAAACCATTTATTATTATACATGATAGAAGGTGGGGAATGAGGTTTATAGAGGGTCCGGAGATATTGACGTTATAAACTGCATTTAATGGTGAAAGTTCCAGTTTTGGAGCTTTAGGCAAATATGGAATACCACTTTTTCGCCACACTTCTCAGGTCCACTCTTAACCTGAAATATTAGTTACCTATTAGGGTCACACCTATTAGTTAAATAGAAATAACGAGTTTAGAAAAACATGTTAAAAAAAATGAGTCCCATCAAAATAATAAAAAAAATATCTTCGCATAAGATGATCAGACATGACATTCAATACAACCAACCTAAAACTTAAATATTTATGAATCTGAGAAGAATTGTAGACAACTCTCTTTATTTTGCATCTTATTTTAAAATATCAAATAGTATTTTTTGTTAATTTGATTTTTATGGATTTTAACAGTATAAACCATCTGGGGTATGTTATATCCCTACGGTTTAGTAATGCGCGGTCCATTATAATTTATATTTGCTATCATATTTGAACTAGAGCGACTAGCGATGCTAAAAACTACTACTACTTCCCCGTCAGTAGCTGAACCTGCGCAATTAATTACGTCAATTACTGTGGTGTACCTCCACACGCTCTTCCAGCATCCCAGATAACTGGTGCAAATATCACAGCTATAGAATTCATCATGGCATTACATACAACAACAGCTCTAGAATTAAACTAAATCTAACGTAGATCCATGGAAATCGAGCGACCCGTATTCAATACGCTGTTATCTATTTTATACCAGCGCCTTGGAAACGGCATGAACTCAATCTTCTCCACTCCTCTTCAATATATGGAAACAAATGTAGCTCCAGACGTTCTCAGGCTTGGGTAGGCGTACAAATATCGTGAGATGAAACGTCAAATTTACCAACCAGCTTACTCTAGCTAAAAACCGATCTCTGACGTTATCACGGATTGTACGGTGGAAGAAGAGTACGTGAAAAATACACACAATGAAATGACAAGTAGACCGGACCAATCTGACTGATGAATAGAGGAAAAAACGCTCAAATTATTACACATATTTATCAGAAAGTATATCATGACTTCAAAATAAGATGTAGCAACAAACACCTAATGCCGGATTATTCAAGTCAACTATCGACATACATAAGAGGATGCAAGTAAAATTGTATGGTTCTTGGTTGGTTGACTTTGAATCTACACTTTAGCATTGAATACTGAATGAGGACAAGAAGAAACCTAAGAGCTCTCTATACCTTGAAAAAGGATAGCCAAATACTCATGAAGATAGTCAGAGAAAATAACAATGGAGTCAGTAGGTACAACCAAACATAGTAAATAGTCCGAAATTAATTATTTAATTAAAACCTTCTATTTCAATAAAGTACTATTGCTAAATTTCATTAAATATCAATATTTAAGCAAATCAGCCCAGCAAACGCTTCTTATTTAGCACGGCTCCCAGAGAGATAATATCAGCCAAGACTTGATTGTATTATCTTTAAGGAGGATGAATCAAAAATTCTATGCCACCAACATGAAATGCCACTCTATCGAAGATACAGTTATGGTTATTTGAACTTTGAAGAAACCGAGATTTGTCCGATTTTACTCAATCCCAGCACACGAAATCATAACCATATCTTTTGGCTTAGTCTTCAATCAATTCTTGAATGGTGAAAATAACCTTATGTTATTTTATACTTTTAATTTACATATTTGGAACAAGTTGTTATCTAGGACAACGATTCCAATGTCAGCAAATATATATAAAGATATATAGTGGTATATCAGGTATCAACTAATGAACAAGCTCATGAAGAAGATACTAAAATAAAGAAACATGTGTCAGCAAATATGATAAAAATGTTTTGAAAAAATTTCGAACCATTTTGTAACACTTCTTTCCTTATAATGATAAATATTTACATTTTGCTAACACTTAAAAAAAAATATGTATGTATAATCATTACTTTTGCTAAGACGCTTAAATAGTATATATATACATTTTGCAAACCTTCAAAAAAATGTATATATTATACTATTTGCTAACCTTCAAACAAAATGTATGTATATACATTTGCTAACCTTTCAAAAAGTACATATATATACCATTTTGATATCTATACCTACAAAAAATGTATACACATTCATACAATTATTTGCTAACTTAAAACCGTAATATATTATACTTATGCTAACCTTCCAAAAATTATATATAATATACATTTTGCTAACTTTCACAAATGTATTAATATAATTATATATATATATATATATATATAATATATAATATATATATCAATTTGCTGACTTCGCAAAAAAGGTAACTCATAATATATATATACATTTTTGTAACCCGTTCACAAAAAGAGCTATTCCTTATATACTTAACATTTTTGCTACCACTTTCACAAATATGTATATAATATATTATATATTAATAAATAACCTATGTCCATAATATATTCTATAGAAAAGTTAATACACTCACTAATATATACATTTTCCATAGACTAACCTTCATAATGTATACTTATATTTCTATGTTTTAACTCTTTAAACATAATAATTTTTCGAACCATTTCAAATATGTGTATCAATCTTATAAAACATGAGAAATGATATAACGATTGCGTAACCTTCACATGAATAAGCAATGTCAATATCAGATAACATTATAGTGTAGAGCTAAACATATCAAAAAATTTCTACATTCTTAGTAGTTAGTCCTTCATCTCTTCTACACTCGCGCAACTCCGAAATTCTCATATTACTCACGTAACATTAACTAATACTGGTACTGGCGTGAAATTATTACTCTACTGTCTCAAATGTAAACCAATGACAAGGATTATATACACTATTAAGGTACTCATAATATATAATCAAGTTTATAAGTGTGTATCTTCATATATTTTTAAACATTGGACAGATAGAATTTTACTCACTCAATTAGTGTATTTCATTACCACCTGTCCTTCGCTACATAATACCAGCATGTTTGTATGGTTTTGTTGGCATTTATAAAAGTCATAATAATAAACTATTTACCTGCGTATCATTCGACGATGGTTTGTGATTTTCACAACTCAGAAACAGAAATGTTCTTATACATATTCAACCTATATAACAGACAGAGAATATGAGGGAATCTCACGAAAAAACGCAATAAACAATAATTCAAATGGAAAAGACATTCTCAAACTAAATGCGATTATAATATTGATTATACTCGTGATATACGACTTATTCAGCGTACAAATAGTGAGATTATGAAACGAGGTTTTATCATATAATACAGTGGACAAAACGACAACAACAAAATTATACTATATATATATGTATATCATATGATATATCAGTATTACTAATATATATATATATATATGTATTAATTTAATATATATATAGTATTAACCTATGATGTCCATTAGTATATGTCTGCGAATTGTGCTATATCACTATGATTTAGTATTAGTAGTATATATAATGAGTATATAATATTTATTAGTATATGTGTGTGTGATATGTTAGTGCTCCGTGTGTTGTGTGTTTTGTGTGTGTGCTGGTGTTTGTACTCAGATGTACGTCGCCGGTATGGTTCTATAGGAATTTATACATGATAATATCAATAAAATAAACAATTCAGAAAAAATATCAAGAAAATAGAACCGTATTTGTATATGTATACCGGTTTTGTTGAGATTGGATCTATAGGTTTCTGGAATTCCTATGAAGAAATTCAAATAATAGACATTCAATATCAAAAATACAGAACAACATCGGTAAACCCGGTTTCTGATATCCTTATTTTGAATGTTTCATTTATTTGAATGCTGTGTAACACACAGAACTAACCATATCGGCTTTTAAGCTAATAGGTGCTAAATAGCCGAAACTTGATGTCTAGTGTCCGTGAGCAAACGTACACGCCATTAAGATAGAGCGAATCTTAATAAAACCCAATAAAATAGCATCTATAAATCACCCTTCTCTTTATCTTGTTGTATTGAGTGTAGCCCATTTAACGGTATGTAACGGGTGCTGAGAGGAGGAGAGAGAGGAAAGACGGATGAGGGAGAGATTTTGGAGAGAAAGAGAAAGAAAAGAGAGAGAGAGTTTGCGAATTAATCTGACGCAAGCTGTCAGCGTCCTTGTCCAGATATGTAAGACAAACTGCAAATGCCGATTTTCAGGCAGAAATTTGGGGCAGGAGATAGAGAGAGATAGGGGGGGAGTCTCGGCGAATTTCATTGCACGCCAATTGTCGGTCGAGCGAAGATGTAAATAGTCTTGATCTATGAGATAAGCGTTGATACGTTTAAATGTTTACGCTCGATTTTCATAGAATGGCAAAATAAATAGATTGCAGAACGATGTAGACACAAAGAGACGAAAAACGTTTAGTTTATTTCTTGAATGTTATTTAGTATGAGAATGCTTCATAGAAAATGTATGCACGCAGGAGACGAGGGGGGGTTCGTCGAGAGTGGCAGCCATGCCTGTCTCACAGTCTCCCTTATATACAGACAAAACGGATACTATACCATAAATAATCTCCAATATTATACCTACTAAAAGCATACGGATGACCTTCTTGAGACACACACTACACACAACACACATCACACAACATCACACACACATATATAATATATATATATATATATAATTATATATATATTATATATATATTGTGGTTATTCAAATGAAAACACTCATTACAATGCTTGATATGTTATGAATATGTGTTGAAAAAGAATCGAATGAATTCAAGTAAGTATTTATTGCCTGATAAACTATAGACCAGTTCGCTACAAGATGTTAGTTAACCTCGAATAATCAAATCTGGATGATACAAATAGGATGTTTATTTTTGCGCTTCTGGAGTAACGCCCGATTTTGGGTTTTATGTCAGAGGCCTGGGTGCTCAACTGAAGACAATTTTTCTTTCTATCTCTTCTGGCTGCCGCCCTGAAAATTTGCATACCACTGGATTGATCTGACCCTTTGGAGTACATGTGTTTATACGTACGTCCGACGATGAGAGAGAGAGAGGGATGAGATGTGTGGGAGGCTGCCCCGATGTTGCAGGGGAGGATTATCTATGTTCCTGTCGATTGTTCATTATACCTGACGCCAGCCGCTCAGTCAGGTGTCTACTTTGTCCAAGAATATATGTCACGACCTATTGAAATGACCCGATCTTTCAGTATGACAAAGCAACTACTCGTTTTAATGACCGGTCTCGCCCATAGAAATGAATAGCCGAAGAATTGACTCAGTTTCATAGAGTGCCGCCAGAGAGGAGTGAATTAACAGTGTTTTCTACTGGTGCGAGCTTTCAAAGCGCATCGTGAGTGCAAAGTTGCATGCTGTCTTCGTCATGTCCACCGATGTAAATATTCCGATCTCGAAGCTGGAGAAGAATGGTCGATTGTACAGAGGCTACGTATAAGCGACCTAACTCTATTGTGCCGAGAGAAAGACGATGCGAGAGTTGAAGGCAGAGGTTAGAATTTAGATATGAACCAGAGACGTCTCCGCGAATCTCCAATGCTCCGATCTGCTCCGATGGTGCTGGTTCTGTGTACAGCCCAGAATGTAATACGACAAATTGAAATGCCGATTTTCAGGGCAAGAAAATTATTGGCAGTTCGTTGCTTGATGGTTGGGCTCATCTTTTTAATATGGCTCACGGACACCTGGGGACAGACATATATATCTCCTAGTTATCGAAACCAAGTCAGTAAGTGTGTTCTGAGTTTTCCTTTCGTTTCTCTTTTCCGCTAGCTAATATTCATAGATAGATAGTTACTGTATCAGTCGACCCACCCCCCGTCCCCCACCTAGGTCTCGTCCCCATAAGCGGACTTTATGCACAGATTCAGAGAATTTACACTGATCCCTTGATAGCCTCAATCTATGCAGGTCATTCTATGGGCCCATAAGACTCCCCGAGGATCCCCGGACGCATACTTCGATACTAAGGAACCCGTTTTGCTTCTTGTAGACTCGGTGGCGACCCGTGGGTGCTCTCTATCGACTGAGCTATTGAAAACGGGTATAATCCCTTAGTATATTTATATGATTAAGCAGTCTATGACATGTTAAATATACACTCCACTTTTAAACCTAATTACTTACTTAGACTTAATGTATATATGGTATACTATATGATATCTCTGGACAATCGACATTATTACCACTAACTCTCTGAATTTCAAGTCTGGATTATATATATATATACTGGGCACGCCAAGCGTCTTACAGTAACTATTATTATGGATATGCTTACCCAACCCTTAATGCTCCTTATGTGATCATAATAGCTACCCATTAACTCCTTTAATAACCATCGTTTAGCTCCAGTGCTAGAGCATTAAAGGATTCATCACTTCCTAGAATTTAGGTCATTCCTCGTGATGAGACAAAGCTAGGCAATGATCATCAGCCTTCGAAACTCCACTCAGTTCATGTTACGAGCTTTCTCCTTGGAACTCTCACCTCGAATCTCTGGGACTATGTGTGTTAGGGAGAGGCATACACTAACAGAATCCATTCAGGATTGCGAACCTACCCTACAGGTTTATAACTATAAGAGAGAACAAACTTAGAGAGATAGATGACTCGTTATTTACATTATCACAAAAAAAAGAACATTGGGCTGACCTCAGTAATCCACCTGGGGAACGTACTATTAACAGTTTCTTAATCACTTATAAAGACATCAGTATAGACAATTACGATACCAACATTTCACCCAGATAACAGTTATAATCGCAATACCCTGAGAGCAGAAGACGAGGGAAAACCAACTAACTATATATGATTTTTGAGACAGGATATTGGCTGCAGTGGCTAAGCCAAGCCTATAATGAAATAACTGAAAAACTAATCTAGGAAACACACACACACACCACTACATAGAATCACACATACTACAACCCACACGAGCGCTACACGATGTTAATGAGACGAGATTCCAGTTTTATATATGTGTCTCATACACGATGTCGAGGATACTGAGGCCAGTAGTAGTGATCCACTAACATGTCTTCAAGTATGCGACATCCAGAACAAGAATGATACTCAAAACTCTTAGTAAACTTATTCATGCAGTGCTATAATCACTTTCCTTAATTAGACCGTTAATATGCTTTAAACCGTAATTTCAGTATTGATGTAATAGTTTATTGCCTAAATATACATAAGTTATGTGATCATGACTAGCAAAGTATTAACTGTACCCTCTTCTGAGAATAGGCATATGTATTCATAAGTTTATTAAGTGTATATATAACAAATAATTCTATATCTAGAGATCTCTCAGAAAAGGTCATACAATTGAAACCGTGTATTTAAAATAATTCACTGAGTAAAAGTATGATGTTAAACGACGGAAGGTAGCGTTGTCATTTATCTGGAAGCAGGGAATACGAACCATATCTAGTAAATTACTCTGTTCATCATCTTCTACGCGGTTCTTTCTCCACACTGAGCAAATTCCCTAATTTAACGTTGTCACTTACCAGACATAAATTCAAATGAGTAGTAAGGAATAAATTATCTAGCTTATTTCTATCTTGTTATATAGTTATATTGTCTATTTGAGGATTTATTGAAGAGATTTTATGTCTCAATATTATCAAGAATTATAGCTATAGATAATAAAACCAATCTAAAGAGCTATTTTGATACTAAATTAAGTACCAGACATACATTTTTAATTTAAATTCATCTGATGTTTCTAATTATTGAGCTCTGATATACAAATATAAAGCAATTACTCGTCTCTTATCTTAACTGTAAATTATCTTGAATAAATTATTGTTCCACAGGAATATTCCTTATTCACTAGAGATACAATTGCATGAGGTAATAGAGGAAATGGATCTTATTATGATTATTGGTATAAGTCTTAAATAAAATAAGAAAACGAAAAGGAAAACCGGAAAGAGAGATCATGAATAAAAAGACAATAAAGAAATGAGTAGAAAGACAATTAGAATAGTTAGAAGGTGTTCAACAGTCTGTGAGGAAAGAATAATTTTAAGTAATCTGGTAAGTGAAGAGGAGAAGTATGTGATAAGAAGTCAACGCTGAATGAAGAGAGAAAGACATTGAAGACAGAGAATGCGAATGAGAGAGAGAAAGATGCTGGAGAACGAGGTAAATAAAGGGTCAAAAGCAGAGAAATTAGAGAGGTTTGTGAATGAGATGGACTTGAAGAGGCTGAGTGTGGTGGTAGTGATTGGGGAGGAAGCCAAAGAGTCCCGGTGGTTATTCCCCAGTTGAGTACCTGTATCACCTTCAATGCTCCAATACCAGCCGGAATAGCTCGAGAAGAAAATATCACGTCATGAATTTTGCATAGTATAATTGATTAGCAATTTTCTCCCGCACCCGAAAACACAAAATCTCCTAATTAGATATAGCCAGAGTTATATACCTATTATATAAATAGTGTGCTAGAATATGTGTAGTGTGGTTGGCTGCATGCGTGTGCGTGATATATATATATTAATATATATGAAAAAAAACAATTTGAAAAAATCAGTTTCTCAGAGGTCTTGATTCATCAGAATTGCATCGCTGGACCTTCTGGTGAAACATGACAATTTAGTGTCCAAAATAGTCCTTGTTATTTTTCCCTTTTATTCGTTATAGCTATTCTTTAACACCACACAGACGAAGTACAGACACACACATACAACACACACACACAACGCGCGCGCCGGCATTATATACTATATGTGTGTCTGTGTGTGTGTGTTTTATATATATATATATTATATATATACAATATAGTCATCCAAAGATCAATGACTATGAGGAAAGGCGGCACCATGTACCACCCATCTCTGCCCTACTTAGAGCTATGATGACCGCCGAGAGTTCCCAGTGCTCTAGTAATGCTGTCGCTTAATACATACCCAAGTTTGACTGAGTCCAAACTTATAAAGCATATCAATCACACGGAGGTCGACCAACCTCAGCGATATAAAATGACTAGACATCAAAATCAAAAGAATACAACGTATCAAACCACAAAAAGGATATCGAAACCGAAACAAATAGGTTATGAACTTAATTAGAATTTCACAAATAGTCCACATGCATTCACACATAATTAATACCACCAAAAAAATTAAAATATAATTTATAAGTAAGTATATATATATAAAAATTATACATATAATAATGGCTGATAAAGCAAAATTGAGAATTAAATATATATTACATAATGAGAACATACACCAAACAATACAACGAAAGATCCATACATGACTTCATCAACAATAACACACACACACACACCACACACATATATATATATATATAATAAATAATATATATAATAATAAACATTAATGGTACTATTTGAAAATAGATATGGTTGGTTGGTGGTTGGTGCTTTTACATATCAATTTTAGGGTTATTTTTATACTGAAGACGTTTTAATTATACATTATACAAGTTCTTCCACTACGAATTAGGAGTGGACAGAGAGTAATGACCATGAAGGACGCCTCTTCAATCAATAGGCTGGTTACGTCAAGCCCTAGCACCTATATGATTATCCCGACACTAGTGCCTTTATGGCTAGCCCAACCTAGAAGGCGGTGGCTGAGGGTCTTAATGTCCTGGGTATAACGTCAAACTCTATCTGATGAAGTTTCAATTCTGGAGCTCTGGGGAATATAGAGTATACATTCATTACCGTTATTCCCAGGACCACTATAACCGGGAGTGGTAGTACCTGTTAGGGTCCCATCTATAGGCTAAATCGAAAAACGAGTTTTAAAAAATGTGTTTAAAAAATTGAGCTTAAAAAATTGTGTACCAATCAAAAATGAATAAAACAAAACGTCTTCGGCATAAAATAACCCGACAAGGATATACATGCCGTAAAATCCACCTAACCAACCAACCAACCATTTTTAACATTGTTTTGCTGGAAATTGCGGCATTTCTTTTCGAACGTGGAGTATCCCTTTATCACCATTACTCTTATGTTTACCCTGACCCGGAGTGGTAGTACCTTTTAGGGTCCCATCTAATAATTAAATACAAAAAAAGAATTAGTTAACAATGTGTTTTAAAAAACTGAGTTAAAAGAAATTGTCAATACCTATTTAGAAAGCATAAAACCATGTCTTCGGCATAAAATAACCCAACAAAAGTTGACATAAAATCCAACCAAACTAATTCTAATCCTAACCTTAATCCTAACCGCTACCATAAACCTGACATTAACTCTAAAACTATCGCTTGCGTCTTTTATTGATCCTATCCTAAACCTACCCTCAATTCTAACCCTAACACTAACCTATATTTTCTTTTCTTTTGTTTAATTCTTTTTTTCATATATTTCTTTCATTCGTTCTGTCTTCTTAAATATTATCTGAAATTTAATTACGGTTTTGTAAAGTTGATACATATTTTCTACGCAAACGTCATTATTCGTCTATAAATTAACACATGCCACTCATATATATATAATATATATATTATATTATATATATATATATATATAATTTAATATACAAGCGTGTTGGTAAATCCTTGCGGTGAGAAAAAACCCAGCAAATAGTTTTGATTGTAAAATTATACTACCAAACATCAACCGGGGAGAAAAATTTTTGAAAAAAAGAAAAGACCAAGATAGTCGTACCAACAAAAATAATCTATTGGTACAGTATTTGGCCAAAAGAAAAAAACAATTTATATGTATATATATGTATATAAGATATATATATATATATTCATATAACCGCTAGGAGAATAGCTAATAAGTAAAAAGTGCTGAATACCTAAGTAGAGCAAATAATAAAGATAAATCTAATGAGTCAGACGAACCTACTATTACTTTCGCTTAATGCTCTTCAGGGCTAAGATCTGACTCAGATCTTAGCCCTGAAGAGCATTAAGCGAGACTAATAGTAGCTTCGTCTGACTCATTAGATTTATCTTATATATATATTATATATATATATATATTATATATATATTGGATTAACACTATGCTACTGAAATGAAAACGTATTATTAACTTTTTGATGAATATATATATATATATATATATATATATATATATATATATAATATTGATAATATGGGTGCTATATTCATAAGTGCTCAATATTGGGGATAGAAATTTATATTTAAGAGTAACGTGGAGATGGAGTCAACGGCACTCGGTTACTGACAGTTTCTCGCTTATGCAATTATTCAAATCATTGATTTGAATAATTGCATAAGCGAGAAACTGTCAGTAACCGAGCGCCGTTGACACCATGTTTACGTTACTGTTAGATATAAATTCTCTATCCACGATATTGAGCACTATTTACTCAATTCTAATACTAACTCTAACCAATCTTTCCTTCTCTTTTGTTTATTTTTTCTTTCTTTTTTCATATATTTCTTTCATTCGTTCTGTCTTCTCAAATATTATCTCAAATTTAATTACGGTTTTGTAAAGTATTAGTTGATACATAATTTCTACGCAAACGTCATTATTCGTCTATAAATGAACACATGCCACTCCTTGAACAAGTCTAACTTCTTCTTTGTACGCCCGCTTCTCAAGACCCAAACCAACAATTTCCTTGCCTTTATTATTCTCTAATGTGCACAATATGTTCGACTTTTCCTTTATGTCGAAGCATCAGAGAAAATATGCGGCGTTTCGCTAATGATGAGACGCCATTCTCGCGTAATTCTGCAGTTAGCGGGAATTCATTGGCGCGGAAATTGTCTGCCAACCGAGACCAACCCGTCCGTTATGGTGGAATCGTGGTTTATCGCAGATTTTTAAAATATGGCTTTTCGAATACTCGCAGTGTTGCTCTATGGTGTTAGGTATCTAATGCCATCTCTTTGTGGATTCCATCATAAAATAACGATTCTGTTTTACCGATTATGTCATGGAGAACCCCGGTTGCAGTCATTAAAATCTAATATAGCCATTACATATCTTTTTTTAACTGTCATCCCCATTTGTACACAATTGTAATTATGTAAAATAATGAGATGTGGAAAAATCCAAGATTTTAGTTATACATCACATTGTCCATTCATTTTTATCAAATGCCAAAAAGTGAAGGAGGAAAAAACAAAAAACAATTATGATGATTATAGGAACAAGTTTCGTGTATTTATGGACTGTTTTCTAACAATAAAACTCTTTTCAATATGATTCATTGGGAAGAGGAATCTTTGTTTCTACTATAATTTTCTACTAATAATTCCTCCAGGCAAGTCAGTTGCCTTGGGACAAATTAAACATTTTAAATAGTGTCTAATGGTTCAATCCATTTAGAGTAGGAGGGGATACAAGTCCATTAAGTTGGGGAGGGGAGATAACTGATAATTAAGGATGACGTGTGAATGACTACCTGTTGGTTTCTGACGGGTCGAAGAGTGTCAGCAGTGATAAGAGTGAAAGAGAAAGTGAAATGTTTGGTCAGTCTGGGATGAGTGTTTGAGGAGAACAGACACAGGCTTGTACTTGGTTTAATGGAGAAAAGAGTAAATGAACACAAAGAAAAACACAAGAACGTCTTGTGTTCGTTGTTAAGAACTATCAACATCATCCCAGTTTTAAAAGTATGACTGTTCAAACACTCGCAGTGTTAGGTATTTTTTTTTTGGTGGGGGGCAAACACATAAGATGCGGTTGGGTGTATCATCAGTGATATTCTTTAGTTTATTGGGGGTGTAGGATCCTTCAACATCATACTCACTCACTAAAGTGACCCGGCCGAGAATGATTACGTCTCAACCTGCATCCAACGTAATTGTTTGTCAACACTTCCTGATATACTATGATAAGTATTCTCTGTTATTTTTGCCTGTAGTCAGGATTGAACCTGAAACCTACAGATGATTGTGACAATCATCTGTAGGTTTCAGGTTCAATCCTGACTACTGTTTTAACTCAATCCTTATGGGTAATTACACGTCAAATCATCCAGAAAAAATTAAAATTGTCACCCACCCGCTTCAATTTTTCGGAAATTTTTTCCAGGATTTTTGCAGTGCCACATCGGGATATTGATCTGGCTATGAAAAAATCAGTAATCATCAATAACTTAAAATTGGTTGACTTTAAAACTTTTTGATAGAATTTTTGGATTCCTTAGGTAAAAATGCTTTTATAAAACTATTTTTAGTAGTAGGGATGCTCTAGAACTCATTTTACAGACAAAAATAGGTTACAAAAAGTAGCCATTTTTTTCGGCTTACCTCAAATTTGGAGAGCTAAAAATCGACATGACTCCGCCAATTTTTGGAATTGGAAGCTCAAACTTTTGGGATTGTCTAACTTTATCCTATCCACACTTGGCAAAATTTCAGAAAAATTGAAGGGCAGGTGACGTGACCTGGATGATTTGACATGGAATTACCCTTATATCTGTTGTGCCATGTATTGAATTGGATAATTCAGAGTGTTACTTTTTTACCAGAATCTTACATTTATACTTATATGTACGATTTTTCGTATTGGATAGGACGTATACAAAAAACGACTCTGAAGAAATAACTACGTAAAAATTTATTAATATGAACTTACAGGGAAAAAAGAGAAGGAATGTGAAAAAAAAAAAGAGGGAATAAAAATGGCAAAGAAAGAAAAAAGATTACTTTTTTACTGCAAAGAGGACCGGGTTAGCTCAGTCGGTAGAGCGTTTGGCTAGAAACCACAAGGTTCCTAGTTCGATACCGGCCCTCGCCAACTCAGCGTATGAGTAGCACAGGGATCTGTGCGGTAAAGTAAGGAGCTGATGGTAGGTGTGGCACTCCACCTCAGACGCAAAAAAAACAATCTCCTTTGTCTAGCGCTAGTTAAAAGGGGATAGACTCCCTCACTGTCTGGCTGATACCGACTTTAGGCCACCCCGACGACTTACTTTACTTACATTGCAGTAAAAGTTAGTCTATTAATAATGGATTTTTGTTGGTTTATTTTGTATTACGGCATATCAACCTCAGTGGGTCATTTTAATGCCTATAAAGTTTTGAAATAAATCAATTCTTAATGGATAATACAATTTTTTAAAATACATTTTTCTATTTAAACCATAGATGGGACCCTAACAGGTACTACCACTCCGAGTCAGAGTGGACCAGGGAGCAATGTGATGAAGGGGTGCTCCACATTCCCCAAACCTCCAAAACTGGAACCTCACCATCAGATAGAGTTTAACGTCATTCCCAGGACATGTAGACCCTCAGTCACCGCCTTCTAGCACCCATGTGATAAAAAGGGGTTGGGGCTTGCCATAAGGACAATAGGTTTGGGAAAATCATATAGGTGTTAGGGCTTGACGTGACCAGCCGATTGATCGGAGGGGGCCTCTCCGATCGCCCGTCTAGCCCAAGATAGGGCCAAAATGGAGTATTCCATTATTAGTAATGGAGTATCGGTCTCAATTTGTCTGTAACCGAAACTACATCACTGCTTACGTTACATTACCCCAAATCGTCATAACATGAAATAAATACACTCAAAATTTAAGCATGCAACCTTAGACGATCCTCATTGTTTTTTAAAACAAGTTTTGATAAATACATGCACGGTATTATATATTTATATATAGTTTCTTTTATTTTAATATATATCTAAATTTATCAGAACTAAGTTTCCATTTCAAATTGTTTTTATTCTTTTACTCCTTTAATGAAGTTAACGATTTGCTACTGATACGTTGAGTTGGCGAGGGCCAGTATCGAACTAGGAACCTTGTGGTTTCTAGCCGAACGCTCTACCTACTGAGCGAATAAAGTTAACGATTTTACTTACTTATGATACAAATTGAATTTTTAACTCCCTCCCCACTCAGGCTATATTTTTCCAAAAATTGATTTTCACACCGCCCGGAGTGCGTTTTTTTGTTGTTGTTGGATGTTTTTAGTTGGAAATAACAGAAAAATCGAAAAATTCCAAATTAGATTTAAATTTCTTGCGAATGTTCCAAATATGACATCAAAGTTCATTTAGAACATTTACCTCGTCATCTTCCCCACCGTAAAACTGGCATGGAATCACACGAAACTGAAATACGGCGAATTATACGCATAGAACAAAAAAAATAATTAATACGTTTGAGTATTCGTATTTACAGGAGCGTTTATAATTATGTGGGCGTAGTTCGATTTCTCACTCAACAAATATTCATCTACGAGCAAAACAAGCGACGCGAGAAAAGTGCAGTAAGAATTTTAAAGGCTCAAAGTAATTCTCATCTCACATCGGCTCATATATAACGGTCACGTGGGCACCTCTCGTGGTGTAATGGTTAGCAAGGTACACTGGCAAACCATCATTAGTGAGTTTGAGCCGCACTGGGTGCCTCTTACATTCGGCCTCGTGCCACATTTAAGCGAAGCTTGGTAAATACCTGTGGACACCTCACGTTGTGTAATGGTTAGCAAGCTAGATTTGCAGACCATTGTTAATGAGTTCGATCCTCATTGGGCGCCCCATACTTCTGGACTTGTGCCACATCTAAGTTCAGCTTAGTAAATAAATTACTGCCGCATCTAAGCTACGCTCAGTAAATAACTATATAACGGACTTATGGGCACTTCTAGTGGTGTAATGGTTAACAAGGTACACTGGCAACCATCATTAGTGAGTTTGAGTCTAACCGAGTGCCTCTTACATTCGGCCTCGGGCCACATTTAAGCGAAGCTTGGTAAATACCTATGGGTACCTCACGTGGTGTAATGGTTAGCAAGCTAGATTTGCAGACCATTGTTAGTGAGTTCGATTCTCATTGGGCGCCCATACATCTGGCCTTGTGCCATATCTTAGCTATGCTTAGTAAATAACTATATAATGGCCACGTGAACACCTCTCGTAGTGTAATGGTTAGCAAGTTACACTGGCAAACTGTGATTAGTGAGTTCAATCCTCACTGGGTGACTCTTACATTCGGACTTGTGCCTTGAAAATGCTGCCTTGAAAATGCTGGATTTTTATGTATGTAAAAGTAAAGTCGTCGGGGTGGCCTAAAGTCGGTATCAGCCAATCAGCGAGGGGGTATATCGCCTTTTCACTAGCTCTAGACCAAGGATATTGTTTTTACGACTGAGGTAGAGCGCCACACTTACCATCAGCTTCTTACTTTACCGCACATACCATGTGCTACTCATACGCTGAGTTGGCGAGGCGCCGGTATCGAACTAGGAACCTTGTGGTTTCTGGCCGAATGCTCTGCCGACTGAGCTAACCCGGCCATACCTGTATACCCGTTGTTGTATAGAGGTATACTTATCTTCTTTGCTTGGATACTTAGCTTCTGTTTCTTCTATCTTGCTATCTTCCATCTTAGTTTGGGCTGGATCTGTCTATCTATCTATCTCTGGGCTGGGTTGGATTGTGCTGGGCTGGGCTGGGCTGGGCTGGATTTCTTAATCTGTGCTGGTAGATGTTATCTTAGCTGGATCTTGTTATTCTGGATCTGATTTGGGATGTCCTATTATAATAGAATACGAGATTGTTTCTGGCATCTGAGTTGAAGCACCACACCTACCATCAGCTCCTCACTTTACTGCACAGATCCCTGTGCTATTCATACACTGAGTTGAAGAGGGCCGGTATCGAACCCAGTACCTTGATGTTTTTAGTCCGACACTCAACCAACTGAGCTAAACCGGCACTATTATAATAGAATACAATTTTCAACAAAGCATAAAATGCAAATTCTTTATACAATTGGGTTATAATAATTAAAAATAACATAAATAAAAAGATATATAATACAGGGTTGTTCTCTATTTTATGTATTAACAATTTTGAGTATTGATACTCAAACAGATAGGCACTGAAGTTCCATTATTAATAGATTATATATTCATTTACAACTGTCGATATTGAATTTATTTGTCGCATACCCCACCTGTATGGACTGGGCACAAGGCTCCGTTTTAACGTGGACCCACCCACAAGCCGAAGCTAATGGGTGGGAGAGAACAAAAATTGCGTCGATCCCATCGGCATTCCCCCTCAAGGGGGCGCCTCAGGCGCTGGGCAATAAACCCAGCCCTGTCCCAAAGGGGCAGGTATTGCCTGGAGGGATGGCCCTCTGGATCGACGCTATTATTATACCATCACCGGTCCAGCGGCCGAAGCTCACTGACCCCGGTCGAAACTGTCGATATTGAATATGCTTAACCTAGTAGGGTATAAGGTTAATTAGACTGGAATAAAAAATAAAATATTGTTGATACACTAACTGGTTTATAAGTAAGTCGTTGGGGTAGCCTAAAGTCGGGCTGGGCTGGGCTGAGCTGGGCTGGGCTGGGCTGGTGGCTGGATTTCTTCATCTGTGCTGGTAGATGTTATCTTATCTGGATCTGCTGTTATTCTGGATCTTGATTGGGATGCCCTATAATAATAGAATACAATTTTAAACAAAGCATAAAACGTAAATGCTTTATATAATTGGTTAAGCCAGCTCCACGTGTTATGTGTGAATTTCTCAGGGACTGGTGTCCAAAGTTGGTCCCCAGCCAAAGTCATACAGTTCCAAGTTTTCTTCTCCTCAAGCAGTATAGTATAGATAGATACGAATAGACTGAGATAGATGGATGGGTTGATAGATATGAATAGAGCGATTTAGATAGATATATAGATAGATATGAATAGACTGAGATCGATAGATAGATTGATAGATAGATAGATTGATAGATATGAATAGATAGATAGGTAGATAGATAGATATGGATAGACTAATATAGGGGGATATGAATAGACTGAGAGTGATAGATAGATAGATAGATAGATAGATAGATGTGAATAAAATAATATAGATGGGTAGGTAGGTAGGTAGGTAAATAGATAGATAGATAAATAAAGCAGTATAGTATACCTTATTTCTTTGTCTAGAGTAGTGATGCTGGTAGGTTTTTAATTCAGTGCGTCCTGGGACGCACATATTTGCTTTGAATGAGTCCTCGGGAAAATTTACTGGTCCCAACTAATTCCATCTAACTCCTACCTTGTAACAGATCTTGTGTAATTCATTTCTAAGAAACTATTGAAATGTATTTACAGCTTGAAATGGTGAGGGGAGAAAAAAGAAAAACACTGGGTCGCATGGATATGACTTTACTGCGTTCTTTTAGATTTTTGTGCATCAGGGGTACAGGATGCGTACCTATCAGCATTTCTGGTAGAGTATACCTATATACCTATAGAGTATACCTGCATACCTGTGATTGTATGCTTGGATACTTCTGTTTCTTCTATCTTGCTATCTTCGATCTTAGCTTGGGCTGGATCTATCTATCTCTGGGCTGGGCTGGGCTGGATTTCTTAATCTGTGCTGGTAGATGTTATTTTAGCTAGATCTTCTGTTATACTTATCGGCTGACCTGGGACGTCCTGTGTTGTTACTTTGTTTTTATTTATTAATGCCCATAAATTGTAACAGTATGATAATTTAATTATTACATTTGATACGTTTACTTAAGAGCTATTGATAAATAGTTCAATATATAAAAAGTATAATAATTTTATTTAACTCTCCCTCGCTCTCTTTTTTTCTTTCTTTCCTTCTTTTCACTTTTTCATCATTGTCGATTGAAAAAGATTAGCGTTATCGCTTTCCCACGCTCACCCTCTCTTTCTTCTACTCTCGTTCATTGTTTGTTGTTTGTTTGTTTCTTATTAGTTTTTTTTTCTGTGTCACATGTTTTTTCTTCACTTTATTTCTTTATAATAAAAACGGAATGGTTCGTTATTTAGCTGAGGTGACGACACTCATAGGAAATAAGAATTCGGTGGATAAGCGAAACCAAATAATCCGGATTTACAATTTTACATTTCATCTTGGACGATTTGGACGGTCTGATCAGACCATCAGAGTATGTTGCAAGATGATAACGGACGGAAGATTAAGGAATAAGCGTATTAATATATAGATATTAGGGGCCGTTTAGCTCAGTCGGTAGAGTGTTCGGCTAGAAACCACAAGGTTCCTAGTTCGATATCGGCCCCGCCAACTCAGCGTATGAGTAGCACAGGGATCTGTGCGGTAAAGTAAGGAGCTGATGGTAGGTGTGGCACTCCACCTCATATGCTGAAATAATCTCCTTGGTCTAGTGCTAGTGAAAAGGGGATAGACTCCCTCGCTGTCTGGCTGATACCGACATTAGGCCGCCCCGAAGACTTTTTTACTTTTATTAATGCTCTAGGACCTACCTACGAGTTCCACGCCCACCCCCAATCCGGAGAAGTTTCGTAGTTGAGGAGTTGGTAGAAGATGGGTTTGGGTAGGGGGATGGGTGTCGTCATCTCAGCTAAACAATGGACCATTTCGTTTTTATTGTGCAGAAAGAATGGGGGACAAAGGACACGTTTTGCATCAGAAAAAATATATCTATAAAAAAAAGAAATATATAGAAAGAAAAAAAGAAATATAGAGATAGGGGTGAGAGTACGGAAGCGATAACGATAATATGTTTCAATGAAATGGAAGGAAAAGTTGAAAAGGAGGAAAACATAAAGAAAACCTGGGAGAGACTTAAATTAATACATTTTGCATATTGAACAATTACTTAATAGCTCTTTATACATATCAAACGTTGTAATAGTTAAATTATCTTCTTCATCATCATCATCATGTCGCGCTGTCAGCGTGGATATCCATGACAATCTCTCTCCATCCGTCCCTATCGCTCATCATTCTCGGGAGGTCCTCTATGCAGCATCCTGTATCCGCACAGAGTTGATCAATGTACGTCTTTGCTGGTCGGCCCACACTGGTGTGCCCATGTGATGGCTTCCACAGGAGGACGTCACTTATGAGTTCGTCCTTGCTTCTCCAGCAGTTTCCCGTGTGTCTTGTCCGTCTTACTCGGATGGTTTGGGTGATATGTGGCAGGTTACCGTACAGATTTTTTCTCGTGGGGTGTTGTTTCCACGTCTTGTTCAGGATCACCCGCAGCATTCTTGTGCAGCTCCCATCTAGTTTATTCTCTAGTCGCTTAGTTAGAGTCCAGGTGGTGCAGCCATACAGCAGCACTGATACGACAACGGCCTGGAAACGCGTTCCTATCATCTCTGTATTAATACGCTAGTACCTATCTACGTTTGTCACGCCCTGTCATCACCTCAGATGAATGATGGACCATTCCTTTTTTATTCATAAGATATGAATGCATGTGTTTAAATGTTATGACCTGTTATCAGAGGAGGAAAAAAAGAACGTGCTACATGTCAGAGGGGAAAAGAAAGAAAGAAAGAAAGAAAGAAAGAAAGAAAGGTGAGGGAAAGGAAGCTATAGAATTTATTGTCTGTTTAACTGAAATAAAAAAGAAAGAAAGAAAGAAAAGAAAAATCAGGAAAAATAAGGGATACAAAAGAGAAAATAGAAAAAAAAAAGAAGGAATAGATTGATAGATAGATAGATATTAACTAATTACGATAGATAGATAGATAGATAGATGGATAGATATTAACTAATTACGATAAATAGATATTAATTAATTATGATAGATAGGTAGATAAATATTAACATAATATGAAAGATAGATACATACATACATAGTAATGGACAGACACACATACAGACAGACAGATAGATAGATAGATAGATAGATAGATAGATAATCAACTAATTACGATAGGTATATCGATAGATAGATAGATAGATAGAATAGGCTAGGGGAGATAGATATCAACAGGGTTTGATGTCTAAATACATACAAACATACATAGATACATACATACGTAGGCACATTACGTGGTGCATTGCTTAGCCTGCTTCAGAGTGCTTCGGTCTCTGGAGCAGCTAAGTAAAATTAACAGCGTTGATCCTAGGGGACTATCTACCAAGCCAATACCTGCCCTCTTGAGTTAAAGGGGCAGGGCTGGGTTTATTGCCCAGTGTCAGAGGCGCCCCCCCCCCTTGAGGGGAATGCCAACGGAATCAACGTATTTTTTTGCCTACCACCCATGAGCTTCCGTTTGTGGGTGAGGCCAAATAAAAATGTCCTTGTGTCACGCCCTCATGAGTGAGATGAGAGGCAAATACCTTGCTTAGTCTAGCTCAGTCGGTAGAGTGTTCGGCTAGGAATCACAAGGTTCTTGGTTCGATACCGGCCCTCGCCAACTCAGCGAATGAGTAGCACAGGGATCTGTGCGGTAAAGTTAGGAGCTGATGCTAGGTGTGGCGCTCTACCTCAGATGCCCAAATAATCTCCTAGCCTAGCGCTAGTAAAAATGGGATAGACTCCCTCGCTGTCTGGCCGATACCGACATTAGGCCGCCCCGACGACGACTTATTGATGGTGAGTTTGATTCTCACTAGAAACCCAATAATTCTGGCCTTGTACCATATTTAAGCTAGGCTTAGCAAATAATTACATACGTGCGTACATACATACATACATACATACCTGTGTTAGTACGGACGGACATACAAAGATATTTTGATTTTTCATTTTTCTCCATTCCAACAATCTTTATCAAATTATAGCAGATTTTAATTGTGTTGTTCCCGACTGTTTTAGTTCTAAAATAACTACGTCCACTAATTACTCCATAAATGTGGTCATTATTCCCCTCCATTTTTAACCTTCTTTTTTCCCAATATCTTATGTCCGATACTCTTTTTCTGTCTAGTAATTTAGTATTCATAGATTTTGTCCTTGCGAATCTTTTTCACTTTTTTTTTCTTTTTTTATTTTTTTTCCTTGATTCAGAAAAAGAAGAGAGACAACCAATTACTGAATGGTCACTGTTTATTTTTAATTAATGTTTTTTGTTTTGTTTTTTGTTTTTGTTTTTTATCTTATTTTATTTATTTATTTATTTTTATTTTTTTTATTTATTTAGATGATGACGAAAAAGGATACGGAAGAGAAGGAGCTAATAAGATCGTCCAGCCTCGTTCTCAGTTTGTAGACTGGTTTTATTCCCGCGTTGTTTTCTACGTTGTCGTCATTACTTTCAAGGGTTTTATGTTCGCCCAGCTTTGCTTGGGGGAATTGTTTATGATTTCTCAACTTTACTACCGGAATATAAAATCTCAATTATGACAGCCAATAAAGACACGTGTAAGGCTGTAATTATTTCAGAGCCTCGTTTTCGCTGTTTCGCATTTCTCTGTTAAAAAAAAAAAGAAAAAGAAAAAAAGATTTTTTTTAAACTTTGCAACGGTCGGCCGAATTAACTAAAGACACTTTTACGCTACAAGAGTTTGAGATATCAAAATAGTGTAATGTAGTGACCAGCTAACTTGCTGTATTTATATTCACTTGGCTCGGATCCCCCCCAAAAGATAGTGAATCTTATATATATATATATATATATATATATATATATATATATATATATATATATATTAATTGTTGTAGAGTAGCTAACACCCCTTCAGCACTCTAACAGTTGGACTGGCTCATAGTCATAAAATAGCCTACGATTAAAGGAGATTAACTAGCTGAATAATATTCAGACTAACTTGCTGCGTTGGCTGATCCTCCTCTTTTAGTGCGAGTTTTGTCTTGTTAATTGTATGTAATTATTTGTTCTGTGTTTGTATGTATCCGTTTAGCATCGGGTGCTGGTGCTTAATGTGTTAGCACAACATTCATCTGTGTATCTTTCCACCTCGCGATACAATACACATACACACACACACACACATATAATATATATATATATATATATATATATATATATATATTATAATTCGCATCTTATGAGTCGGGAGATTTAGACTATTTGTCTAAGCTCCCTGAAATAGACTATAATGCTAAATCTCCAAGTCTTTTGTTATTTCTTTACTCATATATTTTCTCTGTGACTCTAACATTAAGAGCACTCATTGAGCTCTCAAACTGCGACTTGGTTTTGTTTAAATAAAACTCTTATGTCGTAAGGAAGATTTCTTCTCTGGACTTTTGGATAATATATATATATATATATATATATATATATATATATATATATATATACCAACCCCTACGCATGAGCAGTACGCATTTGACACAGAGTCAATTTTTTAAGCGGAGTTTAAAGAGGTTTGTATTCAGAGTTTTCTTTCTCCTAGACTGGCTACCTATCCAAGCTTAAAAGCCCATTTTCCCTCCTAATTACCCATATCTGGAGGAGAGTAGTTCGATACATACCTTTCCCAAGAGTATTAGGGATATGTGAAATGCAAACAGCCTCGTGCAGGATTTGAACTCGGGTCGACGCTACCATTTTCTACGACTTTAACGATTATACAACGCGTCTCCAAAGTGAATCTTTTACAGCCGATAATAATAAATACAGAAATATAATTCCATCATTTTACAGACGTTTGTCTGCTATAGTCAGGGATAATGGTTAACAAGCAGACCATTAGTGGGTTCGATTCTCACTGGGCGATCCATACTTTGAGACTTGTGATACATCTAAATTAAGCTTATCAAATAATTATAGTTAACAGGTACAACTTAAAGAAAAACTAAGCACAGATTCTAACCAAAGTTATCACAACACACACACACACACACACACACACATATATATATATATATATATATATATATATATATGGTAAAAAATTATCGAGATTTTCGGTACGTTTGACACACCTTGTATTCTGAAAAATTAACGTTCTTCATTCTTCATTTCTATCTTGGCAAATACAGCTGTAAAATCTGTACTTTTTGACACACCTTGTATTCTGAAAACAATTAACGTTACATTTATTGTTCATTCCTATTTTGTTAAATACAGCTTCATTCTCGATACTTTTTTTGACACACCTTATATATATATATATATATATATATATATATATAATAAGTAATCCACAGACACGTGTTTCGAGGTATCACCTCTCATCAGTGTGGTTATACATTAAGATATATATATATATATATATATATATATATTTTTTTTTTTCCGTTCCACGACCCACTAGGGAAATTATATATACAAACAGACGGTATCTCGATGGGTTCTCCACTTGGCCCGACAATATCTGAATACTACATGTCCCATATCGAGAATAAAATATTTAACAGCAAAATTACAAAACCATACATATATACACGTTATGTCGATGACATTTTCATAACTGCACAATCCCCTGATGAACTCAAAAAATTAAAATGCACCCTTGAAAAAAACTCTGTACTAAAATTCACAATAGAACATAATATAAACAAAAAATCCCCCTCTTAGATGTACTTACCGATTCAGTAACAAGGAATTCACCACATCAATATATAAAAAAGCAACCAGCCAAAACTCCTCACTACTTAATTACCATAGTGAATGCCCCTTTAAATATAAAAATAGCCCTCATTAAAAATCTAATTCATAGAGCCTTCTACATTTCCTCATCCAAAAGAATATTTATAAAGAACTCCTTAATATTAACAAACCTCGTAAATAAATAACTTCCCTAACAAAACCGTAGATCAACAAATAAAACTATACCTGCATACCATCCACAAAAATACAATAACAACCCAACAATAATAATAACAAAATCAATCTATATTACCGAAATCAATACACATAAACTACAAATCTGACGAACATGTAATAACCAACATCATACATAGACACGTCAAACCCGTCGATCAACAACAGAAAATAAAACTAATTATTACTACACCAAATTCAAAACCTCAAACCTCCTCATTAAAAATAACACAAACTCTCCTAAAATCCCCTAAGCCAAACGAACGTAGTATATAGATACATTTGCCCATTCCGAGAGTGTCTCTCAGAAAATAAACTATACACTAATAGCTACATTGGCCATACAACAACACACTATCCCGCCGTCTTACATACCATCTCTCCGACACAAGCTCCATAAAACACACTTTATTAAAAAACACCCCAGAAAAATCCACCTCCCTCGAAATTAGAAAAATCTTAAACGAAAATACTAAAATTATCTACAAAAATAACAATAAGAAACGCCTACAGATCCTAGAAGCCATATGCATTAAAAATAAAAAACCTAACATTAATAAAATAGCCTTTAAAGTCGGAGACAACGTATTAAATATCTTCAATAACTAACACTCACCTAACCCCCCTCTTAAAAATAATAGACTCTCTGAATTAGATAAAAGCATAGATAACAAAACTAAAATCAACTAAAAACCAAATTACATAACCCCATGAATACGACTGGAGCAACAGTCGAAAGCGCTCGGGAAAATAAGTATGAAAAAATATGATGAATCAACTCGATCCAGATTCAAGAAGGATAGCCAGAAGACTGGAAAAAAATATCCATACAAAAAATGAAAAAAGAATACTCCGTGGTATTCAATAACACATGTCTTACGAATATATATATATATATATATATATATATATATATATATGGTAGAAATGTGAGGAGGTTAATCCGACAGTATGTGCTGAAAGGTAGAGAAACACGGGATGTTATAGAAACTGGATGTTTATTGTCGACGATGCAACATTTCGGTCTCTTATTAGACCATCTTCAGGACTTGGATATAGTATTTGCTTCAATGATGGACATTCTCAAAATGCTGAAACAGAAGGTCGTCAGTAGGGTGGTTGGGGGTGGTTGGTAGGTGGTTGGGGGTGGTTAGTGGATTTTCTTCTCACTAGATGGGGAGTGTCAGAATGGTGTTGGTCTAGAAAATTGGATTGTTGAGGATTGATTAACTGAATATATATATATATATATAAGTAATTCAGATATAAATATATTTCGGCAGTGTTTCCCTCTTTCAGTCTGATTTTTAATAATTTGAACGTTTCATAACACTGTGTTATTCTGTGTTATTCATATGATTTTCCTGTCTCTCAGATTTGTGTCTTTTCAAATTTCTTTTTCTGAGTTTGTTTAATATACACACTCGCAATTTTAAGAATACATATACATACAAAACTCCTACAATTGGAACATAAAATACATAAAATACATAAAGAATTTGTCGTAATTCTTGTTTAGATATGAAGATGGGTATCTATATATCTATCTATCTATCTACCTAAATTTGTTCATTTTTTACTTTGTTTATATATATCTATCCACCCATCTCCATTTGTTCATATCTATCTATATTATTTTGTTTGTTTATCTATCTATCTATCAGATCTCAGTCTATTCCAAACTAAATATCCATCTTATTATCTAAACAAGAATTACGACAAATTTCTATAAATAAACAAGATTTACGACAAATTACGATAAATAAAATACATAAAGATAGAACATGCATATTCCCAATTAAAGAAATCAAATTTAAAAGTTCCGACGTCACAAACAGGACCAACACGTAAAGTAAAGTAAAGTCGTCGGAGCGGCCTGATGTCGGTATCAGCCAGACAGCGAGGGAGTCTATCCACTTTTCACTAGCGCTAGACCAAGAAGATTATTTTAGCATCTGGGGTGGAGCGCCACACCTACCATCAGCTCCTCACTTTACCGCACAGATCCCTGTGCTACTCGTACGCTGAGTTGTCGAGGGCCGGTATCGAACCAAGAACCGTGTGATTCCTAGCATTTTTTATCTACTCTTATTTACGATCTGTTAAGAAATTGGAACTTAGTATTATTTTGTAATATTGTTTGTGTTTTCAATACATATATTTATCGTTCTAATTCATTCCATCGTCTTCAGTTTTTTTCCTTTATTGTTTATTGTTTTCGTAGACCGTCTTGGTTAAACTATCTGTCAAGTTACCCAGTCTAACAGCACAGAGTCCCTAAGGTGGTGTGATGCTGAAATCCAGTGATACCCAGCAACCCCTACCGTTGTCAAACTGCATTTGCTTCTTGTCCTTCCTTTGGATCATAGCGGCAGTGGGGAGAGGAATGAGATGCTGCTTGGGCAACAGCTCATCCTCAATATGAACCCGCCCAGGCTACGTAGAATAAAGAAATTGGACACTACTCCATCGTCTCTCGCAGACGGTCGGATGCCAACACATATCCTGAAGGTCTTTCTCGGTGAAACCTGGGTGGATGATTCTGCAGAAAAAGTATATAATTTTGTTATCTAATAACTTGATCAATTCTCGTTCAAATTATCTCAAATTTTAACAGCCTACATAGGAGCAACTTCAACCTCTGTTTAATGTTTTATATTTTCTGCTTTGAGGTATAAAAATACAATTGACTGGAAAAGAAAAGACGTTTAAACATCAAACATAGAATATTTAGTTGTTTCTACACATGCTCTTAAAGTTTTTTATCATTTGAGAAAAATGTTTCAGAAAAATTTGCCTTATTTTGTAATCTAATAACTTCCATAATTCTCATACAAATTATCTTAAATTTTAACAGCATGAGCAGAAACAATTCAAAATTATGTTTTATCTTTTATGCTGTTTTTTTTTTTTTTTTTTTTTTTTTTTTCAGGTATAAAAAATACCGTTCACTGGAATGGTAAAGTCGTTTAAACAGTAAACATAGAATTTGTTCTACACATGCTGTCAAAATTTGAGATAATTTGAACGAGAATTGGTCAAGTTATTAGATGACAAAATGATATCGATTTTTCTCAAACACCCTGTTCCTTTCCTCCTGTCCTTTTAGAAGTCCGTCACAGACGGCGATGACGTCACTCCATGTCGTTCAACAGCTGTGGACCCTCTGTTGGCTAGTTAGTCCAATTCTGGACTTGCAGATGCGGTCACACACATTACAAGAGAACTTCCCATCTGCATTTGGTGGTTCATGACGACGAAGACGTCACCGCTCTGCGGCCCTGTTAATCTCAATATTGTGCTGCTCAACTCCTGTGCGGCACGTGCCTCACTAACCCTGTCTGTTGGAGGCCAGATCTTCCCGGTTTGAAGGTGTAACGAAGAAGGATAAACACCCTGTACACCCCCAATGATACCAAATCTTTTGAAACACCCTATACACTACTATCTAGTAGGAAGCGCGTGGTGTAATGGTTAAAGTCATGGGAAATGGACTCGTCGCCCCGAGTTCAAATCCTGGACGTGGTAATTGCATTTCATTTAGCGCTAATACCCTTGGGAAAGGTATGAATCCTACACTCCCTCCAGCTATGGGTAAATAGCAGGGCAGACTGGGTTCTTTAACCATGGCTAGGTAACCAGTCTAGGAGAAGGAAAACTCTGAATTCAAACCTGTTGAACTCCGCTTAAGAAATTGACCTTGTGTCGTATCCTGCTCGTGCGGAGGAGTTGGTAAATATATATACACTACTATCTTGCAAGTGCCAACCTTTTGATCGTTCCGTAAATAAATTTGGAGGTGCAACAGCTGTGGTCATCACTTGCACAATTTAATATCCTAAACAACCACAGCCCTGCGGCTGGGGCTTTAGAATACACCGACTGCACCTCCGCAAAGGGGTAAAATACTCCCAATGGGGCAACCTGTTTGTCCTGGGTAGCGACCTGTGATGCTTAAGGATGGAATCATGGTGGCTGGAGAGTCCATGAAATGCAACACTCCACTTTGGCCCTTAATTAGGCTAGACGCGTGGTTGGAGAGGCCCCTGCGATCAGTCGGTTGGTCACGTCAAGCCCTAGCACTTATATGATTGTCTCGACCCTATTGCCCTTATCACAGACCACGAATCCTTTTTATCATATATGAACTAGTAGGAAGCGCGTGGTGTAATGGTTAAAGTCATGAGAAATGGACTCGTCGCTCCGAGTTCAAATACTGGATGTGGTAATTGCATTTCACTTAGCGCTAATACCCTTGGAAAAGGTATGAATCTTACTCTCCCTCCAGCTATGGATAAATAGCAGGGCAGACTGGGCTCTTTAACCCTGGTTAGGCGACCGGTCTAGGAGAAGGAAAACTCGCAATTCCAACCTGTTGAACTCCGCTTAAGAAATTGACATTGTGTCACATCGTGCTCGTGCGGAGGGGTTGGTAAATATATATATATGCACTAGAATGCGGTAGCTGGGGTCTTAGTGTCTTGGGCATGACGTTAAACTGCATTTAATGGTGAAGTTCCCATACTGCAGCTCTGGGGAATGTGGAACACCTCTTTATCGCCATTAATCCCAGGTCCACCTTGATCCGGAATGGTAGTACCTATTAGGGTCCTATCTATAGGGTAAATAGAACAAAATGAGTTTTAAAAATGTTTTTAAAAATGAGTTTACAAAAAATAATTTTCGATACCCATTAAGAATGTATAAAACAAAATGTTTTCGGCATAAAATAACCCAACAAGCGTTGACATGCCGTAAAATCCAACAACCAACCAATCAACCTAAACAACCAACTATTTATCTATTTATTTTGGTACAAAAAAATATTTGTTTTTGTTACGAATCCTACTCCCTCCAGCTATGGATGAATAGCAGGGCAGACTGGGCTCTTTAACTTTGATTAGGCAACCGGTCTAGGAGGAGGAAAAACTCTGAATTCAAACCTGTTGAACTCCGCTTAAGAAATTGACCTTGTGTCGCATCCTGCTCGTGCGGAGGAGTTGGTAAATATATATATATGAATAAAACCGTTGTTATTGTTAACGATGTGTTGTCTCATACATAGACTTGCCAAAAACTACGGCAGCGAATTTTACCTGATCTTCAGGCCTGTTACAAAGACGCTCCAACCAAGTTGCATCGATCCCAGTTCTGCAGATCAAAGAAACACGACGTGGGCACAAACCCTTTTATCATATGGGTGCTAGAAGGCGGTGGCTGAGGGTCTACACAGCAACTAGCCGGAGACACATGTGGTAGTCACGGAACTAAGTCATCTTATCAAATACCGTGACTGACATAGGACCACAACCTTTATGTTTCACAACTCTTTTTTTTTTTTTCGTTCTCTGGAAAGGCCAGGTATTTCTTCAGATTACCGCCTTCACTTTCACTCTCGCCCTGTCGGCTGGGGCGTTAGAATGCACCGACTGCAGAGGGGTAAGACTCCCCCAATGGGGCCACCTGTTGGCCGTTGGTGGCGACCCGTGATGCTTAAGGATAGAGCCCAGGTGGATGAGCAGTTCATGACATGCAATACTCCACTTTGGCCCTATCTTGGGCTAGACGGGTGGACAATGAGGCCCCCTCCGATCAATCGGCTGGTCACGTCAAGCCCTAGCACCTATATGATTTTCCCAACCCTATTGCCCTTATGGCAAGCCCCAACCCCTTTTTTATCATATGGGTGCTAGAAGGCGGTGGCTGAGGGTCTACATATCCTGGGAATGACGTTAAACTCTATCTGAAGGTGAGGTTCCAGTTTTGGAGGTTTGGGGAATGTGGAGCACCCCTTCATCACCATTGCTCCCTGGTCCACTCTGACTCGGAGTGGTAGTACCTGTTAGGGTCCCATCTATGGGTTAAATAGAAAAATGTATTTATAAAAAAATTGTATTATCCATTAAGAATTGATTTATTTCAAAACTTTATCGACATTAAATGACCCACTGAGGTTGATATGCCGTAAAACAAACCAAACCAAACCAAACCACTTTCACTCTGTGGTCTGCTGGTACGGTACTTGGAACTATATAACTGTGTATGAATTTCTCTTAACTTTTGAGGCTCGATTAGAATTTAAAACAAAACGCAATATGAGTCGAAGTAAAAAAAATAATACATAAGTAAAAATGTAGATATTCTAGGTAAAACAAGACATTAGGTTTATAAGTTCCCAAAATTCACACTGAATTGGCCAATTGGACACATAGCGTAGTGGATAAACGCATTTCTATGTGACAGTTATCTCTAGGTTGTAGGTTCAATCCTGGGCGACAGTAACATAGAATAATAATTAACAAAACTTAACACCTGTACCCAGCTATGGTTAGCGGAATGAGAACAGGATGCCCCCGTGGATTGAATAAAGGGTTGGGTTCAAAGTTCTGTGATGGCTCCCGATTACGATTTGAACTCGGGAACCTTCTGTTCCCGAGTTCAAAAAGGCTCCTGGGGTCGACATGAAATACCTGAAGAAGACCAGAGGGCACATCGGTCGAAAAGTTGTACAGCAGACAATAAAGATGAGAACTATAGTCCAAATAATCTAAATAATACTGTCTATAAATTGTTTATATATATATATATATATATATATTATATATATATATATATATATATGTGTGTGTGTGTGTGTGTGTGTGTGTAATATAAAGATTTTTGAAGGCAATTTACAATGCAATATGTGTTGAAAATTATATTTATTTAACTTTTTTTTTTTTCAAACTAAATATTTTCGGAAGTAAAATTCCATCCTCAGAGTTATTGAAAGTACTAGGTGTTTTTTTTTTTATAGTACTTATCCCACGGCGATATTGTAATCATCTGTTGTTTTAAGAAGTTGAGGAACGCCGTATATTTGAAATTTTTTTTTTTTTTCGGTTACTTCCGTGATGTTAAATCGGCTATTTCCGTGATGTTAATTCGGCTCGGCTGTCCCTGTGCACGTGGAGATTGTTCGAAATTCTTTTAATTTTTACTATAAATATAGCCTTGCTCAGCATAGTGAAATAAAGTTGTTTTTTTATAGTATCTTTGAAGCATTGTGTGTATGTATAATATAAAGATTTTTGAAGGCAATTTACAAATGCATTATTGCATTGTAAATTGCCTTCAAAAATCTTTATATTACACATACACACAATGCTTCAAAGATACTATAATATATATATATATATATATATATATATATATATATATATATATATATATATATATATAATTGTATTGAATACTGATATCTGGTCGATTTGTGCTAATTTCCAATCTTTTCAGCCAAAGGCAAGAAGAAGCATTACAAGATTAAACTACAGCTGGTTAGAATATAGTTTTTCTTCTTCTAGACAGTCTGTCGTAGCAAGGCTAAAAAGAGTTATGTCTGATCTACTGTATATTCTAGCTGAGGGGGATCCCCGTGGTGTATTAGGTAATGTGCTCAAATACAATATTGTAGAAAGTGAGTTCCAGCTCCAGTCGCCCTATTACGTTCAATATCTGACAAATACCATTGGGAAAGGTATGAACCCCTCACCCTCCCAGCTATGTACCATGGATAGATTTTGTTTTAAATTATCGCTATAAAATGTTTTTGTTACTATCTATCAACCTCTCTATCTTTATGGTTAAAACTTTCACAGTCTGTTCTTACTATCTAAGACAACATCTATCTCAGTCTGTTCTTATCTTTCTACCTAGTTAGCTATATATGTCGAAATCTATCTTAGGGGAAGTTCCTGTGGTGTAGTGGCTAACGTGTTGAACTGTCACATCGTAAGTAACCGAGTTCGAACTCTGTGTTGTATAGCCATATATATATATATATATATAGCCAGCATCGTACGTCGAACATCAGGTATATAAACGAGAGAGAAGACTCGGGTGATATATATAGAGAGAGAAGCGCGTGGTGTAATGGCTAAAGTCATGGGAAATGGACTCGTCGCCCCGAGTTCAAATCCTGGATGTGGTAATTGCATTTCACTTTGCGCTAATACCCTTGGGAAAGGTATGAATCCTACTCTCCCTCCAGCTATGGACATATAGTAGGGCAGATTGGGCTCTTTAATCTTGGCTAGGTAACCAGTCTAGGAGAAGGAAAATTTTGAATTTAAACCTGTTAAACTCCGCCTAAGAAATTGACCTTGTGTCACATCCTGCTCGTGTGGAGGGGTTTGGTAAATATATATATAGAGAGAGAGAGACAGATACAGAGTTGAGTAGAGACTTACTTGTTCTTCATTTCTTCTTGCTACGTCTAGTCGCCATGTTTCTTTCTATTCTTTTTTACTGTTATCCTGTCTTCTAGCTGTTTTCTTACTAAGGGCTTCCTTTCAAGGGCTAGTTTTTAGTCATGCAATTAATTAACTCACAAGACTTTTATTTTTTTGATCAAGATTTATTTAAACCATTCTGATTCGCCGCGCAGGGGGTTAATAACCCCATCAGAGATATACACGTGCTCTCTGTTTCAATCTGAGGTTGAAACTGAATCTAAACTCTAGTCATGTGTTTTCTTTGTGACGTGTACTCTAGGGGCCAACAGTCCTGGTATTTTTTCCATGGCTGATCTGAAAGCCAATGGCCCCTTCAGCTACAGGGTTTAATTTTCCCACGAATACTCTTAGGAATGGTATGAACACCCTCAACCTCCCAGCTATGGGTTAAATAAAATTATTACTATTCTTCTATAAGGATCGCTTTGGCATTAAATAACCCACGAATGTTGATATGCCACAAAACAAAGAAACTAAACCAACCCATCCACCGTCCTGTCGGTTGGGATAGAAGAATACACCAATCGCATCTCTGTTGGCCGTGGGTGGTGATCCATGATGCTTAAGGACGGGATCCTAGTGCCTGGTCAGTCAATGACATGCAACACTCCACTTTAGCCCTTAGACGGGTGATCGGAGAGGCGCCTCCGATCAATCGACTGGTTACGTCAAGCCCTAGCACCTCTATAATTGTCGCAACCCTATTGCTTTTATGGCACCCCAACCCTTCTGTGGTTTCTAAATATCTTGGAGACCTTACCTTTGGTATAACCCTCGTACAATGACTCAATTCCATAATCTCTAGGCATGAAATAACCCGATCGATCAAAAAATCCTTAAGTCTTGTTGCATTTTGTGCCCCTTCGTCTTCAGCGACGACACAAATCTCGTCCTCCCACGCTTTCTTCTCTAGATCAAACCGACATGTGGATCCCGCCTGTCCATCCGAGTTTGACCCAAAGTACCCGGCAACCTACGCTTTTATAATATTAAATAGATTATGGTTGATATATGAATATTTGCTGCACTTAACACCCCGCACAATACAATATTCGTAGGATACATTGTATTGAATATTTTACAATAGATTGTCTTCGATATTCCTTGGGGATCTGGTATGATTCTAATTTCCCCCGGGTATAAATGAATAAAAGAGTCTTTTTTATTTCGTATTCTTATTCAGCATCCGAGAAAAATTGGCTTCGAATTGGGACATCGATAGCGTATTTACAATTCACAAAGGCATAAAAAAACGGGGCAGAAGTAATAGCACTTGGTTGACTGCTTAAAAACAGGAAGAAAAAAACTGCCCATTGGATGGGTGCATTTATTAATATCACTAAGCAAATATATGCACCCTCGAGAGGATAGTTAATCGGCGAATATATATAAATTTGAATCCCAATTATTTTCACTCTATACTGAGTTTTCACATCATCTTAACTGCTGTTTTTATTTTCATTGAAGCTGTAAACAACTACACGACTGCAACTTCAGCAGGGGGTAAGAATACCCACACAGACAATCGGGGCCACTAATTTGCCGTGGGGTATCCCGTGATGCTTAGGATAGGATAATGACCTAGTAGCTGAGCAGTCCCATGACAATGGAACTGCCACTTGGACCTTAATTAGCCGAAAAAGCCCACCTACGAATTAACCCAGCTAGATATTGTCAAGCCCTCGGTACCTTAATATATCATTGCCCCCCAACCGCTTATGAAATCCCAACCCTGTTTATCATTATGTGGCTTAGAAGGCGGTGACGGATGGTCTTATGTGTCGTGATTGACGTTTAACAGCACTAGTGACTGGAGCTCCAATTCTTGGAGCTCTGGGGAATGTGGATGATCCCTTTATGACCATTTACTCCTCTGGTCATAGTTTATTTTCTTGTCAAGATTTTATCTAGTCTAGCATTCCTTTCGCCTGCGCGGATGAGTATTTCAAACCTCGGCAGTAGCTCGTCTAGTCTGCTCCAATCTCAGGTTGATAACTGATTCTCTAACTAACTAATCACGTGACGCCCGAGATTCTCCTCCGATAACAGTTAGGGTTTTCATCGATGGGTTAAATTAGATTAAAAAATGATTTTAAAGAAATGTGTTTAAAAGATTGAGTTTTGGGGAAATTTGAATACAGCAGCAAGAATAGTGGAAAAGAAAATATCTTCGGCATAAAAAACCCAACAAGGGTTGACATGCCGTAATATCCAGCCGACCGCCCATTATACTGATATAGTTTTTCTTGTTATTTAAAAACTGGGCTAGTTCTCTAGCAAGTCTCCTCAGATCTAAGTTTCTTTTTAAAAGTATTGCCTATCCGATCTTAACAGTGTTGTGGTCTAGATGGCCTCTTCCTGCAATTTCCCTAAGTCTCTTTTGGCAATGTATTTGTGGATGTTTTCTAAGAGCATCAACTACAATTGGTATCCGGCGTCCACTTCATATTCCAACAGCTTTTTTTTTAAAAGCTCTTTGGCAAGGTAACAATGTTAATTTATCCAGATTTTGTCCTTTCCTTTATTTTCTCTCTATGCAATGGGAAATGGGAAAATCCACGAGTTTCTTTTGACTGTGTTATAGCAACACTTAACTTTGATGTACTATTTATTTATGAATCAAGCACACACCAAACACCACACACCACACACACCAGAGTCCATGGAACTGGACTATCCGTCCCGAGTTTCAAAATCCTGGATGTGGAACTGCATTTTCACTTAGCGCTAGTACCATTGGGAACAGGTATGAATCCTACTCTACTAGTTCAGCAGGGCCGCAATTGCTAACTGAATATTGAATATTCCATACGGACACAATAGATAGAATACAATAGTAGATAGATAGACATGTAGTTAAGGTGAATAATGAGATATAGTATAGATAATTCAGGAATACACTGACATACGACCAGATAGATATGAGCATGACTGGAAGACCGCATAGAAAGGATATATATATAATTTAAACATACATATGGAAGCGCGTGGTGTAATGGTTAAAGTTATGGGAAATGGACTCGTCGCCCTCGAGTTCAAATCCTGGATGTGGAACTGCATTTCACTGACGCTAATACCCTTGGAAAGGTTATGAAGCCTACTCTCCCTCCAGCTATGGATAAATAGTAGGGCAGACTGGGATCTTTAACCTTGGTTAGGCAACTGGTCTAGGAGAAGAAAAATCTGAATTCAAAGCCTGTTTAACCCCCGCTTAAGAAATTGACCTTGATCACATCCTGCTATCGTGCGGAGGGTTATGGTAGATTATTAATACGCACACAGTTTTTTAATTTTTCTTAGTCTTTGTCTTGTGCCTTGGTAATCTCAAGAGCTCCGGAATTGAGATAGTTCACGACTACAATGCATGTTTAACGTCGATGCTCTGTATGTACATTTCAGCCTATTAGACCTATCAGCAGAGCTATAGACCATGGCAGGTGCTTTGGTGGCGTTGATTCGTAACTCCTACCCTGTCAGGCTGACAAGGCGGACATTCTAATCCACTTTCACTAGCTGGCTTTCCCAGGTCGCTTTTTTCGATTTGTTTTACGCTTTACATTTAAATCCGATATTCACGCCTAATTCATTTAATTATAATTATTAATTAACAAAATTGGTTATGAACTTTTAATTAGCACATATCTCCTCTCAAATTGTCGGTCTTCACCATTTCAAACTTTATGTGTGTGTCCTTGTGTAATGTGTGTGTGTGCTGTGTGTTTTGTTACGCCGTATTTTAGTGTGTGTCATGCGTGTGTTGTTGGTTGATTTTATTGTATTGTGCCGCTTTTCTTGCGTATTTGTGTGTGTGTGTGTATGTGGTGTGTATGTATTGTTAAGTCATCCACGATCAACCAGAGAGATTACAGTCTGTAAACCAACTCACATTACTTTATGCTGTACAGTGAAAGTTAATTTAAGTCGCCTAGAGAGCCGATCGAATTTGGGAGTATATTAAATAAGTATTCACAGACAAACCACGTTTTCGACGTTTCACAGTCCGTCTCAGTGGGGCTAGACACAACAAAAATGACTTGTGGAGGCCCGTGGTGTAAGATGGTTAGAGTCGTAGCAATAGACTCCGTCGACTCTAGATCGAGCACAGTTCACATACGCGCTAATATCTCTGTGAAAGGTTTATGAAAAATTCAACTACTCTCGCTCCAACCTAACTGGACTATTTATAACTTTGGTTAGGCAACCTGTCCTAAAAAAGAAGGAAAACTCTGAATTCAAACCTGTTAATCTCCGATTGGGGTGGTCGCTACTAGAAAAGACATCAATTTTAATTAGTGATCTATTTCACTACAGTATTAATCTGCATTAAATGACGCAGAAAGGGTTGATATACCATAAAACAAAGCACAAAACTACCAACCCCCTTCTTCATTTATTTCTTCTTTTATATCAAACCCTTAAACAAACAAACGAAGTTAATAAACATTTATTCCTGGTATTTGAAGCATATTAAGACTTTGAAACAAAACTTTTATCAAAAATAACTTGTTTTCGGCATTAAATGACCCGAAAAGGGTTGATATGCCGAAATAGACAAACCAAAACTTTGTTCCCTTTCTCTTGCCCTCTTCTCTTTCTTCTCTTCTCTTCTTTTTTTCTTTCTTTTCATCTTTCTTCTCTCTCTCTTCTCTCTCTCTTTGCTTCTCCTCTCTTGCTTTCCTTCTCCTCTTTTCTTTTTCTTCTCTTTTCTCTCTCTCTTCTTCTCATCTTCTCGCCCTCTCTCTCTACTTCCTTGCTTTTTCCCTCCCTGTTTCCATCCTTCTCATCCTTTCTTCATTTCTCTCTCTTCCCTTCTCTTTCTCTTTTTTCTCCCACTCTCTCTCTGTTCCCTCGCTTTCTCTCCTGCTACTCGCTTTCTCCGCCGCTGTTATTATTTTCTTAACTCACTTTCTTCTTTCTTCTCTTCTTTCTTCTCGTCTGCTTCTCATTCCTCTCTCTCTCTTTCTCTTTCTCTTCTTTCCCTTTTACCGGCTCGTTCTTTCTTTCGTCTCTTCTTGCTTTCCTTTTCCGAAGAGGTGACCGGACACCTCACCTCGCAGTTTTTTAAAGTGACAAACAAACAATTGTGCGTCTGTTCCCTACGCTTTCGAGAAAAGACCGCGCACATCAAAGGCATTTTTTCTTGTACCCTGAGAGCCTCTTACAGTGAAAATGCCGCGACTTTCCCCACTGTGCAAGCATTGCTGATCACTTGTAAACGAAGGTAAGAACAAAACAAAAACAAAACAAGAAACAAAAAAAAGAAAGAAAAGAAAAAACTTCCCTTCCTTTGGCGATGGACATCACCCTCGTCTGTCCGTTCGACTCGGTCAAATGCAATGCAAAAACCGAACGTGCAATTCACAGCCAGCGCCGATGCCTCACGTGCAAAGCAGCTCTGCACGTCGGTTTCTGAGATGGAACTGTTGCCAATGGTGACCAAACTTGGTATCACCGTAATCTGGAAGCCAGTGATGTTTGTTAAGGTCAAATAACCTATCAGATGAAGGGCATGTTTGTTTGGTTTGTTTATTTGGTTGGTTGGCTGGTGGTTGGTTGGTTGGTTGGATTTTACGGCATGTCAACCCTTTTTGTTTATGATTTTATAACTGAGACGTTTTGAGTTTTGATATGTATATTTCTAGTTGGTGTTCAATTTTCATTTAAACCATTTAATTTCGCCCTGTCGCTGTGGCGTTAGATGCACGACTGCACCTCGCAGAGGGGTAAGACTCCCCCAATGGGCCACTGTTTGGCCGTGGTGGCGACCCGTGATGCTTAAGGATAGAGCCCAGGTGATGAGCAGTTCATGACATGCAATCTCCATTTGGCCCTATCTTGGGCTAGACGGTGTCGGAGAGGCCCCCTCCGATCAATCGGCTGGTCACGTCAAGCCCTAGCACCTATATGATTTTCCCAACCCTATTGCCCTTATGGAAGCCCCCTAACCCTTTTTTATCATGTGGGTGCTAGAAGGCGGTGGCTGCGGGTCTACATTCCTGGGAATGACGTTAAACTCTATCTGATGGTGAGGTTCCAGTTTTGGGTTTGGGGAATGTGGAGCACCCCTTCATCACCATTGCTCCTGGTTCACTCTGACCCGGAGTGGTAGTACTTGTTAGGGCCCATCTATGGGTTTAAATAGAAAAATGTATTTATAAAAAAAAATTGTATTATCCATTAAAGAATTGATTTATTTCAAAACTTTATCGCCATTAAATGACCCACTGAGGTTGATCTGCCGTAAAACAAACCTAAAAAAAAAAAAAAAAACCATTGTAATTAAAAAAAAACAAAAACCCTANGCCTCCCGGGTGCAAGTCATTAAAGTTCCTACATAATAATAAAAATATAAATAATTATAATCTCCGGACAAACAGGCTAATGATAACCTCTAAAATAAGATTCAACAAAACTTATCGGCATTAAAATGACCCACTGAGGTTGATCTTGCCGCCTAAACAAACCAAAAAAAAAAAAAAAAAAAAAAAACCAAAAAAAACTCATTTAAAAAAAATCACTTTTAGATCTCTTCAACCCATAGATTTGGACCCTAACAGGCTAAGAACAATTCATGAAGGGCAGGTGACGAGAGAAAAGAGAGAGAGAGAAAAAGGGGAGGAGAGAGAGAGAGAGAGGATGAGAGAGAGAGAGAGAGAGAGAGAGAGAGAGAGAGAGGAGAGATGAAATGATTGCACAATCAGAAGGAACAAACAAGGAGGCATTTACCCAACCGTTCGCCCATGAGTAGGATGTGACACGAAATCGCAAGTATGGAGCATCCAGCGCAGAGCCACAAAACCATCGAGAAAACTAAACAAGACCACGCCGGGTATTTACCGGAGCAGCAAGGGACAAAGCTCATAAATGGACATTCTTCTGTGGAAACCTGCCCATGGCTACCCCAGTGTAGGCCTCCAGCAAAGACCTATACGATCAGGTTTGTACGGATTCTGATGCTGCAACAGAGGACCTGCGAGAGATTGCCATGCATATCTGTGCTGCTGGTACGACATTATGATAATGACGAACATTTGTTTTGTATTGATTCATTTGTTCGAGTAAACAGACCAGCTCTAGTGTTGTTTGTTGTTGACCAGTGTAATCATAATATTTCTTATACAGAGATCACCCAAACCTTTTTTTCACGGAGCGCGCGATAATTGAAAAATAACGAGCGCGACCACCATTATTATTGTTTCAATACTGCTAGCAGAACGAAAGCTCTGAGAAAAAGTTGTAAAACCAAATTATCTTTCGATGTTTATATTTATGGATTAGTGCTAAGATGCACATACGAAATTATTAACAAATGTTTTGTCTCCATCAGCTTTTTCACGGTGGGCCGGATAATAGAAAAAAATACTATCGCGGGCCACATTATTATTGTGTTCAATACTTGCTAGCCAGAACGAAACCTGAGTAAAGATGATAAAACCCAAATTTATCTTTTCATGTTATATTCATGGCATGAGTGCGTAAGATGCACCAAAAACAAATTCAACAAATGTTTATCTCATAACTTTTTACCAATTCGTTGCTTCACAGTAGCTCTTTGAAAATTACCTGTTTTTTTTCAAGCAGTCGTAACAAGTGAAAATTCGGAATCGCATAAGTAACAAGTGAAATACTCACATGCACGGAATTTTGCTAACCTACCTACAGTAGTCAAGTCATGATATTTAGTGTATGTAATATGTATGTATGTATATATGTATGCCGGAGAACTAACGCCTACACAAAAAACCCCAAAAAAACCCCCAAAAACAACAAAAACAACAAAAACAAACACTAAAAAAAATAACGTTATAAGTAAATATTATAGAATTAAACATTTTTTTGAAAAAAACGAAGGATGTTTGATAGTTCGCGACAGAATCTGTTTCAACCTTTAGCGGTCTTCTTCAAGGAGCGAAATATATATGATGGAAGGACGAAATAAATAAAACCTTAAAAGATACGAAGGTATAAAACGAACGTTTGTGTAACGTTCATTGTTCCGGAGCCGGAATTTATTAAATTTTAAAAATGCATATACTGTGTTAAAAAATAAATAAATTTATCTTTTAAAATCAGAAGCATTTATAATCCACAGGAAACTCTAAAGCAGTTGGTTGTCAAAATATATAAAAAATGTATAAAATATCAAAAATGTTCATTGATTCCAGCTATAAGAAAATAAGTTTAAAGTCCACAACATAATTGAAAGGGTGGAAAGTTTCAGAGGATTTAATGGTGTTAAAATCCGTGGTGTGTAGATCATGTTTAGCCTAAACCGGATGTAAAAATCCAAAATCCACCTTTTCAATTATGGTGTAGACTTATCTTAAGCTGGAACATGAACATTTTGATATTTTTATTACAATTTTATGATATATTTTTACAAACAAACTCTTTTGAGTTTCCTGTGATTATAAATGCTTTCTGATTTTTAAATAAATATTTTATTTTAACACAGTATATTGCATTTTTAATTTAAATAAAATTCCGGCTCCGAACATGAACGTTCACCACAAACGTTTCGTTTGTACCTTCGCTATCTTTTAACGGTTTTATTTATTTCCGTCTTTTCCATCAATATATTTCGCCTTTTGAAGAAAGAAAACCGCTAAAAGGTTGAAACAGATTTAGTCAGCGATTATTCAAAACATTTGTTTTTTCAAAAAAATGTTTAATTATAATGTCGGATCATTTCCATTTTTACTTACATAAGTAAATATATAATACACATTCATTGAAACCGTATATTGTCTTTCTTTAGCAAAACTAAAAGGAAGTTATTTATATTCGTGAAGATAATTAAAAAAAAAAAATTCAAATAGCAACAGCATGTATTCTTCTACTTTTTTTTTGCATTTAATATTGAATAAGAGATATTAATTTTTCTTTTAAGCAGTGTTAGTTGCATCTTTTTTTTCTGATGCCCCACGGGCCGGATCAACGCAAGGCGTCTTTTTTACGTAGGATTTTAATGGGCATCCTGCGAAGGATCCAACTAACAATTCATTAATAATGATCTCCGAGACTAACTTTCGTATGCTCCTCACCCTCAATCCAGGCGACGCCATGTAGGCCACTTCAAACAAGGCGATGTATCAATGCAAGTCTTTTTTACATAGTGAATTTAATGGGCATCCTGCGAGGATCCAACTAGCTATCCAGTAATAATGGATCCTGAGGACTAATTCTGTGTGCCTCCCCACCCCCAGTCCAGGCCCGACGCCGTGTAGGCACTTCAAGTGAGGGAGTATGAAGGCAAGGTCTTTTTTTTACGTAGGATTTTAATAGGGCATTCTGCGAGGATCCAACTAAGCAATTCTGCTAATAAAGGTCCCCGAGACTAACTTTCTGTGTTGCTCCCCACCCCCAGTTCCAGGCGACCTGGGTATGCCACTCAAGTGAGGGTGTATGAAGGAAGGTCTTTTTTTACGTAGGGGATTTTAATAGGGCATTCTGCGAGGATCCAACTTAGCAATTTCTGCTAATAAAGGACCGGACTAACTTCTGTGGCTCCCACCCTCAGTCCAGCGATGCCGGTAGCCACTTCAAGTGAGGGGATGTATCAAAGCAAGGTCTTTTTTTACGTAGGGATTTTAATAGGGCATTCTGCGGAGGATCCAACTAGCAATTCTGTAATTAAAGGATCCCGAGGACTAACTTCTGTGTTGCTCCCACCCCCAGTCCAGCGACACTGGCGTACCACTTCAAGTGAGGGATGTATGGAAGGCAAGGTCTTTTTTTACGTAGGGATGTTTAATAGGGCATTCTGCGAGGATCCAACTAGCATTCTGTAATAAAGGATCCCCGAGACTAACTCTGTGTCTCCCCACCCCCAGTCCAGGCGCACTGGGTAGCCACTTCAAGTGAGGGATGTATGAAGGCAAGGTCTTTTTTTACGTAGGGATTTTAATAGGCATTCTGCGAGGATCACCAACTAGCAATTCTGTTAATAAGGATCCCAGAACTAACTTTTTGTGTGCTTCCCACCCTCAGTCCAGGCGATGGCCGGAGCCACTTCAAGTGAGGGATGTTCAAGGCAAGGTCTTTTTACGTAGGGATTTTAATAGGGCATTCTGCGAGGATCCAACAGCAATTCTGTAATAAAGGATCCCCGAGACTAACTTTGGTGCTCCCACCCCAGTCCAGGCGCACTGGGTAGCCACTTCAAGTGAGGATGTATTGAAGGCAAGGTCTTTTTTACATAGTGATTTTAATGGGGCATCCTGCGAGGATCCAACTAGTAATTCTGTAATAATGGATCCCCGAGACTAACTTTTATGTGCTTCCCACCCTCAATCCAGGCGACGCCGGGTAGCCACTTAAAGTAAGGGATGTATCAACGCAAGGTCTTTTTACATAGTGATTTTAATTGGGCATCCTGCGAGGATCCAACTAGCAATTCTGTAATAATGGATCCCTGAGACTAATTTCTGTGTGTTTTCCACCCTCAATCCAGGCGACTTCAAGTGAGAGATGTATCGAACATCCTTACCGGCGAAAATGTCGATGGTCTGCCATTTTGTTTAGTTGGTTTTACTTTTCAAACTTATCTGTTCGATAGGATTTTCTGCGATCTGTTAAAGGAAACATGGTTAATCAATTTTTCGCAGTCGGACTGACACTTACAAAGAAAATATTCAAGTATAAAAATGGAAAGAAAAAAATAAAAGACTTAAGATTGAGAAACCAAAAATGAAAGACGTTGAAAGGATATAAATGGCGATGCAGATGATAATAATAATAATGATGATGATGATGATGATGATGATGATGATGAGGTTGAAGTCAATAATAATAATAATAATAATAATAATAATAATAATGATCAGTGCCAGCAGATCACAGGGTGAAGCTAAAGGAAAATTAAAAAAATGGACAAATATCTGGACCTTGCCAGAGAACTGAAAAAGTTATGGAACATGAAAGTGAAAGTGATACCAATTGTGGTTGGTGCACTTGGAACAGTCCCAAAAGGATTAGAAAAGGGTTTGGAAAGTTTGGATATCAAAGGAAGGATTGAAACCATTCAGAACACTGCACTACTGCAATCTGCCAGAATACTCAGAATAGTCCTGGAGACCTGAGGAGACTTGCTGTCACTCAGACTCCAGTGAAAGACCATCAGCTAACACTGGTGTGAAAAGTCAAAAGGAGTGAACAATAATAATAATAATAATAATAATAATAAGAATAAGAAGAAGGATGAATGGTGCACTTGGAACGGTACCCAAAAGCTTAGATAATAGATTAGAGAAAGTGGAAATCATAAGAAGAATTAAGACCATTCAGACAATAGCATTGTTGAAATCGGCTAGAATATTCAGAAGAGTCCTGGAGACATGAGGAGACTTTTTGTCACTCAGACTCCAGTGAAAGACCCTTGGAACGGCCCCCAAGTGTTTGGAAAAGAATATGGGTGAATTGGAAATCAGAGGAAGAATCGAGACCATCCAAACTACAGAATTGTTAAGATCGGCTAGAATACTCAGTAGAGTCCTGGAGACCGGAAGAGACTTGCTGTCACTCAGCCTCCAGTAAACCACCGGCTACAGCAGGTGTGAAAAACTCCGATAATAATAATTAATAATAATAATAATAATAATAGAGAACGTGTCAACTGGTGGGCTTTGCGGTTTCAAACATCTGACTTCACAGTCACAGGAGGCGCTGTAACTTCAGGGGCACAAAAACTTTATTATAGTCCTCCGAGACTGAAATGCCAATACATCCGAAGCAAACTCGTATCTCAAATTTTAGCTTCCAACACTAAGCAAAAATCTCTCTCTATCTTTCCCTAACTCTCTTTCTTTCTTTCTTTTTCTTTCTTTCTTTCTTATATTTTTCTGTGTAGCATGTCCTTTCTAAAAACGGAATGGACCATTATTTAGCTGAGGTGACGACACTCATAAGAAATAGGAATTGGGCGGATAAGCGTCACCTGTAATCAGGATTTAGATTTTTGCATTTAATCTTGGACAATTAGACGTTCCCATTTTTAAACAGTAAGTAAAAGTAAGTAATGTCGAGGGGGTGGCCTAAAGTCGGTATCAGCCAGTCAGCGAAGGAGTCTATCCCCTTTTCAATAGCGCTAGACCAAGAAGATTGTTTTTAGCATCTGAGGTGGAGCGCCACACCTACCATCGGCTCCTTACTTTACCGCACAGATCCCTGTGCTACTCATACGCTGAGTTGGCGGGGACCGGTATCGAACTAGGAACCTTGTGGTTTCTAGCCGAACGCTCTACCGACTGAGCTTTTGCAACATAACATCGGTCGGAAGATTAGGGAACAAGCTTATTAATATGTAGATGTTTATTTTCTTATAGATAATATTTTCTTTGGCGTAATAGGTTTAGAAAGATAAATGTTTCTAGTGAACTTATATTAATAAGTTCACTCTCCCTCCAGCTATAGGTAAATAGTAGGGCAGGCTGGGCTCTTTAACCTTGGTTAGTCAACCAGTCTAGAAGGAAAACTCTGAATTCACACTCCGCTTAAGAAATTAATTCACATCCTGCTCGTATAAATATGTATATTAATAAGCGTATCCGATGAAAATCCTTACTCAAATTTTAGCTTTCAACACTCAAATATCGACCGAGTGACAACTCGTAACTCGAAAAACTCGTAAGTTGAGGCACTCGTATGTCATGGTAACACGATGTAATGGTTATCGTTTGTACTAATCTTATTATAGTGGAGATTGTGGGTTTGTCTGTCTGTAACCGAAACTATATTACTTTATAAGTCACAATTCCCTTTGTTATTTACATCACATTCTCCATGATTTTATTTTTATTTAAACCTCAATTATTAACAAAATTGTTTTACATCATTAAGACTGTTGACCATATATACATACTAATGACATGCAATTGTATTTATATATACAACAAAATAGCGGTTTATAGTATGAATGGGAAGGCTGATTTGCATATTGATCTTAAAAATTTGATTTTAATAAATATGTGCTTAGTATTATTAATTTCTAATTGTTTGGTTTTATCTTAATGAATATGACCAAAAATCTCTTCAATAAATCTTTTAAAAAATCCATTAACAAGATGAAATAACTGTAATATTGTTCTGTACTTCCTATTTAAACTAAATAGTTAAATTCGGAAAATTTACCAATGAAAGACGGGAGTAATGGAAAATGATGGAAGAGTTAGTTTCAAAGTTGTTCTATTTTTCTATCATACCCCCTCTGTTCCAAATCTTTTTATTTGAATTCTTATTCAGTTTCATTAGCCTTTCTAATTTAATATTATATTTTATTATATTAAAACTTTAATACTTGCACCCGGAGGGTGCATATATTTGCTAGTGATATTAATAAATGCACCCATCCAATGGGCAGTTTTTTTTCTTCCTGTTTTTAAGCAGTCAACCAAGTGCTATTACATTCTGCCCCGTTTTTTTATGCCTTTGTGAATTATAAAAAAAAAACAAATACGCTATCGATGTCCCAATTCGAAGCCAATTTTTCTCGGATGCTGAATAAGAATACGAAATAAAAAAGACTCTTTTATTGATTTATACCCGGGGGAAATTAGAATCATACCAGATCCCCAAGGAATATCGAAGACAATCTATTGTAAAATATTCAATACAATGTATCCTACGAATATTGTATTGTGCGGGGTGTTAAGTGCAGCAAATATTCATATATCAACCATAATCTATTTAATATTATAAAAGCGCTAGGTTGCCGGGTACTTTGGTCAAACTCGGATGGACAGGCGGGATCCACATGTCGGTTTGATCTAGAGAAGAAAGCGTGGGAGGACGAGATTTGTGTCGTCGCTGAAGACGAAGGGGCACAGCATGCAACAAGACTTAAGGATTTTTTGATCGATCGGGTTATTTCATGCCTAGAGATTATGGAATTGAGTCATGTACGAGGGTTATACCAAAGGTAAGGTCTCCAAGATATTTAGAAACCACAGAAGGGTTGGGGTGCCATAAGAGCAATAGGGTTGCGACAATTATAGAGGTGCTAGGGCTTGACGTAACCAGTCGATTGATCGGAGGCGCCTCTCCGATCACCCGTCTAAGGGCTAAAGTGGTGTTTGCATGTCATTGACTGACCAAGGCACTAGGGCCGTCCTTAAGCATCATGGATCACCACCCACGGCCAACAGAGATGCGATTGGTGTATTCTTCTATCCCAACCGACAGGACGGTGGATGGGTTGGTTTAGTTTCTTTGTTTTGTGGCATATCAACATTCGTGGGTTATTTAATGCCAAAGCGATCCTTATAGAAGAATAGTAATAATTTTATTTAACCCATAGCTGGGAGGTTGAGGGTGTTCATACCATTCCTAAGAGTATTCGTAGGAAATTAAACCCTGTAGCTGAAGGGGCCATTGGCTTTCAGATCAGCCATGGAAAAAATACCAGGACTGTTGGTCCCCTAGAGTACACGTCACAAGAAACACGTGACTAGAGTTTAGATTCAGTTTCAACCTCAGATTGAAACAGAGAGCACGTGTATATCTCTGATGGGGTTATTAACTCCCTGCGCGGCGAATCAGAATGGTTTAAATAAATCTTGATAAAAAAAATAAAAGTCTTGTGAGTTAATTAATTGCATGACTAAAAACTAGCCCTTGAAAGGAAGCCCTTAGTAAGAAAACAGCTAGAAGACAGGATAACAGTAAAAAAGAATAGAAAGAAACATGGCGACTAGACGTAGCAAGAAGAAATGAAGAACAAGTAAGTCTCTACTCAACTCTGTATCTGTCTCTCTCTCTATATATATATTTACCAAACCCCTCCACACGAGCAGGATGTGACACAAGGTCAATTTCTTAGGCGGAGTTTAACAGGTTTAAATTCAAAGTTTTCCTTCTCCTAGACTGGTTACCTAGCCAAGATTAAAGAGCCCAATCTGCCCTACTATATGTCCATAGCTGGAGGGAGAGTAGGATTCATACCTTTCCCAAGGGTATTAGCGCTAAGTGAAATGCAATTACCACATCCAGGATTTGAACTTTATGACTTTAGCCATTACACCACGCGCTTCTCTCTCTATATATATCACCCGAGTCTTCTCTCTCGTTTATATACCCGATGTTCGACGTACGATGCTGGCTATATATATATATATATATATATATATATATGGCTATATAACACAGAGTTCGAACTCGGTTACTTACGATGTGACAGTTCAACGCGTTAGCCACTACACCACAGGAACTTCCTATAGCTAACTAGGTAGAAAGATAAGAACAGACTGAGATAGATGTTGTCTTAGATAGTAAGAACAGACTGTGAAAGTTTTAACCATAAAATAGAGAGGTTGATAGATAGTAACAAAAACATTTTAGAGCAATAATTAAAAAAAAGCTATCCATGCGTACATAGCTGGGAGGGTGAAGGGTTCATACCTTTCCCAATGTATTTGTCGATATTGAACGTAATAGCGGCGACTGGAGCTGGAACTCACTTTCTACAAATTGTTATTGAGCACACATTACCTAAATACACCACGGGGATCCCCCCAGCTATGAATATATAGTAGATCAGACATAACTCTTTTTAGCCTTGCTACGACAGACTGTCTAGAAGAAGAAAAACTATATTCTAACCAGCTGTAGTTTAATCTTGTAATGCTTCTTCTTGCCTTTGGCTGAAAAGATTGGAAATTAGCACAAATCGACCAGATATCAGTATTCAATACAATTAATATATATATATATATATATATATATATTATATATATATTATATATTATAGTATCTTTGCAGCATTGTGTGTATGTGTAATATAAGATATTTGAAGGCAATTTACAATGCAATAATTGCATTGTAAAATTGCCTTCAAAAAATCTTTATATTACACATACAGACAATGCTTCAAAGATACTATAAAAAAACAACTTTATTTCACTATGCCGAGCAAGGCTATATTTATAGTAAAAATTAAAAGAATTTCGAACAATCTCCCACGCGCACAGGACAGCCGAGCCGAATTAACATCACGGAAATAGCGATTTAACATCACGGAAGTAACCGAAAAAGAAAAAAAAATTCAAATATACGGCGTTCCTCAACTTTCTTAAAACAACAGATGATTACAATTATCGCCGTGGTTAAGTACTATAAAAAAACACCCTCGTACTTTCAATAACTCTGAGGATGGAATTTTACTTCGAAAATATTTAGTTTGAAAAAAAAAAAAAAGTTAAATAAATATAATTTTCAACAGATATTGCATTGTAAATTGCCTTCAAAAATCTTTATATTACCACACACACACACACACAAACACACACACACACATATATATATATATATATTATATATATATATAATATATATATAAACAATTCATAGACAGTATTATTTAGATTATTTGTACTATAGATCTCATCTTTATTGGCTGCTGTACAACTTTTCGGCCGATGTGCCCTCTGGTCTTCTTCAGGTATTCCATGTCGACCTCAGGAGCTTTTTTGAACTCGGGAACAGAAGGTTCCCGAGTTCAAATCGTAATCGGGAGCCATCACAGAACTTTGAACCCAACCCTTTATTCAATCCACGGGGGCATCCTGTTCTCATTCCGCTATTCATAGCTGGGTAGAGGTGTTAAGCTGTGTTAATTATTATTCTATGTTACTGTCGACCAAGATTGAACCTACAACCTAGAGATAACTGTCACATAGAAATGCGTTTATCCACTACGCTATGTGTCCAATTGGCAAATTCAGTGTGAATTTTGGGAACTTGTATAAACCTAATGTCTTGTTTTTACCTAGAATATCTACCTTTTTACTTATGTATGATTTTTTTTTACTTCGACTCATATTGCGTTTTGTTTTAAATTCTAATCGAGCCTCAAAAGTTCAGAGAAATTCATACACAGTTATATAGTTCCAAGTACCGTGCCAGCAAACCACAGAGTGAAATGAAAGGAAGGTGTTCATCTGAAGAAATACTTGGCCTTTCCAGAGAACGAAAAAAAAGTTGTGAAACGTAAAGGTTGAAGTCCTATGCCACTCACGGTACTTGATAAGATGAATTAGTTCCGGAACTACCACACGTGTCTCCGGCTAGTTGCTGTGTCGATGCCTTTTGCGCCAACGTTGTGTTTCTTTGATCTGCAGAACTGGGATCGATGTAACTTGGTTGGAGCGTCTTTGTAACAGGTCTGAAGATCAGGGAAAATGCGCTGCCGTAGTTTTTGGCAAGTCTGCGAACGAGACAACACATCGTTAACAATAACAACGGTTTTATATATATATATTATATATATATATATATATATATATATATAACAGAGAGGGATTGTTTCGCACATTAGGTTAGAAAGAAAAGACATGGTGAGGAGCTTTGTCTGGCGTTTTCTTCTATGTTAATTAGTATTGAGTGATTCAGTAAATGTGGACTGGACTGTGTTCTTTTATCGGAGTTTTTCTTGGCGGCAACGTCAATTTTTTCTAATGGCAAACATTTCTTATTTCAGCAATTTCAGTGATTCTTCCCTCTGGTTCTTTCCGGTCTGACTAAATTTTTAACTATTCAGAGCGTCTTTTATATGGAAAAAATTGTAGCTATTCTTCAATCGTGACAAGGTTAGCGAGTGATATCCACCAGCCCCCAAAATAAGTCTATCCCCTTGATTTCTGACAGTTTGATAAACATATCCCCTTAGGTCACCACAGGCCATGCAATGGCCTTTGCCTGTAAACACGATAAGTAAAATAATAATTTATACAATATTTTGATTTTCCCATTTTAACAAAAAACATTTCCTTTAACTAACAAAAATACATTTTATATTTTCCTCTTCCGTTAAAAATCAGTTGAAGCCAACAAAAATAACTCACTGTTTTACAAGGTGACGGTGATACCAATCGTAGTTAGAGCCCTTGGAACAGTCTCCAAGAACCTGGAAAAGAGACTCGATAATCTGGGGATTAGCGAATTGAAACGCTCCGTACCACGCCATAACTAAGATCAGCTTAGTACTGGATACCCAAGGAGACTTGCTGTCACTTACACTCAAGAAAAACTATCAATAAGAGCTGGTATGAAAAACTCGCACGAGGTAAAATAAATGTTTGTCCGACCGTCTAGCCCTAATAAGCACCGAAATGGAGTGTCACAGGGCCTCTTAGTACCCAAGTCACAGGCCGCTCAGCCACTACAATTCTGTCCTTAGACATTACGGGTCGCCACCCACGGCCAATAGATCGTCCCATTGGGAAAGGGTCTTAACCCACTGTAGAAGTGCAGTCGGCGTATTTTAAATCCTGGCCAACAAGGCGGACACCAGTAACCACAGTATGTGGTTTCAAGTAAGTAATAATAACATCCATTTGTAAAGATCTATAGCTTCAAATTACTACTCTTAAAATGTTGCATAATCTATGTTGTAGTATAGATTATTGACAACACCCTGTAGAATAAGGCTTTCAAATCAGCTCGCAGGCGGGTAAGTTTCCGTGGAAAAACACCAGACGTTGGTAAAACCGGAAATCTCGCACGTCACATGATTTTGACTTAGTTAAGTCAGTTCCAGCCGAGATGTAACGCAGCACAGACGTGTTACTGTGGACTGGCCTCACTCCACGAGATGACTTAAAAAGGGCAAATAAAACTTTGATCAAAGCTATATGTCTTGTTGATTAACTATTACATGACTTAAACGCATGCCCTTAGTTAAAAAAGAAAGAAGCAATAAGTAAAGCAAGAACGTAGACGATCATGGCCGGAATAGAAAGAGAAGAAGGAAAGAAAACGTGGCCACTAGACGAAGAACAACAAAGTAAGTAAACGACTATCTGTCTATCTCTCTCTGATGCCTCCACTGTCTCTCTCTCTCTCTCTCTCTCTATCACATAAGAACTCTTGTTATGTACCCGACGAGAAAGGGGTACGTAACAAAAACAAATATTTTTCTTTGTACCAAAATAAATAGATAAATAGTTGGTTGTTTAGGTTGATTGGTTGGTTGTTGGATTTTACGGCATGTCAACGCTTGTTGGGTTATTTTATGCCGAAAACATTTTGTTTTATACATTCTTAATAGGTATCGAAAATTATTTTTTGTAAACTCATTTTTAAAAACATTTTTAAAACTCATTTTGTTCTATTTACCCTAATAGGTACTATCATTCCAGATCAAGGTGGACCTGGGATTAATGGCGATAAAGAGGTGTTCCACACTCCCCAGAGCTGCAGTATGGGAACTTCACCATTAAATGCAGTTTAACGTCATGCCCAAGACACTAAGACCCTCAGCTACCGCATTCTAGTGCATATATATATATTTACCAACCCCTCCGCACGAGCACGATGTGACACAAGGTCAATTTCTTAAGCGGAGTTCAACAGGCTGGAATTCAGAGTTTTCCTTCTCCTAGACCGGTCGCCTAACCAAGGTTAAAGAGCCCAGTCTGCCCTGCTATTTATCCATAGCTGGAGGGAGAGTAAGATTCATACCTTTACCAAGGGTATTAGCACTAAGTGAAATGCAATTACCACAACCAGGATTTGAACTCGGGGCGACGAATCCATTTCTCATGACTTACACCATTACACCACGCGCTTCCTACTAGTTCATATATGATAAAAAGGATTCGTGGTCTGTGATAAGGGCAATAGGGTCGAGACAATCATATAAGTGCTAGGGCTTGACGTGACCAACCGACAGATCGCAGGGGCCTCTCCAACCACGCGTCTAACCTAATTAAGGGCCAAAGTGGAGTGTTGCATTTCATGAACTCTCCCAGCCACCCATGATTCCATCCTTAAGCATCACAGGTCGCTACCCAGGACAAACAGGTTGCCCCATTGGGAGTATTTTACCCTTTGCGGAGGTGCAGTCGGTGTATTCTAAAGCCCCAGCCGCAGGGCTGTGGTTGTTTAGGATAATTAAATTGTGCAAGTGATGACCACAGCTGTTGCACCTCCAATTTATTTACGGAACGATCAAAAGGTTGGCACTTGCAAGATGTAGTGTATATATATTTACCAACTCCTCCGCACGAGCAGGATACGACACAAGGTCAATTTCTTAAAGCGGAGTTCAACAGGTTTGAATTCAGAGTTTTCCTTCTCCTAGACTGGTTACCTAGCCATGGTTAAAGAACCCAGTCTGCCCTGCTATTTACCCATAGCTGGAGGGGGAGTAGGATTCATACCTTTCCCAAGGGTATTAGCGCTAAATGAAATGCAATTACCACGTCCAGGATTTGAACTCGGGGCGACGAGTCCATTTCCCATGACTTTAACCATTACACCACGCGCTTCCTACTAGATAGTAGTGTATAGGGTGTTTCAAAAGATTTGGTATCATTGGAGATGTACAGGGTGTTTATCCTTCCTCATTACACCTTCAAACCGGGAAGATCTGGCCCCCAACAGACAGGGTTGGTGAGGGACGTGGCCGCACAGGAGTTGAGCAGCACAATATTGAGATTAACAGGGCCGCAGAGCGGCGACGTCGTCGTCGTCATGAACCACCAAATGCAGATGGGAAGTTCTCTTGTAATGTGTGTGACCGCATCTACAAGTCCAGAATTGGACTAACTAGCCAACAGAGGGTCCACAGCTGTTGAACGACAAGGAGTGACGTCATCGCCTTCTGTGACGGACTTCGAAAAGGAGGGGAGGAAAGGAACAGAGTGTTTGAGAAAAATCGATATCATTTTGTCATCTAATAACTTGACCAATTCTCGTTCAAATTATCTCAAATTTTGACAGCATGTGTTAGAACAAATTCTATGTTTACTGTTTAAACGACTTTGCCATTCCAGTGAACGGTATTTTTTTATACCTGAAAAAAAAAAAAAAAAAAAAAAAACACAGCATAAAAGATAAAACATAATTTTGAATTGTTTCTGCTCATGCTGTTAAAATTTAAGATAATTTGTATGAGAATTATGGAAGTTATTAGATTACAATAGGGAAATTTTTCTGAAACATTTTTCTCAAATGAAAAAAAACTTTAAGAGCATGTGTAGAAAACAACTAAATATTCTATGTTTGATTTTAAACGTCTTTTCTTTTCCAGTCAATTGTATTTTTATAAACCTTAAAGCAGAAAATGTAAAACATTAAACAGAGGTTGCAAGCTTGCTCCTCATGTAGGCTGTTAAAATTTGAGATAATTTGACGAGAATTGATCAAGTTATTAGATAACAAAATTATATATTTTTTCTGCAGATCATCCACCCAGGTTTCACCGAGAAAGACCTTTAGGATATGTGTTGGCATCCGACCGTCTGCGAGAGACGATGGAGGTAGTGTCCAATTTCTTTATTCTACGTAGCCTGGGCGGGTTCATATTGAGGATGAGCTGTCGCCAAGCAGCATCTCACCTCTCCACACTGCCGCTATGATCCAAAGGAAGGACAAGAAGCAAATGCAGTTTGACAACGGTAGGGGTTGCTGGGTATCACTGGATTTCAGCATCATACCACCTTATAGGTCGGTTTCCCAAGGCGAAAAAGATGACTTTTAACTTGTAAAAATATGCGGTGGGCATTATTTTTTAGAGAAATATGTATAAAATCATGAGAAACAAATCTGTATCTTTGTTGAGTTACCGTTTTTTCATGTGTTAGTTAATAATATATATTTTAATACACCAAATTAGATGCTAAATTTTAGTTAGCTAAGTACAACGAAGTAGACATCAGAATACATTTTCATTGACTGCTGATTAAAATTAACCAATCATCGATCACCGTAGCATGAGTTATCACTCAACATGTCTGCTTCAAGCGAAGAAGTGTATAATGTAAACACACCAGAAATAAAGTTTTTATGTGTATTTTAATTTTTAAAAAAAAAAACCTTAGTTATAATTGTTTTTGGCTACGTTAAAATTTCAATGATTTGTGTCTGCTTCAAGCGAAGAAGTGTATAATGTAACATACCAGAAAAAATAAATGATTTTATGTGTATTTTAAATTTTAACTTGTTTTGGCTACGTTAAATTTCAATTGATTAACCGGTGAAAAAAATGTAAACATTGTTTTTCGTTTATAATTTGCATTATTTTTGTAAGCCGAAAATTTTTTTTAAAAAAGCATTAGGAGTTTGTTTAATGCTTCTCTTTCGAGTGAATAAAAAAATTTTTAAGATAATATTAAGTTATGCAAGTTTATTATGTTTCAAATATAGTAGGGGGGTGGTAAATTTCACGGGGAAAATTGGTGGTACAGCACGGAAAATTTAAAATGATGTGCACATTTACGCATAAAAAAAAATAGGTGTGATATTCAGAAGTCTATAAGCATTTATTTGGCCGCTTTTTTTTCCCACCCTAAAAATTACAAATTAAATAAAAAACTAGAGCCTTTTTGGCCTTTGGGCCCGTAGCCTATTAGGGACTCCAGCTATTCTGTGCTGTTAGACTGGGTAACTTGACAAGATGTTTAACCAAGACGATCTACGAAAACATAAAACAATAAACGAAAAAAGCTGAAGACGAATTAGAACGATAAATATATGAATTGACGAACACAAACGAACAAGATTACAAAATAATACAAAGTTCCAATTTCTTAACAGATCGTAAATAAGAGTAGATAAAAAATGCTAGGAATCACACGGTTCTTGGTTCGATACCGGCCCTCGACAACTCAGCGAACGAGTAGCACAGGGATCTGTGCGGTAAAGTGAGGAGCTGATGGTAGGTGTGGCGCTCCACCCCAGATGCTAAAATAATCTTCTTGGTCTAGCGCTAGTGAAAAGTGGATAGACTCCCTCGCTGTCTGGCTGATACCGACATCAGGCCGCTCCGACGACTTTACTTTACTTTACGTGTTGGTCCTGTTTGTGACGTCGGAACTTTTAAATTTGATTTCTTTAATTGGGAATATGCATGTTCTATCTTTATATATTCTATGTATTTTATGTTCCAATTGTAGGAGTTTTGTATGTATATGTATTCTTAAAATTGCGAGTGTGTATATTAAACAAACTCAGAAAAAGAAATTTGAAAAGACACAAATCTGAGAGACAGGAAAATCATATGAATAACACAGAATAACACAGGGTTATGAAACGTTCAAATTATTAAAAATCAGACTGAAAGAGGGAAAAACTGCCGAAATATATTTATATCTGAATTACTCATATATATATATATATATATATATATATATATATATATATTCAGTTAATCAATCCTCAACAATCCAATTTTCTAGACCAACACCATTCTGACACTCCCCATCTCTAGTGAGAAGAAAATCCACTAAACCACCCAACCACCTACCAACCACCCCAACCATCCTCTGACGACCTTCTGTTTCAGCATTTGAGAAATGTCCATCATTGAAGCAAATACTATATCCAAGTCTGAAGATGGTCTAATAAGAGACCGAAATGTTGCATCGTCGACAATAACATCTCCAGTTTCTATAACATCCCGTGTTTCTCTACCTTTCACCACATACTGTCGGATTGACCTCCTCACATTTCTCCATATATATATATATATATATATATATATATAGTATATATATATATATATATATATTAATGTATAACGCTGATGAGAGGTGATACCTCGAAACACGTGTATGTGGATTACTTATTTATTATATATATATATATATAATATATATATATATAATATAAGGTGTGTCAAAAAAAGTATCGAGAATGAAGCTGTATTTACCAAAATAGGAATGAACAATAAATGTAACGTTAATTGTTTTCAGAATACAAGGTGCTTCAAAAAGTACAGATTTTACAGCTGTATTTGCCAAGATAGAAATGAAGAATGAATGGAACGTTAATTTTTCAGAATACAAGGTATGTCAAATGTACCGAAAATCTCGATAATTTTTGACAACAATGTATATTTATGTTATATATATATATATATATATATATATATATATATAATATCTCAATAAAGGAAGGAAGAACTCAATACAGTAATCCCATAATAAATTTATTTCGACGAAAATTGGGGCCCATATAAATCTAAGTTGATTTAAACCGGCTCCCCAAATTTTCGTCTCATCAGATGGGTCTCAATTCACTTATATATATTCACTTGTATATAATCTAAAAGGTTATTTTACATTGAGCTCTCTTTAGTGATTTAATGATTCGCTCTATTTATACATACTGGATCATCAATATTAGTACAGTGGATCTTAGAATCACATATAGAATCATCCCTTACTACCAAGTTTTTGGATATATCTTATATATATATATATATATATATATATATATATATATATATATGTGTGTGTGTGTGTGTGTGCGTGTGTGTGTGTATGTGTGTGTATGTGTGTGTGTGTGATAACTTTGGTTAGAATCTGTGCTTAGTTTTTCTTTAAGTTGTACCTGTTAACTATAATTATTTGATAAGCTTAATTTAGATGTATCACAAGTCTCAAAGTATGGATCGCCCAGTGAGAATCGAACCCACGAATGGTCTGCTTGTTAACCATTATCCCTGACTATAGTAGACAAACGTCTGTAAAATGATGGAATTATATTTCTGTATTTATTTCTTATCGGCTGTAAAAGATTCACTTTATAGACGCGTTGTATAATGGTTAGAGTCGTAGAAAATGGTAGCGTCGACCCGAGTTCAAATCCTGCACGAGTCTGTTTGCATTTCACATATCCCTAATACTCTTGGGAAAGGTATGTATCGAACTACTCTCCTCCAGATATGGGTAATTAGAAGGGAAAATGGACCTTTAAGATTGGATAGGTAGCCAGTCTAGGAGAAAGAAAACTCTGAATACAAACCTCTTTAAACTCTGCTTAAAAAATTGACTCTGTGTCAAATGCGTACTGCTCATGCGTAGGGGTTGGTATATATATATATATATATATATATATATATATTATCCAAAAGTCCAGAGAAGAAATCTTCCTTACGACACAAGAGTTTTATTTAAACAAAACCAAGTCGCAGTTTGAGAGCTCAATGTGGTGCTCTTAATGTTAGAGTCACAGAGCAAATATATGTAAAGAAATAACAAAAGACTTAGAGAATTAGCAGTATAGTCTATTTTAGGAGCTTAGACAAATAGTCTTAAATCTCCCGACTCATAAGATGCGAATTATAATATATATATATATATATATATATATATGTGTGTGTGTGTGTGTGTGTGTGTGTATCGCGAGGTGGAAAGATACACAGATGAATGTTGTGCTAACACATTTATTAAGCACCAGCATCCGGTGCTAAACGGATATATACAAAGACAGAACAAATAAGTACATACAATTAACAAGACAAAACTCGCACTAAAAGAGAAGGATCAGTTCGGTATAGCCAACGCAGCAAAGTCAGTCTGAATATTATTCAGCTAGTTAATCTACTTTAATCGTAGGCTATTTTATGGCTATGGGCAAGTCCATCTGTTAGAGTGCTGAAGGGGTGTTAGCAACTCTACAACAATATATATATATATTTATATATATATATATATATATATATATATTTATTATATTATTATTATAATGGAGATTGTGGGTTTGTCTGTCTGTAACCGAAACTCTGTTACTACTCAAGTCACAATTCCCTTTTTTTATTTACATCACATTCTCCATGATTTTATTTTTATTTAAACCTCAATTATTAATAAAATTGTTTTACATCATTAAGACTCTTGACCATATCTACATATCAATAACATGCAATTGTATTTATATATACAACAAAATAGCGATTTACAGTGTGAATGGGAAGGCTAATTTGCATATTCATATGAAAAATTTGATTTTTAATAGATATATGCTTATTATTATTGATTTCTAATTGTTTGGTTTTATCTTATTGAATATGAGCAAAAATCTCGGCGATAAAACTTGAAAGAAATCCATTAACAAGAAGATATTACTGTAATATTATTCTTTACTTCCTATTTTAACTAAATAGTTAAATTAGGAAAATTTACCACTGAAAGACGGGAGTAATGGAAAATGGTGGAAGAGTTAGTTTCAAAGTTGTTCTATTTTCCGATTATACCCCCTCTGTTCCAAATATTTTTATCTGAATTCTTATTCAGTTTCATTAGCCTTTCTAATTTAACATGATATTTTATTATATTAAAACTTAAATACTTGCACCCGGAGGGTACATGTATTTGCTAGTATATATTAGATTCACTATCTTTTTGGGAGGATCCGAGCCAAGTGAATATAAATACAGCAAGTTAGCTGGTCACTACATTACACTATTTTGATATCTCAAACTCTTGTAGCGTAAAAGTGTCTTTAGTTAATTCGGCCGACCGTTGCAAAGTTTAAAAAAAAATCTTTTTTTCTTTTTCTTTTTTTTTTTTTAAACAGAGAAAGAAACGCGAAACAGCGAAAACGAGGCTCTGAAATAATTACAGCCTTACACGTGTCTTTATTGGCTGTCATAATTGAGATTTTATATTCCGGTAGTAAAGTTGAGAAATCATAAACAATTCCCCCAAGCAAAGCTGGGCGAACATAAAACCCTTGAAAGTAATGACGACAACGTAGGAAACAACGCGGGAATAAAAACCAGTCTACAAACTGGAACGAGGCTGGACGATCTTATTAGCTCCTTCTCTTCCGTATCCTTTTTCGTCATCATCTAAATAAATAAAAAATAAAAAATAAATAAATAATAAAATAAAATAAGATAAAAACAAAAAAAAAAAAAAAAAAAAACATTAATTAAAAATAAACAGTGACCATTCAGTAATTGGTTGCCTCTCTTCTTTTCTGAATCAAGGAAAAAAAATAAAAATAAAAAAAGAAAAAAAAAGTGAAAAAGATTCGCAAGGACAAAATCTATGAATACTAAATTACTAGACAGAAAAAGAGTATCGGACATAAGATATTGGGAAAAAAGAAGGTTAAAAATGGAGGGGAATAATGACCACATTTATGGAGTAATTAGTGGACGTAGTTATTTTAGAACTAAAACAGTCGGGAACAACACAATTAAAATCTGCTATAATTTGATAAAGATTGTTGGAATGGAGAAAAATGAAAAATCAAAATATCTTTGTATGTCCGTCCGTACGAACACAGGTATATATGTATGTATGTATGTATGTATGTAATTATTTGCTAAGCCTAGCTTAAATATGGTACAAGGCCAGAAATATGGGGTTTCTAGTGAGAATCGAACTCACCATCAATAAGTCGTCGTCGGGGCAGCCTAATGTCGGTATCAGCCAGACAGCGAGGGAGTCTATCCCCTTTTCACTAGCGCTAGACCAAGGAGATTATTTTAACATCTGGGGTGGAGCGCCACACATATCATCAGCTCCTGACTTTACAGCACAGATCCCTGTGCTACTCATTCGCTGAGTTGGCGAGGGCCGGTATCGAACCAAGAACCTTGCGATTCCTAGCCGAACACTCTACCGACTGAGCTAGGCTAAGCAAGGTATTTGCCTCTCATCCCACTCATGAGGGCGTGACACAAGGACATTTTTTATGTGGGCCCACCCACAAACCGAAGCTCATGTGTGGTAGGCACAAAAATGCGTTGATTCCGTCGGCATTCCCCCTCAATGGGGCACCTCAGGCACTGGGCAATAAACCCAATCCTGTGCCTTTAACTCAAGGGAGCAGGTATTGCCTGGGGTTGGGGTAGCTCCCTGGGATCAACGCTGTTAATTTTACTTAGCTGCTCCAGAGATCGAAGCACTCTGAAGCAGGCTAAGCAATGCACCACGTAAGGTGCCTACGTATGTATGTATCTATGTATGTTTGTATGTATTTAGACATCAAACCCTGTTGATATCTCTCTCCTCTAGCCTATTCTATCTATCTATCGATATACCTATCGTAATTAGTTGATTATCTATCTATCTATCTATCTATCTATCTGTCCATTACTATGTGTGTATGTATCTATCTTTCATATTATGTTAATATTTATCTACCTATCTATGTATCATAATTAGTTAATATCTATCTATCTATCTATCTATCGTAATTAGTCTATCTATCTATCTATCTATCTATCTATCTATTAGTTAATATCTATCTATCTATATCTATCTATCGTAATTATTAATATCTATCTATCTATATCTATCTATCTATCTATCGTAATTAGTTAATATCTATCTATCTATCTATCTATCTATCTATCTATCGTAATTAGTTAATATCCTATCTATCTATCTATCGTAATTAGTTAATATCTATCTATCTATCTATCTATCTATCGTAATTAGTTAATATCTATCTCTATCTATCTATCTATCTATCGTAATTAGTTAATATCTATCTATCTATCAATCTATCTATCGTAATTAGTTAATATCTATCTATCTATCAATCTATCTATCGTAATTAGTTAATATCTATCTATCTATCTATATATATATCTATCTATCTATCTATCGTAATTAGTTAATATCTATCTATCTATCAATCTAGTCCTTCTTTCTTTTTTCTATTTTCTCTTTTGTATCCCTTATTTTTTCTGATTTTTATTTTCTTTCTTTCTTTCTTTTTTTATTTCAGTTAAACAGACAATAAATTCTATCGCTTACTATCTCTCATCTTTCTTTCTTTCTTTCTTTCTTTTCCCCTCTGACATGTAGCACGTTCTTTTTTCCTCCTCTGATGACAGGTCATAACATATGATCACATGCATTCATATCTTATGAATCAAAACGGAATGGTCCATCATTCATCTGAGGTGATGACAGGGCGTGACAAACATAGGTAGGTACAAGCGTATTAATACAAAGATGATAGGAACGCGTTTCCAGGCCGTTGTCGTATCAGTGCTGCTGTATGGCTGCAGCACCTGGACCCTAACTAAGCGACTAGAGAATAAACTAGATGGGAGCTGCACAAGAATGCTGCGGGTGATCCTGAACAAGACGTGGAAACAACACCCCACGAGAAAACAGTTGTACGGTCACCTGCCACATATCACCCAAACCATCCGAGTAAGACGGACAAGACACGCGAGACACTGCTGGAGAAGCAAGGACGAACTCATAAGCGACGTCCTCCTGTGGAAGCCAGCACATGGGCACGCCAGTGTGGGCCGACCAACAAAGACGTACATTGATCAGCTCTGTGCGGATACAGGATGCTGCATAGAGGACCTCCCGAGAATGATGAGCGATAGGGACGGATGAGAGATACTGACAGCGCGACATGATGATGATGATGAAGAAGATAATTTAACTATTACAACGTTTCATATGTATAAAGAGCTATTAGAATTGTTCAATATGCAAAATGTATTAATTTAAGTCTATACCAGGTTTTCTTTGTTTTCCTCCTTTTCATCTTTTCCTTCAATTTCATTGAAACATATTATCGTTATCGCTTCCGCACTCTCACCCCTATCTCTATATTTCTTTTTTTCTTTCAATATATTTCTTTTTTTATAGATATATTTTTTCTGATGCAAAACCTGTCCTTTGTCCCCCATTATTTCTTCACAATAAAAATGAAATGGTCCATTGTTTAGCTGAGGTGACGGCACCCGTCCCCCTATCCAAAACCCCCCTCTATCAACTCCTCAACTACGAAGCTTCTCCGGATTGGGGTGGGTGGGCGTGGTAGAGGTAGGCCCTAGAGCATTAATATCTATATATTAATAGGCTTATTCCTAAATCTTCCGTCCGTTATCATCTCGCAACATACTCTGATGATCTGATCAGACTGTCCAAATCGTCCAATATCAAATGCAAAAATGTAAATCCAGATTATCTGGTTTCGCTTATCCACCGAATTCTTATTTCCTATGAGTGTCGTCACCTCAGCTAAATAACGAACCATTCCGTTTTTATTATAAAGAAATAAAGTGAAGAAAAAATTTGACAGAAAAAAAAAACTAATAAGAAAGAAAGAAACAAACAACAAACAAAGAACGAGAGTAGAAGAAAGAGAGTGTGAGCGTGGGGAAGCGATAACGCTAACCTTTTTAAATCGAACATGATGAAAAAGTGAAAAGAAGGAAAGAAAGAAAAAAAGAGCGAGAGAGAGAGAGAGTTAAATAAAATTATTATTCTTTTTATATATCGAACTATTTCACAATAGCTCTTAAGTAAACATATCAAATGTAATAATTAAATTATCATACTGTTACAATTTATGGGCAGTAATAATTAAAAACAAAGTAACAACACAGGACGTCCCAGGTCAGCCGATAAGTATAACAGAAGATCTAACTAAAATAACACCTACCAGCACAGATTAAGAAATCCAGCTCAGTCCAGCCCAGCTCAGAGATAGATAGATTGATCCAGCCCAAGCTAAGATAGAATATAGCAAGAGAGAATAAACAGAAGTGCCCAAGCATACAACCATAGGTATGCAGGTATACTCTATAGGTATACAGGTATACTCTACCAGAAATGCTGATAGGTACGCGTCCTGTGCCCCTGATGCACAAAAATCTAAAAGAACGCAGTAAAGTCATATCCATGAGTCCCAGTGTTTTTCTTTTTTCTTCCCTCAACACTTCAAGCTAACTGTAAATACATTTCAATAGTTTCTTAGAAATGAATTACACAGGATTGTTTACAAGGTAGGAGTTAGATGGAATTAGTTGGGACCAGTAAAATTTCTCGAGGACTCATTCAAAGCAAATATATGCGTCCCAGGACGTACTAAATTAAAAACCTATCAGCATCATTGCTCTAGACAAAGAAATAAGGTATACTATACTGCTTTATTTATCTATCTATCTATTTACCTACCTACCTACCTACCTACCTACCTACCTACCTACCTACCCATCTATATTATTTTATTCACATCTATCTATCTATCTATCTATCTATCACTCTCAGTCTATTCATATCCCCCTATCTTAGTCTATTCATACCTATCTATCTATTCATATCTATCAATCTATCTATCTATCAATCTATCTATCGATCTCAGTCTATTCATATCTATCTATATATCTATCTAAATCGCTCTATTCATATCTATCAACCCATCCATCTATCTCAGTCTATTCGTATCTATCTATACTATACTGCTTGAGGAGAAGGAAAACTGGGAACTGTATGACTTTGGCTGGGGACCAACTTTGGACACCAATCCCTGAGAAATTTCACACATCAACACGTGGAGCTGGCTTAACCCAATTATATAAAGCATTTACGTTTTATGCTTTGTTGAAAATTGTATTCTATTATTATAGGACATCCCAAATCAGATCCAGAATAACAGCAGATCCAGATAAGATAACATCTACCAGCACAGATGAAGAAATCCAGCCACCAGCCCAGCCCAGCCCAGCCCAGCTCAGCCCAGCCCAGCCCGACTTTAGGCTACCCCCACGACTTACTTATAAACCAGTTAGTGTATCAACAATATTTTTATTTTTTATTCCAGTCTAATTAACCTTATACCCTACTAGGTTAAGCATATTCAATATCGACAGTTTCGACCGGGGGTCAGTGAGCTTCGGCCGCTGGACCGGTGATGGTATAATAATAGCGTCGATTCCAGAGGGCCATCCCTCCAGGCAATACCTGCCCCCTTTGGGGACAGGGCTGGGTTTATTGCCCAGCGCCTGAGGCGCCCCCCTTGAGGGGGAATGCCGATGGGATCGACGCAATTTTTGTTCTCTCCCACCCATTAGCTTCGGCTTGTGGGTGGGTCCACGTTAAAACGGAGCCTTGTGCCCAGTCCATACAGGTGGGGTATGCGACAAATAAATTCAATATCGACAGTTGTAAATGAATATATAATCTATTAATAATGGAACTTCAGTGCCTATCTGTTTGAGTATCAATACTCAAAATTGTTAATACATAAAATAGAGAACAACCCTGTATTATATATCTTTTTATTTATGTTTTTTTTTATTATAACCCAATTGTATAAAGCATTTGTATTTTATACTTTGTTGAAAATTGTATTCTATTATAATAGTGCCAGTTTAGCTCAGTCGGTAGAGTGTCGGACTAAGAACAGCAAGGTACTGGGTTCGATACCGGCCCCTCTCCAACTCAGTGTATGAATAGCACAGGGATCTGTGCAGTAAAGTGAGGAGCTGATGGTAGGTGTGGTGCTTCAACTCAGATGCCAGAAACAATCTCGTATTCTATTATAATAGGACATCCCAACTCAGATCCAGAATAATAGCAGATCCAGCTAAGATAACATCTACCAGCACAGATGAAGAAATCCAGTCACCAGCCCAGCCCAGCCCAGCCCAGCCCAGCACAATCCAGCCCAGCCCAGAGATAGATAGATAGACAGATCCAGCCCAAACCAAGATGGAAGATAGCAAGATAGAAGAAACAGAAGCTAAGTATCCAAGCAAAGAAGATAAGTATACCTCTATACAACAACGGGTATACAGGTATGGTCGGGTTAGCTCAGTCGGCAGAGCATTCGGCCAGAAACCACAAGGTTCCTAGTTCGATACCGGCGCCTCACCAACTCAGCGTATGGGTAGCACATGGTTATGTGCGGTAAAGTAATGAGCTGATGGTAAGTGTGGCGCTCTAACTCAGTCGTAAAAACAATCTCCTTGGTCTAGCGCTAGTGAAAAGGGGATATACCCCCACGCTGATTGGCTGATACCGACTTTAGGCCACCCCGACGACTTTACTTTTACATACATAAAAATCCAGCATTTTCAAGGCAGCTAAACTTGGTAAGAATTACGTGATTGTTATATAGTTATTTACTAAGCTTCGGTTAAATGTGTCACAAGGCCGAATGTAAGAGGCACCCAGTGAGGATCGAACTCACTAATCACAGTTTGCCAGTGTAACTTGCTAACCATTACACTACGAGAGGTGTTCACGTGGCCATTATATAGTTATTTACTAAGCATAGCTAAGATATGGCACAAGGCCAGATGTATGGGCGCCCAATGAGAATCGAACTCACTAACAATGGTCTGCAAATCTAGCTTGCTAACCATTACACCACGTGATGTACCCATAGGTATTTACCAAGCTTCGCTTAAATGTGGCACGAGGCCGAATGTAAGAGGCACCCAGTGAGGCTTAAACTCACTAATGATGGTTTGCTAGTGTACCTTGTTAACCATTACACCACGAGAGGTGCCCACATGTCTGTTATATAGTTATTTACTGAGCGTAGCTTAGATGCGGCAGTAATTTATTTACTAAGCTTAGCTTAGATGTGGCACAAGGCCAGATGTATGGGGCGCCCAGTGAGAATCGAACTCACTAACAATGGTCTGCAAATCTAGCTTGCTAACCATTACACAACGTGAGGTGTCCACAGGTATTTACCAAGCTTCGCTTAAACGTGGCACGAGGCCGAATATAAGAGGCACTCAGTGCGGCTCAAATTCACTAATGATGGTTTGCCAGTGTACCTTGCTAACCATTACACCACGAGAGGTGCCCACGTGACCGTTATATATGAGCCGATGTGAGATGAGAATTACTTTGAGCCTTTAAAATTCTTACTGCGCTTTTCTCGCATCGCTTGTTTTGCTCGTAGATGAATATTTGTTGAGTGAGAAATCGAACTACGCCCACATAATTATAAACGCTCCTGTAAATACGAATACTCAAACGTATTAATTATTTTTTTGTTCTATGCGTATAATTCGCCGTATTTCAGTTTCGTGTGATTCCATGCCAGTTTTACGGTGGGGAAGATGACGAGGTAAATGTTCTAAATGAACTTTGATGTCATATTTGGAACATTCGCAAGAAATTTAAATCTAATTTGGAATTTTTCGATTTTTCTGTTATTTCCAACTAAAAACATCCAACAACAACAACAAAAAAAAAAACGCACTCCGGGCGGTGTAAAAATCAATTTTTGGAAAATATAGCCTGAGTGGGGAGGGAGTTAAAAATTCAATTTGTATCATAAGTAAGTAAAATCGTTATCTTTATTCGCTCAGCCGATAGAGCGTTCGGCTAGAAACCACAAGGTTCCTAGTTCGATACTTGCCCTCGCCAACTCAACGTATGAGTAGCAAATCGTTAACTTCATTAAATGAGTAAACGAATAAAAACAATTTGAAATGGAAACTTAGTTCTGATAACTTTAAATATATATTAAAATAAAACAAACTATATATAAATATAAAATACCGTGCGTGTATTTATCAAAACTTGTTTTAAAAAACAATGAGGATCGTCAAAGGTTGCATGCTTAAATTTTGAGTGTATTTATTTTATGTTATGACGATTTGGGGTAATGTAATGTAAGCAGTGATGTAGTTTCGGTTACAGACAAATTGAGACCGATATTCCATTACTAATAATGGAATACTCCAATTTGGCCCTATCTTGGGCTAGACGGGCGGTCGGAGAGGCCCCCTCCGATCAATCGGCTGGTAACGTCAAGCCCTAGCACCTATATGATTTTCCCAACCCTATTGCCCTTATGGCAAGCCCCAACCCATTTTTATCATATGGGTGCTAGAAGGCAGTGGCTGCGGGTCTACATGTCCTGGGAATGACGTTAAACTCTATCTGATGGTGAGGTTCCAGTTTTGGAGGTTTGGGGAATGTGGAGCACCCCTTCATCACCATTGCTCCCCGGTCCACTCTGACTCGGAGTGGTAGTACCTGTTAGGGTCCCATCTATGGGTTAAATAGAAAAATGTATTTATAAAAAAATTGTATTATCCATTAAGAATTGATTTATTTCAAAACTTTATAGGCATTAAATGACCCACTGAGGTTGATATGCCGTAATACAAAATAAACCAAACAAAATCCATTATTAATAGACTAACTTTTACTGCAATGTAAGTAAAATAAGTCGTCGGGGTGGCCTAAAGTCGGTATCAGCCAATCAGCGAGGGAGTCTAATCCCCTTTTCACTAGCGCTAGACAAAGGAGATTGTTTTTTTTGCGTCTGAGGTGGAGTGCCACACCTACCATCAGCCCCTTACTTTACCGCACAGATCCCTGTGCTACTTATACGCTGAGTTGGCGAGGGCCGGTATCGAACTAGGAACCTTGTGGTTTCTAGCCAAACGCTCTACCGACTGAGCTAACCCGGTCCTCTTTGCAGTAAAAAAGTAATCTTTTTCTTTCTTTGCCATTTTTATTCCCCTCTTTTTTTTTTCACATTCCTTCTCTTTTTTCCCTGTAAGTTCATATTAATATTTTTACGTAGTTATTTCTTCAGAGTCGTTTTTTGTATACGGTCCTATCCAATACGAAAAAGTCGTACATAATAAGTATAAATGTAAGATTCTGGGTAAAAAAGTAACACTCTGAATTATCCAATTCAATACATGGCACAACAGATATAAGGGTAATTCCATGTCAAATCATCCAGGTCACGTCACCCGGCCCCTTCAATTTTTCTGAAATTTTGCCCAAGTGTGGATAGGATAAAGTTAGACAATCCCAAAAGTTTGAGCTTCCAATTCCAAAAATTGGCGGAGTCATGTCGATTTTTAGCTCTCCAAATTTGAGGTAAGCCGAAAAAAATGGCTACTTTTTGTAACCTATTTTTGTCTGTAATATGAGTTCTAGAGCATCCCTACTACTAAAAATTATTTTATAAAAGCATTTTTGCCCAAGGAATCCAAAAATGCTATCAAAAAGTCTTAAAGTCAACCAATTTTAAGTTATTGATGATTACTGATTTTTTCATAGCAAGATAAATATCCCGAATTGGCACTGCAAAAATCCTGGAAAAAAATTCAGAAAAATTGAAGGGATAGGGGACAATTTTACTTTTTCTCTGGATGATTTGACGTGTAATTACCCATAAGGATTGAGTTAGAACAGTAGTCAGGATTGAACCTGAAACCTACAGATGACTGTCACAATCATCTGTAGGTTTCAGGTTACATCCTGACTACAGGCGAAAATAACAGAGAATACTTATCATAGTACATCAGGAAGTGTTGACAAACAATTACGTTGGATGCAGGTTGAGACGTAATCCATCTCAGCCGGGTCACTTTAGTGAGTGAGTATGAGGCTGAAAGACCCTACACCCCCAATAAACTAAAGAATATCACTGATGATACATCCAACCGCATCTTAGAGATGTATTTTGCCAAAAAACAAAAACAAAACAAAAAAAAAAACTTAACACCATTGTGCAACACTGCAAGTGTTTGAACAGTCATACTTTTAAAACTGGGATGACGTTGATACAAGACGTTCTTGTTATTTTGTTTTGAGTTCATTTATTTTTCTCTCCATTAAACCAAGTACAAGCCTGTGTCTGTTCTCCTCAAACACTCATCCCAGACTGACCAAAAATTTCACTTTCTCTTTCACTCTTGTCACTGCTGACACTCGTCGACCCGTCAGAAACCAACAGGTAGTCATTCACACGTCATCCTTAATTATCAGTTATCTCCCCTCCCCAACTTAATGGACTTGTGTCCCCTCCTACTCTAAATGGATTGAACCATTAAACACTATTTAAAATGTTTAATTTGTCCCAAGACAACTGACTTGCCTGGAGGAATTATTAGTAGAAAATTATAGTAGAAAAAAAAGATTCCTCTTCCCAATGAATCATATTGAAAAGAGTTTTATTGTTAGAAAACAGTCCATAAATACACGAAACTTGTTCCTATAATCATCATAGTTGTTTTTTGTTTTTTTTTCTCCTTCACTTTTTGGCATTTGATAAAAATGAATGGACAATGTGATGTATAACTAAAATCTTGGATTTTTCCACATCTCATTATTTTACATAATTACAATTGTGTACAAATGGGGATGACAGTTAAAAAAAGATATGTAATGGCTATATTAGATTTTAATGACTGCAACCGGGGTTCTCCATGACATAATCGGTAAAACAGAATCGTTATTTTATGATGGAATCCGCAAAGAGATGGCATTAGATACCTAACACCATCGTGCAACACTGCGAGTATTTGAAAAGCCATATTTTAAAAATCTGCGATAACCACGATTCCACCATAACGGACGGGTTGGTCTCGGTTGGCAGACAATTTCCGCGCCATGAATTCCCGCTAACTGCAGAATTACGCGAGAATGGCGTCTCATCATTAGCGAAACGCCGCATATTTTCTCTGATGCTTCGACATAAAGGAAAAGTCGAACATATTGTGCACATTAGAGAATAATAAAGGCAAGGAAATTGTTGGTTTGGGTCTTGAGAAGCGGGCGTACAAAGAAGAAGTTAGACTTGTTCAAGGAGTGGCATGTGTTCATTTATAGACGAATAATGACGTTTGCCTAGAAATTATGTATCAACTAATACTTTACAAAACCGTAATTAAATTTGAGATAATATTTGAGAAGACAGAACGAATGAAAGAAATATATGAGAAAAGAAAGAAAAAATAAACAAAAGAGAAGGAAAGATTGGTTAGTGTTAGTATTAGAATTGAGTAAATAGTGCTCAATATCGTGGATAGAGAATTTAAACAATTGATTTGAATAATTGCATAAGCGAGAAACTGTCAGTAACCAAGCGCCATTGACTCCATCTCCATAAATTCTCTATCCATGATATTGAGCACTATTTACTTATGAATATAGCACCCATATAATCAATATTATATATATATATATATATATATATATATATATATATATATATATATATATTCAGCAAAAAGTTACTAATACGTTTTCATTTCAGTAGCATAAGTTGTTAATCCAATATATATATATATATATATATATATATATATATATATATATATATATATTAATATATTAATATTTTGAAGGCCAATACAATGCATATGAAAAAAAAAACAAAAAGATGTTATTTTTGTCTTATCGATTTCGAAGCATAAACTTCATCATCAGAGTTTCGTATCAGAAAATTCTGGGTAAATTCTTTTTTTAATTATTTTTCTGATACGAAAATCTGATGATGAAGTTTATGCTTCGAAATCGATAAGACAAAAATAACATCTTTTTGTTTTTATTTTTCATATGCATTGTATTGGCCTTCAAAATATTAATATATTATAACATACTTAACAATGCTTCAAGCAAATTACCAATTGCTTATATATATATATATATATATATATATATATATATATGAGTGGCATGTGTTCATTTATAGACTAATAATGACGTTTGCGTAGAAAATATGTATCAACTTTACAAAACCGTAATTAAATTTGAGATAATATTTGAGAAGACAGAACGAATGAAAGAAATATATGAAAAAAAGAATTAAACAAAAGAAAAGAAAATATAGGTTAGTGTTAGGGTTAGAATTGAGGGTAGGTTTAGGATAGGATCAATAAAAGACGCAAGCGATAGTTTTAGAGTTAATGTCAGGTTTATGGTTAGGGGTTAGGATTAAGGTTAGGATTAGAATTAGTTTGGTTGGATTTTACGATATGTCAACTTTTGTTGGGTTATTTTATGCCGAAGACATTGTTTTATGCCTTCTAAATGGCTATTGACAATTTTTTCTAACTCAATTTTTTAAAACACATTGTTAACTAATTCTTTTTTGTATTTAATTATTAGATGGGACCCTAAAAGGTACTACCACTCCGGGTCAGGGTAAACATAAGAGTAATGGTGATAAAGGGATACTCCACGTTCGAAAAGAAATGCCGCAATTTTCAGCAAAACAATGTTAAAAATGGTTCGTTGGTTGGTTAGGTGGATTTTACGGCATGTAAATCCTTGTCGGGTTATTTTATGTCGAAGACGTTTTGTTTTATTCATTTTTGATTGGTACACAATTTTTTAAGCTCAATTTTTTAAACACATTTTTTAAAACTCGTTTTTCGATTTAGCCTATAGATGGGACCCTAACAGGTACTACCACTCCCGGTCAGAGTGGTCCTGGGAATAATGGTAATGAATGTATACTCTATATTCCCCAGAGCTCCAGAATTGAAACTTCACCATCAGATAGAGTTTGACGTTATACCCAGGACATTAAGACCCTCAGCGACTGCCTTCTAAGTTGAGCTTGCCATTAGGGCACTAGTGTCGGAATAATCAGATAGGTGCTAGGGCTTGACGTAACCAGCCTATTGATTGAAGAGGGTCCTTCATGGTCATTACTCTCTGGTCCACTCTAATTCGTAGTGGAAGAACTTGTTATAATGTATAATTAAAACGTCTTCAGTATAAAATAACCCTAGAATTGATATGTAAAAACCAACCAACCAACCAACCAACCAACTATCTATTATTCTAAATAGTACCATTAATGTTTATTATATATATATATATATATATATATATATATATATATATATGTGTGTGTGTGTGTGTGTGTGTTATTGTTGTGAAGTCCATGTATGGATCTTCGTTGGTATATCTGGTGAGTTCTCTGTATGAATATATTATATTTGTATATATGCATTTTATATATACCTATAATATTTATTTTTGGGGATTATGTGTGAAGCATGTGCTGTGAAATTAATAAGAAACTTGTTGGTTTTTTAGTGTTAAGTTTCATTTTATTTCATTCTATATTTCGGGAGTTTGACCTTCCTTTGTCAAGATAATCTGGACAGACTGGGTAGTTTAGGAGCTTTTATAGCTGGGAATTCTGGCGGTCTGTGGCTTGGTGGGCTGGGGTGGTATGTCCCTTTCTCAATGAGTCATTGATCTTTGGATGACTATATTTATATATATATATATATATATATAAAACACACACACACACACACACATATATATATATATATGCGCGCGCGCGTTGTGTGTGTGTGTGTATGTGTGTGTCTGTACCTTCGTCTGTGTGGGTGTTAAGAATAGACTATAACGAAATAAAAGGGAAAAATAACAAGACTATTTGGACAACTAAATTGTCATGTTTCACCAAAGGTCCAGCGATGCATTCTGATGAATCAAGACCTCTAGAGAAGACTGATTTTTCAAATTGTTTTTTTTCATATATATATATATATATATATATACACGCACACGCATGCACGCACACACACACATATATATATATATATATATCTTATTATAATGGAGATTTTGTGTTTTTCGGTCTGTAACAAAAACTATATTACTACTCAAGTCACAATTCCCTTAGTTATTTACGTCACATTCTCATTGATTCTATTTCTATTTAAACCTCAATTAATAATAAAACTGTTTGACATTATTAATACTGTTGGCCTTACCTAATTACTAATAACATGCAATTGTATTTATATATATAACAAAATACCAGTTTTCAGTGTAAACGTAAAGCTAATTTGCATATTGATATTAAAAACTGATTTTAATAAAAATGTGCTTGGTATTATTGATTTCTAATTGTTTGGTTTTATCTTAATGAATATGAGTAAAAATCTCTTCAATAAATCCTAAAAGAAATTCATTAACAAGAAGAAATAACTGTAATTTTATTCTTTACTTCCTATTTTAACTAAATAGTTAAATTAGGAAAATTTAGCATTGAAAAACGGAAGTGATGAAAGAGTAAGTTTCAGTTGTTCTATTTTCCGATTATACCCCCTCCGTTTCAAATCTTTTTATCTGAATTCTTCTTCAGTTTCATTAGCCTTTCTGATTTAATCTAATATTTTATTACATTTAAACTTAAATACTTGCACCCGGAGGGTGCATATATTTGCTAGTATATATATATATATATATATATATATATATATATATGAGTTTGATTCTTGCTGGATGTCCCATACTTGAGACATTGTGTCACATACTGCCCGTATCGAACAGGTTGGGCATTTAGGGCATGTCATCATGGTATGTGTGTGTGTGTGTGTGTGTGTGTGTGTGTGTGTGTGTGTGGTTTGTTTTGTTTTACGGCATACCAGCCTCAGTGGGTTATTTAATGCCGATAAAGTTTTGAAATGAATTCATTCTAAATGGATACGCAATTTTTTTATAACACATTTTTCTATTTAACCTGGGAGTCCAACAGGTTCTACCACTCTGGATCAGAGTGGAACCTGGGAGCAATGGTGATGAAGGGGTGTTCCACATTCCACAGCACATTCTAGCACCCATAAAAAGGGTTGGGGCTTGCCATAAGGGCAATAGGGTTGGGGCAATCATAAAGGTACTAGAGCTTGGCGTGCCAGCCGATTGATCGAGGGTGTCTTTCCGACCGTCCATCTAGTCTAAAGTAAGGGTCAAAGTGGAGTGTTACATGTCATAGACTGCTTATCTACAAGGATTCCGTCCTTAAGCACCACGGGTCGCCACCACGGCCAACAGGTGGCCCCATCGGGGGAGTCTTATCCCTGTGCAGAGGTACAGTCAGTGTATTCTAACGCCCTAGACGACAGGGCGGGGTGTTAGTAGTGATATCTAATGAAATAAAGAGAAAAAAAGAAAAAGAAAAATACTATTTTGATAACCGGATAGTCATGTTTCCCAGGTGTCTTTGGCCTAAAAATAGCCCAACACAAGCAACGAACTGCCAAGATTTCTTGCCCTGAAAATCGGCATTTCAATTTGTCGTTTTACATCTGGGCTCGTACACAGACAACTGGCGTCAGATGAATTCGCGAGACTCTCTCTCTCTCCCTGCCCCCTCTCTCTCTCTTTCTTGCCAAAATTTCCTGCCCTGAAAATCGGCATTTCAGCTTGTCGTTTTACATCTGGGCTCGGACACAGACAACTGGCATCAGATGAATTCGCGAGACTCTCTCTCTCTCTCTCTCTCTCTCTCTCCTGCCAAAATTTCTTGCCCTGAAAATCGGCATTTCAATTTGTCGTTACATATCTGGACAAGGACGCTGACGGCTGGCGTCAGATTAATTCGCGAAACCCCTCCCTGCCCCTCCCCCTCTCTCTCTCTCTCTCTCTCTCTCTCTCTCTCTCCTGCCAAAATTTCTTGCCCTGAAAATCGGCATTTCAGTTTGTCGTTACATATCTGGAAAAGGACGCTGACGGCTGCGTCAGATTAATTCGCGAACCCCCTCTCTCTCTCTCTCTCTCTCTCTCTCGCTCTCTCTCTCCTGCCAACATTTCTTGCCCTGAAAATCGGCATTTCAGTTTGTCGTTTTACATCTTGGCTCGGACACAGACAATTGGCGTCAGATGAATTCGCGAGACTCCCCCCCCTCTCTCTCTCTCTCCTGCCCAAATTTCCTGCCCTGAAAATCGGCATTGCAGTTTGTCGTTACATATCTGGACAAGGACGCTGACAGCTGGCGTCAGATTAATTCGCAAAACTCTCTCTCTCTTTTTCTTTCTCTTTCTCTCCCTCTCTCTCTTCCTCCTCCTCCTCCTCTCCCCGTTAAACCGGGCTACACTCATACAAACAGATAAAGAGAGGGTGATTTATAGGGACACGTCTATCTTAAATGCGTGTACTCACCACGAATCTATTTAGCACCTATTATGCTAATACCGTGTTCGTTGTTACCCATTGACAATCGCTAGGGGACTAATCATGAACGTCGTTGCATTCATATGAAAACCATTTCGCGTTTTCGTTATCGACCTCTCGTGAGACATTCGCGTGGCTCGCGAACAGTAACAATAACAATTGAGCGAAACATTATATCATTTTCTGCCTCCGTTGTCATTGGTCCATTTGACAGTGACGTAAATTTCACGGCCCATCAGTTAGTTGCTCGGGATTGGTCGCAAATGATGTCACTTAGAGGAAATTGTTTTTCCTATTTTCTGATCAGCTTTCTTTTAAAGCAAAAAAAAAAAAGAAAGAATATTTACTTGATGCAAAATATACCTGCATGTTTAAAGATCTTTTATTCGTTTGGTTTGGTTTGGTTTAATTTTATAACACACACACACACACACACACACACACACCACACACACATATATATATATATATATATATATATATATATATATGTAAATACGATGAGGAAATTAATCCAACAATATGAAAAGAAAATATTTAAAAAATATAACAAACCCAGGATGTTACGATCAGGAAACAATTTTTAGTGTCAATACTTAAGTATTTCGGTATTTTATACCATCTTCAGGACACTGTTAGGTGAGGAACAAAATGAAAGATGTTAAGTGTATAGTGGTTGTGTGAATCTGATGCTGTTAACCGTTAATTTTCATATGCGCGTTTGTTTAGGAAAAGCAAATGACGTGATCAATGCATGTGCAAATATATATATATATATATATATATATATATATATATATATATATATATATAATATAACAAACTTGTTGGTAAATCCTCGCGGTGAGGAAAAAAACAGCAAATAGTTTGATTGTAAAAATATACTACCAAACATCAACCGGGAAGAAAATATTTTTTCTAAAAAAGAATAGACCAAGATAATCGTACCAACAAAAAATAATCTATTAGTACAATATTTTGGCCAAAAGAAAAAACAATTTATATGCATATATATATAAGATATATATATTCATACAAACCCGCCAGGAGACTAAAGCTAATAAGTAAAAAGTGCTCAATACCTAAGTAGAGCAAATAAGAGTCAGATCTTAGCCCTGAAGAGCATTAAGCGAAACTTTTAGTAGGTTCGTCTGAATCATTATATTTACCTTTGTATATAAATATATATATATGTGAGTAAATATGGAAATAAATCCGACAATATTAAGAAATTTGAAAAAACAAGTGTTCCAAAAATAAGATGAATTTATTTATCGACGCTTAAACGTTTCAGTTTCTTTAAACCTTCATCAGGATGTATTATGGGGTGAAGAAATTGATGGATGTTTTATTTCTTCACACAATAATACATCCTGATGAAGGTTTAAAGAAACTGAAACCTTTAAGCATCGATAACTAAATTCATCTTATTTTTGGAACACTTGTTTTTTCAAATTTCTTATATAATATATATATATATATATATATATATATATATATATATATGTGTGTGTGTGTGTGTGTGTGTGTGGTATAGTGAGAAATTTGAAAAAACACAGGTTTAAATAAAATGAGTGGTAAGTTTATTAGCCGACGCTGCAGTGTTTTAATCTGTTGAGTAGATCTTTTTCAGGGCTTTTGTTCATATAAGGAAGAGTAAAAAAAATTATATAGAGTTGGGGCAATCATAGGTGCTAGAGCTTGGCGTGACCACTCAATTGATCGGAGGAGGCCTCTCCGACCGCCCGTCTAGCCTAAGTGGAGTGTTGCATGCCATGGACTCCTCAGCCACCTAGGTTCCATCATTAAGTATCACTGGTCGCCACCCACGGCCCACAGGTGGCCTCATTGGGGGAGTCTTACCCCTCAGCTGAGGTTCAGTCAGTGTATTCTAACGCCCGAGCCGACAGGGCGGCTTTTATTCGTATAAATTCATGGCATCATTATTCAGCAATTATAGTATTAATGTATTTTCTACTATGTTATGATTTTTGTGGCCATTTCTTGGCTGCTAGTGAGAGTACTTTACCGTGGAGATCTCTTATGTTCCTTAGAGTTAGGCAGAATCCTTGTGTTCTTTAGTATTAGGTAGAATCCTTGTATTCCTTGGTGTTAGGTAGAATCCTTCTGTTCCTTGGTGTTAGACAGAATCCTTGTGTTCCTTAGTGTTAGACAGAATCCTTGTGTTCCTTAGTGTTAGCTAGAATCCTTGTGTTCCTTAGTGTTATGTAGAATCCTTGTGTTGCTGGTCCGTTCGTCCGTGTCAAATATGTTCAAAGAAACGGCTTTCAAGATCGGTGATTAATAAACTGACTAACCACATATTCGATTATGTTGATTGTCTGGCTTTGATCCACGCGTCCACGCAGAGTCTATCAGTTTAAGTGGTGGGCTACTGCACACCTTATATGTCAAAATATTCCAACATACTATATTCCATTAATTCCGTCATATTAGGCAATTGCAAAGGTTTCCAGCAGTTTTGATATCAAATATTTAATTCACATGATCTGTATCATTCATGAATTAGTGTATATCGTCCAATCTTTTCATAAAAAGTTAATTTTCTTTTAAATCAAAATTATATATATATAATTATATATATATATATATATATATATATATATACTTGTTAGAGTCGTGGAAAATGGATTCGTCGATTCGAGTTCAATTCCTAGACGAAGCTGTTGGCATTTCACATAGCGCTAATACCCTTGGGAAAGGTATGAATCCATATATTCTCCCTCCGGCTATGGGTTAAATAGTAGGGCAGACTGGGCATTTCAGCCTTGGGTGGGTAACCAGTCTAGGAGAGGGATAACTCTGAATTCAAAATTCCTGAGGTCGGTCGATGATTGGGTTTGTGGCAACCCTTGATGCACCAATTCTTTCCTATCGACTGTGCCAAAAAGTGTGGATGGTCCAACACAAGCCTTCACCGCTATAAACAAATCACTGTGTGGGTGTTCATTGTATGTGTGAACCCTCATGCGTCGAAAATCGACGAGAGAGTCCATAATATATATATATATATTTTTGGGAGAATAAGTGCTTAATTGGAGTCGTACCTAATTTTGAAAATTAATTAATTAATAATGAATTAGGCGGGAATACCTATTAAATGTATGGCTAAACAAACCGAGAAATTGATTTTTCTCGATTTGTTTAGCCATACATTTAATAGGTATTCCCGCCTAATTCATTATTAATTAATTAATTTTCAAAATTAGGTACGACTCCAATTAAGCACTTATTCTCCCAAAAATTATCGGCAAAAAGCCATTCCAAACAAACGTGTTTACAATATATAATATATATATATAATATATATATATATATATATATATATATTTGTCGGAATCATATATATATATATATTATATATATATATATATATATGATTCCGACAAATAGATTGAAAAGAAAGTTGGAAGAAAAATATATATACTTTGGTATGGATTAAATTTATTATTGTTATTGTCGACACGTGTTTCTAGCAGAATTCGCTTACACACACGGTATTGAATTTAAGAATCATTTTAAATTTAAAAATAAAATGAGATAATGGTAATTGAAAAGAAAAGCGTATAAACAGATGTTCGTCATCAGGGCAGAGTGCTTTGATAAAAAAACAACAACAACAAATACAGGAGAAACGTTCGAAATTGATTACGTCATAATATGGAATCTTTTTAAGACAAATTAAAAAGCGTTTACTGGTTTGAAAAAATTTGGAAATATTTTTTTCACAAATCATTCTTATATCTAGAATAATTTTAAATTGAATACTGTGCGTGTAAGCGAATTTTGGTCGAAACACATGTCGACAATAACAATAATAAATTTAATCCATATCAAAATAGATATATATTTCTTTTGATTATATTTTCAATATATATATATATATATATATATATATATATATATATATAAACACGGTTTGTTTGGAATGGCTTTTTGCCGATAATTTTTGGGAGAATAAGTGCTTAATTGGAGTCGTACCTAAGTTGTAAACACATATCGTCGTGTAATAAAAAAGTCACTAGAAGAGGAATATTAACCTACTCTAAACAAATCGTAAAATCTAAGAAGTCCGTTTGGTGTAGGGGTTATGGGATTGGCCTGTCAGCTTGGCAGTCCGGTTTCAAATCACGCACAGGGCGGTCTTCCGATCTATAGCTCTGCTGATGAGGCCTAATAGGCCGAAATGTACATACAGAGATTGATTTTTCTCGATTTGTTTAGCCATACATTTAATAGGTATTCCCGCCTAATTCATTATTAATTAATTAATTTTCAAAATAAGGTACGACTCCAATTAAGCACTTATTCTCCCAAAAATTATCGGCAAAAGCCATTCCAAACAAACCGTGTTTACAACTTATCATATCGTCGTGTAATAAAAAAGTCACTAGAAGAGGAATATTAACCTACTCTAAACAAATCGTAAAATCTAAGAAGTCCGTTTAGTGTAGGGGTTATGGGATCGGCCTGTCAGCTTGGCAGTCCGGTTTCAAATCACGCACAGGGCGGTCTTCCGATCTATAGCTCTGCTGATGAGGCCTAATAGGCCGAAATGTACATACAGAGATTTATTTTTCTCGATTTGTTTAACCATACATTTAATAGGTATTCCCGCCTAATTCATTATTAATTAATTAATTTTCAAAATTAGGTACGACTCCAATTAAGCACTTATTCTCCATATATATATATATATATATATATATATATATATATATATATATGTGTTGTGTGTGTGTGTGTGAGAATGGGAAATGAATCCGACAATATGAGGAAAAAATGAGTAAAGAAAAGAAATGTTGATGGATAAAAATTAATTTTATCGATATCACTTTTTATCGATATCATTGACACATGTGTTTCGGTCTGTTTATCAAAATGTATACGGATTTACGTTATTATTATTATTAAAATAATCAGATGGAGTTGAAATGATGAAATTGACCTTCATCAGAGTAGTATTTTTATTTTTTGAGTTGGAGATAAGGATGGAATTTCAAAAAGTTCGAAAAAGAATATTTT
>CM042162.1:62218000-62220500 GCA_023376005.1 Doryteuthis pealeii
TATAAATAAAACAAAAAAATATTTAATTGAAACAAAAAATATTTTTTTAAAAATTCATTTAACTAGAAATCTATAACAAGACGACTTCAGTTCCAGTGAACTTTTGAAAAAAAAATTTTATCAGGAAAATTCTAGAATAAAATACAGGTTAACACACAACACCATTGTTACCTTATTATTAATTTTTTCTTTACACCTGCATTGTGATAGCCTTCAAAATCAACCTCCAAACCAAAAACGTAATAGAACACATTGTTAAGTAAAGTATATTATTATTTATATTTTAAAGGCAATAACAGTGCGTATGAAATAGTGTCCAATGTCTTGTGTCAAGACCGCGTCCATTTCAAAAACAGTCTCTGAAGATGAAGATACTTCGAAATTAATTAGACATTGGACACAATTTTATACGCATTGTAAAGTAAGTAAAGTCGTCGAGGTGGCCTAAAGTCGGTATCAGCCAATCAGCGAGGGAGTCTATCTCCTTTTCACTAGCGCTAGACCAAGGAGATTGTTTCGGTGTCTGAGGTGGAGCGCCACACCTACGATCAGCTCCTTACTTTACTGCACAGATCCCTGTGCTACTCATACGCTGAGTTGGTGAGGGCCGGTATCGAACTAGAAACCTTGTGGTTTCTAGCCGAACGCTCTACCGACTGAGCTAACCCGGCCCCATTGTAATTGCCTTTAAAAATATAAAGAATAATAGAATACAAATATAAGAGGATGATCAACCGTCCTCAACACTCATGACACCCCCACGGATGCTTCACGGTACACTAGTGTGCCGCGGCACACCGGTTGAAAAACTCTGTTCTAATATATACCCGACGTATGATGTGGTTATATATGAGTACTCGCAAATACACCTGCACAAGCCGAATCCTTACTACACAGCTTAGAAATCGATGGCAAACTCCTAAACTTTGTAGAACAATTTAGATACTTAGCAGTAACACAGAAAACGACGTTAATGCACGTATAGGAAAAGCATGGGCCGCTATAAATAAATTATCGGTCATATGGAGGTCCAATCTCACAAACAAGTTAAAGAGACAGTTCTTCCAGGCCGTTGTCGTGTCAGTACTGCTGTATGGCTGCACCACCTGGACCCTAACTAAACGACCAGAGAATAAACTAGATGGGAGCTGCACAAGAATGCTGCGGGTTATCATGAACAAGACGTGGAAACAGTACCCTACCAGAAAGCAGCTGTACGGCCACCTACCACATATCACCCAAACCATCCGAGTGAAGACGGACAAGACACGCGGGACACTTGCGAGAGCAAGGACGGAACTCATAAGCGACGTCCTCCTGTGGAACCCGCACATGACAAGCCAGCGTGGGCCGACCAGCAAAAACGTACGTTGAATCAGCTCTGTGCGGATGCAGGATGCTGCATAGAGACCTCCCGAGAATGATGAGCGATATGGACGGATGGAGAGAGATTTGTCAGGATATCCGCGCTGAAAGCGCGACATGATGATGATTGATGATATAACAGTATTTTCCAGCTTTACTTACTAAACAGTGGAATAACCAGGGATTTGGATAGCAGTGGTTAAAAGTCCGAAGAATAAATAAAAGATTTTCCAAAGAACTAGAACATTCCACAAAACAGTTTTAAAAAAAGAATAGCTTAAAAAAAACCCCAAAAACAAACAACAAAAAGCAAGAAAAACAAAACAAACTCTAGGGTATAAAACTCTATCAATAAAACTGACATATTCTGATGGCTGCTGTTGACGCCTGCGCAGAAGCTCATTTTAAACGAATAGCCCAGGTCCATCTAAAGAGGCCGAACCGTCTGTTCTGGCAATATGCTGGTCGGACGAAAGGCGGTTCGAAGATCACAATTTTCAATCATTAATCATCTGCATTACGGCTGTCAATGACAAGGCAGGTATTAGTTCTAAGAAGAATGGATCGAATAGTGGCGAAAATCGCCACATCTACGTTCGACCAGGCCCAAAAGAATTGAAGCTAAGAAGGAAAAAAAATGGTAAACTCTTTTATTGGCATTATTTTTTTCCATTAAAGAATGACCGTTTATCTTTCTTTCTTTTTTTGAATGGTTTCTTTTAAACACTTTCCTAGAATTGGGTCTACTGGTTTAGAATTGGTGTCTGTTCTGTAATGTGAATAATGTACACAGTAAATAATTGTGACAGGGCGTTGTGGATAATATGTACTGTGGATGTATTCATGTACTCTACAACTCTCTTCACATACACAAACACCGTCAATATATATATTGTCATATATATATATATGACAAATGTATATGACAAATATTATATATATAGATATATATATATATATATATATATATATATATATTAAAATTTTTTTTTTTAATTGGGTTATTATGAAGCATTAAAAATTTATAAATGAATGAACTCGATATTCTGGAGTATTGGATTCACTTATTTTTTAATTATTTTTTCTCATAAATTTTCAGGTTCGTTAGATACCCTTTGTCAAATGTTATTACTGT
>CM042162.1:62223000-62258000 GCA_023376005.1 Doryteuthis pealeii
AGATTTTTGAAACATATTGCCTGAGGGGTGGGAGTAAAAAATTCAATGTCAGCGAGTTTGTACCCTAAGTAAGTAAAAATTATCAAATTCATTAAAGGATTAAAAAATAAAACAATTTGAAATGTAAACTTTAAATATGTATTAAGATAAAACAAACTATATATAGATATATAATACCAGTCATGTATTTATTAAAACTTGTTTTAAAAAACAATGAGGAGAACTGTTTAATGTTGCATGTTCAAATTTTGAGTGTATTTATTGAATAAATACACTGAAAATTTTATTCTATATTAAGACGATTTTGGGTAATGCGACGTAAGCAGTGACGTAATTTTTGTTACAGACAAAAAACATTATTAATAGATGTTTGAAAAGAATCTTGTAAAAATAATTTTCTTTCACACACACAAACACACACACACACACACACACACACACACACACACACATATATATATATATATATATATATATATATATATATGTATACAGGTATGTATATGTATGTGCGTGTGTATATATATATGTGTATTTGTATATATATATGTGTATGTTCCCCAAAAGATTTCTCTTGGAAGATTCTTTTTCCCCTTAAAAAAGAATATTTTGAGAGAGACTTTTTGAGGGATTCTAAACTATATATATATATATATATATATATATATATATGAAAAATGAATGGAAGTGAATCCGACAGTGTGAAATAAGTATTTAGAAAAAAACAAACACATGATGTAAAATTCGCTGACAGAATTCTGTTTCGACCCTTTATTGAAGTGGTCTTCATCAAGAGCGAGTTGTGTATGATAGAGAGAACGGTAAAAGTGGTCCGTTATGAGACGAAAGTGGTGCAGATGAAACATTCAATATTATAGCCGGAATATATATATATATATATATGATTTAACACTATATATAATATATTTAATTCAAAATATCAGCTGGAGAATTCTATCTTTGAAAAACCACTTTGTCATTTGGATTTTTATTCAAACTAGAAAAATATATGCACAGTGCCCGTTTTAACGCATTAGAATATCATATTAAATTGGAATGGCAAATGAAACTAAATAAGAATGCATATAAAAAGATTTGAAACAGAGGGAGTATAATCGAAAATATAGAACAACTGAAACTTACTCTTCCATCACTCCCGTCTTTCATTGTTATTTTTTTCTAATTTAAGTATTTAGTTAAAATAGGAAGTAAAGAATAAAATGACAGTTATTTTTTCTTGTTAATGGATTTCATTTAAGATTCATTGAAGAGATTTTTTCTTATATTCATTAAGATAAAACCAAACAATTAGAAATCAATAATACTAAGCACATATTTATTAAATTCGATTTTTTAATATTAATATGCAAATAAGCCTTCCCGTTCACACTGTAAACCACTATTTTGTTGTATATATAAATATAATTGCATGTTGTCAGTATGTAGACATAGGGGTATAACGTAAAAATAGAACAACTGAAACTTACTCTTCCACCACTCCTGTCTTTCATTACTAAACTTTCCTAATTAAACTATTTAGCTAAAATAGGAAGTAAAGAATAAAATTACAGTTATTTCTTCCTGTTAATGGATTTCTTTTAAGATTTATCCCCGAGAAGGATATGACGACATGCCACATCGACACCAACACATGGGAGTCAACGGCGCTTGGTAACTGACAATTGTCTTGTCTTTGCGATTTCCAAACCAAGTATTTATTTTTCTACTTGGTTTTAGCACTTTCCCATACTTATTATTCCGACTCATTTGGTTTATATGTTATTTTTCCAACCGTCAACAGTCACTGTATAAGATTTTCCCTTTTGACGGCATCTTCAAGAAAAAAAATCCACCATACTTTTAGACCATAAGTAAGTTTCTATTCAGAGAATTATTAAAAGCGTATGATTTTCATATACACGCGAAAATCATGCTTCTAGCGTTCGTAAGTATATTAGTCATTAAAAAATACCCCCTGATGTTTTGCCTAACGTCGAAACCAGTCCGGATAAAAAAAAATGTATAATAATTATTTACCAACGTTTATATGTCCATTTTTTTCATTCATACTATATACAAATAAATAGATATATACATATTAATACATATATATATAATAATATTATATATATATATATATATATATATATATATATATATATATTATATATAATCCAATAGTCCAGAGAAGAAATCTTTCTTACGACATAGGAGTTTTTTAAAAACAAACTGTCGCAGTTTGAGAGCTCAATGTGTGCTCTTATTGTTAGAGTCACAGAGCAAATTTATAAGTAAAGAAATAACAAAAGACTTAGAGATTTTGCGTGATAGCCTATTTTGGGGAGCTTAGACAAAGTGTCTAATTCTCCCAGCTCATCAGATGCGAATGATCAATTCTTTATTACTTTTAATGCATTTGAAAACAGATTTTAAAAAAAATATATTTTCCTGGACAATATGAAAAAAAATTCTCCTGGACAATATATTTTTTCGTTCATACCACACACATACACACGTATATATATATATATATATATATATATAATATATATATTATATATACGTGTGTATGTGTGTGGTATGAACGAAAAAATATATTGTCCAGAGAATTTTTTTTCATAGTCCAGGAAATATATTTTTTTAAAATCTGTTTTCAAATGCATATATATATATGAGAGGTATCCAAAACATGGTAGTAAGAGATGATTCTATAGGTGATTTCTAAGATACACTTATTAGTATTATATGATCCAGTATGTATAAATACAGCGAATCTTTAAATCACTAAAGAGAGCTCAATGTTTAATAAACTTTTTAGATTATATACAGAGCAATATTTATCTTAGAAGGAGGAAAAACTCAACACCGTAATTCCTTAATAAATTTATTTCGAACAAAATTGGGGTATATATAAATCTAAGTTGATTTAATATAGCTCCCCAAAATTCAGTCTCATCAGATGGAAGATTATTTGAAGGTTATTTGAATTGCATAACTGAAAATTTTACTTCTCAAAAAAAAAAAAAAAAAATTTTTTAAATTTAAAAAAATATTTAAAAAATAAAAACATTTTTTACATTGTAAGACTGTCACCATGGTGACAGGAAGTCAAATGAGAAAAAAGGATAATTTTTGAGTTCTGGTTTCTTGGGGGGATGGTAGTCAGACAAAATTAAACTATGAATTAAACTATTGGATGAATCTGAACAAGTAATGAATAAAAAAAATAAAAAATATAAATAAAAAAATATATAAAAAAAAATGATGAGACTGGATATATTAAATCAACTTTGATTTATATAGGCCCCAATTTTGGTCGAAATAAATTTATTATGGAATTACGGTGTTGAGTTTTTCCTTCTTTCTAAGATATTATATAATATATATATATATATATATATATATATATATATATATATATATATATATATATATATATATTATATATATATATATATATATATATATATATATGGCGGGTTATCATAGTAAAAACCCTCAGAGTTAACAATTGAAAGAGCAGTGCAGACATCCATCCGATCAAATATTCTATTTCCGTTCGGTTCTTTGACATCAAAGAACGAAAAATATTCTACTTTGCTTCCATAAACTTCTGTTCTTTTTTTTTCTAAACTACTAATAACATTTACAGATATTTTTTAGACATCATAAGCCTAAAAAAAAAAAAAAAGAAAAGAAAAGAAAAGAAAAGGAAAGAAAAGAAATAACCGCCATTAAAAGCTGCAAGAAGACATTTAAAATGGCTAATAAAAATGACTGCTAAATCGTGAGATCAAATTAGTTATTTTTGGGTAGTGAGTGATCAACAGGGTTTCAATGTTTCCAAAGTGTCGTCCTCCGTTTGATGATTGCTCCCCCGGAATTTTATCGTCTTGTTTTGATTAGTTTGGCAAATTATACCAAATAACAAATTTCTCTGTGACATATAGAAATGAATACTTAGAAACTACACACACACACACACACACACACACACACACACACATATATATATATATATATATATATATAGGTTTATTTCCGCTGTCGTTCAAAAAAAAAAAAAAAATTTATACACACACACACACAACCACACACCTAAAAATGCACAATGTTTCCTTTCGTTACACACACCTACACTGTCCCATACCCACGCCGTAAAATAGAATATTTGACATCCCATTTCAAAACCGTCCCTTTTTTTCCTGAAGATTATCTAATTAAAAGATCGAAACACTGCAGCGTCGGCCAATAAACTCACCACTTAACCCATTTAAACCTGTGTTTTTTCATTTTTCCTAATATACTACATACCGTCGGATTCACTTCCTTTCTTCACATATATATGTATATATATATATTGATGCATGGTATCAAGTATATATATATATATATATATATATATATATATATATATATATATTCTTATTAAAATGGAAATTGTTTTTTTTCTGTCTGTAACCGAAACTATATTACTACTCAAATGACAATTCCCTTAGTTAATTACGTTACATTCTCCATAAATTTATTTATTTAAACCTTAATTATTAATAAAAATTGTTTTACACTATCAACGATATCTACATACTAATAACATGCAATTGTGTTTATATATACAACAAAATAGCAGTTTATAGTGTAAACGGGAAGGCTAATTTGCATATTGATATAAAGAAATTGATTTTAATAAATATGTGCTTAGTATTATTGATTTCTAATTATTTGGTTTTATCTCAATGAATATGTGCAAAAATCTCGGTGATAAATCTTTAAACAAAAACCCATTAATAAGAAGAAATAACGGTAATTTTATTTTTTTAATTCCTATTTTAACTAAATAGATAAATTAGGAAAATTTAGTAATGAAAGATGGGGGTGATGAAAACTTAAATACTTGCACACGGAGGATGCATATATATATATATATATATATATATATATATATATATATATATATATATATATATAATGTTGGATGGTGTCAAGTGTTTCTTGATAGGATTCAACCAAATTGAGAACCAAACGTACATATAAAATTTGTATATATACTTTTACATATACAGAGTATTAAAATAAATTGATACACGAGTACCTTATTTCACCAAATATCTGATGTCTGATGAAATAAGCTACTTGTATATATATATATATATATATATATATATATATATGTGTGTGTGTGTGTCTGTGTGTCTGTGTGTGTGTATTTGGGCAGCATTTTTTCATTTATGCATGTTGAATTAAACAAAAGACAGCTTGTATCAAATGGTATGATATTTTGGATGACGGCCTCTGGGAGTAAAATGGAAAAAGTATGACACACTCACGGTCATCCGTATTCAGTATTTAAGAAGTGTATTGAAGTGTTTTTGAGACAGCCTATATCAAAAGGGAATGATATGTTGGGTTACGGCCTCTAGGAGTAAAATGGAAAAAGTATGATACACACTCACTGACACCTGCATTTATAATTTAAAAGTGTATTCAGGTGTTTTTGAGACAACCTCTATCAAAAGGGAATGATATGTTGGGTTACGGTCTCTAGGAGTAAAATGGAAAAAGTATAACACACTCACTGACACCTGCATTTTAAATTTAAAAGTGTATTCAGGTGTTTTTGAGACAACCTCTATCAAAAGGGAATGATATGTTGGGTTACGGCCTCTAGGAGTAAAATGGAAAAAGTATGACACACACTCACTGACATTTGCATTTATTATTTAAGAAGTGTATTCAAGTGCTTTTGAGACCGCCTGTATCACTCTTTCTCAATTGCTAAACATCCCCAATGAGACTTCCATTGGTCTTTCTAGTGATAATTAACAATGTCAAAGACGCATGCAAGTTCTAAGAGATGAATTATTACCAGAACCATAGAATGGAATTAACAGAACTCCCAAGAACGAAATTTCCGTACAAGCGAAGTATCACAATCAATTTGTCTCATTTAAAGAGTTTTACGCGATATGAAGACAAATAAACGAATGCACTGCGACGAATACCATAACACACAACAATGCAATGAATTATTCTAGAGAACGGAGACACAACGCTTCGTCTATGTTCGCTTTCATAAGTAATTACTTACTCGTAAAGCCAATACTACCAGGATTTGTTGGATGGTGTGTTGGAGGTGCGTGGTGTGTTGGAGGTGTGTGTTGTAATGGTTAGAATAATAGGAAACGGACTCGTCGAACCGAGTTCAAATCATGGACAAAGCTACAGTTCACATAGCGCTAATACCCTTGGGAAAGATATGAATCCTACTCCTCCTCCAGCTATGGGTAGGCAGACTGGTCTCTATCCTTGGTTAGGCAACCAGGATAAGGAAAACTCTGAATTCAAACCTGTTAAAATCCGCTTGGCTGGTATTGGATTGTTTTGTTTATATAAGCCGTGCTACAATTCACCACCTAAATTTATAAACGAGGCGGGGTTATGTGGTTTATTCCTCCGCCAATGAACAGCCATAATGCGTGGTTGGTTGACTACTTAAGCACTGATACTGAGAACCGTCCATTTGCAATCATTGACGAAGGAACTTACAATACTAAGGAGCACCAAGGATTCTTTACCAAGGACAAGGGATCTTGCTTGAAGCCTAAAGGATAGCCCATAAAATCGTAACAATTGTTGCTGGAGTCCTTCGAGGAAATCCACTAGTATCTCATATGTTTTATATATATATATATATGATAATGTATATTTCTGATAGGTCTAGACTAAGTTCTACAAACGTCATTAGATCTTATAAAATAATTTTGCCTAAGGAGTTGACAATATGAACTGCTGTTTTCAGTTGTACCTTTTTCAAGGAAATCAATAGTGATTAGTCCTTTCATGTCCCAGAAGATTGTCAGCAAGTTCTCCCTTACGGACTGCTGCGCCCGGAACGTTTTCTTTGACGTAGTGTCAATATATTTCCACTCAACGTACAGACTTTTCAGCGCAGGCTTGTAGCGGCTTCACGCTAAAAAAGGGTGGGTGGGTGAGAGAGAATGTTAGAATATTTGACTTAAGTAGTTGACTACTTAAGCACTGATACTGAGAACCGTCCATTTTCAATCATTGACGAAGGAATTTACAATACTAAGGAGCACTAAGGATTCTGTACCAAGGATTTCCGCTGGACAAGCTCTCTTGCTTGAACCCTAAAGGATGGCCCATAAAATCACAACAGCTGGTCACTACAAAAATTTGCTCAGTCCTAATTAGTGATTTATTTAATTAATTTTTTAAATTTTTTTCTCCTTTTTTCTATCATTTTCTCTGTCACTTTTGCATTTTTCTATCACATAACCCCTTCTTTGTCTCTCTTTCTTTTTCAAACATTTTCTCTGTTTCTCTTTCATTGTTTCATACTCTATCACTCTCTTTCTTTCTCAATCTCTTTCTTCCTTCCTGTGTCACTTTATCTTGCTCTAGTTTTCCTCTCCCTCCAGCTATGGTAAATAGTAGGGCAGACTGGGTTCTTTAATCTTGGTTAGGCAACCAGTATAGGAGAATGAAAACTCTGAATTCAAACCCGTTAAATCTGCTTGGGTGGTTGCTGCTAGAATAGGCTCAGTCATAATTAGTGATCTATTTCACTAGGTGCCACCAAAATAGATCACGTGATCATTTTAGGCCATATTGAAGGAAGAAACGTAAATATTTTTGAACTTAAAAAGATGACCTTATCCCAGCCAGAAGACCAGACCTAGTATAGATTAACAAGAAAAAGAGAACTTGTCAACTGGTAGATTTTGAAGTTCATGCAGATCACAGGAAGATGAAAGAAAACGAAAAGATAGACAAATACTTAGACCTTGCTAGAGCATTGAAAAAAAGCTGTGGATATGAGGGTGAAAGTGATACCAATTGTATTTGGTGCACTTGGAACGGTCCAAAAAAAATTGGAAAAAAAAGACTGGAGGAACTGAAAATCAGAGGAAGAATTGAGACCTTCCAGACAAACAGCATTGTTGAGATCGGCTAGAATATTCAGAATAGCCCTGGAGACTTGAGGAGACTTGTTGTCACTCAGACTCCAGTAAAAGACCATCAGCTAATGCTAGTGTGAAAAATTCTATAATAATAATAATAATATATAATAATAATAATAATAATAATTAATAATAATTAATTGCCAAAAATGAAAAAGAGTTAACACACTAGTACAAACAATTAGAAATACAGTCAGGACATAGGGATGGAATTTGGCATCGACACGTGTGCAATGATAGTTATAAAAACGGTAAAAAAAGAAACAACGGAAGGAATAGAAGTACCGAATAAGGAAGAAATAAGGACACTGGGAGAAAAGGAAAATATAAATACTTGGGAGTACTGGAAGCAGACACCAACAAACAAGGAGCGATGAAAGAAAGAGTAAGGAAAGAGTATCTTAGAAGAACGAGAAAACTCCTAGAAACTAAACTCTGGCAGACAGAAATCTCACTAAGGGCATAAAACATCTGGATGTCCCCCTTGTAAGATACAATGGACCATTCTTCAAATGGACAAGAGAGGAGCTCCGACAGATGACCAAAGGACAAGGAAACTTATGACAAGTGCACAAGGCATTATCCGAGAGACGACACGAGACAGACTATATGTATCAAGAAAAGAAGGAGAAAAGGTCTCGCCAGTATTGAAGATTGTGTATACTCGATAATTTGAGCACTCGATGAATATACTAAAAAGAGCAAAGAAAGACTAATAGCAACAGCCAGAAAAAAACAATTGCAACATATGACGAGCACAAATATGAAAAAACAAGAAGAAGCAGAAATGGGAAGAAAAACAACTATAAGGACACTTCAAGTGAAACAAAGGGGAGATTGCAGATCAGAAGACATGAACATGGTTAAGAAGGGGAAACCTAAAGAGAGAAACAGAATCTCTTATAATTGCAGCACAAGCAATGCCATAAGGACAAATTATATTAAAGTAAAAATAGATAAGACACAACAGAATAGCAAGAGTAGAATGTGTGGGAAAAAGACGAAACTGTCAATCACATAATAAGCGAATGCAGTAAACTTGGACAAAGAGAGTAAAAGATTAGCACGACTGGGTGGGAAAGATGATTCCCTGGGAACTGTGTAAGAAATTCAATTTTCATTATTCAACTAAATAGTATATGTACAAGCCTGAATCTGTCCTGAAGAATGAGACGCACAAAATTCTCTGGGACTTTGAGGTACAGACGGATCACCTAATCCCAGCAAGGAGACGACAGACCTGGTGTTGATCAATAATAAGAAACACTTGTATCATGGATTTTTGGACGATCCACCGAATGAAAGGAAAGAAAGCGAAAGAATGGAACATACTTGGACTCTTGCCAGAGAAGCTAAGAAAACTGTGGAAATGAAGGTGAAGATCGTTCCAATTGTAATTGGTACCCTATGAACGGTTCCCAGGGTTCTGAAAGGAGTCTGGATGAACTAGAAATCAGAGGAAGAATCGAGACCATCCAGACTACACAATGTTGAGATCGACTGGAATACTCAAAGAGATTTTGAGACCTGAGGAGATTGCTGTTGTTGTATATTGTACAAAGGAAATAGGAATCTCCGGTTAAATTAAACAAAGAAAGACGAAAAAAATGACAAAGGACTTTTCCCGGTAAAAGCGAACAGAGAAGTTAAAAACGGAAGAGAGGGTTTCCGGTCATGGAAACAGGGAGAAGATAAAGAAATATAATTACAAAAATCCGTTATCAGATAAAAGATAAAGATGCGGAGGCGTATCTATCAATATAAAGGCGAGAAGATTCGAGCGACAGAGAGAGACGCCAGCCAGCAGCCAAAAGGACACTTACCATCTACCCGTCAGCAAATACCCTGGGCACTCATTGAAGGCTCTGCGCCTCACGCACCCACACACCGGGAAAGAAATAAGAAGGGTCCTCTCTTTGTACATACATATCTGTTGGTTTATTTGAAGTCCTGTATATCGGTCGTAGCTGACTACTAACATACATCGCTTTGGGTCAGTGAAAACCCCAGTACTAACATAACACGATTTAGAGTAGCGAAGAAGGCCCAACGTAAACACTGTCACTCAGCCTTCAGTGAACACCGGTTAAGGTGGGTGTTTAAAAATCTAATGGAGGTGAAAATATAATGGGAAACCAAAACTAGGCATGACTGGGGTTGGGAAGGTGATCCACTGGGAATTATGCAAAACTAAATTTGACAATAACAACAAAAATGGTATATGGATAAACAGAATCGTTTCTTGAGAATGAAACGCATAAAATTCTCTGGGACTTCGAAGATAAAAACGGATCCACGTATCCCAGCAAGAAAACCAGACCTAGAATTGATTAACAAAAGAATTTGTTAACTAGTAGACTTTGCAGTTCCAGCAGATCACAGGGTGAAGCTGAAGGGAAAGGAAAAGGTATACAAATACCCAGACCTTCCAGAGAACTGAAAAGCTTATGGATATAAAAGTCAAAGTGATACCAAATTAATTGGGTGCACTTGGAACGGTCCCCAAAAAATTGGAAAAAAAGACTGAAAAATCTGGAAATCAGAGAAGAATTGAGACCATCCAGAATACTGCATTGCTGCAATCTGCCAGAATACTCAAAGAGTCATGGATACCCAAGGAGTGGTTATATTCAAAATAAAATATATAACTATTCATTCTTTAATATCTTATAAACAGAAGAGACAAAAGTAAACTAATAGTAAAATTTAGGAAAAAAAAAGTGAAAAATATATACATTTAATTCTCTATATATTATATATCATAAATATATATATAATAATAATATATAGATATATAATAAGATAATATAGATCTTTAATATTATAGATAATAATTATATGGTAATATTATATATATCATGATTAATATTAATATTAATCATACATACTAATTAATATATATTATCACATAGATATATTTTAATTATAAATTTGAAATATTATAATATAAATTTTAATATTATATATTATAAAATATATAAGATAATATAGATATATATGACGCTGATGTGAAAAACTCAATGATAATATACGAATTCTTTCTAATAACATGATTCAGACGAATAATATTCTAACTGAGATTATAAGAATAATCTTTAGAGTCTTAAAAGTTTTTTTTACTTCCCGTGTTTCAAAGAAATATTTTTGCTTCAGATTGATTGCTAATTTTTTTGACTGTAAATTAGTTTTCTTCTCTTGTAATCATATGGTTCCAAATGCTATTTCAATTTAATATAATAATCATTTGTCTGCACATAGTTATATGGTTTCAAGAATTTTCAAAGCAATTATATGACTTCAAGTAACTACTGATAATTATATTACTAGCAGGACCTGTGGATATAACACAGTATAATAATTTAATTGTTACACCTTATGTTTACTTAAGATATATTGCAAAACGTTCAATAATGTAAAAGTATATAATCTTGATTTAACATTCTCTCTCTCTCACTCTTTTTCCCTTCTTTTCACCTTTTCATTATGTTCATTAACAACGGATTAGCATTATCGCTTTCGTGCACTCACCTCTCTCTCTCTCTCTCTTCTCTTCTCTCTCTCTCTCTCTCTCTCTCTCTCTATTTTCCTCTACTCTTTCTTTCTTTATTTCTTCTTTAATATTGTATTTTCTCTGTGTCGTATTCTTTCTTATGATAAAAAATAGTCCATTATTTAGATGAGGTGACAACACTAACAAGAAATAAGTATTCAGCGGGATAAGCAACACCAGATAATCAGGATTTACATTTTACCATTTCATGTTGGACGATTTGACGGTCTCATTTTTAACGCAAGGTGTTTGTTGCAAAATGATACGGTCCGAAGATGAAGCAACAAGTATATATATATAATATATATATATATATATAGTATATATATATATATATATATATAATATATTATATATATCATAAAGTCTTGCAGCAGTTTTAAATAAAACTTAATAACTCATATTGTACAAATGATAGAACACTTTAGTAAAAATCAATGAAAGGTCAAAATGATAACGGTCCGAAGATGAAGCAACAAGTATATATAATTATATATTATATATATATATATATATATATATATATATATATATCATTAAAGTCTTGCAGCAGTTTTTAAATAAAAACTTAATAACTCACATTGTACAAATGATAGAATCATTTAGTAAAAATCAATGAAAGTTCAACACTTGTAGTTTTTTATTTTTTATGCGCGTCTTGATTATAGCAGTTCAAGGGTGTCATCTTTTTTTATTATATTCAAAATCGGTTACAGTCTTTATTGACACCTTTGTTTTTGAAGTACAACAGAATTAACAGTATTAAAATTCTTCTAAAGATGCACCTGGTTTGTTTGCTTTCGTGGGGGGGGGGGTCAGGTAAAATAGTATTTTAAGCACATCTATTGGTGTAATATGGGCCGGGTTAGCTCAGTCGGTAGAGCATTCGGCTAGAAACACAAGGTTCCTAGTTCGATACCGGCCTCGCCAACTCAGCGTATGAGTAGCACAGGAATCTGTGCAGTAAAGTAAGGAGCTGACGGTAGGTGTGGCGCTCCACCTCAGATGCTTTAAAACAATCTCCCTTGGTCTAGTGCTATTGAAAAGGGGATAGACTCCCTCGCTGATTGGCTGATACCGACATTAGGCCGCCCCGTCGACTTTACTTATTCATAACTATTATGGATGCGGACTATGCTGATGACATGGCACTACTCGCAAATACACCTACACAAGCCGAATCCTTACTACACAGCCTAGAAAGGCAGCACGAAATGTCGGCCTGTACGTTGAACTCTGATAAAACTGAGTTCATGTCTTTCAAAAACAAAAGCGACATTCTCAACCATCGATGGCAAACTCCTAAACTCTGTAGAACAATTTAGATACTTAGGCAGTAACATCTCCTCCACGGAAAACGACGTTAATGCACGTATAGGAAAAGCATGGGCCGCAATAAATAAATTAACGATCATATGAAAATCCAATTCACAGAATAGTTAAAGAGACAGTTATTCCAGGCCGTTGTCGTATCAGTACTGCTGTATGACTGCACCACCTGGACCTATTGAAAAGGGATAGACTCCTCGCTGATTGGCTGATACCGACATTAGGCGCCCCGTCGACTTTACTTTTATTGGTGTAATGGCAATGAAGATCTCGAATTGGAACCCCCTTATCAGATACAGTTTAGTGTCATATCCAAGACATCCCTTTTTAGGGGTCTTATCCCTGAGCAGGGGATACAGTCGGTGTTTCTAAGCCCCACCGACAAGCATAAAGCCAAGAGAGGAAGAACAATAAAGAAAAAGTGATTAGATTAATAGATAGATAGGTAGATAGATATCAAAGAAAAAGAAAGGAAAGTACTATAGGTGATATAACATATGTACATAAATGGAATGCGCCGACGTGTACTATAAGTAACAGGACAATTGTGGCTTGGGCACAAGCAACGTGAGTTGCGACTAAGCTTACTCGCGTAGGCTTGCTGGTCCAGTGTGCTTCGGCCACTGGGCCGGTTGCGTTTGGTTAATAGCGTCGATCCCAGGCGCCCCTTGAGGGGAATGCCAACGGGATCGACGCAATTTTTCTACCTACCGCCCATGAGTCTCGGCTTGTGGGTGGTGCCCACATAAAAACAGCTTGTGCCATATCGTGTAAAAGTGAGAAACATGTAAATACCACAAGCATGCGAGTCAGTTTGCAACTCTATGGTCAGACGCAACTCCACTTTCTTTCTGTAATTCTACTCATTTTTTTCAATACATTTGTATCCATTTTCACCAGTCGTTTTGTCTTATTTTTTACCTTTAAAAAACCACAACAGAAAGAAAACCAAAAATGGGAAGATAAATAAACAGAAGAAAGAAAAAAAAAGTAGACAAAGATATTATATACAACTCTTTCAATACCGTTTCTTTGTTTTTTGTGCATCTATATATTTTCTCTAAAAAAAAGCCGTAACTGTCATCAAATAATTCATGGGTTACCACAAGATATCAATCTGACTCGCGCACCATATTATCTTCTGGTATTCTGACGTGTTTAATATTCAAAACTTAATGTCTCATAGAAACGTGTACTGTGTGTCGGTCATTTTCCCTACTTGCCTGTTCCACATTTATTGCAATTGATTACAAAGTCTCTCAAACTGAATTGGGAAATGACTAACTGCAGCTAGACGGCACAGGTGAGGTTAACACCATGTGGTACAGGGAGATAACTCCAATTATTCACTAACAAGGGATTAGAAAAAAGAAAAAAAAAGAAAAATAGTGTCAGCCCTGCTCTGCATATTAATATCCATAATTAAAACACATTTCAACAAACTACCATCTTTTTTGGTTGGGTGATTGGTTGGTTGGTTTTTTTGCATGTCAACCTTGTTATGCCGAAGACGTTTGTTTTACTCATTCTAATGGTATTCAAATATTTATCTAGACACATTTTTAGATGGGACCCTAACACTCAGATAAAAAAAAACACTCTAATTTTTTAGATGGGACCCTAACACTCCAGATAAAAAAAAAACACTAATTTTTTAGATGGGACCCTACCACTCCAGATCAAGGTTATTTCCTACGAAGACATTTTTTTAAAACTCAATTTTTTAAAACACATATTTAACTCATATTTTTAAACCTAAAGATGGGACCCTAAAAGGTAATAGAACTCAGGGTCAGAATGGACCTTAGAATAATGGCGATGAAAGGGTATTCCACACTTCCAGAGCTCCAGAGTTTGAAACTTTCACCATTAGATGTAGTTTAACATCCAGGATAATAAGACCCTCAGCCATCGCCTTTTAATCATATAATAAAAAGGGCTGTGGGTTGCCTAAAGGGCAATAGGTTTGGGACTCTCATATAGGTGCTTAATGACATGACCAGCCGGTTAATCGGAGGGGCCTATCCGGCTACTATCTAGCTATGTAAGGCCAATGGAGTGTTGCATGTCATGGACTGCTCATCCATCAGGATTCCGTCCTTAAGCATTACGTCTTCAACCACAGCTAATAGGTGGCCTCATTGGAGGTATTTTGAGGGTGTATTCTACAGCCCACACAATAAATTTTCTCAACTATACAAGGTGGAACGGACTCGGCTATAAACATCAACTACACTGATCCATCCAATAGTTCTACACATAAGGATCATTAACATTTTCTATCGGATTAAAGAATGATATCAGAAACATTATCTACCTATTAGAATGCACTTGGTGCTTCCAACAATATATAGGAAAATCAGAATGACCTTTTGATTTTAGATTACATTTTTGAATCATAAGAAACTTCTCAAAGTAGAACAACATTTGCTCTTAACTGATCAAAACCCATAAGATAGATGGATATTACGCTTTGAATATATATATATATATATATATATATATATATATATATATATATATGGGAGAATATGTGCTTAATTGAAGTCGTACCTAATTTTGAAAATCAATTAATTAATGATTAATTAGGCGGGCATACCTGTTCAAATGTAAGGCTAAACAAATCGAGAAAAATCAATCTCTGTATGTACATTTCGGCCTATTAGGCCTCATCAGCAGAGCTATAGACAGGAAGACCGCTTTGTGCGTGATTCGGACCCTGACTGTCAAGCTGACAGGCGGTGACCGTAACCATTACACCAACCGGCCCTTCCCAGATTTTTCGTTTTGTTTAGAAGTAGGTTATATTCCACTTATAGTGACTTTACTACACGACAGCATGAGAAGTAAATAAACAAACAATGTGTTTTGATATGGCTTTTTTAGCCGACAATTTTTGGAGAATATGTGCTTAATTGAAGTCGTACCTAATTTTGAAAACCAATTAATTAATGATTAATTAATGAGGCGGGCATACCTGTTCAAATGTAAGGCTAAACAAACCGAGAAAAATCAATCTCTGTATGTACATTTCGGCCTATTAGGCTCATCAGCAGAGCTATAGACAAAAAATTGTCGGCTAAAAAGCCATATCAAAACACATTGTTTGTTTATTTACTTCTCATATATATATATATATATACGTTTTAAAAACGAATGGTTTAAGATACTCCGACTGCAGTTGCACCCAATAGCGAATCTTCAGGGAAAATAACTGTATATATATATATATATATATATATATATATATATATATATTAAGGCCAAAAATAGAAGGATATCACATGTATGTACACACACACACACAGGCACACAAATATATATATATATATATATATACAGTCGGTAGAGCGTTCGGCTAGAAACCACAAGGTTCCTAGTTCGATACCCGCCCTCGCCAACTCAGCGTATGAGTAGCACAGGGATCTGTGCGGTAAAGTAAGGAGCTGATGGTAGGTGTGGCGCTCCACCTCAGACGCCAAAATAATCTCCTTGGTCTAGCGCTATTGAAAAGGGGATAGACTCCCTCGCTGCATGGCTGATACCGATATTAGGCCGCCCCGACGACTTTACTTTTTTTTACTTTATATATATATATATTCTTTTGATTTTCTCCATGATAGTAAATTTAGCGTCTTTGTTAAAGTTAAGATGCTGCTCTTTAAGAAATTACTTATTATATATATATATATATATATATATATGAGTATAGAAAATTATGCAGTGAATGTCGTTATTTATGAATACATTATAACAACGTTAACCGTTAAGTATATTATATATATATAATATATATATATATATATATATATATATAATATATTCTTTTTATATATATATATTAACCACTCCAGGCAAAATATATTATTTTCAACTGAGATAAAACGAAAATGGGATTCACCTGAAAATAGAGTTTTGAAGGTTACTTCATGACATTGATATTTCCCTGATGACGTTTAATACACCCGACAAACACACACACACATATATATATATATATATATATATATATATATTATATATATATATATATATATATATATACTCACACGCCCACTCACATACACGAAAATATTCAAATGTTAAAAATTCTTCAAGTATTAAATATCTATATATTATAGATTTTTATAGACATAAAACGATAGGGAAATGGAATGAGTGACTGAGAACGAGAGAAAGTGATATAGAAAGAAAAAAAGTCGTATAGAATGAAATCGTGATAGAAAGAATGATAGAAAGGGAAGTATATGATAGAGAAAGGGTTAAAAGAGACGAAGAAATAGAGAAAGTGATAGAAAGAAGTTGTTTGGATTTTATGGCATGTCATCCCTCGTTGGGTTATTTTATGCCGAAGCCTTTTCGTTCTATTCATTCCTGATGGGTATTCAACATTCTTTTTTCCGCCCTGTCGGCTGAGGCGTTAGAATACACCGACTGCACCTCTGCCGATGGGTAAGACTCCCCAATGGGCCACCTGTTGGCCGTGGGGGCGACCCGTGATGCTTAAGGATAGAGCCCAGATGGATGAGCAGTTCATGACATGCAATACTTACTTTGGCCCTATCTTGGGCTAGACGGGCGGCCCGATCAATCGGCTGGTCACGTCAAGCCCTAGCACCTATATGATTTTCCCAACCCTATTGCCCTTATGGCAAGCCCCACTCCTTTTATCATATGGGTGCTAGAAGGCGGTGGCTGCAGGTCTACATGTCCTGGGAATGACGTTAAACTCTAACTGATGGTGAGGTTCCAGTTTTGGAGGTATGGGAATGTGGAGCACCCCTTCATCCCCATTGCTCCCTGGTCCACTCTGACCCGGAGTGGTAGTACCTGTTAGGATCCTATCTATGGGTTAAATAGAAAAATGTATTCATAAAAAAAATTGTATTATCCATTAAGAATTGATTTATTTCAAAAACTTATCGGCATTAAATGACCCACTGAGGTTGATATGCCGTAAAACAAACAAACCAAACCAATCAACATTCTTTTTTAAACTCAATTTAAAAAGAATCAGTACTTAATCTTTTCTATTTAACATATAGATGGGACCCTAACAGGTACTACGATTGCGTCTCAGAGTGTACCAGGCAGTAATGGCGATGAAGGAATATTCTAAATTTCCCAGAGCTCCAGAATTGGAACTTCACAATTAGATGGGGTTTAACGTCATTCCCAGGACTCTAAGAACCTCAACCACTACCTTATAGCACATATATGATAAAAAGGTTTAGAGGTTTGCCATAAGGGCAATGAGGTTGGGATAATCATATAGGTGCAATGGCTTGACATGACCAGTCGACTGATCTGATTGGTCTCTCCGACGGATTGTCAAGCCTAAATAAGAGCCAAATTGCAATATTGTATATCATGGACTGCTCAGCCACCAGGATTTCGTCCTTAAGCATCACGGGTCGCCACCCATGACCAACAGTTGACTCCAATGTTCCCGAGTCCAACAAGAAATACCTGAAGAAGGCCGTAGGGCACATCGACCGAAACGTTGTACAGATAACAATGAAGATGAGGAAAATAGTTCGAATAATGCAGATAATACTAATCATCAAACCTGACCTAAAAAATTCAGAATAATAGTATGAAAAAGTAATTGAGAAACAGATAAAATGATTGAGAAAGACATATAATGACAGAGAAGGAGAAATGTGAAAGAAAGGGTAAAAATACAAGAGAAAGAGAAAACGTGTCAAAGAAAAGGTGAAAGTGATTAAGAAAAAGAGAAGGTGACAGAGAAAGCAAGAAAATCTGAAAAAAAAAGGAAGAAAGTGATAGAATATGAAAGAGAGATACAGAAACGGAGAAAATGATTGAGGAATAGATATAATGAGAGAGAAGGGGAAATATAACAGAAAATGGTAAAAGTAGAGATGTTACATAATTATTAGATTCTTAATACTTATGTACAGTAGTGTAGAAACCAAAATGGCTGTTATAAGTTCAGTCGGTGGCCTTGAAGGATTGAATGACAAGGCTTGACCTCAGTCCTGATCCTCCTTCCGGTGGATACCGTGAGAATCGGTGGAGAAGACCCTCTTCCGGTTTAGATTAGAAAGAGATTTTAGTTAGTATCGGCCAAACCACGACGGTGGTCAGTCGTGTTACGCACGCTGCCGACTCAATCTGCGCAATCTGAAATAAAATATGATCTAAGTAAATCGAATTCTTGTATTATTATCTAAAAACTACCAATGACACAGGGCTTCTGATAAGAGAAATCCCCAATGGAAGACCAGACACTAAGTCCCTAAGATGAAGTCCAGACGCTGGAAGAAGAACGTAAAATATCAAGGATGAACAGAAGAAAATAGAAGTAAGTAAAGAAGAGTATACACACAGAGAGTGATAGAGAAAGTAATAGATAAAAAAGAAAGCGATTGAAAAAGAGAGAGGGTGTTAGAGAAAGTAAGAAAATGTTAGAGAAAGGGAAAAAGTGATAGAATATCTAAAAGTGATAGAAACGAAAAAAAACGAGTGAGAAAGAGATAAAGAAAGAGAGGAAATATGTGATAGAGAAAGGTTAAAAGTACAAGGGAAGAGAGAAAGTGATAGAGAAGTAAGAAAATGTTAGAGAAAGGGAAAAAAGTGATAGAATATCTAAAAGTGAAAGAAACGAAAAAAAAAAAAAAACGAGTGAGAAAGAGATAAAGAAAGAGAGAAAAAATGTGATAGAGAAAGGTTAAAAGTATAAGGGAAAGAGAGAAAGTGATAGAGAAAGGAAGAAATGTTAGAGAAAGGAAGAAGTATATAGATACACAGTGATAAAAAGGGAGTGAATGTGATAGATAAAGGGGAAAATTGAGAAAGAGAGAAGGTTTGGTTTGATTTGGTTTATGGCATATCAACCTCAGTGGGTCATTTAATGCCGACAAATTTTAAAATAAAATTCATTCTTAATGGATACTCAACTTTTATAAAGTCATGTTTTCTATTTAACCCATAGATGGGACAAAGAGAGAAGGTGTTAGAGAAAGGAAGAAATGTTAGGGAAGGGTAAAAAAGTGATAGAATATCTAAAAGTGAAAGAAACGAAAAAACGAGCGGGAAAGAGATAAAGAAGAGAGAAACTGTGATAGAGAAAGTTTAAAATACAAGAGAAAGAGAGAAGGTGTTAGAGAAAGTAAGAAATGTAGGGAAATGGAAAAAAGTGATAGAATATCTAAAAGTGAAAGAAACGAAAAAAAATGAGCGGGAAAGAGAGAAAGAAAGAGAGAGAATGTGATAGAGAAAGGAAGAAAATATATAGATACGCAGTGCCAAAGAAGTGAGTGAATGTGATAGATAAAGAGGAAAAAGTGATAGAGTAAAGATGGAGCGATTGAGAAAGAGAGAAGGTGATAGAGAAAATAAGAAAGTGTTAGAGAAATGGAAAAAAGTGATAGAAATGAAAAACGAGTGAGAAAGAGATAAAGAAGAGAGAAAATGTGATAGAGAAAGGAAGAAAGTATATCGATACACAGTGCAAAGAAGGAGTGAATGTGGAAAAGTGATAGAGAAAAAGAGGAAGTGACGAAGAAAGAGAGAAGGTGATAGAGAAAGTAAGAAAGTGTTAGAGAAATGGAAAAAAGTGATAGAAACGAAAAACGAGTGGAAAGAGATAAAGAAAGAGAGAAAAATGTGATAGAGAAATGAAGAAAGTATATGGATACACAGTGCCAAAGAAGGAGTGAATGTGGAAAAATGATAGAGAAAAAGGGGAAGTGATAGAGAAAGAGAGAAGGTGATAGAGAAAGTAAGAAAGTGTTAGAGAAATAGAAAAAGTGATAGAAACGAAAAACGAGTGAGAAAGAGATAAAGAAAGAGAGAAAAATGTGATAGAGAAAGGAAGAAAGTATATCGATACACAGTGCAAAGAAGGAGTGAATGTGGAAAAGTGATAGAGAAAAAGGGGAAGTGATGGAGAAAGAGAGAAGGTGATAGAGAAAGTAAGAAAGTGTTAGAGAAATGGAAAAAAGTGATAGAAACGAAAAACGAGCGAGAAAGAGATAAAGAAAGAGAGAAAATGTGATAGAGAAAGGAAGAAAGTATATGGATACACAGTGCCAAAGAAGGAGTGAATGTGGAAAAGTGATAGAGAAAAAGAGGAAGTGATTGAGAAAGAGAGAAGGTGATAGAGAAAGAAAGAAAGTATTAAAGAAAGAAAGAAAGAAAATAGATAGATATATAGTGACATAGTACGAAAGAACGTGAGAGTAAAAATGTCTCGCATTTATTCTCGGCTTTTACTAAGTTTTGCCAAACATAACTAATTAATTATTTGTCAATTTAGAGAAATTAAAGATCGTTTTTATCTCGTTTTTTTTCTTCTTCTTTAATTTGGAGATTCGGAAGGTTTCTACTAATTACTCTAGCTTCATTTCATTAAATTCTAAAGTTTATTTCCCGGACAAGTGGTTGGACAAAAACTAATTAAATATCCCCATCCTAGTTTTTTCCCCCTCTACATTTTTTTATTCGGTTTAAAAGACCAACAACTAACAGAACTAAACATATAACGGAAGAATCTCTTTAAATTGTCATTATTTGAGATCAAGTTTAGAAGACCACTTGATGCTGGCGATTGGTTAACACTATATTCTTTCATTTTCACGACGTTTCGACTGTGTATGATCCGGTCATCCTCAGATGTATACTGCATCCTGAAAATTTGAAATTTGTAATTTTCATTCCTCAAACGGTACAAATGAACAATAGTGCTCAAGATATAATATCATTAGAATAGCATTTTACGTATAAATAGCATTAGATTACGGAAACTCCTAGAATAACCTAACCATAACCCGAGCGTTTCAAAGGTTTCGGATATTTCCGTGAAATGTGAGGAAATGTAACGCTTTTATACGTAATTTAATGATATTATCTGCTGCGCTTTAGTTTTCATAAGTACCCTGCAAATAAATACCAACAGAAGCCTAGATATACAAATCGGTCAACGGTTAAACTGTTGTATACTGTACAAATGGAAATTGGAATTTCCGGTTAAATTAAACAAAGAAAAGACGAAAAAAGTGACAAAGGACTTTTTTCCGGTAAAAGCGAACAAAGAAGTTAAAAAATGGAAGAGAGTGTTTCCGGTCAAGGAAACAGGGAGAAGATAAAGAAATATATAACAAATGTCCGTTATCAGATCAAAAGATAAAGATGCGGAGGCGTATCTATCAATATAAAGGCGAGAAGATTCGAGCCAACACACAGAGACACCAGCTAGCAGCCAAAATGGACACTTCACGTCTCCCGCCAGCAAACACTCCTCGGGCACTCATTGTGAACACTGCGCTCTTCGCCAGCCGCCGGCATTTTCATTGTGAAGCTCTGTGCCTTTACCACCCACACACCGAAGAAAATAAAGAAGGGCCCTCTCTTTGTACATACGTATCTGTTATTATTGAAGTCCAGTAGTCGGTAGTAGCTGACTACTAACATACATCGCTTTGGGTACAGTGAAAACCCTAGTACTAACGTACACGATAGAGTAGCGAAGAAGGCCGCTATATAACATACAGCCATTTGGAGCCAGTACGCAACAAAACGACATTTTGTGTACATCTCAATAAACGGTTAGGCTTGAAAGGAAACATGGCCCCAACAAAATAACCGTCGATTGAAACAATGGAAAGAATCTTAAAACTCATTGAATAAGGTAATTCACAGTGTAGTGTGGGGAAATACGTTGGTTAGTCCTGTTGGATTTAAAGGTATTTTAATTAGTTGGAAGGCTTAGGTGACCTTACATAATCTATGCGGTTGCATAAGATTATTGTCAATCCCCTGTATTTCTGAAGGGATGGCCCCTTTTCATATCACGGGCGGGACTTTACATGGAATGTTACAGAAAGCCCGCGAAATACGTGAAGTCCCGTGGGATCTGGTTGGGTCTTCAGTTTCAGCCTGGATGTCAGGCAGATAAGATGTTACTGCTTTAGCTGAGACTCACTACACACGCGCGCTGTGATTAGTTAGAGAAATATGTTTAGTTAAGAAATAAAAGTTTAAATAAATAATATGGTTTTGTGGTTGATGAATGTCTTGACAACAAGACTGACCTAGAAGACCAGACACGAAGTCCCCAAGACTAGGTCCAGCCGCTGGAAGAAGAACGTAAGATACCAAAGATGAACTGAAGAAAAATAGAAGTATGGAAAGAAAGGGTATACAACGACCTTCCAGCGTGGGTACATATAAGTACAAGTAATATTCCGACAAAGAAGTTGTTGAACAATAACAGACATAGACTTCATTTTGTGAACACGTAGAGAAAATACATACATGTCAAGGTACATATATACTCATGACATGGCACAATATAGACATAAAAACGGATACATAAATGCATTTAAAAAATGTATAACGTAGGCTTTTGTCCTGAAGGAGCGATACAGAGTACGTCACTTATGGGTTCGTCCTTGCTTCTCCAACAATGTCCGGTGTGTCTTGTTTATCTTACACTTAAAAGGACACAAATACTTGAGAAACCATAACAAGACGGACATCTCATATCTTACGAGCTGTTTATCGATCCTTTCGGGTCAATTTCTTAATATCGGGCTACAACCTGTTGATTAGTGCACCAAAATTTTCATCCCGAGTACTTTGGGCACTTTTGCCTAGACACCGCTTGAGAAGCAAGGACGAACTCATAAGCGTCGTTCTCCTGTGGAAAACAACACATGGGCACTCTAGTGTGGGTTCATCCAGCAGAGACCTTTATTGACCAGCTCTGCGTGGATACTGGATGATCCGCAGAGGACCTTCCGAGGTTGTCATATACATTCTACTAGCGTGATGATGATGATGATGCTGATGATGATAACGAGCTTAAATCATCATCATCATCATTCATCATGATTTAAGCTCGTTATGAAACACTGCTTATTCTGTTTCGCTTTTGTGTAAAACGAAGATTTTTTTTATTATCTAAATCCAATATGGAATATAATGTATTAAATGGATTAAGATATGATGTATACTCTTTTTTTTTTCTTTCAACCGACAAATCTAGATAATGTAATTTTCTGTGTTCTTTAGATAAGACCGTTTACAAATCTCATTATTATAATAAGACGCTTTATCATTATAGAGCAAATATCGTGGATGGCCACAAACTATAGGCCTTAAAGGGCCCGGTTTAGATCAGTCGGTAGAGCGTCCGGCGCGGAACCACAAGGCTCCGGGATCGATACTGGCCTCCGCCAAATCAGCGCATAAATAGTACAGCTTGAATCTGTGCGGAAAGGTAAACAGCTGATGGTAGGTGTGGTTCTCCATCTCAGACTAAAAAAACGATCTCGCTGGTGAAACGCTTGTGAAAAGGGGACAGACTCTCTCGCTGTCCAGTTGATACCGACAATAAGCCACTCCGCCGACTTTTCTTACACATATTTCGTCGTCGGGGTGGCCTAAAGTCGGTATCATCCAGACAGCGAGTGAGTCTATCCCTTTTCATTAGCGCTAGACCAAGGAGATTATTTTGGCCTCTGAGGCGGAGTGCCACACCTACCATCAGCTCCTCACTTTACCGCACATATCCCTGTGCTACTCATACGCTGAGTGGGTGAGGACCGGTGTTACATAATTATCAGATTGCTAATACTTATGTACAGTAGTGTAGAAACCAAAATGGCTGTTATAAGTTGCAGCCCATGGCCTTGAAGGAATGAATGACAAGGTTTGACCTCAGTCCTGATCCTCCTTCCGGTGGCTACCGTGAGAATCGGTGGAGAAGACCCTCTTCCGGTTTAGATTAGAAAGAGATTTTTTAGTTTGATCGGCCAAAACCACGACGGTGGTAAGTCGTGTTATGCACGCTGCCGACTCAATCTGCGCAGGTAGTCTGGTGGGGATTTCAAAATAAAATATGATCTAAGTAAATCGAAGTCTTGTGTTATTATCTAAAAACTACCAATGACACAGGGATTCTGATAAAGAGAAATCCCCAATGGAAGGCCAGACACGAAGTCCCCAATAGAAGTCCAGACGTCAGAAGAAGAATAGAAGTAAGAAAGAAAAAGGAAGTGTATACAACACCGGTATCGAACCCGCAACCTTGTGGTTCTTGGTCGGACGCTCTACCGACTGAGCTACCAGCCCCTTAACACGAACAGTATGCGACACAAAGTTTTTTAAGCGGAGTGTAGCAAGTTTCAATTCAGAGATTTCACTCTCTTAGGATGGTTGCCTAACCAAGGTTAAACAGTCGAGGCTGTACTACTATTTACCCATAACTGGAAGGAGAATATTTGTATGCATACCTTTCCCTATGGTATTAGCGCTACGTGAGATGCAAACATCTTCGTCCAGGATTTGAAATCGTTTCGCTGTATCCATTTCCCCCGACAATAACCATTACACCATTACTTATATGCCCGGGTTAGCTCAGTCGGTAGAGCATTCGGCTAGAAACCACAAGGTTCCTAGTTCAATACCGGCCCTCGCCACTCAGCGTATGAGTAGCACACGGATCTGTGCGGTAAAGTAAGGAGCTGATAGTAGGTGTGGCGCTCCAACACGGAAGATAGTGTAGATGTGACCATTCAAGCACTCAAAGAATACACCAAAAAGAGCAAAGAAAGATTGATTGCAGCCAACAGAAACAACAATTGCAGATGTAAATACAACAAAAACTAAGAAACAGAAATGGGAAGAATAATAACTATATGAATGCATCAAACTACAGAGATTGCACATGAGAAGACTCGACATGGCAAGAGGGGGAAACCTCAAGAGAGAAACTGAATCTCTCATAATTGAAACAATTCCTCAAGAAAAAAAAATACAAAAGTTATAGATAAGACGCAATAGAATAGCAAGTGGAGACAAAGATGAAACCGTCAATCATATAATAAGCGAATGCAGCAAACTAACACAAAATGAGTACAAGACTAGGCACGACATGAGTGGGAAGTTGATCCACTGAGAATTATGCAAGAAATTAAATTTCCACCATGTTACTAAAGGGTATATGCACAAACGGGAATCTGTCCTAGAGAATGAGACACATAAAATTATGTGACTGATATTTACCCAACCCGTTCGCCACTGGTGTTTGAAATTAGACCATTGTGAAGACTAGTCTTTGTAAAACTGATGTTGAATATTCTTATATAAAACTAGTGAAAAGGTCAAGATAAAAACAAGAATCTGTATCTTTGATATCTTAACGGCTATAATCCTAACTTCTCCACCAGTTATCAGTGCGTTTTTTTCGCCATTGTTGGGTGGTTTGTGAGATGGGAGGTAAGTGGCTGTACAGCTGCTGCTTTATAAGATGCTTTTAGGATTTATTCAAAACAGCACACGGCTTTCTTGTGTAGTACCCATCTAGCTCTTTCTTCGGGCGTTTCGTTAAATTCTAAGGGATGCAGCCATACAGTAGTGCTGAGATGGCTACAGCTTGGAAGAATTCCAGTTTTATTTTATCAGAGAGATCAGATTTCCATATAATCGGTAACCTGTCACCGCAGTCCGTGCCCTACCTACGCGTATATTGATATAGTTTTCAGTCGATGGGATATTGCTACCAAGATAACCATATGGCTCGGTAGATTTTCGGAACTCGTAAATAATTAGGATGATTGACAGAGAACTTGGGCGAACCACTCTCCTATGATTCTTTTGAATATGCAAACAACACCAAAAGAAGGAAAAAGAATCTAGAGGTAAAAGAAAAAGTCAAAGGTAAAAGAAAGAAAGAAAACGAATCCTGGGGTGAAAGAAAGAAAGAAAGAATCGGTGTTGAAAGAAAGAAAAAATCAAAAAGAAAGAAAGAATCCTGAAGTATTGGAAAGAAAGAAAGAAAGAAAGAAAGAAAGAAAGAAAGAAAGAACGACCGTTAAAAGAAAGAAACAAGTCTAATAGAAAGAAAGAAAGAAAGAAAGAAAGACAGAAAGAAAGAAAGAAAGATGAATCTGGAGGGAAAATAAATAAAGAAGAAAGAACCGATGATGAAAGAAAGAAAAAAACCGAAAAGAAAGAAAAAAAAGAACAAAAAAAAAAAAAAGATAAGAACATGGAGGTAAAAGAAGAAAAAAAAAGAAGTAGAAAAATAAGAGAGAAAGCAAGAAATAGAGAAAGAGAGAAAAAGAATCCAAAGGTAAAAGAAAGAAAGAAAGAACGAGTGTTAAAAGAAAGAAAAAAGTAAAAAAAAAGAGAGACAAAAAAAAAAAAAAAAGAAAGAGTAAGAGCGAGAAAGAAACAAAGAAATAAATAACCGGTGTTAAAAGAAAGAAGAAGAAAAGAAAGAAAGAAAGAGACAAAGAACCGGTGTTAAAGAAAGAAAGAAAGAAAGAAAGAAAGAAAGAGAGAAAGAAACAAAGAACCCGTGTTAAAGAAAGAAGAAAGAAAGAAAGAAAAAAAGAGAGAAAGAAACAAAGATCCGTGTTAAAAGAAAGAAGAGAGAGAGAAAGAAAGAGAGAGAGAGAGAGAGAGAGAGAGAGAGAGAGAGAGAGAGAGAGAGAGAGAGAGAGAGAGAGAAAAAAAACCGGTGTTAAAAGAAAGAAAGAAAGAAAGAAAGACAACACATGTTCCTATCGATAAATTCGAAATGATAGATCTAAATCTTTACTTATTTAACGTACACGTATCGTTCAAAAAATTTCAAGACTCACCAACCAAGAGCCACTTCTTATAAAAGTAGAGACAGTAATTCAGATTTCTGTCCAGATTTCTATACACGGGAGGTCCATACAAATGGTGAAAGGTTTGCGATAAAACGAAAAATGCTTTAAACAAAATGCCGATCAGTTAACTTATGAGTGACGTTTAGAACTTTTTGAACGACCCTTGTACACTAAGAAAATGTATATTATTTTAAATTATTGAAATATTATTTAAATAATAATATATAATAATAATATTATAATAATAATAATATCTTATTATAATGGAGATTGTGTGTTTTTTCTGTCTGTAACCGAAACTATATTACTAATCGAGTCACAATTAACATAGTTATTTACATCACATTCTCCATGATTTTATTTATATTTAAACCTGAATTATTAATAAAATGGCTTCACCTTTTTATTAGTGTTGTCCATATCTACATACAAATAACATGCAATTGTATTTATATATACAAAAAATAGCGGTTTGCAGTGTGAATGGGAAGGCTAATTTGCATATTGATATTAAAAATGTGTGCTTAGTATTATTGATTTCTAATTGTTTGGTTTTATTTTAATGAATATAAGCAAAAATCTCTTCAATGAAATTTTAAATGAAATCCATTAACAAGAAAAAATAACTGTCATTTTATTCTTTATTTCCTAATTTAACTAAATTGTTAAATACGTAAAATTCAGCAATGAAAGACGGGAGTGATGGAAGAGTAAGTTTCATTTCTATTTTTCTATTATACCCCCACTCTGTTACATATCTTTTTATCTGCCTTCTTATTAGACTTTCTAATTTAATACGATATTTCATTACATTAAAACCTAAATACTTGCACCCGGAGGGTGCATATATTTGCTAGTTATAATAATATAATAATATTATAATAATATAATAATAATAATTTAAATAATATTGAAATATTTAAATTATTAAGAAAATGTATATTATTTTAAACTATTTAAATTGTATATTATGAGTGACGTTTAGAACTTTTTGAACGACCCTCGTACATTAAGAAAATGTTGTGTGGGATTGATAGAAATAACGTGACATCAACTCAAAATTATTTAAGATAATATTAAAAGGTAAATCTTGGAATAATAAAAGGATTAGGAAAAATGTGGTAGTTTTAACGTCATATTGTCCCTTTGGGAAGGCACCTGTTCTTTAGTCGGCAAACAGCAATTTTTATCAATTCTAGCGATACGCGTTTTTGAATAAAATTTGAGTGGGCGCTTATCGCTAGAAAGAAAAAAAAAAAGAAAAGTGCCGACTTTTTTTTTTGGTCAGGATCATCTCGCTATATTATCAAAACGAAAATTAACGGTTGATTTCCAATTGTACCGGATAAAGGTGCACCCCCACAAAAGTTGAACCCCCACAAAAAACCAAAAAAAACCTTGATAAAGTGGAAACAAGAAAATTATGACAAAAATATCCTAAAAGAAAATTCTGAAATGTAAACTGGGAGAAATATTCTTAGGTTATCAAAATCTACATTAAATAACGAGATCACACACACATATACATTACACGCACTGCTCGTGGTGTAATGGTTAAAGTCATGGAAAATGGACTCGTCGCCCCGAGTTCAAATCCTGGACGTGGTAATTGCATTTCACTTAGCGCTAATACCCATGGGAAAGGTATGAATCCTACTCTCCCTCCAGTTATGGGCAAATAGTAGGGCAGACTGGGCTCTTTAACCTTGGTTAGGCAACCGAAAAACTCTGAATTCAAACCTGTTGAACTCCGCTTAAGAAATTGACCTTGTGTCACATCCTACTCGTGCGGATAGGTTGGTGTATTATAATAATATATATATATATATATATATATATATATTTCAATACTCGTGTTCCTTAATGCCGTACGACCGTCATCATCTTGCAACATCCTCTAGTTAATAATAAGATCGTCTAAATCGTCCACGATCATCATGCCATCACTTTCCATAGATGAGATATTACTACCTAATTATGTGAACTGGCCTACTAATTTCAGAGTCTTGTCATTTAATGTAGAGATGTCTCCATGTTGTTTAAAATATTACTCGTGTTCCTTAATTGTATGACCGTTATCATCTTGCAACACCTTCTGGTTAAAAAATGAGACTGTTCAAACCGTCCAACCGTTAGCGCTAATACCCATGGGAAAGGTATGAATCCTACTCTCCCTCCAGTTATGAGCAAATAGCGGGACAGACTGGGCACTTTAAACATGGCTAGGTAACCAGTCTAGGAGAAGGAAAACTCTGAATTCAAACCTGTTAAACTCCGCTTAAGAAATTGACCTTGTGTCGTATCCTGCTCGTGCGGAGGAGTTGGTAAATATATATACATTACACACACACACACACACACATTTGTAGAAGGAAAAAAATTTTGAGAAGTAAATTTTTCCGTTATGCAATTCAAATGATCTTAATCTACCATCTGATGAGACGAAATTTTGGGGAGCTATATTAAATCAACTTAGATTTATAAAGGTCCCAATTTTGGTCGAAATAAATTTATTATGGAATAACGGTGTTGAGTTTTTTCCTTCTTTTCAAAGATATATATATATATATATATATATATATATATATATATATATATCTTAATTAAACAAAACAATTGTAAAAAAAATTGTTTTAATTAAAAAAAAATCTTTTGAATTTCTGGTCGAAATGAATTATTATGGAATGACGGTTTGTTAAGTTTTTCTTTCTTTGAAAGTTAAATATTGCCCTGTATATAATCAAATTTATTGATTATTATACATTGAGCTCTCTTTAGGGATTTATAAAAATCCTTGTATGAGTATATATGTTTGCACCTACAAGAGCATACAGTATGGTTATACAGTGAGATTTTGAAGATCCCAAATAGAATCATCCCTTACAACCAGTCATTTGGATTACCTTACATTTATATAAAAAAACATTAAAAAACATATATATATATATATATATATATATATATATATATATATATATATATATTAAATGGAAATAAATTCGACAGTATGATTGAAAAGAGATAGGAAAAACAAATGTTCATAGTACGCTGACAGATATCTGTTTCGACCTTTATAAAAACGATCTTCTTCAAGGGCAACTATATATAAAGATCGAAACAGATATCTGTCAGCGTACTATGAACATTTGTTTTTCCTATCTCTTTCCAATCATATATATATATATTATATATATATATATATATATATATATATATATATAAATAAAGGGTAGCGTGAACATGGTGTCAACAGGGCTTGGTTACTCACCTATGCGATTATTCAAACCAAGACTTAGATATAAATGGTCTGCCCATGATATTATAAATAAGTAAAAGTAAAGTCGTCGGGGCGGCCTAAAGTCGGTATCAGCCAGTCAGCGGGGGAGTCTATTCCCTTTTCAACAGCGCTAGACCAAGGAGATTGTTTTAGCATCTGAGGTGGAGCGCCACACCTACCATCAGCTCCTTACTTTACCGCACAAATCCCTATGCTACTCATACGCTGAGTTGGCGAGGACCGGTATCGAACTAGGAACCTTGTGGTTTCTAGCCGAACGCTCTACCGACTGAGCTAACCCGGCCCATAATTATAAATATAGCACCCATATCATATATGTGTGTGGGGTATATACATATTTGGTACTGAAAATGGAGATAATTGTATTCATAATGGAAAACATTTTTTTGAAGTTTAAACCCAACAAGAGTTAGGTATTAGGGTTTAGGGTTAGAGTTAGGGTTAGGGTTCTGTTGGGTTCCGTTTTTTTTCTGGGTCACTCATGTTACTCAACTAGGAAATAACCCTTTTATGTTACCCTACGTAATCGGCATATTTCGGTAAATTATAAGCATAATCAATCTATTGGTTGATTGGTTGGTTAGATTTTACGGCATGTCAACCCATGTTGGGTCATTTTATGCCAAAGACGTTTTGTTTTATAAATTTTTTATGGGTACTCAATTTTTTAAACAAATTTTTAAAAACTCATTTTTCTATAGATAGGACCCTAACAGATACTATAACTCCGGGTCAGAGTGAACCTGTTAATGAAGGGGTACTCCACATTACCTAGAGATCTAAAATTGGAACCTACCATCTGATTTAACGTCATACTCGGGACTCAACCACCGCCTTTTAGCACATATATATATATATTTACCAACCCCTCCGCACGAGTAGGATGCGACACAAGGTCAATTTCTTAAGCGGAGTTTAACAGGTTTGAATTCAGAATTTTTCCTTCTCCTAGACTGGTTACCTTGCCATGGTTAAAGAGTCCAATCTGTCCTGCTATTTAACCATAGCTGGAGGGAGAATTGGATTCATATCTTTCCCAAGGGTATTAGCGCCATGTGAAATTCCAACAGCTTGGTCCAGGAATTGAACTCGCGTTGACAAGTCCATTCCCTACGACTCTAACCATTAGACCACGCGCCTCCTTTTAGCACATATATGATAAAAAGGTCGACGCTTGCCATAAGGGCATAGGGTCGGGACCATCATATAGGTGCTAGAGCTTTACATGACCAGCCAAGCGATCGGAGGGGGCCTCTTTGACCGGTCGTCTAGCCTAAGTAAGAACCAAAGTGGAGTTGCCTCTCATACTGCTCATCCACCAGAATTCCACCAGTAAGAATCACAGGTCGCCACCCACGACCAACAGGTGGCCGCATTGGAGGGTCTTAACCCTCTGCAGATGCGCAGTAGGTGTATTCTAAATCCCCAGCCGACAGGGCTCTTTCGATTCAGAAAACGAAATCATAGATCCAGCAAACGAATGGGCTAGGTCATTTAATTTCGCCATCGGATCTCTGACATGGACTTGAATTAGAATTATTTAATTGAGTAAATAAAACTTCAAATTCAGAGTAAATCCCTCCTTTTAGTATATGAAAAGGGATACTATAATCCAACCTATGGGTTAAAATGGTAAAAGTGTTGCTGCTCAATAGGATAGGTCGATTTCAGAACTATAACATCTCCCATGTGGCGAAAGTTCAGGTTAGCTCAGTCGGTAAAGCGTTCGGCTAGAAACCACAAGGTTCCTAGTTCGATACCGGTCCTCGTCAACTCAGCGTATGGGTAGCATAGGGATCTGTGCGGTAAAGTAAGGAGCTGATGGTAGGTGTGGCGCTCCACCTCAGATGCTAAAAAACAATCTCCTTGGTCTAGCGCTATTGAAAAGGGGATAGACTCTCTCGCTGATTGGCTGATACCGACCTTAGGCCGGCCCGACGACTTTACTTTACTTATTACCACACAGAATATTTTCCTTCGAAACTTTGCCTTCCTGAGGAAATAGATTTTAATCTTTTAAAATGTTATTACGGCTACAGCTTAATTTTTAGGTAAAAAGCAGCATATTCGAGGTGTCGGTGGTGATGAGGGCTATATTTTCAATTTGAATTCTAGTTATAACATTTTATTCGTTTCGTTTAAAATAACAATCTTTTCGGTTTCAGATATTGAAATTGCTAAATTTTCTAACCAATTTTTTGGCTAAATGTTGCAAAAACCAGGATTTTTTGGTGCATTTTAGTAGACGATCTTTGATGCTATTTCCTCAAATAATGTTGCAAGGAAGAAATCTAGTTTTTGGCATCAGTATTCATTATACCAAGCCACAACTTTTGCAATTTGAAATTTTCTAAAAAGTGAAAAATCAACCTACCCCAGTTCTCAACCACCAACTTTAAGCATCACGGGTCACCATCCACGACCAACAGGTGGCCCCATTCGGAGCGTGGTGATTTGTCTAGAAAACCTTTCACCGATAACACCCAACCAGGGAAGAAAAACCGAACACCTTTTTACGATATCAGGTTTGATTTTATCAACATCAATTATTTGGTATTATCTGCATTATTCGGACTCATCTTCATTGTTATCTGTACAACGTTTCGGCCGATGTGCCCTCCGGCCTTCTTCAGGTATTTATTGTTGGACTCGGGAACCATCTCGGACTCGGGAATCTTCTTGTCGTAATCGGGAACCTTGTTGTAATCGGGAACCTTCTTGTCAAAATCGGGAGCCATCACGGAACTTTGAAACTAACCCTTTATTCAGTTCACTGGGGTATCCTGTTCTCATTCCTCTAACCATAGCTGGGGTGGAGGCGTTAAGCTGTGTTAATTATTATTCTATGTTACTGCTTCCTCCTGAGTCCGAGAGACGAAGAAACGTTGTCAGAGAGGGAAAGAGCTGTTTATTCGTCTTAGAAATAAATAAATAAACAAACTAGCAAAGAAAGCAGACCGAAAAAGAGATAAACAAGAGAAAGATGATAGTAAAAGAAAGAATGAAAAAAAGAATGAAAGAAAGAAAGAAAGAAAGAAAGAAAGAAATTTCTCTTTTTTTCTTTGCATTTTCTTTTCTATTCCCCTTCTTCGGTGTTATTCTGTATTTCTTTCGGTTTTTATAAACTATTGCTTAGATTTAGTAACATAGTGCTCCTAGTGAGGATTGAACTCATTATTGAGTAGGAATTGATCTACAAAACGAGCAGGTTTAATAACCGCTTCACCAGACTCATCCAGTTGATCTATAAAATATCTTATACGCACGCTGAAAGGCTCCAGGGAGAATAAGTAGATAGATAAGATCTTTAGAAAGATCCAATCACTGCGTGACTAAGTTCGACTTACCTGATTCGAGGGAACTGGGCTACGCTTAATATATATATATATATATATATATATTATATATATATATATATATATATATGTGTGTGTGTGTGTGTGTGTGTGTGTGTGTGTGTGCGTGTATATGTGTGTGTGTTTGTATATGTATATATATGTGTGTATTTATATATATGTGTATGTTTAAATATGTATGTGTATATATATATGTATATATATGTACATAAGTATGTGTATATTATATGTATGTATATGTATATATATGTACATATGTATGTGTATATATATGTATGTATATGTATATATATGTACATGTATGTGTATATATATGTATGTATATGTATATATATGTACATATGTATGCATATATATGTATATATGTTCATATATTTATACATATAGATGTAAATATATATATATATATATATATATATACATATACATACATATATATACATTTATATATATGTATAAGTATATACATGTATATATATATGTATATATATATATATGTATGTGTATATATATATATGTATGTATATATGAATAAATGCCGATACTCGTTTTGGTTTTGTACTTAGAAGAATTTTGTCGATTGAATAATTTTCTGTCTCATCGCTCTTCCCCAACTCTATGTCAAACCCCTGACATAAAAAAATAAAGTTGATGATGATTGTGTCTGTGTGTCTGTATGTGTGTGTGTGTGGGGGGGGGGGCAATTAGAGAGAAAAAATAGTCACAGACATCTTGACGAATGCCACTTAATAAAAAAAATGTGATCCAATCTAAAAATTAAGAAAAATATTAAAAATCGGAAATTGAACTTTCTATTATTTCTGTTGCTCTTTTTTTTTTCGAAACTTTTTC